>OZ007598.1:245495601-246695601 GCA_963931845.1 Maratus michaelseni
GTGATGTTTTAATCTTTATTAATTTTAGAAAAATGTAAATTTAAACATGCAGATCAACTTTGAAAAAATTATTTCAAATTAATTCTCTAAGAATCAAGAGAAGGAAAAAGAGAAGAGGAAAAAAAAAAAAAAAAAAAACGCTACAAAGAATTTTTTTAAAAAATCTATAAACCTCTTTATTGTTGCTGGGAGGGGAAGGGGGGGGAGTAAGGGAGCAATAGAAATTTCAGAAAGGGGGGGAGGAATTTAGATTATTTATTATTTGTTTAATAAATATTACTATAAAGTAGTAAACAGGGCAAAAAAAAAAAAAAATTACTGAGCTTTTAGATATTTTGCTTGATGGGAGAGGAAAAGGGAGGGAGGGAGTGGGGGGGGGAGACAAAGGAAGAATTTTGATGATTTTTTTTTTAAGTGGAAATCTGTTGAAATAAGGTAGATTCTCACTCCTTGAAGAATGTAAGGAATTTTAGAAAAATATAAAATAATAATAACTTACAGTATAATTTAGATGATTTATTATTTATTTAATGTTACTACAAAGTAGCAAACAGGGCAAAAAAATAATTAATTACTGCTCTTTAAAGATTGTAAATTTTACTTGCAAGGAGAGGGTGGGAGCAAAGGGAGAAGCAGAAATTCCAAGGAGGAGGAAGAATTTACAGGATTTTCTTTTAAAGTGGAAATCTGCTGAAATAAGGAAAATTCTCATTCTCACCCCCTGAAGAAATTATCTTGTAATTTCAGAAAAATTATAAAATAATAATAGAAAATAACTTACAGTATATTTACACAACTTTGGCACAAAATATATGCAAACAGTGCAGATAATCCATACAAGAAACACAAGCAGTAGAAAAAAATCATAAAGTTTTCATTTTTTTTAAGTTAATAAATATATCACATGCTTTGAACAGTGGCACTATCACCAAACTAAATACAAGAACAGGCACAGATGCCTACGATGAATGATGAAGGAACTAACTTAGTCACTCACATAGTCTGTTGTTTCCAAAGCCAGGCCATAAAACAGCAAACAGAAGAATTCCCTGCAGCATCTTCCTAACACCTGGCTGATAGCCAGGATTAAATATAGACACCAACATCTCTCCTAGGATGAATGTCAAACTGTTGCACATCTCTATTTTTGCCAAGTAACAGACATCTACATGGCTAGAATGTGCTTTAAACCTACAAGAAAGAATTATTTTCTGAATGAATAACATTATTTTTTTATTTGTAAAAACACATGATTAATATGGCACAATTTATTTTTACAACTAATTCCTCAAAACAAGTAGTAAAATTAGCTACTAACAGAAAGAAGTATTATATAATTTGATTTTGAAAATTTTATTATTGTGCTGTACTCTTTAAAAAAAAAAACCTTTTTTTTTTAAATTTCTCCATATAAAGTCTAATAAAGAATTTTTTTTTAGATTAAACATGGCTAAATTTTCACAGCTTCTTCTGACTAAGATTTTGATGTTGAGCATTTTTCATTTTATCACTTTATTACAAAATAGCAGCCAATTAAGTGAGAATTTGAAAAAAAAAAAAAAAAAAAAAAAAAAAAAAACACTTTTCAAAAAATTAACCCATGTGACCTGAAAATAATCCAAACATGATATAATCAGCTGAAAATGAAGCATTTTATTACATTTTAATGGTTTAACATTAAATATATATATATATAAATTTATGTAGATGATTCTAAAATTCTATTATAACAAGAAAATCTGTAAAATTGAAGCTCATGTTTTACCAGAATTCTGCAGTTGTTAATTTAAATTATTTTTTAACTAAATATAGACTCCTTAGGTATTTTTACCTATTTTTATTATTCTAAAGGGTGCATAAAAACAGAACAAAATGAAAAAATTGACTTTAGTGAAATATTTGATGTAGTACTATACTAGGGTGTTTTTTTTTTTTTTTTTTTTTTTAGGTAACATTTCACTGTTTAGGGGACAGCACAATATATTATCTAATTTTATTTTGAAAATTTTATTAATTATTTAGACAGAACTTTTAGATTTTTTCCAAAAGAGATTATATTTCAGTTTTATAACTTACTGTAACAAATTTATTTTTACAACTGATGTCAGAACGAGTAGTAAAATTAGCTACTACTAACAAAAAGATATATTATCTAATTTGATGTTCAAAATTTCATAAATTATTTAGATTGGATTTTTAGGTTTTTACGTTTAAATTACATCATATGAAACTTATATACTCCTAGGATGAATGTCAAAATGTTGCACATCTCTATTTTTGCCAAGTAACAGACATGTAGTATGTGGTTAGAATACACTTTAAACCTACAAGAAATTATTTTCTGGATGAATAACGTTGCTTTTTATTTGTAATAACACATGATTAATATGACATAATTATTTTTACAACCGATTTCAAAATAAGTTGTAAAAATGGTTACCAAAAAAATGTATATTATCTCAGATTTGTTGAATTTAATGGGTACTTCTCTATTATCCTGCCGACCACTTTTCATAACAAAAAACTATCGTCAAACTGTAAGATTAAACGCCAAAAATGCAGTGCCATTTACTTCATGCCAGGAGCATCATACGTGTTTGTTATGACATCAAATGGTTTTTAATTCGACATTTGCATGTATTTTTCACTATGTTTTACTGATTTATTAGTTATTTCATTAATTAAAATAACAATTGTGTCCTTAAATTCTTATATTTTATTTATAAATTTATAATGATATTCCAATGGCAACGTTCTCCCAATTATTTGGCTTTACAGTTTGGAGATAGTTTTTTGTTATGAAAAGTGGTCGACGGGATAATAGAGAAGTACTCAGATTTGTTTAATTTAATACTACTGAAAATGTTATAAATTACTTAGAGAAAATTTTGAAATATTTTAAGCTATTATATCAGCTTCATCATATGAGATTATTAGTTTTTAAAATATAAAATATACTATGTAAATAGTGTGATTTCTTTAACTTTAAAACTTTTGTGCTTCTTAATTTAAAAAAACAATAAATTACCATTAACTTCAGAGTAAAAAATACTATGATTCATAATATTAATTAAAATTTTCTTTCAACTTAAGCTCAATAATTTCCAGACATTTATGAAAATATGCAGTATGTAAAATTGGCAAAATGAAACAAATGTAATATTTGAAGCACATGTACTGGTAGAAAATTAAAATTAAAGTTCCAGTTTAAACTTAGAATCCAATGAAAAATTGAAATGTTCCTAATGAGTAATAACAGATACTTGATTTAAAATATCATGACCAAACCCTACCCTTACACAAGAGATTAATAGTAAAATAGAACATTTCTATATCCAATCGAATATAAGAAAGATTAAAACGGAATTGCTATATATCAAATAATTTAATTAAACTAGTAGTACTACTTTTTGGATTATTAAAACAAAATACATAATTTCAAATGATAGCATAAAACACAAAGACAAAACTTTGATGCATTTATTTAGCCACGAAAGTAATAAAGATATTGTTTAAAAAAAAAAAAAAAAAAAAAAAAAAAAAATACAATTTTTAAAAAAAAGACTAAATTGGATAACTTAAAAATACCGCAAAATGTTGCCTCCCCCGCCTCCCAAAAAAATAATAACCAAATTTTATAACACAAAATAGGATAAATACGATATTTTTAAATGAGAATCTATATTATCTTCTTCCCACACTCGTTATCTCTCCTGATAACAGAACAGAATTTACCGTTAGATATCACCTACCGATAACAAAACAGAAACTCAAGAATCAATTTAATTAAAATCTTCGTTTTGTATTATCATAAATATTTTAATAAATTTAACCAATAAGAAAGAATACGAAAATATTTTAAGCTAACTATAAATAATAAAGTGTACATGTTCATTAGAAGATGTAGTACATAACTAAATAATTCGTTATAAAATAAATAATAATAAAATGTAATTTTGTTTTTTTTACAGTTTTTTTTTTTCAACTCTGTTTATTCATGCTCCCATAAACATCAAACAAAGAAATCTGAGATGATTACTAAAAAAAGAATATAATCTGATCTAGTTTTTTTGTTTGGAAAACAAAACAATCATGGAATTTAGTGCTGCCATCTATGAATCAAAATCGTAAATAATAAATCATTTTTATTAGCAATAGTAGTAGTAGAAGTACTTGAAGAAAAAGTGTTATGGTGCATACGGCTTATACATTTATTAAAAATAATAAAAGCTACAGCATAAAACTGAAACCCAGAAAGACTATCTTGATACTCCCCCTTAAAAAAATAAATAATCTAAATATTTTCAAAAATATTTTTATACACTGTAACATTAAATGGATGGCAACATCATGATTTTGCCATGGCGACCGCCAAAGCGTGTTCCTGTCTGGGAAGGTTTTAAAATATTGGTAAAGCACCTTTAAATTGTCACAATTTGCTGTTATCAGGCGTGCAATTTTTTAGTTAAAATTTTGATTATAATGTGTTTTTAATAAATCGTAAGATTAGGATCGTTTGATCCATAAACCTCATTCGATCATTCATATTTTAAGACTCATATAAGATTTCATGAAATTTTGTAAAATATAATTTCAACAGACTACATACGAATATATAGAGTTGAAGTGATTTTTTTTTCTTAGCATAAAATATTTTTAGGTATGTACAATCTTACTAATATCTTGAATTTTAGTTCAAACTTCTTTCATTATAAACATTTATAAATATTTTACTAATTTCAGTGTGCTTCTCAAAATATCAGCTGTTTGTTTTTCTTTCTTTTAGAAATTTGTTGATTAGGTTTATTTTGCCATTCATAACTATAGTTACAGTGCTTGTTTTTGTAAATAAACGTTACATATCATTTAAATTCTTATAAAAAAAACTTACAGTGTATTAATTTACAAGTATATTAATTTTGAGCCCTGAATTAAGTAGTTATGGATCAAAAACAAAAAATTATTTGTTTATATAATGCTTGTTTACATTAATAATACTCTTTTTTTTTTTTTTTAATAAAATCATATTTATCATGCTTTAAATAATATTAATACTTTTATTAATAATTTTATTTGTTTTGATTTTTTTTAAATTGAAAAGATAATAAGATTATGATTGTTTGCATGCACAATATATATTGCTGTCTGTAGTTATTTATTTTCATTAAAGGGTTGTATTAGTCAATGTGTGCTGTAATTTTGAATATTAGTATTGCTAAAATATTTCAGTACAGTTGCATGACTTTGAAAGTATTTTGAGCAGCTATTGACTGGGACAGCTATTGTTGTTGATAGATTGGGTGTCTAGTTTTGCCATTTTTATTGATTTCCTGTTATTGATTGGGCTATGATGTCTTACACTCACGCACCTTTTTTTTTTTTTAATTGGTTATAAAAAGGAAAAAAAATTGCCAAATTTAGAGAATTTTTTTCCTTTAATGGTAACCTGGCTATTGTATTAAATTATTAGTTTGGTGCGGGTTTAGAAATCGTGCCAGTCAATAAGTCACCAAACATCGGTGCGTGAGTGTAACACATCTGTTCTGATAACCCAAAGTTATATTTTGTCAGAGAGAGGATGGAATTTTTATTGGTAGTTGGGTAATTCCATATGTGACGGAATGACATTTTGAGTTGTAGAATTAAGTTAAAGTAATTACCCTGAAGTTATTTTCAAATGAAAATTGACTTTTCAGTTTGCACATGACTGTTATTGATTAAAATATTTTAAAAATATATAATATGAAACAATTTTTTTAACTATTTTATTCTTTCATTTTTGAATAATTTCTTACTATGTGACGGAATGTCATTTTTGCTACCATGACTCTAACCTGGTATATTTAAAACTGGAAACTTTTGTGAATTTAGAAGCCATTCAGTTTTTAAACTAATACATACCTTAAATGTGAATGATGTATAAGCAACATAAAATTATAATTTAGAGCAATCTATCTGTCTTAGGGTTGTAGTTATTAACTGTCATTTGACGTGACGGAATGACAAAGTTTTATAAACATTTATTAAAAGAAAATTGACTAAACTAATAAATTTTATATTTTTTTTACTATCCAGAATGATCATAAGAAATTGCATTATATAACTATTCACATGTGACAGCTTTTTCAAAAACATATCGAGAACAATTACTTTTTATTATGTATGCATTATTGTCAAGTATATGGCTTTAAGACTATTGTAAACCATTAAATAATTTACTACATGCATTCATTTATTAAGAAAATACAAAATAAACAACAATTACATTCTTTTTCACAGTTTTTTTTTTCAAGAATACTATTTGTACAAAACTGCAAATATTTTACTTTTCAGCTATAACTTAAATGTTTTGAATCTAAAATAGGGATGCACCGAATATTCAGTATCTGTTCGGTATTCGGCCATATTACCGAATATTCAGTTAGGCCGAATATCAAACTATTCGGTCTGCTGAATATTCAGCTTGACCAAATATCAAACTATTCGGCCTGGCCAAATATCAAAATATTCGGCCAAACCAAATACTTAAAAAAACTGTTTTAAAAATCCACAATTTCTACTTTTAACTGTCAAATAATAAAGATATTTAAAATAATAGTGCTTTTACATTATTTATTTGCTGTTTGAAAAGTGTCACTTAAGAAAATTAACCATTAATGATGACTTTCATAGGAATTAATGATGTACAAATAAATGCAAGTTCCTGAATATTGTCTAGTAAATAATCTGTTTCTTGCTTTTTCGCACACATCATGTTTCTAAACAAAATGTAAAAAAACTTTCACAGGTGATAATAGTCATCAAGACAGACAACTTTTGTCCAGGAAACCAGGATCGCAACACGCTTATTCAATCAAAAAAAAAAAGTGCATCTTGCTCCAGGTCAAATTAGAATTTCCACTTCTTACTTTAATAATATTGACGATATTGTAACTATATTTTCAACATAGTTACTTTGATTTTTGTGAATCATAAGAATTACTGGAAATTTCCACAATTCATATCTAAACAACACTGAGCTAGATATTCCTTTATTCAGAGTGCAGTTGACAGTATTACTTATACTGTGTCACTGGCCAAAATTCAGCCACTTCCAATAATATTATCATATTTGTTACAAGCGAAATTATTATGATGCAAATCTCTCTAAAACATCTTCATTGTTGTTAAAGATGTGACCGAAAATTCAGTTTCAGCTTACAGTGACACGCCCTGTGTTTTTGATTGAATGTATTGTATTTTTGATGAAATAAGTGGATTGAGATAATGCTTCTTGCTCAATCCTAATGTTTGCCTTAACCATATTATCTACGCAGAAAGTTTGTTTCAAGATGTATGAACACCCTGTATGTTTACAACCTCTAAATATGATCGCTCATTCCAGGCACATACTCTCTGTTTTTTTTTTTTGTTTTTTTTAAACTTCCTTGCCAAATCAAAAGGAGCAGAAAAGTTATTCTTGCTGATTTGCCACCATTGTAATATATTGTATTGTTTTACTTTAGTCCCTTCCTGACAAATAAACACTATATCAATGTAAAATGTTTCATCTAATTTATTCAAAATTTTTCTTTGATTTTAAAGTATTTGTTTCAAATTATAAGCACTGATTTTTTTTTTTTTTTTTTTTTTTTTTTTTTGTATGTAAAGGCTACTTGTAAAAAGGTCTACTTCATAAAATAGTAGTATCTGTGTTAAATATTATGTAAAATTGTTTTATAATTTAACTTTTAATACTTTTAAACTCTGAAATATAAAAATATTCGGCCACGGCCAGTCGCATATTCGGTATTCGGCCGAATTGTTACTATTCGGCAACCCGAATGTTCGGTAGTCGGCCAAAATCACTATTCTGTGCATCCCTAATCTAAAACATTAATTTGAAGACTTGGAATACATTTTAATATATTTTTTAACTGAATTTATAAAAATTATTTAAATTTTTTTTTAATCAAATTTGACACTTTTATGGAATTGCCCAGTTATCTTTATTGCACCTAGCATGAAAACTAAATAAAACATTATTCTAAATGTCTTTTTCTTTCTTTTTTGACTTAAATAACAAAATTAAAGATCAACTAATTGGAAACGGAAACAAATTGCTTTTACATTCATCATAAAACAAATTATAGGAAATAAGATTCAGTATCAAGAAAATTTGGTACTTTTCCGTTATACTAACACCATGCCAAAATATATGCTAATGCGCCATTTATTTCAACTCTAACATACAAAGAAAGGATTTTATTTGCAAACTATGCCAAGCATTATGACTCACAGTTTATTCAATGGGAATCGATTTTGTTATCCTTATATATTATTTCTCCTGTCAACATCCCTTTTACTCAGAAAATATGAAACGCAGAACAACGAATGAGATACCATATGAAAGGTTTTAGAACAGGCTTCTGACATAGCCCACTTAACAATTCGTTAAAACATGTTTTTGATTAAAATTTGCTGAAATTAAAAAATTAAATCGGCATTGTTTTCATGAAAGAAATGAAAGGTTTTCCTGAAATTATTGTTGCCAAAAAAATAAAATACCACATTATATCATGCTCATAGCAATTATAATAAAAAGCACCGCACGGGTTTATTTTATACTTATGATTAAAAAGCGAAATTGAAATTGAAATGTTTAGATTTATATTTCTAAGTCCCATATGGTTTTCCTGAAGCGGATGACGTCATCCTCTAAGCAGTCAAAATACGATTGTTAATTTTTTTTTTCTCGTGCGTGCCTTTAGCAATCTTGGATCAGTTTTTACTCTAACTTTGATGGAATAAATTAGATGATATTCTGGCTTGACTAACAACTGATTGTTGTTTGCAGATATTTTTATCCTTGCTTTTTCTTTAGAAGTTTAAACCTGCATCTAATACATATTACATATTGATAAAAAATGATACTTCTCTATTATCCCGTCGACCACTTTTCATAACAAAAAACTATCGCCAAATAAACGGGAGAACGTTGCCATTGGAATATCAAAAAATAAATAAATAAATAAAATATAAGAATTTAGGGACATAATTGTTATTTTAATTAATAAAATAACTACTAAATCAGTGAAACATAATGAAAAATACACGCAAATACGAATGTAAAACCACTAGATGACGTAACAAACATGCATAATGATTCTGACATCAAGTAAATGGGACTGCATTTTTGGCGTTTAATCTTACAATTTGGCGGTAGTTTTTTGTTATGAAAAGTGGTCGACGGGATAATAGAGAAGTACCTAAAAAATATTAGATTTCAGTGCGAAATCTTCGCACGGGCCCTCTGGTTATTATTTAATCATAACTATGCAAAACATCTTAATTTGCTATTTTTTTTTTATCAAAAACATTTTTATTAGGTTATAATTAAATTTTAAAGCATTATTTTATTCTAAAAAAATATTCGGCTGTGTTCAGCCTAAAAATTGCATCAATAATATAAATCGTACCCCCTACCTTCCAAAAAAGAAATCTTAGCAAAAGTCAGATATTGTCTAGTTACATTTTAATAGATATTATGTATGTTGTTGTTGTTGTTACATTTTAAAATAATGACAAAATTTTAAAAGTACTAGAATTTCAGCTTTCAGGTGAAAGAAAATAAAAAATAAGAAATCTTAATATCTTAAGAAAAACCACTGGTAGAAAGGAATATCCTCTAAAATGGTGGGAAGAAATCAGTGTAGACTTTATAAGTCCAAATTACTGCTAGAAAGGCTAGTATGAAACCAGTAACAGAATCTGAACAAAATATTTCCAACATAACCATTCCAGATTCTCAAACTCAAATTTCGTGGGCATGCTTAAATGAAATTGCAAGCCAATCACAGAGTGAAGTCTCTATAGAAAATTCCCCTCAGTGTGAAGAAGTAAAATAAATTAGTAATTTTCTTTCCCAGCCATTACTAAAAAGACAACAGTGTCCTTTGGAGTGGTGTGCAAAAAATTTGGAAGACTTTCCAAACATTTCACAATTAGCCAAAAATTACCTTTCTGCACTAGGAAGTAAAATATATAAAGAGCAATTATTTTCAGAAGCAGATAACATTTATGAAAAAAAGAAAGAAACTATCACCTGAAAATGCTGAATTAGTTTTATTTCTGCATCACAATCTACATTTATTAAAAACATTTTAATTGTTTTTTAAGGCAAATATAAATTTAAACATTAAAATACTATATTTCTTGAAAATAGTAAAACAAACATACATATTAATTAAAAGATTTTAGTATTTATATTTCTTTCATTATTTAATAAGAAATAGTAACATGCTTAAAAAGATCACTTAAATTATATTTAACTTTTAAGCATATTTTACTCAAAAAAAACCTAAGTATTGCAACATTTATGACTTTAATATCTATGTTATACAATACATCTATATCTAATCTATCATATATATTGATGTTCTTTGTATGTATAGTTAAAAATATCATTGAAAGAAATATTTTTTTATGTAACAAGGGAAACTTCCGATTATGCTTTAAAAAATTAGAATTTGCTTGTACGGCTCTATTAGGACAATTTTGAATAGTTTTGATTTTACAGAAAATCATTTTACTAGGCAACAGAAGGAAGTGATAAGTGCATACTAACATGCACAATTTTCACTAACATGTTACAATTTTCCCAACAGATTAAACATTTTAGTTATGCAATGATCTGATGAATTATAATTTGATAAAGGTTTTAGTTTTAATAGAAATATTACAATCTTTTTTTTTTAACAATTTGCGAAATTACTGCTTTCCTTTTTACTAAACAATGTACCCACAACTGGACAGGACTCTACAAATTTGGCCACCAGGTTGCTACTGGCAATCAAAATATTTTAATTGCCAACTGTGTTCATAATTCTTCTTTAAATGAATGCATTAATTGAGTTTGAGACTTTCATCAATTAATAATACCTGCCAAATTGTAAGGGTGATAGGTAAGATTTTATAGTTCTTTGGTAAAACTTGAAATGATTCTTCAAATATGTTACATATTGAGTAAAAGAATAAAACTGATGTACATATTGTGTTTGTTATAAAGATGAGTGTGATTAGCAGCATGGTACATAATGGAGTCAAATAGCAATTCACAACACATTATTCTATGCCAGGGAATTTTTTGTCATGCTGTGTATTTTTAAATTTTCTCTTAGCAATGCTGAATGCAAAATAAAAAAATTAAGACTTTTTTTTATTAGAAATTTATTAGATTTTTTTATCTTTTAGCTTATAAAGTATTTTTATACTTAAAAGCATGTGAGAAGATTGCTATGAAGAAAAGTATGTATGACATAAAATTGTTGGATAAAACCAAATCAGCTTATTTAAAGTATATCGCAACAGATCAGCAAGAGATTATTTAAAGTGTATCGCAAAAATATTATCAGTGCTAATATTTTTTGGGTTATGTCTTTGACTTTCTTTTTTAACTTAACAATTAATAGTTTAATATTTTTGTATTTATCAGTAAATTTTGTATCAAACCATATATTGCCTTACCAGATGCCTTCATAAACACCTTTTACGATATATATACAGTAGAGTACCGCTAATCTGCAAGCCTGTAATTCGCAATTGCCGGTAATCTGCAATGTAAATGTAAACATTAGAATTTTAATTCTTAGAAAATAATTTCTCAGTGACAACAATTTTTAGGGTTTCGTTCACCTCACGAAACCCTATACGTCCCGCTACTGTGTCTGTCTATATACTGTAGTTATAAAAGTGTATTTATTTAAGTTAAATATATTTAATCTACTTTAGTATGAAGAGCAGAATTTTTTTTCCTAAAAGAGTATTTATCCTAAAAGCGTAATTTTGTTCATTTCATTGTGCCGGCAACCAGCGATAAATCGCCTAAAACTCGAAATGTTCATAATTTTTTTACGGACGCTATATCGAGGTTCTACCATAATTTTTTTATAAACGTATATATCCTTATGAGAAGAATACTCTGTAAATTTTTTTTTTATTTCTGAGTATGCGCTCATAGAGATCTTCCTTGTTACTTACATTCAAATCAAAAAGACGGTTTAAAAAAAAAAAAAAAACATCATAATTTTGAAACTGCAGAAAAAAGATGTAACGCTGGGCTGGTCCCTAGCAGACTTCTAATTCATTCAATCTGCCTATTCCTTTTTCTTTTTAGGATTTTGTTCATCTAACGAAACCCTATTAGTCCCGCTTCATTGTCTGTCTGTCACAGACTAGTTCTCAGAAACTATATAACTTACAGTCATGAAATTTTGTGCACTTATAGCTGAATATCTACTATTAAGCTCAAAATCATAAAATTTGAAAAAATCGTATTATTTTAATATATGGAGATAAAAAACCAAAAATCCAACAGCCTTTTCCTATTAAATGCAAACATTTTTCGTTTTAGCAGTTGCCAACAATTAAAAATCCACAATAAAATTCTTTCTACAATAATTAATTTTCTATTGAAAGATTTCCACGTGAAAATTGAAAACGAAATAAAAAGTTTCACCAATTGAAAAAAAAAAAAGATTATTATGACTTCATATTGGTAACAAAATGGAAATTTTCAAACATTTCTCAATAATACAAGGAGTATGAGTATGTGTAAATACAGAAAGCAGCTTAGTATGACGTTATCAGAGAATTAAAAAGAAAATTAATCTGACGTCTAACATTTTGAAGGTCTCTATACAACATGTTTAATTTTGAAATTGATTTTTTTTTTTATATCGCATTTAGTCCACATGACAGATATTATTATGACAGAGTATAATAGCGGGCTTCGCCCGCTATCGGACCTGTTCAGATTTTCAAAAAAACGAAAAAAATAGACCGGTAAATTTTTACTTTATAAAAAGCATATTTTTATTAGCCACCCACAGGGAGGCTTATTCTTTCAATCTCTATCATTTTTCATGTTTATGAAAAGTCACAGCAATCCATCGTTGCCACAGGTTAATCTCGGAAAATGAAACATTTGAAGTTACTGAAAAAATTAATAGCTCAAAAAGTATTTGTCACAAAATTGTTAGACAAACTACGTTAGAAAGGAAAAAAATTGTTTTTTTTTTTTATATAAATTTCAAATCGAATGATTATGCCGTTTTTCAAATAATGAATTTCAAAAATTACCAAACTTCACAATAAAGTACCATAACGAAACCTTCACACGTAAAAAAGATAATGATAACGGTAGTTGCTTTCGGTCGAGAATAGACCAAACGATGTTCGCATTTTACTATTTTAACCGTTTTTAACGAAATTCTGTAACTTTAGAAGACTTTTGAATAAGCAATAGAAATGCCTAAAATCGTTACAAAAATGTTAAAATTACAAAAAAGGATAGATGCAAATTATTAGATATGAAAAATAAAAAAGAAATTTGGTACTTTCGTGTTATAGCAGCCACCAAGCATGAAATATTTTTGTTTCTGTTTTCATTAATATATTGTAAATTTGGTACTTTCGTGTTATAGCGGCTTCCAAGGATGAACTGCCAAGCGGCCAAGATTTATCGCCAAATTATAAAGCATGTATGTCATTATAATAATATATGATATATATGTATATATAACATTTCTGTACGTAGGTGGCCAAGTTATAGCCATATATGATGCCTATATTATGTATATATATGACATGTGTATATGATGTATGTACAACATATAAAACATAAATAATATGTGTATAATGACGTATATGGCACATATAGGAGTGTTTGGAATATATATATGCGTACATAGGATGCCAATATAAGCTTTGCGATAATCTTGACGAAATCATAACTCCAACCTTGGCATAATCATGGGAAAGGTTCAGTAAGACCTTTTGGTGCTCCCCCCAAATGTAAACCCCTTCATGTAACGTATCAATCGATAGGTCTCGTCAAGCACTATGGTCTGGTCCTACTCTCCGCCTCTCACTCACCCCTCCCTTAAGAAACATAGTTCTCTGTTTCAACTCTTTTTAAATTTTAGTTTTTCCCATCTTTCTCAGCCCCTTTAAGCCCCACAGAGGACGTAGGCCTCTTCTAAAGGATCCAACGAAGTTAAAATCGTCGAGGCCGACATTTCTAAGAGGGTCCCGAGGCCCTATCTCCCATAGGACCGGAGTTACTCCCCCCCCCCCCCCGGGAGAGACATGCAATGTGTTCAAACCCCGTCATGTACCATATCAAAAGTTTGATCTCATCAAGCACTTTTGTCTGGTTCTACTCTCCCCCTCCTTCTCTCTCGTCTCCTGCCAGGAGCACTTTTCTTATTATTTTTTTCAATTTCTCATATTTATTTTAGTTTTTTCCATTTTTCTCTGTTCCTATGGGCCGGACAGCTCCAAAATTTCACCAAAATTAGCTGTAAACCGCCTAAAGGTTATTCCCCCCCCCCCCCCCCCCGTTTCTTTTGGCGCCCTCAGTTTTTATGTATCTCTCTTGGGGGGCCCGTCAGAGGGGCGAAAAGGGGGATCCCTTTTAAAGTCCCATCTCTCAATTGCAAGTGAGGATTCATTTTAAATCGGGTCTCGTAGAGCACTTGTGTTTTGTATAGCTCCCCCCTCCCCCCCACCGCTTTCCAAGATCCCGTCAATTAATGCTAACTCATCATTTGTTAAACAACTTCTCTTAGCTGTATCCATCCTAAAAGCTGCTATCATAGAACTTTTCATCACCTTTTTTAGGTTATCTATTAAGTGCTAAAATGCCTTGAACCATTAAAAACAGTTTAAAGGGTGTCATTAAGCCAGCACATTTGTAAACAACAACTACCTCGCCACGTCTCAGCCCATTGGAGCCACATCTTTTTACTATTATATTTATTAAAAATACTTCTAGTCACCGAATCTTTTTAAAACTTAGTGTGTTCGTGCCTAATATCTTCCACCAGCCTCACAAAAAATCTTAGAGCGCTAACTAAATTCTAAAGTGAAAAAGCTGGCTTATGCTAACAATTTTTTTTTTTTTTTTTTTTTTTTTTTTTGACGAGTTAGACTTGGCTGAAAAAATCTCAATGATAAAAGCCGTGGGTGGCCAATCTATATTCTGTCGTAAGGTAGAATTTTTCCCGCTTGTTTTATTTATTTTTTTTTTTTTTTTTTTTAAATGAAATTTATTTGGATTTATTAAAGAAAGGATAAAGTGATTTGAAAGGAATGTTAAACGAAACCCTTTGTGCAATCTTCGATCACACTTACCCACTTGTTTTTTTTTTTTCTTTCAGAAGTTACAAGATGAAATTTAACTAAAACTTGTCTGATAAACTCATGACTTCCTTTTTTTTTTTTTTTTTTTTTTCGTAATTTATGCAGTGGTTTAATACAAGATTAGTAACGGTTCTTGAATTCCAGTATACCACTATTTCCGAAAAGTAATATTTTTAAATAATTTTCTACTATTGATTTATGTGAAGATCACTATTCAGAAATAGCGGTACCGGAATTACAGGACCGTACGAACCATGTGATAATAAACTATACTACGAGTAAAATTATTGGTTTTCATTTTTATATTAAAAAAAAAATAATAATAATAATAATTCTTCACTGGCAGATTATTTATGCGTCAGAATGACTAAGATAAATAAATAAATACTAGGGGGCTCAGCCCCCTACTCACTAACGCTCGCCAACCCCCTGTGAATTGCGAAGCAATTCGCAATTCACATTGAGACCGCTATGCGGTCACAGCTCGCTTCACTCGCTCACCCCTTTTTTTCAGCAATTCTAGCCGGAATGAGTTCTACCATAAAACATTTGAACATGTGAAATTGACAATTTTTTTTTAATGTAAAAAAGTAATTCTCCGTTGAAAACACAACTGAAAATGTATTTAGTTGGCGCTACCAATGAGCATATAAATCTTTTAAATACTTTATATTGCCTATTAAATACTTAATAGGATCTTTTGTACAGCACGACTTAAATTCATTAGAAAAAAAAACTACGTAGAAATTATTTTTTACTTCCTCAATAAATCAACAGATGGCGCCAGGTGCAATCTACAAAGTTGTTTTTTTTTTCTTCTCCGACTTTTGAATGAGTGAAATTCGTAAATGAATTCTGAATAAGAGTTGACAATTCATTTGAAATTAACGATATTGCTCATAATTAAAATGAGAAATCATCTCAGACGCTTTGGATTACGTACATGTTATTTTATTTTTAATAATTGCTAGTTTGAGCTTCATTCTATGGTTTCAATGCTCTCACACTGACGGCCATATTGGAGGTGGAGCTAATCTAACACAATCTAGTATGTTCATTGGTCTGAGCTCTGGAAACTACGGTTGTTGCCAAACCATAAGTTACAAATTCAGCCCTATTTTCGCGCCACGTAAGACAAATATATATATAGATTTATAGATGTATATTATTAACCATTGGGAAAATGGTTATTGTTTTCGGTCAAGAATGGACCTCTTGGCGTCGTCACTTTATTTTTTTAAACGTTTTTAATGAAATTCTGTATTTTTTTCTTTAAGCGTTTATAACAAAATTCTTAAGAATTTTTCTTTGAACAGGCAATGGAAATGCATAAAATCACAAAAAGGATAAATGCAAACTATCAGATATGGAAAAGTCCTAATCCAAAAATTGACATAAGATAGGAAATCGTCTTATAAAGCAAAAAACGTGGTCTTCAACTTTAATTTCCTCAAAATACCTGTAGCTCAGACATCAATCTAAACAAGAGTTAAAGTTATTGTAGGAAGGACGCGACAAAATATTAAGGTATATTGGTTAGCACTTTCCCTTTATTTGCACGACTTAATGTTACTCAATAGCGTTCAGTTGCTTCTCTTATCAACCTACTCGTTTAAGCAATTCTTCCAGACAGTATGTTGTTAAATATTATGTATCGCCCAACGTTTATCGTTTGCTGGTTGAAACATCTGCGACATCGACATGCGATGATGGAAAGGCGCATTGCTTACAATCGAATAACGAATGCATTCAACACAAGTTCGATGAAGAGATTGATTGTGTGAATCAGTGGTTTCCAACCTGGGGTACGTGAAAATTATATTTGTAATGGCGGAGAACGTAAAATTTAAAAATTAAAATGCAAACAGAATTTTTTTTCGTTTACAAAGAGAGACGTGTAAAATTAAAATTGGCAATTCGCATAAAATAAAGGAAAATGTCTAAACTTAGTAATTGGTTGATCATATGTCGCCATTATCTCCGCCCACTTCTAATAATATCTTGTGATTTCGCATGTATCCCCCATTTTCTTTTGTTTTTTTTCCTTTCTAGTAATTCTAGAAATACCCAGAAACAAATTTAAATCATATCATGGCTTCTGGTTTTTCAGATTTCATTTATAACTCATTTGAAAGCAGGCCATAATATTTTTGTACGACTGGTCACTGGTCAGCATTAACATAAACTCATTAACTTACATTAACCGCTGTAGAGCTTTATCCATTCTTTGTGAGTGCTTAATTTGAAATCTTTTGTTAATATTCAATGTTTTGAGTGATTTTATGTTGATATTGTGTTGTGGTTCGAAATGTATAAGTTGATAAAAATTCGAATTCTGAAGAGAACTGTATCTAACATTGGTAACTAGCATAAGAAAATTACTAATGAACGAAAGCAAAAATATTTAGAATGGGTTTATGTGAGAAGGGGTACGCATAAATGAAAAATCTAAGCAAGGGGTACGTGAGAGAAAAAAGGTTGGGAACCGCTGGTGTAGATGGTTCCGATAAATATTTTTGCGAGGGCAGAGAATGCCAGGATCTCTTCAATTGTAGTAATGGAAAATGCGTTTATTTGTTTTAGACACTCTGTTTATAAGTTTTCCTTCATCAATTTTCATAATCGGAATGGTTACTTTTTTTTTTTTTTTTTTTTTTTTTTTTTATGATCGGTATTCTTTCCTATCCCATGGAATGGCATGCAAAATATAGTTTTTAAATAAAATAAAGTCATTATGATGTAATTATAAAAAATATATATTATATATCTTATGTGAAATCGCACATTTCATTTAAAGTTGCAATTCATTGCTCAAGTGTTAGTTTGTCTTAAAAAAAAAAAAAAAAAAAAAAAAAAAAAAATTAATCGAACTAATTGTATACATACATTAATTTAAAGAAATCTTACATAGTTGGAGTGTCATATAATAGTTGGTGAAAATGTGTTTCCAGCAAACGCAAATAATAGCATCGGGTAATTGAAAACAATAGGTACTCTGCTAAGAAAAAGAACTGGTAGTACAAATAATTGAGCCCTTGATTTTTAAAAGTAGGACAAGTCTACTTGAAAAAAAAAAAAAAAAAGCTAAAGCTAAATCTTACTACAAATTAGCAAAAAATTAATAATTTTAATCAATTCACAATAAATATCTTTTAATATCAGTATTTTTTTTTTTTAATATTTAGTAATCTATTGAATGAACGCTATTTCAAATGCGTTGGTTTTAAAAGGGAGACAAGTCCACTTTCAATTGAATTATTTTTTATGTTGCATAATATTAACAAGCACGCAGTCAAAATATCATCATGAATACTTTAAAAATCTTCACTATCTAAATTAAGAAATATAATAATTATATGCATGATGCAACTTATTACTGAAAATTTTTCCACTATGTATATAATTAAAGAGAAAAGCGCATTCTGTCAAATTCACACTCTTCTTTTCCACACGAAAATCGACTCTTTGCGCATGCTTCAACTTTATTTTTTAAGCCCCCCCCCCCCCCCCCTCAGAAACGGGAAACGTGTTTAGCCTAGGGGGACTGAAAAGAGTTGATTGAAATTTAAGAACTTGCGTTTTCACTACTAAATATGCATTTTTTTTTTTTGTAAAATTTTAACGAGAGCTTGGATACAGTTATATTTATAACCGATTGAAATTTCAAAGAGTTCGGAAAATGAGAATTATTTTTTATTGCTATGTTAAAGGAGCCGACGCGAAAATAAACAAAAAAGCGAGAAGAAAACACATTTTTTTATTACAACTAGATAACATTATTTAATTTTTATACGGGCTGTAAAACCGTTTTATTTATAACCAATAAAGATTTCAAAGAGTTCGACAAAAAGAACAAGAAAATGAGCGTTTTTATCACTCAACATCAATATTTTTTCGCGAATTTTTTATTTTAAAATATAATTTTATACAAAATCGGATTAAAGATATAAAATAATGAAAACTTGATTTTTTAAATATATATATATTATGACGGGCCCGGGCAATGCCGGGCGGGTCAGCTAATACTTTCTTATTTCAGTTTTTAAAAAATAATAATAGTCTGTGTTTATTACTTACCCATCATACGTAGTATAGGGTTAGTCTTGCAGTCGTTTTGAAAATCGATTTTTTTTTTTTTTTTTTTTTTTTTTTTTGACAGATGGACACGTTTCAGACACTGGAGATTCCGAAAAACATATTTAAAAAAAAAAAAAAAAATTGCCGTCCGTCTGTGTGTCTGTAAACGCTCTATCTCCCGAAAATTTTGAGATAGAGACTTGCCATTTGGTATGTACTTAGTATGTAATAATGGGAAGAAGCCTATTTCATTTCAATAACCTCGATTAACCGGAACTATTTTTTTCGGACTCTCGAAATATTCGTTCTGATAAAAGGTATATGAAAATTTTCGAAATTGTTTATTTTAAGAAATGAACATAAAACACAATAAAAAAACAAATTTTGCATAAAGCATGAAGTCGATCGGATAATGAGTTGCCGAGATATTTGGAATCCTATTTTCCACACTCTTCGATTTTTCATGACCCTGTATTTCATCCAAATTTCACTTCAAAGATCTATTTTAATTGGAAATTTGACGCTTAATCAGATGCAATAAACCGCTAGTTAATAGGATTATTATTTTTGGAGTTATAAGAAGGTTTCTTTCAAGAAATTCAGTAATCGAACCTTAAGTCAACTGCCCTGAGCTTTCGACTGAACCAATTTTGATTTTGTTTAACTGTTATTTGTTTGACAACTGTTTTAAATGAAAGCAGTTTATCTGTTAGATGTGCCCGCACTAGCTCTTTTTTTTTAATATTCCCATTTTTAGGTACGTTCGTAATTCTATCAATACTTAGCACCTATATAGTCCTCGTCTAGTCCGTCCGCATATAACAGTGCAAAAACTACCCAACCGAATCGTTGGAAATTTAATATATATAATCGTTGCAGAATTTTGTCGAACAATTTCAAATTTCATGAAAATCGATTCAAAACTCTTAAAAATATTTATTAAGCAAGTTGAACTTTTTAAAAATCGGTACTTCCTTGTTGTAGCAGCTTCCGAGGAGTTATCGTCAGGAGTTATCGTATGAGATGTATCGCTAAGTTATCTGACATGACGTTATTAGTCGTATATGACATTTTATAACCTCTGTGACCAAGTTATAGTCACATTCTTCATTCAATTAAATCCTATCATACGTAATTAATTCAATGATATCCCATGATAGGTAATGATTGTAGGTTGCCATGGTCATTATATCCTATTTAAGATGGAGTCATATTATTTCCGTATTATACTGAATTTAAAAACCGAATTTGTATACTACTATAAAATTGTTTAATTGTAGCAATCCTATAATCTACCGACAATATTTTGGATATAGGTTTCCGGAGAAATAGATATTAAATGAAAAAAGAGTAAATATGGATTTCAAGTTCTGAAATTTTCAAAGCCCGTTGAAATTTTCAGTAAATGTCAATAAAAGATAAAATGTTGCCACCTTAAAACCGTACTTATTTTATTAAAGAAATTAATCATATCATATAATAACAGACGATATAATTCATTTCACTGAAATAATAACAGTACGAACTGACCTCATTTGTCATGTTTGACGTACAATTTCGAACTTGTTGTATTTTATTTTTAAATTTTTTGTATGACCTTCCTTCACAATGGTGGCAATTAGGTTACTTCCATTTTGACAGAGTAAAGTAAATAATGGGAAATACGATATCGTTACTGATGAAATTTCCTCATTACACTTAAAAATATAGAAATTTGTGTTAATGTGAACAGGAAATCACATTACGTTTAAGAAAACACCCACTTTCCCTCATAAAACTGTTACGTTTCAATATCTATTCATTCCGCCGATACTGAATTTGAGACGCTAATCTCATAGGCTTCAATCAGTGAAAATGACGCTATAGTTAAAAGGAAACTAACATTTCGATAAAATTAAATATTTTATTACCAATACGTCTAAGAGAATAAATTTATGGATTCGCAGGTACTGAGATTAGACGCAGTCATACTCAACATTTTTTTCTCGCGGGCCGCAAACATATATTTTGAACGTTAGGCGGGCCGCAACACAATTATATTATAATGTAAAAAAGGTATAAATTAAATAGTAAGATTTAAAAAAAAAGTAGTATAACAAACCTATATAATAAAGTTAATATATAATCAGTAGGATTGAACGTTTGTCGCAAAAGAAATATTACCAAAACGTTTTAACACCACTATTTCCAAACAATAAACTTTGTGCTAGATTTCAATTGCAAATGATGTAGAAATAGTGGTATAAAACATTTTACTGCCAATTTTTTTCCGCAGTAAACCTTCAACCCTAACAAGCATTATTAGTTAAACATAATAATATAACAATGTATAGCATTTCCAAGTTCAAAAGAATAAAATCGGGTGATTTGTTTTAATAAATTAATCTTTTCTCAATACAAAAGTTTTTTTTTAAGTGTAGAAATGTATAGTGTAAATATAATAAATTTTGAATAATATTGGTTTAGTGTTGAAGATTAAGAAATGTATACACCACTATAGCACAAATAGAACTACATGTAAAAAGAACTTTTGACTAAAGATTTAAAATAATTTTAAATTAAATAACAGGACAGACTTTGTCTTCTTCCCATGAAAATATATAAAAGAACAGTGTCTTTTATTAAACTTTTATATACATCTGAATAAATGTAATAAATAGAGGTTATTGATAATGTATCTCGGGCTGCACATAAAAGGTCTCCGGGCCGCAGGTTGAGTATGGCTGGAGAGCCTCAAGTCAAGAGTGTGAATGGTCACACGCAACGCTGTAGCTTGGAAATATATTTATATTTTTAAAATAGTAAATACGAATATAAAAAATACGCATGCAACTGTGAAAATAACGTTATGTTTAGATTTCGTTGAGGGGGGAAAAATATGATTCTGTCAAAGTGACGCTATTTTTTGTTGATTTTTTTCATTCCATACACTGCAAAGAAAAAAAAAAATTGATTTTACGGTATAATCAACATTTTTTTTTTCTTTTTATGTGCAGTGCACCAAAAATCGAAGCCTGGCTTGATAACTTTCTTAATCACTTATCTTGATTACATGTTATTGATTACACCAAAGATCGAAATCTGAATTGATAACTTCATAATTACTTATCTTGATTACACGTTACTGATTACTTATAGAAAAAAAAAAGGTTAATAATTTGGAAAGTTCTTGTTAATTCAAACAACAGTTTCGTAACACTGTTTAAAATAATATTTGTTTTAAAAGTTAGGCTAGACATTGTAAGATTGATTTTTTATTGTAGTTTATTTTTGCAAGGTTTTTTTTTATATATATATAAATTCAATCTAAATGCTCTTTTAAACATTTTCATCCGTCGAATTCGACGAGTTCCTAGTCGTTTAATTAAAAAAAAAAATTAGAAAAGTAATTTTGAATGAAAAATAAAATTCAAAATCAATATACAGTGAAGCAAAAGGTCGACATTTACCGTTGTTTTCCCTCTTTAATATCGGGGCTGTTTGATGTGATAGTAAAGCTCTACTTTACACTACCGGAGTTGAGTTATGGGCTTTTGGTGGGGGGGGGTTAATCGTGATTCATCAGTTGAGTCAGCGGCTGAAAATTTATGAAACAAAATTGAATATGTAGGAGGGGGAAAAGGTTTTAAATGACCCCGAAAACTGATTTTTTTAACAAAAACTCTACAATCCTTTGAATGTTTTTTTTTTTCTATTTTTTAAATCTTTTGATGCGATATTTTCTTCTTTAATTAATCTTTTATCCCCGACAATACTTTAAAATAAAAATTAAAGAAAAGTATCTAAATTTTTTTTAATACGTCTGTTAATAAAAGTACATTATATATTTCCTGCAAAATGTTTTTCTTTACCATGTTTAGAAAACATAGCCAATTTTGCTATCTGTATTTAAAAAAAAAAAAAAAATGTGCGTGAGTAATGCTGACATTATGTTGACGATGGCAACGAATTGACCAATAAATTTAGCTTTTGCTGCATTTTTTTACTTCTAAATTGAACGCTTTTTCAATTTTTGCATCGTCGAGTAGAAAAAATATTTCAGTACTAAAAGGTTAAAATAAATGACTGACACCGGAATTTACAAAAAAAAATTATTTGGAAATAAGAAAAAGGGCTATATTTCACATACATATTAAATGGAAAATTTTTTTAGCAAAATTCTGGTGTCATTGTGGCGTTTAGGAATTAAAATTAAGTGGTTTCATAAACATACCACTACCCCTGAAAGGGTTAAATACTGAAATAATCAGATTCATAAAGGTTGCTATAAGTAATGAAATGTTTAGCGATTGACTGCTGGCACACGGCTAATACGAAAGGTCCCAAAATGTTTATTATTATTATTATTATTATTATTATTAACTAGCTGACCCGCCCAGCGTTGCCCGGGCCCGTGATAATAAATAAATAAAAGCCTCAAGTTTGTATGATTTTATATTTTTAAACCCGATTTTTTTATAAAATTATTTTTCTAATGACATTTAAAACGATAATGCTTATTTATTCTTCAACAAAGTATTGTAATTATGATCCATGTGCTTACTCATTGATAAAATTTAAAAAATCATGCATTTCATTTTTAATAATTTATATTCCATCAAAATATTACTTAAAATTTATTAACATTTTGTATGTACCGATTGGCGGTGGAGAGTGGAACTGAAATATCTTAAGCGATCGAACTCAAGTCGTATGAGCCAAATCCCGTCGTAATCGAACCCATAGAACGCGAGATAAGAATGCGCCCCCATCGGTAAAAAGTTAAACTAAAATATTTAAGGCTATCGATATCAAGTCGAATGAGCCAAACACCGTCGTAATCGAGTCCATAGAACCCGAGATAGAAAATCGTCCCTAGCGGTAAAAAGTGGAACTAAAATATATATTCTACTATCGATATCAAGTGGAATGAGCCAAATCCCGTCGTGATCGAGCCCGTAGAACTCGAGATACTTTGAATTGAAATAAAAAAAATATATCTCATAAGTTCACAAGTTAATTATAATGTTTGGAATCAGTTGCGTTGAAATTGGAAAGTTAGTTGCTGAGTTATGGAAACTAGGCATAGTTCGGAAAAAAAAAAAAAAAAAAAAAAAAAAAAAAAAAACCTTGAAGAGGTGAGGGGGGAGATGAGACTGCATTTTGTCAAACATCTAATTAAGACTACCGGAGTGTGTGTTCAAAAACTGGAAACTAGAAAAGCTTGGAACTTAAAAGAAAAAAAAATGCTGAAGATTCGGAAATAGTGGTAATTATCTATACATCACAGCAATTGAACACTACTGATGAACCTTTGACATTATTATTGTATACATTTTTCAGATATTTGTTGGGAAAGTTGTTGCGCTGGTATTTTATTTATTAATAATTATAATAAATTTATATAATAATAATATCAATTACTAAATTTTATATTATTATTCTATAAATTTTCAGATATTCATGGAGAAAGTTGTCGTTCTGGTATTTTATTTACTAATAATTAAAATGAATTTATATAATAATAATATCAATTACTAAATTTGATAGTATTATTATATAAATTTTCAGATATTCATGGAGAAAGTTGTTGCACTGGTATTTTATTTATTATTATTATTAAATTTATATAATAATAAATTAATAAATAAATAAAATTAATAAATTTGATATTAATATTACATACATTTTAAGATATTCATTGGGAAAGTTGCGCTGGTATTTTATTTATTTCATAATTTCAGACGTACAGGGTTAAGGAGGTCGGAGAGGGACACAAAATTTTATTTTATTAACACTTTCCAACCTAGTTGAAAAGTGTTTATGACTTCGGTTTGTCTTGCCGTATGGCCGTCTGTCCGTGCTCTAACTCCCGTAAATATGCTCGGATTGCCTTGCAAATTTTATATGTTATTGTTGTTATCTATAGCGCATTCCCTATTTCAACTGAAGTGTGTAACACTTATAGTTTTTTTACAGGGACACTCAAAAGAATTCCGTTACATTACGGTCAATGGGGAAAAATCATTTGCGGTTTATTTTAATGATGTTACACAATTGCAAACACATTGTAATTGATATATATCACTAAGGTGTATTACAAGAAGCTTAATATGGAATAGGGTGTGCATAGCACTTATAGTTACTTTACAGGGACAGTCAAAAGAATTCCGTTACATTACGTCTATGGAGAAAAATCGTCTGCGGTTTATTTAAATAATATTTCACTATTTTAAAAGCATTGAAATTTATATATATCACTAAGGTGCATTACAAGAGGCTTACTACAGAATATTGTGTGTATAGCAGTCATCGTTCATTTACAGGGACGCACGAAAGAATTATCTACTGTCTGTTAACAATAATTCCTGGAAGTGCGTTTTAAGTTACTGAACGCGATTTTAAATTTAACTCACTTTTTGTTTAATACGTGGTGTGTATAAATTCTGTAGATCATATACAGGGAAGCACAAAATTTCGCGAACACATTTCCGTTTATTGACAGGAACTCCAGAAGGAGAATTTTAAACTGTGCTACACATTTCTTAACTGAACTAAAATTTAGCATCCTATGTAGTATATATACAAATCTATAGATCATATACAGGGCAGAATAAAAGTATTCGGATATTTTTCCGAATATTGTATACGTTGGAAATTCTTGAAATTATGTTTTTAAATATGTTATGCGTTTTCCAAATTGTTTACTTAGATGTTATCTTTCAGCTTATTAAACGGTATGATTTGTAAAATTATTTTGGAAGCGTTGGAAAGTGTTACATAATCTATGCTTGACGCATGATTTTTCGTTCTTGTTTAAATTTTTTACATATATATAAATATTTTTTACTTCCTTTTTTTTTCTTGAAATTTTCTTTTCAAAAGTAAATTAGTTTTAAAAATTACAATTTAATTTTAAAAAATTAAATTTATTATTGTTTTAGCCATATTTAAAAACTAATATATCTTCTGGAAAAAGAAGATTTTTTTTTTTTATGCACTTTTTTTTCATTTTCGAATATAGAAAATAAAATTTTTGAATTTACCAAAAAAAAAAAAAGTAACTTTCCAACCTAGTTGAAAAGTGCTTATGACTTCGGTTTGTCTGGCCGTCTGGCCGTCTGCCGTCTGGCCGTCTGCCGTCTGTCCGTGCTCTAATTCCCGTAAATATGCTCGGATTGCTCTGCAATTTTTATATGTTATTGTCGTTATCTATAGCATGTTCCCTATTTCAACGGAAGTGTGTAGCACTTATAGTTTTTTTACAGGGACACTCAAAAGAATTCCGTTACATTGCGGTCTATGGGGAAAAATCATTTGCGGTTTATTTAAATAATGTTTCACTATTTTAAACGCATTGTAATTTATATATATTACTAAGGTGCATTAGAAGAAGCTTAATATGGAACAGGGTGTGCATAGCACTTATAGTTACTTTACAGGGACAGTCAAAATAATTCCGTTACATTACGTCTATGGAGAAAAATCGTCTGCGGTTTATTTAAATAATGATTCACTATTTTAAACGCATTGAAATTAAATAGATCACTAATGTGCATTACAAGAGACTTACTACGGAATATTGTTTGTATAGCAGTCATCGTTCATTTACAGGGACACGCAAAAGAATTCTCTAATGTCTGTTAACAATAATTCCTGGAAGTGCGTTTTAAGTTATTGAACGCGATTTTAATTTTAACTTGCTTTTTGTCTATTACGTGGTGTGTATAAATTCTGTAGATCCTATACAGGGCAGCACAAAAGTTCGCGAACACATTTCTGTTTATTGACAAACTCCAGACGGAAAATTTTAAACTGTGCTACGCGTTTGCTAACTGAACTAAAATTATCATCCTATGTAGTCTATATACAAATCTATAGATCCTATACAGGGCTGAATAAAAGTATTCGGATATTTTTTCGAATATTGTATATGTTGGAAATTCATGAAATTATGTTTTTAAATATGTTATGCGTTTTCTAAATTGTTTACTTAGATGTTAGCTTTTAGCTTATTAAACGGTATGATTTGTACAATTATTTTGGAAGCGTTGGAAAGTGCTATATAATCTATGCTTGACGCATGATTTTTCGTTCTTGTTTATTAATACATATTTTGTACTCTTTTTAGCACTTGCCAACATAGTTGAAAAGTGTTTATGACTTCAATTTATCTGACCGCCTCTCCGTGCTCTAACTCGCATAAATATACTGGGATTGTCATGTAATTTATATATGTTATTGAGTTTTACCATGGCATGTTCGGTATTGAAAATAAAGTATGTTGCGTTTATAGTTCGTTTACAGGGTCAGTCAAAAGGATTCCATTACATTATGGTCTGTGGGGAAAAAGCGTTTGCAATGTATTTTAATGATGTTACACTATTTCAAACATATTTAAATTGATGTACACGCAAAAGAATTCGGTTACAGTACTGCCTATGAGCGGTATTTGCTGGAAGTTCGTTTTAAGTTGTGGTATGCGTTTTTATATTTAAATATTTTTGCATATGACTTTGTGTGTGTATAAATTAGGTCTCTACAAATTTGATAAAATCTGGTAGCCAGCAAAAAATTCTAGTCGCCGTTAAAAAATGTTAACCCCCCGCCCCCCTTTTCAAAAAACACAAAAGTTTTTTTATGAATAATTAATTAGGAAAAAAAATAATAACGAACATAGTTTAGAATTATTAGTTACATGGTTTAGAGTAGTACATAATTTAGGAAGATAATATGTATAAACTAAATTTTCTAATGAAACTTATCAAAATTATATAGCTCTGAAAAAAAAAATAATAATAATAACCGGCATGTTCGGAAACTAATGATTGCCGAATGCTTCAAATGTCCAGAAAGTTGAGTGCTACAAAATCTGTATCTGATGAGGGAGGCATCGATGAAACGGTGAAGCAGAAAAACGGTTTTTTGCCTATTTACCCGTCGAAGTCAGACACATAATTCCGATTTTATTATTTTAAAATTTGCATTTCATGAACTTATTTTTGCCAAATTAAAAATAAAAGTTTAAAATATCTTTTGTTTGAATATATATAGTTTCTAAATTTATTTCCTTAGATTTGGGAGAGAGAAAAATGCTGTCTTTTCTCACTTCTTAGGTCATTTTTTGTACAAATAAATAAAAATAAAAATAAACCTGCCAGATAAGAAAGCTTGGTCACCAGTGGCGATCTGGCGACCGCATTTGTCAAGCCCTGGTATAAATTATATAAATCATATACAGGACTGCACAGAAGAAATATCCCTTCGAGTACATTTTCCTTTATCGAAGGAAATTGCTGAAGGGGAATTTTCAACTGTATTGAGTATTTCCTAACAGAACTAAATTTTAGCATACTATGTAGTATGTATACAAATCTATAGATCCTTTTCAAAGATGCACAAAAGAATTCGTATACGTTTCCGACTATAGATGTTAATTTCTGAAATTGGGTTTTCAAATGTTATGCGTTTTCCAAATTGTTTACTCAGACATGATTTTTAACCTTATTAAACGGTGAAGTTTTGCTAAAGTTTTCTGGACGGGTTGGAAAGTGTTTCATAATCTATGCTTGACACATGACTTTCCTTTCTTGAAATGTATATTTATGCGTGTATTCCTTTTCAAATGTAAATTCATTAAAAAATATTTTTTTTAATTAAAAAAAGAATTAATTTTAGCCATATTTAAAAATTGATATATTTTCAGAAAGAAAAACTTTTTAGTACATATGGAATAAATATTAATTTGGCTTCGAAATCTACAAAAATATTTATTTAAAAAGAAAATGAAAAAAAATCCATATTTTTTTTTAAATAAAGATAACAGTTATTTATGTGTAATTTTTACTAATGAGCTTTCGATTTTCAAAAATTTCCTCAAAATAATAAAGATCCTGAAGATATTTGAATCAATAGCTAACTGAAAAATAATTAAGATCCTGAAGATAGATCAATAGATAACTGAAAATAACTGTACGAACTTTATTTTTTATAGAAATTTAGGTATACCAATTTGAATACGACGAATTAAAAAAAAAAATAATAAATAAATTTAAAGGTGTTTAAGTACTAAGCAAACCACAGACAATCCTACATAAAACGAGTTATATCTTTTGATCTAATAATTACACTCCTTCATGTAACTCAACTTGGTTTATGTATGTAAAGATGGAATTTTGTAATTAATTTTCAACTCACTTCCTGATAGTCTAGAATTATAAAAAATCCCTGACGGCTCGGCCTACAGGTACAGGTAGATTTCGAAGACGCAGACTGTGGGGCGCCTGTTTGTTAGGAATTGCCGGAGAAATGACCTTTTTGCCATGATGTGGTAGTTGGGACCGCCCACTTCGAAATCTACCTGTGTTTGTAAACAGAGCCGGTAACGATTGATTTTTTTTTTTTTTTTTTTTTTTTTTTTTTTTTTTTTTTTGCTATAAGGGTTGGTTCTATAGAAAACTTGTCAGCATAAAAGTTTTGGATAATATTAAAAGGATTTATAATAAATTTAAGCGGATTTGATATCTTGTGAATGGGCGAAGTTATGAATTTTTTTTTCTGAAACCCCCCTTTTGGGGCCATTTTTAATGACATCAAAAATCTGTCATACATAAATTTTCGGCCATTTTTCTAGAAGTAATAATAACTTTAAACGGATTCGATACGTATCATAATTAAGAAATTATGGGGTTTTTTTCTGTTTTCACAAAAAGCCCCTCCATCCCCCCCCCCCCTGGTTCGATTTTGCTCATTAACGAACTTGACCGAGTTTTTATCCCCCTTGATTTTATGTATCCGTTTGGAAGAGATTTGTGCAGAATTATGGAAGTTACCGTGTCCATAAAAAAAGTGACATATAGATAGATAGATACATAGATAAAGTTTTGAACTGGGGGTGTTTTTGGGTTCTGGGAGTCATGATCGGCATAGATCTGCAAAAATTTTTCAGGAATTCCAACTTAGGGGAGAATGTAATAGGTAGTATTTCTTACGAAATCTACCTAAAATTGTATACACAGGTGTGTTTCTGATGACAATACAACATTTGAATATTTTAAAAAGTTATTTATAAATTAATTTTCAGGCAATTTTCCGTTAGCCGGCCGCAAGTGATAAAACGCCAAATAATCTTTATGGTTATAACCAGGGCTTGATAAATGCGATCGGCATGTCGCCACAGATGACCAAGTTATTTAATCTGGCAGGTTTTTTATTTATTTGTACAAAAAATTACCTAAGAAAGAAGAAAAGACAGCATTTTTCTCTCCCCCAAATATGAGGAAATAAATTTAGAAACTACACATTCAAACAAAAGATATTTTTAACTTTTATTAGTAATTTGGCAAAAATAAGTTCATCAAATGCAAATATTAAAATAATAAAATCAGAAGTATGTGTCTGACTTCGACGGGTAGATAGGCAAAAAATTATTTTTTCTGCTTTACCGTTTCATCGATGCCCCTCCCATCAGATACCGATTTTGTAGCACTCAACTGTCTGGACATTTGAAGCATTCGGCAATCATCAGTTTCGGAACATGCCAGAGATCACAGTCTGTTTATGTGTGCAAAAGATACCGTAGTTCCTCCAACCAATTAATAATCATCTTTCTTTATAATATTATTCAATATTATGTGTTTTGTTTCATCCAATTTTTTCCCATATGATTTGCTTACCCTCTTTTTAAAAATTTATTCTTTTTTGTCCTTTGTTTAATTTTCAATCTGAAAAGAAAATTATTCATAAAAATTTAAGAGATAAAACGAAAAAATTAACAAAATAAAATTAGAGCGCTTTTATTAGCATTCAATTATTTACTTAAAAATCACACCTAATTTCATAACTGCAATTCATATTATTCTAATAAATTCCCTTTACAATACGTGAATTTGGCGTTGTTCCCGATTATAGAAAATTCACAGCTTTTATTTATGGTTGGTAGAAATCGCAAACAAGTGAATTTATTTATTTTTTTAATTACTTTTTGTTCAGTTTCTGTTTTAGATATAGGCAACAGGAAATGGAAAAAAAATCATTGTTTGAATTTTCTATTCGGGATTTATAAATTGTTTGTAGAATTTATTATTTTAAAATCTGATTCTCTGTTTGTGTTTCACAACTACATCTCCTAGAATAGGGTACGCAGAGCGATGAAATTAACATAAGTTATCCCCATGGATCCTAGGATGTCATATAAGATTTCTGAATTAGTTTGCGAGACATAATTTTTTTTTGTAACTTTTAATGAAGTTTTTCTAAAAATGGCAACTTAATTACTCCATTTTTGTGGGAAAAAAGGGGGGGGAGAAAATGTAAATTATGGGACATCCATCCGCGATGGTGAACAAATATCTTTAGTTGTGTTTAGTTTGAATACAATAATTCACAAATAACATAGTAAAATCACTTGTTAAAGTTAAACTAAAGATGTAATTATGGCTTAAAGTACCTTTTAATATAAAGACGACATGTTTCGTACACTCAAACGACGACTTCTTCAAGATCGAAAATGGTAAATAAACTTTTGAATTACCTAAAATTTGGCACGAGTTGATTTCCACATTAAAAAATCAATAAGTAAAATAATAATTTTCACGTTTACAGTTTAACCATTTTAAGCATCTGCTTTCATTATTACATGTGGTCTCGTGTTTTGTGCTTATCATTTTCAAAAAGCGAAAATAGTTTATTTATCATTTTCGATCTTGAAGAAGTCGCCGTTTGAGTTTACGAAACATGTCATCTTTATATTGAAAGGTGTTTTACGCGTTTTTGTGCATTTTTTTTTTTTTATATCTTTAAGCATTAATTACATCTTTAGTTTCAACTGATTTAATGATTTTTAGTTTACATTCTCTTTTTTTAAAAATCCCTGAAGGCTCGGCCTACAGGCACAGGTAGATTTCGAAGACGCAGACCGTATGGGGCGCCTGTTTATTGAGAATTGCAGAAGAAATGACCTTTTTACCATGATGCGGCAGTTGGGACCGCCCACTTCGAAATCTACCTGTGTCTGTAAGCGGAGCCGGTAAAGATTGATTTTTATTTTATTTTATTTTATTTTATTTTATTTTTTTTTTTTTTTTTTATGTAAGGGTTGGTTCTATAAAAAACTTGTCAGTATAAAAGTTGTAGATATATTAAGAGGATTTATAATAAATTTAAGCGGATTTGATATCTTGTGAATTGACGAAATTATAAATTTTTTCTTCTTAAACCCCTGTTCCCCCCCCCCGTACCCCCTTGTGGCCATTCTTATTGATATCAAAAATCTGTCATATATACATTTTCGGCCTTTTTTCTAGAAGTAGTAATAACTTTAAACGGATTCGATACGTATCACAATTAAGAAGTTATGGGGGTTTTTTTCTGTTTTCACGAAAAGCCCCCCATTTCCCCCCCCCCCCCCTGGTTCGATTTTGCCCATTAACGAACTTGACAGAGGTTTTATGCCCTTTGATTTTATGTGTCAGTTTGGAAGAGATTTGTGCAGAATTATTGAAGTTACCGTGTCCATAAAAAAAAGTGGTATAGATAGATAGATAAAGTTTTGAAGTAGGGGGTGGTTTTGGGTTCTGAGAGTCATGATCGGCGTAGATATCTGCAAAATTTTTTCAGATATTCCAACATAGGGGAGAAAGTAATAGGTAGTATTTCTTACAAAATCTACCTAAAAGAGACTGGAAAAAAAGTAACCGAGAAAAAAGTGACAAGGAATTGATAAATATTGAACTTATCCATAAATAAGTGTTTAAAACTAACGAGGTAACCAATGTCTGATTTGTATCATTCCCGTAATCGAATATTTGCTGTAAATATCTGTGAATGCTATTAGAAATAGTGTAAAAAGGTGAGAATATTCGCGTACGAGAATGCTCGTATTCATCACTACTTGATTTTTGTCATTCGCGAACGCGAATACGAATATTTCTCGTCGATGTCTACGAATGCGAATATTGAAAAGTGGTGTGAATATTCGCATACGAGAATAATCGTTTTAACCCCTTCAGGGGCAAAGTACTTTTGTAGCTAAAATATTGAAATGATTGATTGACACCAAGATTCACGAACGAATTTATTTTAAAATAAGTAAAAGCTTTTCCTCATAATATCTTATAAATTCAAAATTTGATTATAAAATTCTGGTGTCATTGTGGCCTTTTGGAATTAAAATTAAGTGGTATATATAATATACCGGTGCCCTTCAAGGGGTTAATCACTACGCGAATGACAAAAATCAAGTAGTGATGAATACGAGCATTCTCGTACGCGAATATTCTCACTTTTTTACTCTATTGCTAATAGCATTCACAAATATACTTACAGCAAATATTCACCTACGAGAATGATATAAATCAGACATGTGTTACCTCGTTAGTTTTTAACACTTATTTATCAATTACGTGTCACTTTTTTTAGCTCTTGTTTTTTCTGTTACTTTTTTTTCGGTTACCCTACAGAACATGACGATACTCGCCTGGACGAGTTAGGCAAGTAAATAAACATTAACTTGGCAATAACGGTAAGCTCTTCAAATTTATATCCAAAATCCTCTCGGCTAATGGAATTTTATTGCCCGTATGTCGCCTTTTTCTTATAAAGGCATTCTACTACTATAATTGCATCGAAATCGCGTAACTTGCAGAATGTAATTTTCGTAATAATCAATTCATTTACACTTTAAACATGATTTCTTGCTTATAAGATATATAAAAACAGGGGTCGGTGCAGGTTTTTTTGTTGTTGTTGTTTTTTCTTGGGGCTCATTTTGTGAAAAGCAAAAGTTATTATTGTGAAATTTATTATATTTTTGGGGAAAATAGCATTTTGTAACGAAAAATACATTCCAGTTACTCAAATTCGAACCAGGCATTTATTAATGATAACTCCGTTAAACCCCTTCTTCTAAAGTTTATTATTATTATTATTATTATTATTATTATTATTATTGCAAATTACACATTTTTAAATTAACGAAACAAAAATAATGAACGATATGTTTTATATGAGATGGAATTTTGTGAAGGGTCCTGTTTTATTAGATTTTTGTGAAAGGACTTAAAATTATTTTTGTGAAGGGTCCCTATAGACAGTGGCTGAGAGGTTCTGCTCTCAAAGCTGGTAGACGGGAGGTGCTGGGTTAAAACCCCTGTCGCGGTCGTCGACCTAACCGTTCGGAGTTTTCCGTGGTTGTCTTCGAACCTTGCCGTAAATACGGGTTAGGATCCCTTAGAAAGACCCCCACGGAGGGCACTCCCCCTAGTGCCTATATCCCTCGTGTTGATAATTGGCCGTCATAAATCAACCCAACCCAACCCTATAAATATCCCCGAATTTTGCCTGGATCAACCCCTGAATAAAATTAATATTATAAATATTTTATAAATGTAGAATTAAATTAGATTTTTTCCCCAAAAAAATCTCAAGCAATACTATATAGTGCAGCACATTGGGTTGCTATTGCTACGCCAGCTAGTCCTAATTTAGTTATTATTTATCTATTGATTGATAATTCAGTTCTGAAAATACGAAAATATCATATTGTCATCGGGAGCACACAGCTGTACACGATTTCTGGAACACTAGCACAAGGAAGTGGATGAAAAATGAATTGCAAAATTCCATCTTTACATTCATATGAATCAAGTTAAATAGAAGCGTGTAATAATAAACTTAAATAGAAACACTAAAAATTTAAATTAATAAGTTATTCTTTTCTTAACCCCTTCGGGACCGGCGGCTTTTACACAAATTTTATTCGGTTGGCACCACTTTTTTTTAAAAAAGCTACCTTTACTTAAACTATCACAAAAATGCTCTAATTAGAGAAAGCAAATATTACTTTTATTTTTTACTGGTGCCTAAACAAATTTTGTATGCTCTTATGGAGGGTGCATATATGCACCCATGGTCCCGAATGGGTTACTTTAAATTTTTAATAGTGCATGGCATTTTGTTAATATTTATTTAATAAAAGAAAATAAAAATAAACTGAGAAGATAAAAAAAAATTAAATTATTAATGCCTAACCCTTTATTCACCGACGGCATTTTTAAGTACCATTAATGTAAATTCGATATAAAATTTATTTAATCCGTCTATTAATAAAAGTACATTTTACTTTCCATGCAAAATGTTTTCCCCGACTACATTTAAAAAGAGTACAGTCGAAGTTAAATATTTTTTAAAGTGGTCATTTTATATACCATTTACGCAGGTGTAGCTTTTCTTTTATTAAAAAAATATGTTATGTGAAACATTTGCAACTATAAAACCTTTTCTATTTGGCAGATAGGATCACAATACATTTATTTATACATTGATGTTACAAGAATTGTGAGAAACATTCTTGTAAATATTTTACAAAAATAGCTATAACTACCCGATTAATTAAATCAGTTTTAATGAAAAAAAACGTATCTAAATTTCATATTGTCATTATTATTATATAAATTTTCTACTGGCAAGGAAGATAATTACTGAGGTGGAGTAATTTCTGTATTCATAATTCGGTACATAAAGGGTTAAAAGGCGGGGGATATGTTTTATACCACTTAATTTTAATCAAAATTCTACTTTTAGGAATTTGGGGGGGGGGGGAGCTGTAAAATTGCATTTCTATATTCTCAAATTATTATTATTATTATTATTATTTAATTCTGATATGAATTCAACATTACAGAAACACAATTACTTGTCCCTGAAAGGTTGACTGATTTTTAAAAAAAAATTAACTTTATATTTTTTTAATTTTCAATATTATTTCATTTTATTATTATTATTATTATTCAGCATCATATTTTTTAAAACTTTATTAGTAAAACATTTTAAAACCTTTTATTTATTTATTTATTTATTTATTTATTTCAAATTTTCAATCTTCTTGCTTTATTTAAACCAGGTCACTTGAAAGTTTTCAAGTTTATTTTCAAAATTTGCGAGAATATTTTTGTTTATCGTTATATATCTTGAAAATGGCGCCGTATATGAGTGCTGAAACATATATCGATCATTAAAAGGTTTTTATAAGCCTTTTGTGTTTCTCTTTGTATCACTTAATCATTTTATCTATATTTTAATTATAATTAGTGATCTTATTATGTGAATGTAAAAACTTTAATAGATATTTTTACATTTAATATATTTTTTATTTGCCCAACTAAGAACACCAAAAAGTATTTTTATATGAAAAATATCAATTATGTATTCAAATAAAGTTTTGAAATTTATTAAAAGCCATACTTTCGTACAAGCCGCAAGTCAGGAGTTAATAGTAGAAGAAATCGCTATTTACCGTATTCTTTTTTCTGATTATTTCAGTGTTTAAGTGCGTAGGTCGATTCCGTGTCAGTTAAATTTGTATTTATCTATGAAATTCTATTTATTTCTTGATGAAGTTTTAATTTCGTTATGTGATATTAGCCCGAAACAAAGGCTGAACTATTTATATTGTTCTAAGTGCAAATGGGTTAATCTTCCTTAATCGGACTGCACACGATAGAGATAGATTTAAAAAGTATTTTTAAAAAAATTAAAAATTAGTAAATTGAGATATAATTTCCAAACGAATGGCATTTGAAAGTACATTTTCTTTTCTTATTCGACCGTGTAAAAATTAAAATTGTGCGACGTTTACAAGTTAAAAAAATTGTGTGAAAAACGAAATTGATTTATCAAGTCGCTGCCATCGTCAGTATGACTTCATCGTTACTCACAGACATGTCTTTGCTTTATAATATAGATTTACTTTTAAGTATTCATCAAAAACTGTCGTACACTATTATTGCTCCTGTCCCCTCACGCGAAAACATCCGCTCGCTAGTGTTAATCTAATGGAACAGTTATTTTACAATATCTCGTTTGCATTTCAATATTTATAAAATCTCCCCCCCCCCCCCCCCCCCTGCGTTGGATAGCTGTGGTCGATCTCTACAGAGCTCTCTTTAGGGTTTCGTTCATCTTACGAAACCCTATTACTCCCGCTTCGTTGTCTGTCCGTCACAGAGCCGGTTCTCAGAAACTAATTTAACTTACAGAGTTGAAACTTTGTGTACTTATAGCTGAATACCTGCTATGAAGCTCAAAATCATAAAATGTGAAAAAATCGTATTATTTTAATAAATAGAGATAATAAACCAAAAATCTAATGGTATTTTCCTATTAAATTTAAACATTTTCGTTATAGCAGTTGCCAACAATTAAAAATTCACAATAACATTCTTTCTACAATAATTAATTTTCTATTGAAAGATTTCCACGTGAAAAATGAAAATGAAATAAAAAGTTTCACCCATTGAAAAAAAAAAATTGATATGACGTCATATTGGTAATAAAACGGAAATTTTCAAACATTTCTCAATAATACAAGGAGTATGAGTATGTGTAAATACAGAAAGCAGCTTAATAGGACGTCATTAGAGAATTAAAAAAAAAATTAATCTGACGTCATAACGGATTTTTCAAATGTTTGAGAATAATATGAGTATCAATATGAGTAATAGAGAATAGTAAATATATAAGTTTGAGGAACATATTGATTCATGATAAAAACCCGATTATGGAAATATTGGCATATTTTAACATTTTGAAGGTCTCTATACAACATGCTTATAGTTTTGAAATTGATTTTTTTTTTTTTTTTTTTTTTTTTTTTTTTTTAATATCGCATTTAGTCCACTTGACATAGGTATTATTATGACAGAGTATAATAGCGATTTTCGAAAAAAACGATAAAAATAGACCGGTGAATTTTTACATTATAAAAAACATAACCTTTTTTTTTTTCTTTTTATGAAATTTATTTGGAATTTGTTAAAGAAAGGATAAAGCGTTTTGAAAGGAATATTAAACGAAACCCTGTATGCAATCTTCGATCACACTTACCCACTTGTCTACTTTTTCGATTTTCTTTCTGGATTTTTATTTCTTTTTTTTTTCACTCATTTTTTTTTTTTTTTTTTTTTTTTTTTTTTTTTTTTTTTTTTTAAATGAAGATACTTTTATTTTCGGAACCGGTTTCGAAAAAAAGGTATCCTCATTTAAAAAAAAAAAAAAAAAGTTAAAAATATTAATTTTTTGAGGCGATATTTTAAAAATAGGAATTCATTCCACTCCCATAGGTTTAACATTATCGAGGAGAATTTCAGATCTCACTGAGTATCACCCTTAAGTCGACAGATATCCATGCAATTGTTTTTCAAGCATACAGTGTCTCACATAAGTGATGGGACACTTGTGCTTTACAAAAGGAAACTAATCAAATAAATTAAAAAAACATGTACACATTTTTTTTGTGGGTGTGTTTCATACTTGTAAAGATTATTACATAACATACATTTTGTCAAAATATTAAAATATTAATTTAATAAAAATACAAATGTTTAGAACGGAGCAAAAAATAGCTCACATAAGTGATGGGACACCATTATATATGCAACAAAAATCGTCTGAAATAAGCAATAAAAATATTTTTTGGGGTTTTATTTTTACTTAAAAGCAATTGGCAATAATTTATAAAATCGTCTGCAGTATTTCTCTCCAGTTTGTTTTGGAATTTTTGTGTTTTTTAGCTCTGTGTAGTCATGAATGCTAAACGAAAAGAAACTTCGCCTGAAATTCGAAAATTAGTTATTAATTTGCATATTGAACGTGGAAAATCTATTAGAAAAACTGCTGAAACAGTTAACTTGAGTCGTTCAACAGTTTTCAATATCATTAAACGATATAAAAAGAATCATATGATTCAGGATAAAAGAAGACCTGGCTGACCATCAAAGCTATCCAATGGAATAAAGCGAATTATCGTTCTAAATATTAAAAAAAATCCAAGAATTAGTGCTTCAAAAGTTGCTGCTGATTTACAAGCATTATATGGAATAATTGTTAATCCTGAAACTATTAGAAGGGTAATTCGATCTGCTGGATATCACGGTAGAGTAGCCAGGAAAAAATTCTTCGTAAGTGAAAAGAATAGAAAACTCAGATTAGCTTTCGCAAAATCCAACATAAATAAGAATTCTGATTACTGGAATAAAGTTATATTTGCTGATGAGAGTAAATTTAATATATTTGGTTCTGACGGTAGAATCTTGGTGTGGAGAAAACCCAGGGAAGAACTTCGCAAACAGAACTTGGTACCAACAGTAAAACATGGTGGAGGAGGAGTTATGGTATGGGGGTGTATGTCGTCCGCTGGAGTTGGTAATCTTGTTTTTATTGACAGTATAATGGATCAGTACAAGTATATTGATATTTTAAAGCAAAATTTGAAATCTTCAGCACGAAAATTGAACCTTCATAACGATTTTAAATTCTACCAGGACAATGACCCCAAGCACACTGCTCTGAACGTTAGACTCTGGCTGCTATATAACTGTCCTGAAATAATAAAAACACCACCACAATCTCCAGACTTAAATCCCATAGAGAATATTTGGCAAGAATTGGAATCAAGAATTCGCAAACACACCATTTCTTCAAAACAACAACTAAAATCGGTGCTTCAAGAAGAATGGGGTAAAATCACTCCAGAAATCACAAAAAAAATAGTCGAATCCATCCCAAAAAGATTAAATCATGTTTTAAAAGTAAAAGGAAATCCAACAAAATATTAAAACCTTTTAAAAAGTAAAATTTTTGGATAAATATTTGATGGAAAAGTAAGTGTCCCATCACTTATGTGAGCCATTTTTTGCTCCGTTCTGAACAATTGTATTTTTACTAAATTAATATTTTAATATTTTGACAAAATGTATGTTATGTAATAATTGTTACTAACTTTAAATATGAAACACACCCAAAAAATTTTTGCACATGTTTGTTTATTTATTTTATTGCAGTTTCTTTTTATAAAGCACAAGTGTCCCATCACTTTTGTGAGACACTGTATATGGGTCAATCAACTGTTCTTTGCACCAAACGTAATTTTATTTATTTTAATGTATAAATAATTAATTAAAAATTTCATTTTACATGTTTATTAGTGGCTACCAAGAAAAATTTAAATGGGTGATTACTCGTTACCTAATATAATTACCGGAAATCGGTTTTCCCCATCAGAACATAAACACCAAATGCCATTTAAAAATTCTTAAAAGTTTTAGTTTTTTTTTTTTTAAGTATAATAAATTTCCTCAAGTAGAAATTTTAAAATTGCAATTTTATTTTTTTTAAAAAAACTTAAAATTTTAGGAGATAGATTTTAAGAACGCACTACGTCGGCACTGGACGTCCACTTTCTGATGGTGAAAACCGTATTTCGATAATTATATTAAGTAATGTGGGAAAACTTGCATCGGTGAAGCGTCCCCTTAAATCCCCCCACCCGAATGTTGGTCACAAAATGGGAGAAATGGGTTGATTTTCGCATGTTCGATTTGTACCTTGTGTATGTATATTTTTTCATGAATTTCTCTTGTGTACAAGAACACTTATTCGAGTCTCATTCCCTTGAAAAGACCTCTTTAAGAGCCTACGCTAGTCATCCGAAGAAACTCGAACGCTGATATTAAGTCTATGGTAAGATTCTTGACAGATTTCTCGCTCGCATTGTAATATTTTTAAATGATTTTTTTTCTTTTTGCATAGGATAGCTGAACCGGCTCGGAAATTGAAAATATCCGCTTATTAAAAAAAACTAACTAAAATTAAAAAAAGTAAAAAATAACAACGTTAGGAATCGGCCTCAGCTATCCTATGATAAAAGAAATCATTTAAAAATATTAAAATGCGAGCGAGAAATCTGCTAAGAACCTTCCCATAGACTTAAGCTTGAGTGTTCCTTCCCTTGACTAGAATAGCTCCAAAATTCGCCGATGCTTAACAAAATCCTTCCTTTTAAATGCGGCAGGTTTTTATGGTTTTCCTTTCACAAAAACAAAAATTCGGATCAGTTTTCCTTCAAAAGTCCTACTTGAATGTATTCTGACAGTAAGGTGTATTTTGCCTAAAACACTCTCACTCTATCATCACATATCGAATCATTTGCTTAAAATAAATTTATATGGTCTATCGTGCATTGTCTTGTATTAAACTTCTAATTGTTTTACTAATATTAATTCCACAAAATGTTCATCGGCTGTAATTTTTGGTGTATATTGCATCATTTTTCTTGCAATTTCATAAGATCGGATTGTGGAGGTTCAAGAATTATTAATTGTAATTAGAGCTTATTAAATTATGACAAAAATTGGATATTCAACAATAGTTCTAAAAGTGCCTAGCTTTCAAAGATTTTTTTATTTTATTTTATTTATTAATTATTATTATTATTATTTTGTAAACGGGTTGATTCGGTGGGGTTGAGGGAGGAGAAAATTTGAATCGAAGTTTTATATGCCAAAAGATTTTATTATTAAAAAAAAAAAAAAATACTCTCGATCTTTTTTTTTTTTTTAATTGCAATGTTTATTATTTTAATTAAAAAAAATTCTCAAAAAAAAAAAACATTAAAGATTACAAATATTTAAATAAAATGTCTAAATCATGAAAAAAAAAACATGTATCTAAGATTTCAAAGAATAATGGCTATGCATAGCATTGGTGCTAGTTAAAATATAAATTGGGTTTACATAAAATTTTTAAGGCTGCTGTTTTTCAGTAAAATAAAACTTCCTTCTGCTTAAAAATTTTAAAGAGAATTTAATTTTTTAATTTTAAGTTTTTTTCTTCTCTTTTAAGAATGTGTCTGGACACTCGTTATACAATATGTTCGTACTGTTTGTTGCAAGATTGGATATATTTTTTTAATAAATTATGGATCATAATTTTTATATTACACCATTTTTCTGATTGGATAACTATTGTTGCTATATCATGTGACTTTAATTCTAAAAAGCTATTCGCCTTTTATCTAACGCGGAGAGAGGGATAAAAAATTTTAAGTCACGTGACCTGCCTAGACGCCATATTGGCGAAATTGTTAATAATCATCTGGTTGTGTGTGAAATGATGCGGTGATGCATTCACTAATTTTAAAATATTCGAAATAGTGACATTAATTTAAAAACATGAAATTTGACCATTACTGACCTTATGAAATTACATAAACATCAAGGTTTGCTGATCTGTTCAAAAACACGCGCTGTTTTGCTACAACTGAGATAGTAACAAGGTGGGTTGCCTAACGGTAAAATTGGCTTGCCAAGTTTAGTAGTGTTGTATTGTATGAAATGTTTTTAGCCGGTTATGTTTTTTATTTGTTTGATATGAGTAAAAAAGAAACATGGTTATAGAACCGCGTTGTTGAAACTTTTCTTTTTAGGAATTTGATCTGTCAGTTTAGTTTTAAATAATATAAAACAAAGAGAGATAAAATGTGGTTTAACCAAGCATGCATGCATGTATGTATGTGTGTGTGTGTTTAATAGTTATTTAACTATTTGAAAAATTGGTGCAATGCACTCCCGGGTGTTGTTTTAAATCATTTCTCCGAAATCGAATTAAATAAATTTAATGATTTACTGTTTATATATGCGGAAGTTTTATGAATAGTTGTTATTTATATGTTTGTTTATTTACGCATACCGCGTATAAGCGGTAGGCTTAGTACTGTTTAATATATGGTTAGAGAGATTGTGACAGCAGTGTAAATAATGATTTTATACTTTTTATTATTTGAATTTTAGGATAATCAATGCATTGTTAATGATATGAAGTGTAATTTTTATTCTGAAATTCCACAGTGAAATACTATTTTCGCCTAATATTTAAATTTATATATCGTATATTTGTATCGTAAAAAAAAAAAAAAAAAAAAAAATTGTTTTTTTCCCTTAGTCTATGAGGGTCTTATTGCTTTGTAGTATATTTTCATTTTATAAGAAGTTTATTTTCGTGAAAACACGTGGGAAAATGATATTTATGTAACATGCATGTGTATTTACATTATGAAAAGTTCTTTAAAATTAATGTTTATTTGAATGAAATATTAATAGTATTGATTATGAAGTATTATGTATTTTCAATCTCGTATTAAGAGACCGTGGAAATTGAAATCATTAAAATTATTTTAACATTTTTCTTAAATTAAAAAATAAATTAAATAAAGCTATTTCTGCCGATTTTATTTATTCATCTCCCATCTCATGGAATGCAAAATAAATGTTTATTTGAAATGGTAAAAGAAAACACTTAATAAACTCTTGTTTAATATTATAATTGAATGTTATTTCCATTTTATTATGTTCACTGGAGTTGCAAATATTTACAAGCATCTCAATATTAAAAAAAGAACTAACTACTTTTGTAAATTTTCAATTTTTGCTGTGAATCTAGTGTATGTTCATGTTATTCTTATGAAATATTTATTTCTTAAAGAAATGAATTAGGGTTTAATTAATTTAAATTTTTAAGTGATCATTAGAAATAATCACAAGAACACAATCATTCCTGATCGCATCCATATATTAATTACAGATCACAATGACATTTTTTATTTACTTTTAGAAAATATTACATAAGAATACTTTCTGCCATCAGAAGAATCATCAAAAACTTGAATATAAAACAGGACATTGAAGTTGATCAAATAATTTTTTGATCTTGTCATATTCTACTTTTGACACTATTGAAATATAAAGAGAGTCATTGTCATAGCATGCATCTTAAGAATTATGTTCTTTTATTGCAAATGCATTTAGCAAACACTTTGTTAAATTTTGTGTGCAATTCCATATGTGAGGGTATGACATTTTGAGTTGTAGAATTAAGCAATTTCCCTCAAGCTATTTTCAAATGAAAATTGACTTTTCAGTTTGCATATAACTGTTATTGATGATAAGATTAAAAAATATATATATGAAGCAATTTTTTTAACTATTTTATTCTTTCATTTTTGAATAATTTCTTATGTGACGGAATGGCATTTTTGCTACCATGTCTCTAACCTGGTATTTAAAACTGGAAACTTTTGTGAATTAAGAAGCCATTCAGTTTTTAAACTAATACATATCTTAGATATGATGTATAAGCAATATAAAATTATAATTTAGAGCAACCTACCTGTCCTAGGGTTGTAGTTAGTAACTGTCATTTGACGTAAATGGAATGACCGAAAGTTTCTTAAACATTTATTTTAAAAAAATCGACTAAACTATTAAATTTCATAAATTTTTTATTATCCAGAATGATCATAAGAAATTGCATTTTATAACTATTTATATGTGACAGCTTTTTCAAAAACATAGCGAGCATGATTACCTAGTTTATTTTGCATGCATTATTATCAAGTATATGGCTTATAAGACTATTTATTATAAACCATTAAATATTTTACTACATACACATTCATTTTTTAAGAAAATACAAAATAAACAACAATTACTTTTTTTCACAGTTTTTTACAAGATTACCATTTATACAAAAATGCAAATATTTTACTTTTCAGCTATAATCTAAATGTTTTGAATCTATAACGTTAAATTGAAAACTTGGAATATATTTCAATATATTTTTTAACTTAAATTATAAAAATTATTATTTTTTTTTTTTTTTTATCAAAGTTGACACTTTTATGGAATTACCCTTGTATTTTTGTTTAGTTATGGAACTTTGGTGCTCTGTTGTCTGTAAATTTTATTGCTTGGTCATTTGTGTTTTTAATTATTTATTCTTTTTTCGGTGCTATTTCATCAGCTGGGCGCAGGTGATAAATCGCTAAATATTGTTGCAATTGCCATCAACTGGGCCTGGAAATTATTGAATAAGATTACAGAAGACCCATATTATATCTAATGGTGGACATACTTCCAGGTAGAAATTATTTTATGAAGATATTATTGATAAATGATCCTTGGATGACATCTCAATAAATTTTTGTCAAAAATACTATGTATCCATTTTATGAATATTTAATGAGTTATGTGTGTTATTGTTAAAGATTTTGGTCCCTTAATTGAAGTAAGAAAAACGGTAACTTTTATTATGTGCATGTAAATTAGAAAGAAGGTGTGTATATTTTCTGTTCATACTGTTGTAGGAATTTTTGTTCTTTCACCAAGCATGCATTGTGCAACATGACAAAAAAGTATGTGCTATTTATTGGCAAGATTTGCACATAGCTAATGGAAAAGTGCTTTTTTCTTGAGATTTTCTATTGTTATATAGATGCTTGTTATAGCACTCCCCATGATTACGCTAAGTTTGGAATTACAATGTCTCCAAAGTTGTTGCCAAGCTTATGCAGTAGACGCCCTAAAATCTGTAGATCGTTGCAGATGTAAACAGTGAAACTTAGTTAAATTGAAGGAACAAAATTCGAGATGGCGCTGTGCTGAAATCTGTGTAAACGCAATGCTTTTATTAATTTTTTTGTTAATTTTTTTTTTTTTTTTTTTTTTTTTTTTTTTTTTACAGCTGGTCAATTACTAAATAAAATTTCATTACTTATGATTTTTATGTAAATTAGTGTATCTAAAGCAAAAATTCTTCAGAATATTCACAAGTGTAAACTGAAACTGAATTTGTTTATTTTTCTTGCATTCATTTTCCCATTTTCCAATATCTATTTCAGAGTTTCCCCCAGACAGTTTCAGAAGGGTGCTGCACCCTGCCTGCCCTTTGGTTTACAAAAATGCACCCTTCTTGCCCCTCATAAAAAAATATTAGCACCCTTCTTGCCCCCTTCAGTAAAATAATTAGCACCCTTCTTGCCCCTCAGTAAAAAAAGTGCCCTTTCTCCTTTTTACATTAAAAAATTTGCTTTCATAGTAAAAACTAACTCAATGTTGTCTTAAAAAAAAAGTGTCCTGACTTTTAAATATCAAAAGGGGCTTGAAAAACCAAAAGAATACATTTAACAAATTAAAAAAAGTGTCCTTAAGAATTAAAAAAGTGCCCTTTTTTTTACCAGCAGCATGGTTTTTTAAACCATGGGGAAACTCTGCTATTTTTTTTCCTTATGTAGTATGCATTTTAATATGTAATCTAGTCATTGTATTAAGTTATTGGTTTGGCGCGGGCTTGAAAATCACGCCAACCAAAAAGTCGGCAAACATCCGTGCTTGAGTGTAAAGCATCTGTTCCAAGTTTTCTTATGAAGAATACTTGAATTTTTTTATGAAAAAAATTCAAGATGGCACAAATATCAGTGGCTGTCACAATCTTTTTTTCTAAAACAATTTTTAATTAATCAAGTTTTTTTGTTTATTAAATCACAGAGATCACTCTAGAGAGTTTCAGAAGGGCGGCTTGCCCTCATGCCCTTTTTAGATAAAATCCCACCCTCCTTGCCCTTTTTCCAGGTGGAATTCTACCCTCCTTGCCCTTTTTCCAGATAGAATTCTACCCTCCTTTTATTCTTTTGGAGAATTCTACCTTGTTTGCATTGTACTTTCAAAAATTCTTTACCTATATTTTATTTTTAGAATGCTAGTAAGGTACACCAGGAGTACTTCTCTTTCCCTCTTTATTTCTCTGTGAAATGCCCTGGTATGTCTAATCTTTGACTTTGAGTGATTCATCTTTCCATTTATCATTTTTTCCATTGAACAAGACATAAAGGGTAACTAAGGGTCATTGATTAATGTCACCTTCTCTAGTGAAATGTAGTATTATATCAGGCATTCTGGTCTTTGACCACATGATAAGTTTTACATAAGTTCTATAAAAAATGTGAGAAGTAGATTTAGAACTTTTATTTTGTAGCTTTTCAAAACCGGGAAAAAGTTATCTGGTGAATAAAAGTTTGAGAGAGAAGTTTTTGAATGTCGTAGGAAAAGGGAGAAATGACTGAATATAGTAAACAATTTTACAATTAAAATTTAGAACATAAGTTTCATTTTGCTATTTTTGATACTTTTCAAATGGTGAAGTTATGGAAATTAGAAATGTTATTGGATTTTTTTTTAAATTAAAGAGCACTTTAAACTGTTGCCAGACTTCCCTCCCCACCAGTATAAGTATATGCACTTATTACAAAAATGCCATTTTTATGAAATTATGTGCCCTTTTCAACAAAATTGATATGTAATGTGCATTTTTTTATGTTCTAGAATGATCCCTGTAAATCAGTATAAACATGAGATAAAATTTTGTTATTTTACCATTTTTATGCAAATTATTTTATCTAAGGTAAAAATACAGCAGAATAGTAGCTTCTGCACAATAACTGTAACTGTTGCAGCCATACTTTTTTGCGTCAATATTTATTTTCAGTTTTAATCTGTAAATATTTTTATTTTTTTGTGATTTCGTACATAATTCTGACTAATATGGCTGAATGAAACAAGAAAGATTGATTTTTCATCCTTATTATGCATGTTTAGTACTGCATTATTAATTATTATTTACTTAACTTTTATTTTTAATATTGTAATATTTTTTGTTATTTTACATAATTATTTTAATATTTTATTTATTGTAAGGAATCTTTATAATTCCCAGTGCTTTACTACATAGTCAAAGTACTGTTTAAAAAATGTAAACAAAATAATGACCAGAAATAATCTGCAAAATTATAAAATCTGCCCAACCTCTGGTCCCAAGTTGTGCATTAAATCCGCAAAGTGCCCTAAAATCCGTGTATCATTGCAGATGTAAACAGTAAAACTTGCAGTTAAGTTGTAAGAACAAAATTCAAAATGGCACTAAAATCTGCGATGATCACAATGTTTTTCTAAATTTTTTGTTAATCATATTCTTTTGGCTATTACAACTGATTAATTACTAAATTAAATTATATTACTTTAGATTTTGATGTAAATTAGTGTACCTATAACTAAAATTTGCCAGATTGTAGGGCCTCACAACAGGGTTTATTCAGAAGAATAAACTGTAACCGAACTGTGTTCATTTCCCCATGTTTTAATTTTTATTTTTTCAATATTTCTATGCTTTTTAACCCTTTGAGGGGCGGTGGTATATATTATATACCACCTAATTTTAATCTGATTCAAACCAGAAACTTTTAATAAAATTTTACTTTTTTAACTTTGACGGGATAAAGTTGAAAAATTGCTTTTCCTTATTTTGAACTAAATTCTTTCGTAAATACCGGTGTGAATTCAACGTTACAGGAACACAATTGCTTGCCCCTGAAAGGGTTAATATGTGTAATTCTGGTTAATATGACTGAATTCAATCTTTCTCATGAAGAAAATATGAATTTATTTCCGAAAAAATTCAAGATGGTGTGTGGCGATTGTGATCATTTTTCCAAGACTTTTTTTAATTAATCAAGCTTTTTTGTTTATTAAATCTAAATAAACTGGAAATAAAATTTTGTTATTTTACAATTAAGTTATCTTTGTATGTAAGATAAAATAAAAATACGGTGTAACAGTAGCTTCTCTACAATACCTGTAACTGTTCAAGCTGTATTGGTTTTGTGTACGTTTTTTGCTTTCGATTCTTTGATATTCAGTTTTCGCTTTTAATATGTAATTATTTTTATTTTTTCGTAAATAATAAGTCTGATTCCAATATTTTTAATAAAAACAAGTTGGAAATGACAAAGTGAAATGAATTATATCGTATGTTATTATGGGTCAATATCTGAAAATTAGACAATTTGTGTCCCCTGTCAATAATACTTCATTAATTACACTAAAACCAAAAACTGAAAAATGTAATATGTTGTAACAATTACCAATGATAAATCAACATATAATGATGTATAAATAATTAATTGAAAGCTTTAAACAAAGTAAATCATCATTTCAGTCCCTGTCCCCAGGTACAAATATCCAATATTAAATGTATGCTGTAAAAATTTCAATAAAAATTATTAACTTTTGCTATTATATATTTATACCTATATATATACAGTATGGAAAAATATAATTATCCTTTATTAGTACAGATTGTACATTAAAATATTGTAGTAAATATATTTGTCCCTGAAGTTGACCATCATCTCAGTCCCTCTAAACAAACATTTAGTTTTAACATATACTAGATGGCACTGGTAGAATTATTTCCATTACAACAGCATCTAAAGTTCAATTAGCCACCATGGATAAAGATAAATTGTTCTTCTCTTTGTTTCATATTTAGAAATATTTAGTTTTTGTTCTAAATAGGGGTGAGTATTTTTTTATAGCATCATTCATGTCCCCATATTTAACTTTTTATTGATTAAAAAAAAGCTTATTGTAACTTTATTTATGTAATATACAAATGTCGCATGGCATATTTAATAATTTACATGTGTGGAAAATGATTCAACAAAATGGCTATGCAGCTGTTAAGACAAAAACATCACCTCAGTCCCCATCATTTCAGTTCCAATTATTACACTGATTTAGGGGACTGAAATGATGACAAAGGGACGGAGGTGATGTTGAATTTACAACAATTATATAATATAAACAAATAATACTTTGCAAATGATTTTTTCTTGAATTAAATCTAAAATAAACATAATCATGTTATTACAAAGTAATAATATTCTCCGATCAATGCTTAATGACAGTTAAATAGCTTAATTTGGTGAATATCCACAGTTTTTGTTTATATGTTGAATTAACTTAAAATGAAACAAAAAGGTCTTTTCTATTTTATAAAAAAAATAGATATAAACAATTCTGAGAGTTAGAGAAATGAAAAGAAATTATTGCTTAAAACCCAAAAGAAAGTCACTGTTTCTTTAAAACAAATTGAGGAAAAAAGACGTAAGGAGCATGAAAAAATTAAGAAAGATCCTGTAGCTTTGGCAGTAAAAAGAGAAAAAGATCGATAGTGCTGTTATCAAAGAACGGAAAAAGGAACAGTAACAAATATTTATCAAAAATAAAAAAAGGAGATTAGTGCCTAATACGTAAACGTTGGAAAATCAATTAAAAAAGATATAGGGATAAAAACAAGCTATTGCTACCAAGGGTGCCAAATTTGTTAAAGATAACCAAAGACTCCACCAACCTGCCAATAAATTTTAACACCTGCAAGTTCTGCAATTGCTGACTTGGGAAGAGCATCATCATCATCTAGAGAATGGTGTGGAAGGAAAAAAGTTTGTGCAAATAGATCAGCAACTAATAGGCAATTGCAGAAAAAAAATTGCAAATTGCAACTACAAAAATTGAGCGTTACTAGCAACGTTTACAGCATTTAAAACAGTTAAATATCATAACTCCTTTGCCAAAATCTAAGGTGAAAGCTATTGTGGGGAAAAGGAGACATATATCAAAAGCTGTAGAATGGAAGAATTGAAAAGTAGAATGGAAGAACAAACGGTGAAAGAGAAAGTTAAAAATGTCAGAATTGAGCTGCTTCATCTGTGACACAAGTTCAATATGCACACATTCACTGTCCAGAAAGATATAGGCCTAATTTAACCTACTAATGAAACATATATCCTTTTTGTAAAAATGCTTGTAAAAAAAATCTGTAATTTTATTATTTTTAAATAGTTGTGTATAATATGCATCACATTATATTTTAACTTTCTCAATGCAAATTACTAGCTGTTGTTTACAAAAACAACAAAAAAGAATAATCAATAGATTCGGTTGAACCTGCCACTTTGGTAATAGGTGACTGGATAACTGTCATATACAATGATCTATACTATCCAGGTCTGGTAGAATAAGTGAGAAGACACATACTCACAGTCAGCTTTATGGTCAAAGAGTAGAAAACATTTATACTGGCGAAATCGAGCTGATCCTCTGCAAACTGAATGTTGCACCATATCCTATATAGTGTTCCCGCTAGGCATTTTTTGAAGGGCGCAGCGCCCTGCCCTTTTAAAAATCGGCAAAATGCGCCCTGCCCTTTTTTAAATCTGCAAAATGCGCCCTCGAAAAACGGCAAATTTTGTCAAAAGATCGCGAAAAAACGAAAACTTTTGTCAACAGATCGCGGGAAAAACGTGACTTTCGTCAGAGAATCGCGTAAAAACGGCAAATTTCGTCAAAAACATTGCGAAAAAACGGCAAATTTCGTCAAAAACATTGCGGGAAACACGTGACTTTCGTTAGAGAATCGCAAAAAACGGCAAATTTCGTCAAAAACATTGCGAAAAACGACAAATTTCGTCAAAAGATCGCGAGAAAACGGCAAATTTCGTCAAAAGCATTGCGGAAAAACGGCAAATTTCGTCAAAAACATTGCGAAAAATGACAAATTTCGTCAAAAGATCGCAAAAAAATGGTAAATTTTGTCAACAAATCGCGGGAAACACGTGACTTTCGTTAGAGAATCGCAAAAAAACGGCAAATTTCGTCAAAAACATTGCGAAAAACGACAAATTTTGTCAAAAGATCGCGAGAAAACGGCAAATTTCGTCAAAAACATTGCGAAAAACGACAAATTTCGTCAAAAGATCGCGAGAAAACGGCAAATTTCGTCAAAAGCATTGAGGAAAAACGACAAATTTCGTCAAAAGATCTCGAAAAAACGGCAAATTTCGTCAAAATATCGCGAAAAAACGGTAAATTTTGTCAACTGATCGCAAAAAACGGCAAATTTCGTCAAAAAAATCGCAAAATTTATCAACAGATCTCGAAAAAACTGCAAATTTCGTCAAAAGATCGCGATAAAACGCAAATTTCGTCAAAGGGACGCAACCCTCCCACCACCCCTTAAAACAATGGGGAAAAAAAACTCATTTTTTGCTCTCCCAGCTCACCAAGCTTAAAAGCCTTATTTTTTTTTTTTTTTTTTTACTTTTTCTGCTCTGTCACTTTGTTATAGCAAATAATCGATCAAGTAATTTTCCACATCCTCACACAAAATTGATGCCCACCCCTTCTTTCCAAGCACACGAAATTTAAAGTTAAAACTCTTTTATTTAAATTTTTTTGTCCTATTTTTAAATCTTTAGTAAGGTAACTAAATCAGTCATCTTAAGTTCAAAATTTCTGCTTCCCCCTTAAAATTCATAGTTTAGAGGCGGCTAATAATTTTATATCCACATATGTTAACCTAATTACTTACTAGAACCTTAAAATATCAATTTAATAAAAATGTATTTCTATAATTTATGTTACTAAATGTGTTTACAAACATTGATGAGTATATGATGAACAATAATGAGTTTCTTATATTGGTTCCAAAGAAGTATACTTTTTTTGTGAAACAATGCCCTTTTTCGCTGAAACTAGTGCCCTTTTTATGCTTCAATAGTGCCCTTTTTGTGACGAGCACCCTGCCCTTTTTTTTTCTAGAGTGAACACTATCCTATATCTTCAAGGCATTACACTGTACCCGAGTGTAAAACAAATTGATGATTTAATGATGCAGTGACATTATTATTGTCAAAAGGAATTAATATTCCTATGTCAAAAAATTTTAAGCAATATGTTATCTAATAAAGTTTACGTGTAAATCACGAATCATCATTTCAGTCCCTGATGCATCATTTCAGTCCCCTTGCATGAAATCTCTACTACAAAAATATTCTGTTGAAAATATAATAAAAAAATGGTTAATTTATAGTGCAGTAACAAAAACTGAAATAAGAATTAAAAAATTTTTGATTTTTAGCATATATTTGAATAAAACTTATAAAAATAGAATAGCAAATTTGATGTGTTATGCCAATATGGAACTTCCACGAACTTAATAACCTTTAATGATGCCTACATTTAATTTTTTATTATATTATTAGTTAGACCCAGTTGTTCTCATTTCATTTCAAGCAAAGTTAGTTGTATATTAACAAATTTTCAATAAAAAATAAAATAAAAATAAATGGGGACTGAGATGATGTTAACAGGCACTTACTTCCATAAAAATTAATCCTACGCATAAAATATACATCCTTGATCTCAAAATACTACAGAATTTAAATGACAAAACATGTGTAATAGTATATAAATGTATGTGGTAGTTTGTACATTAATTTTAAAAAATGCAAATTTTGGAATTGAAATTGTCCAATTTTCAGATATTGACCCTTATGATATGATTAATTTCCGTAATAAAATAAGTACATTTTAAGTTGCCAACATTTTATCATTTGTTGACATTTACTGAAAATTCCAATGAGAAACTTAAGCCTAGCATTGAAAATTTTAGAACTTGAAATCCACATTTAAACTTTTTTCCTTTTAATATCTATTTCTCCGGAAACATCTATCCAAAAACTGTCGGTAGATTATAGAATTGCTATAATTAAACAATTTTAGTATACAAATTCGTTTTTTCAGTAATACGGTAATAATAGAACTCCATCTTAAATAGGACATTATCAGCATGACAACCTAGTATTCAATGTCACCATCAACCTATCATGTGATATCATTGAATTAATTACGTATGATAAGCAGAGCTGCCAACTGCTACGAAAAAATCGTAGTTGCTACGATTTGGAATTAAAAACTACAATGTTACGAAAATTGATCTAAAACTACGATTTTCTGCAAAAAAAATGCTAATTTCGCAAAAGAATTGCACAAAAAAAAAAAAAAATGCTAATTACGTCAAAGGATCGTGGAAAAAACGCAAATTACATCAAAGGATCACAAAAAAAAAAAAATGCAAATTTCGTCAAAAGATATCTGAAAAACTCGAATTTTGTCAAAAGATAGCTGTAAAAATACAAATTTCGTCAAAGGATCGCTGTAAAAAAACTAATTTTGTCAATGAATCGTGTAAAAAGCGCAAAATTCGGCAAAGGATCACTGAATAAACACTAATTTCGGCGAAGAATAGTGGAAAATAACACAAATTTCGTCAAATGATCGTGGAAAATAACGCGAATTTCATCAAAGGATTGCGGAAAAGATGCGATTTTCATCAAAGGATCACTAAAATAACACAAATTTTTTCAAAGGATCAAGGAAAAAATGCATGCCTGTAATCTGCAGTTTTCTATTCAGGGGTCGATCCAGGCAAAATTTGGGGCCTGTTTAGGGCCCCTTCACAAAAATCAATTTAATAAAATGGGCCCCTTCACAAAAATCAATTTAATAAAATGGGCCCCTTCACAAAAATCAATTTGATAAAATGGGTCTCTTCACAAAAATCAATTTGATAAAATGGGCCCCTTCACAAAAATCAATTTGATAAAATGGGCTCCTTCACAAAATTCTATTCCATAAAAACTTACTATTTATTATTTTGTGATGTTTTAAAATGTGTAATTTGTAAACAAACAAGTTCACCAGAGAGAAAAACTTCAGCAAAAGGATTTAAAAAAGTTTTGTTTATAAATGTTTGGTTCGAATTTGATTAACTGGATTTCAACTTTCGTTACAAAATGTTATTTTTCACAAAAATAACATTTACTTTTCACAAAAATATAATAAATTTCAGAAAAATAACCTTTACTTTTCACAAAATTATAATAAATTTCAGAAAAATAACCTTTACTTTTCACAAAATGGGCCCCAAGAAAAAAAACCTGCATCGACCCCTGCTATTATTCGCGTTGCTTAACAAATGTAAACAGTTAAACAAATTTACAAATTATTAATACAAAAAAATGATTTTTTAAAAGAAATAATAAAAAATGGCAGTAAAAGTTCATAAAATATCTAATTATTTTTTAACATACATATTTTTTTTATACACCAGTAAAAACCAAACTGCATTACAGAACACACGTAGGCTAACAGGACATTCTAAATGCATACACATGCACATGTTTTACTGCTTTTCATTCATCACTACTGTAATTTAAGTAAGTTCAGGAGAGTAAATAACCAATGAAAATGCATCATTTTGTGTGCTTGTCGCACCTGGTAAATGCATGGCATAATATATGGACTGAATCTTTGTTTATTGTTATTCCATTTGACAATGAAGAATTTCATGGGTTTAAGCCCTCGCATGTCAAGACAAAAACTGCAAAACTTTTACAGTATGTGCAAAAAGTTGGAAGTTATGTCTCTAAATCTGTAACAGAAGATTTCATAGTGAATCTGCTGACAGCAGATGATAAAGCATCAGTTACTGAACATGTAACAGATGCTGAAATAATCTCTAGTATTTTACATCCTACTGATTCTAAAACTGAATCAGATTCTAAAAATGCAGAAAAAATTTCAATTGATCACGGACTAGCTTTGGGTAGACAATACTTGAACTTTTTAGAGCAACAGAGTTGCATTTCTCAACAAGATATGACTGTTCATAGAATACAAGATAAGTTTTAAAACAAACGACACTTGCCTCTATTTTTGTTATACAAAACACTTTATAAATATTATTCAGTGTTCCAAGGTGCTATTTTTCATCCTTCATCATAGTCAATTTATTGAACAGTTCCTTTTGCAGTTTTTAATCATTCTGCTCATCAATATCTGTAATGAAATTATTTTATACTTTCCCATATTATAATTTTCTGTATTTATATTTGTATTGGTTATTATTTTTTTTTTGTGCATAATTTATTCTTTTAATGCATTTTTGTTATACTTCTTGCTGAAAAAGCTCCTGGAAAAAAAATCTTAATTCTCATATATCAAATTATCAATGTAATTATTCTTTAAATATACATCAATTTTTTAATAAAATAATTTAAAATTGCATTTTTTGAGGTAGGATATTAAATTAATTATTTGATTTCATATTTAACTTTTCATGTCATACTGAAAATGAAATTAAAATGTTGTCCAGAAATTAAAGAAAAATGACGCATAATCCATAATATTCCATAATCCGCAATGTTCTATAATCTGCACAACTTTTGGTCCCAACTTGTGCGGATTAAAGAACTTGTTCTGTATTTCCTGATCAGGTTTTTTTTCTTCTATGGTTGGGATATTACCATCACAAGCTATCCAGTTTAAAACTTCTATCTTCTAAATTTTCAATAATGTTGCTTAATGAGTGCTTTGCAAAGTTTAACAATTCTTTAGTTTTTGTTTGAATATCACTTGAATGAAAACCATCAAAAGTGAGATCATCATTTTCAGAGTCCACAAACAACGAAGATATTGTGTCACGCATGGACCAACATGTCCTGTGATACACAGTTCCAAGCATCTACCAACCTAGAAATACATTCTTTGAGATTGAAAGATTTTTTGTACCTTTTGAGCATGTCAGCTGATGAATCTAAGTTTAGCAACTTTTGCAAAACTGCTTTTTTGTGGTTGCACTTTAATGTGCGTATGATGCCCTGACCCATCAGCTGAATCAGTGAAGTAGTGTTTGGTGGCAGAAAAATTGCTTAACATTAACTTTATGTAATGATTCTGCATGAGCTGTTCAATTATCTAATAACAGCAGAATTTTACTGTCTGCTCAACCCCATTTTATCATTGTGTTCATGGACTTAAGCCACAAAATTGTTTTTGAAACATTCAATGATCATTTCTCGAGTAACCCATGCTTTTTTGTTACCATTTTTTAATGGATGAGGATTTACACTTTTTCCTACCACTAATAACATACATTTGTGGGTGCCAGTGGCGTTGCTGCACACAAGAACAGTTATTCGTTGCTTATCTTCTTTAACTCCTGATGGCTTCTTTTCATCACTAGTCGCCAAAGTTTTTTGTGGTAAGCTGCGCCAAAAAAGTCCTGTTTCGTCCATGTTGTAAATCTGCTCTGAACTTAGTTCTTCCTTTACAAGATTGGTAAAATAATCAATAAACTCTGCAGATAATTTTGCTCCACATGTCTTTAGAAAGCGGCATGTATGACAGCAATCTGTCATATATATAAATGCTTTCTTGCATTTTATTTATTTAAATCAAACCCCTCTTAATTTTAGAATCTTTCCATATTCTTCCGTTCCCCTGTATATTAATAATCCTTTTTCTCTCTGTTTTATTTTCATAAAATCTCAGCAGTAATCTAAATGTTAAGTTATACGAATTCATTTCTAGTTCAATAAATAATTCTTTTCATTTAAGCATTTTTTTTTTCCGTTACAATAATTGAATAAATAAAAGGTAAATAGTAGTTTTCTACATCACAGTTATATATCAAGATTTATTGCAAAAAGGAAATTAAGAACTTTATTTATTACTTTTAAATCTATTTTTTATAATTATCCTTATTGTTCATGAAACAATCCACATGTAATTCATTTTCACTCTTTATTCATTTAACCTTGAATTGCATCTCTGGATGTAATCAAATTATAGCAATATGCATATAAAATACATATACCTATTTATAGCTTCTAAAATAAACATAATAACAATTATTCTTTTGATCTCTCATAAATAATCCAAAAATAATTTAACTTCCATTTCAGAGTCATTAATCTGGCAAATGTTGACAGTTCAAATTATAGCAATATATTATATCAAATAAATATATCTTCATCTCATTTAAAATAACATTTTCCTTTTCAATCTGTCAAATAGATTATCCTTAATATATGTTTTTTTTTTTAATGTTTGCTTACTCAGAAAAATAACGGTTGTTCTTGCTTTATTCTCAGTAGCATCTTCCAATCAAAATAATGGGTGATGATATCAATTGCTAAATTTAGATCAACATGTCCAAATATGGTAACATTTCTGGCTCTGAGGCAAATAATTATTTTAATTTACTGGAAATTCCACACCCAGCCAAAAGTATCTTGTCTTTTCGAATTCTAACGCCAAAATAATGTATTGAGTAATGTGTTTTGGCACCAATTTTGTTCGCCAAGTTATGTAAATCTCTGGCAATAATGTTATGTGACCACTCACTCTCTCTTTGAATACTCACTATGTGAGTTGCTTCTTCTGCTGGCTCCTGCTAAGAGACACCTCTCCTATACTATTCTATATTATACTATATGATCATGGAAAAATTAATAAAAAGCATTGAATGTTTATTTATGGAGTTTTTTTATTGAAATTACGGAACCTGGAAAATATTTATATAATTTAAAAGACTCTCTTCGCCCGCAACAATTCACCACGTCACAGCATGGAATCCAGAAAATCATCCAGAAGAAAAAGTATATGGAATTTCCATATAAAACTCCTTATGAATAATTAATAAGGACTTTACGTTGCACATATAAATACTCATCAAAAACTTGCTTGCAACGTAAATTTCATTTAATAAATATGAGTTACTTTAAAACTACATATATAGAAAACAAACCTCGACGTTTCGGTTAATCTTTATAACCATCATCAGGAGAAAAAAACCCTTCATAAATATGAACAGCAAAAATTAAAAATGTGTTACATGATTGAGTCACAATATTCAATCTGCCAAGACGCTCAATCATGTAACACATTTTTAATTTTTGCTGTTCATATTTATGAAGGTTTTTTTTCTCATGATGATGGTTATAAAGATTAACCGAAACGTCGAGGTTTGTTTTCTATATATGTAGTTTTTTTAAAGTAACTCATATTTATTAAATGAAATTTACGTTGCAAGCAAGTGTTTGATGAGTACTCCTTATGAAGTTGTTTAGCTTTCTCACAGATTAGAGGCCCTGTTATGGGAGCACCTTCACTCCTATGATGCTTAAACCATTCCTAAAGCACCTTGTCTAGATCACCAGATCTGGCTGCATGCATTGTTTTTCTCTCTGCAATAGCAGCATTTCTGTCACTCATATATAAATTTAAAATTTTATCTTTTTGTTTCTGTATGTCATTAACCGTTCTAGGGCTTATTCAATATGATTGTGCCAAAAAACGAGTAGATGAACCAGAATCTAGTTTTTTTATTATTTCTACTTTTTGAACTATTTTCTAATTTTGAACTATTTTAACTTAATGTTTTCTTTTATTTTTTTCATTAGAAAAATGAATATCATCTATGTTATTAGAATATTACGTACAAAAAAAAAAAAAAAAAAAAAATTAATAAATATCAAAGAATCGAAAGGCCATAAACATACGAAAATAAATCGAAACTAAACAAACCGTGGAATTGTTTTTTGACATAAACTACAGTTGCAGGTATTGTGAGGAAACTACTGTTGCGCCATATTTTTATCTCAGATACAAAAATAATTTACCTCAGAATCTCAAAATAGCAGAATTTTATTTCATGTTTATCTAGATTTCATAAGCAATAAAGCTCAATTAATTAAAAAATGCCTTGGAAAAAAGATTGCAATTTTTTTTTTTCCCGAGCGATTTTTGTCATCTTAACTAATATCATCGCAACGTATGATATTAGTGCCATCTTGAATATTTTTTTTTGAAATAATTTCATATTTTCTTCATGAGAAAACTTAAGTTCGGTCATATTAACCAGAATTACATATTAAAATACTTATGTAATTATCATATCTATAATATATACATATTGGCAATGCGATACAGTAATCCCTTAACATTCGCGAGGGTTAGGTTCACGGAAATCTCCGCGAATGTCAAAATTGCGAATGTTGAGAGTATCCTCCCATGCATAAAAGGGGGTTAGGTTTTGCGATTTTTTTTTTAATTGGAAAAAATATTTGAAATTTAAATAGTGTATTCATTAAATATTAAAAATACATACTCTAAATAAGTTTAAACAATTTAAACGTAATATAAAAAGATTATTTGCTGGTTGATGGCTGAAAAAAGCTAGTAATATGTGATTGCTTGGCAGAAGAGATCTTTTGTTTATGGATTTCCATGTAAGGAAAAGTTGCAGTCTCAATTTCTCTTTTAAATTTCAGACTCCTCACTAGCGAGGGATCACATTCTATCGCTTTATCAACAAGTTGTTGTAATTTTAAAATTTCCGCGACATTTTTTGCAGAAAATATTTCACCTGCGATAAAAAATTTTAATTTTAGAAATTTTAGTAAAAAAAAAAAAAAACATAAAAACATAAAAAAAGACGCTTATCTCCAGTTTCACAATTCCTTGTTCTCCATCGTCTGTGCCATTGTCTGGTTGTGTAATTTTTTCTTCAAGGATTTCTAGAAGTTCTTCTTCAGTAAGTCCATCATCATGGGATATTATCAGATCTTCTACATCTTCTCTCCTTATGTCGTCGAAACCATCACCTCCGACCTGATGAGCCAGTTCCACAATTTCTTCAATAGGTTTGAAAATTGAAGGCATTTGATTTTCTTTTTGTACCACTTGGGGCCAAATATTTCGCCAACAAGAATTAATTGAACTTTCATTAAGTTCCATCCATGCTGCATCAATTTCGGCAATGCAATCTGCTATGTTGAAAATTTTCCAACTCGATGTGACTGTGGCTTCTGAATTTACTTCAATCGATTCTAAAATTCTTTTGAAAGATCTTCTTGTGTAGTAAGCTTTGAACGCAGCTATGATTCCTTGGTCCAACGGTTGGATCAGTGAAGTTGTATTAGGGGGTAAAAAAACCACTTCGACGTCGGGATGGGCATCTTTTAAACTCAGTGGATGTCCAGGAGCATTGTCAATGAGGAGTAGAACTTTAAATGACAGATTTTTAGATGAAAGGTATTTTTTCACCTCATGAATAAAACAATCATTAAACCAATCCAGAAACAAAACGCTTGTTACTCATGCTTTGGTATTTGCTCGCCAGAAAACAGGCAACTTGCTTTTATCTTTACCTCTGAGAGCACGAGGGTTTTGCGATCTATAAATTAACATAAGCTTTACTTTAAAATCGCCTCTAGCATTGGTACACAACAGAAGAGATACCCTATCTTTTGCTACCTTAAAACCTGGAGCTGTGCTTTCTGTTTTGGCAAGAAACGTTCTCTTCGGCATTTTCTTCCAAAACAAGCCTGTCTCGTCGGCATTAAACACTTGTTCTGGAACATATCCGCCTCTTTCAATAATTTTTGTAAGTTCTTCAGGAAATTTTTGAGCATTGACATGATCCGCAGAAGCTGATTCGCCAACTAACTTTATGTTGTGTAAACTATGCCTATGTTTGAAATTTTTAAACCATCCGTTATTTGCCTGGAAGTCAAATAAAGTATCATCCTTTACTTTTATCGCGTCAAATATTTTTTTAGCCTTGGCTCGTATTAAAGCTGAACTTAGCGGCACTTGCTTCTGGTTCATATCTTCTATCCAAATACTTAAGGCATTTTCAGTTTCTTCCAATGACTTGTTCCGTACTTGCGATACAGTTTTTCCACTAGTCGGTGCATTTGCTGAGACGCTATCTCTTATAGCCTTTTCGTTTTTTTTAAATTGATCGGACCGTAGATTCATTAATATTAAAATAACGACCGACCGCGCACGCTCTTTCTCCCATTCGCAATTTATCTAAAATTTTAACTTTTTCGCAAAGGTTCAAAACTTTTTTCACTCTTTTAGCTGTAGGCGACATGATGAAGTTTCTCTTTTTTACTTTTGCTAAACACTGAGAAGAAAAAATTTACAGGCGAATAGAAAGAACAAATCTATTCTACGGGGACTTACGTAATTCAAACGATAAACAAAACTTAGGAGCATGCGCATTACATACTTCGAAGAAAAAATTTGCGTTTTGGTCTTTCAATATAAATTGGAGAAATGCCAAGCTCGAACAATAAAAGGGGGATAATCTATTTTTAGCATAAAATCATGTTTCCGGTAAAACAAAGGAAGTTCACTTAAAAAAAAAAAAAAAAAAATCCTTATAAAACGAAATCCGCGAATAACCAAGTTAAGTATTCGCGAATGTTGAAATGTTCTTCATTTTATATTTCGCGAATAATCAAAACTCGCGAATGTTAAATCCGCGAATGTTAAGGGATTACTGTATTTGTCAATAGCTTTTGGTAACGATGTGTGTTGTTTACTTCCCGTGTTTAGTTTTAGTTATGGTTCATATTCTCTGACATGTTCGATGCTGCATAGGGTATTCAATAAATGTGTGTTATTAATGTTAAGAAACTATATTTATTTATGTTTCAGTACCGCTGAGCCACAACAGTAATATTGAAAATATAAAAATAAACATTCAAACATGGGGAAATGAATGCAAGAAAAATAAACAGTTCGGTTACAGTTTACATTTGCAAATATTGTGCAGGACCTACAATATGGCAAAATTTTGTTATAGATATGCTAATTTACATCAAAATCAAAAGTAACGTAATTTTATTTAGTAATTAATCAGCTGTAATAACCAAAAGAGCATGATTAACAAAAAAATTTAGTGAAATAAACACTGAAATTGCCTCCAATTGCAGCACCATCTTGAATTTTGGTCATGAAACTTAACTGTAAATTTCACTATTTACATTTGCAACGATACGTGGATTTAAGGGGAGTCACTGTATATGAATTACAATAAAATAGTTTCATGGTTTATAATAGCTTGAAAAATATGTTTTTATATATTTTTAAAAAATAATTGATTATGAATGTAATCTAATTAATAACTAAAGTTCTTTAAGTCTAAAAACAAAAAAATTCAATTTAAATCAATTAAATCAGTTTTTTTTTTTTTTTTATCACAAACCCTGCATTTAAGATACATTTCTTTAGTAGAAGTTTTTCTGATTTTAGTTTTATATTATATATATATAGTAAGAGACATACAGTAAAGCAGTTTATAGTAAAAATAGTGTTTTCATGATTTCTTGTTTTTTGTTAGAAATGTTCAGATAATGAATGTATACATATATTCCGTTCCAAATAAGTCATTTATTTTCATTTTCCTTTCAGGTTGCTCTTCAGATTGTAAAACTCTTATGTCTAATTTTTAAGAAAAATGATTCAGTTTTAACTTATTTTCTAACGTTATTGAATTATCGTGAATTCAGGCTTAGAAGTACAAAATGGATACTGTGGTCAATGGAGAAGTACCTGAAGAACCTTCTGATAAAGAAAAAGTTAACAGTATATCTCCTGAAGTGAGTTGTGATACACCCATGTGTGATCCAAGCGATGAAATTCCAAACAAAAATTCGCCTTCTGATAATGCTCAGTCTCGTGAAGAAGATATTTCTAATGATTTACCTCATGATACCTCAAGTGAAAAAGATTTACCTCAAAAAACTGACTCACCTGAAACCTCTGTTGAACCTGCAGTACTTAACAGCATAGAATCTAATGACTCTACTCATGTTACAAGTAAGACTGATTCTAATTTATTAGATACCGAAACAGAAGAAAAATGTTCCGATGCTGAACAAGAACTTAGTAAAATGGAAGTAGAAAATGAAAATGAATGTGCAGCAAAAGAATGTCCTGAGAAAATGGATGTTGTTGAAACATCAGACAATCTACAGTCAGATACACCTGTTTCTGATGCTTCAAATCCTGACCAGTTAACTGTTTCTTCGAGTGTTAAGGCTGATACATGCACAGAATCACTGACTTCTGCAAATGATCTAAATAGCTCTAAGACAGACGAAATTTCTGTTTCACTATCTAAAGCTTCTGATGATCAAGAAGCGAAAGATCATAATAATTTTGATGACAAATCAACTTCTGGCAGCTCAAAAAACATAGATACGCATGAGAAAGTAAATGAAAGCTCCCATAAAATATCAGATTTAGTTAGTATTAATCCTACGACAGATTCAGACAAAGAATATAAAATGTGCTTAGAATCTAATCCTATGAACTCCGAAGTTGTAAAAAACACTAATAATTGTGATTCTAATCCATTACAGCAGTTAAATGAGCACATAAAGTCCATTGGTACTAATGGTAGTGAAATAATCAACACTTCTACAACTGATGTTACATTAGTTGACGACGCAGAAACAAGCAAGAGTGATTCTTCGAAAACATGCAACAAAGATTCTGCTGATAGACATAAAGATGAAGCTGACAGCTTTGTTTTTACTGAAGTTTCTAAAGAAGAAACAGGTTTTCCAGATGTATTTGCAGGCTTAGTAGTTGTAGGTAAATACATATCTGTAAAGGGTGATTTTACTCTTAGAAGTACTGAAGCTCTTGTTGAAAGCCCTTCTTTAATTGCTCCATATTTATTGAAAGAACCTGATACCTTCCCACCTAGAGCTAATGATTCTAAACTTGAGCAGAGAGATTTTTTTCACTCTACTGCTGGAGAAATGCTTATTGGAATAGGCTTGAGCCGTGTCAGTGAGTGGTATCATAGAGATATGACTAGAATAAAGAAAAGAGTTATGAAAAAGGAAGGGAAAAGACCAGAATTGGAAGAGAGTCTTAAACTGCACGAAACATTTTACAATGAGTCTAGAAAAGCGAATAAAATGTATAACTTTCCACTAAAGACTTGTGGCTCGTGTGGCTTTGCCACTGAATCTTCAATCGTAATGGAGGGTCACTTGTTAGTACCCCATGTTAATATGAGGAGAGAGTATCAGTGTAACTTTTGTGATGCTTTTAATCGAGATCCTAAGGCTATATTAGAACATATGTACCGAGTTCATGGGAAAAGTGGACGGATTCAGCCACCTGTTTTGTTCTTTGAGTGTCCCTATTGTACGTTCGAAAGTAATTCTAAAGTAAAGTTAGGAAATCATTTACCCAAATGTCAGAGATTTTATGACCCAAATCGAAACCAAGCTCCTCCAAAAGATTTTGAATTCCCTGCATTAACTCCTAAGCCTATCACTGTGGCAGTTGTAAAAGCTTATGAAAAATCTCTTAGTTCAATGCAGAGAGGAAGAGGGCGGCCGAAAAAAATTGATTCCATTGCTGAGCAATTGAATATGAATCATTATGCTTCTCTGAATAATTCATCTCTGATGCCTAATGCTGTACCTGCTTTTAGACCAAGTTCGACTCCTGGTTTATCGGAAAATCTATCAAGTATTACGAATCAAATGATGACTTCTCCTATGTCAATGCCAAACATGAACTTACGACCCACCCATTCAAATATGGGACAACTTCGGCCAGGCTTACCTTCACCCATGCATTTACAAACTGCAAATCGTTTTTATCCAATTAATTCTTCTGCACAACTTCTGCCCATGCTTGGCAACAATCCTTTAGTGACATCACCAGGCCAGTTTTCTTACAACTCTGGCCTCCTAGGTGCAAATAGTATGTCGAAAAACACGTCGATGAAAACACCTCCTTCATCCAATCAGTTCTTAAACTCATTCTTTCCTGGTGGACTAAGACCGCAAAATCCCCCTAAAAGTGTTCCTGAAGTGACTATCACTCCTCTACCCAAATTACATGGGCCCTATCCAGTTCCAATGTCCAAGCCAAGTAATGCACCTTTACCTAGTAATACAATGTCTTTATCCTCCTCATCATCATCTTCTTGTTCGTCTCCATCATCTCAGTCAAACAATTTGGTTGTCTGTGAAATATGTGACGGTTACATAAAAGACTTAGAACAACTACGTTCACATATGCAACTAATACACAAAGTTAAAATTCATCCCAAAATGCTCGTAAGTAGACCACCTCTAAATTGTCAGAAATGTCAATGGAGGTTTTTCACTGACCAAGGTCTTGAGCGACATCTCTTGGGTTCTCATGGACTAGTGACTTCGAACATGCAGGAGTTGGCCAATAAAAATAAAGATGCTGGATGTTGTACAATATGTGGAAGAGTGTATGCAAGTAAACTAGTGAGCCATATGAATCAAGTTCATAAATTGACACTGAAACCAGCTCACCTATCCTATAAATGCACTGTCTGTTCTGCTACTTTTAACCTCTACAGATTGTTCGAGAATCATGTATATCTTGTTCATAGTGGTGCTGCAAAACGTCCAGCTGATGGTGGTTCAAATCCTTCAAAAAAATTCAAATCTGTGAGCGGAGACAACGGTGACATGCTAAATGACGGAGAACCAAAGAACGCCGAAAATTTCGCTAAATGTGCTGGTTGTGGTTGTGATTTCAGGAAGCATGCAGCTCAAATTGATAGATGTGAGAAGTGCCTCAAATATGATGGTAGTCAAGGTACCCTTAACAGTAAAATGTCTTGAAAAGAGCTTATAAAGCTGGATGATTTAATTTAAAACTGTTTTAGATTTCTAAAATTTATAATGGTAATCATTATAGAAATTAAAAATATATAGCACATTTTTTTTAATACATATTTTTCAGCTGTAGTGGATACTGTGCAATCAGTGAAATGGTGCAAGATACTTTTCAACTGTATTGTGCATTTACCTGTAAATATTTCGATGTATGTCTTATAATTCATTGAAATTATTCCAGAACACTGCATACATTTTGGTGACTATGTCATGGTACAATTTTTCCTCATGAAACAATCCTAATATTTGTGAAAAGATCTCTTTATTTTTCTCCCTATGATTCATTTAAAACTACCTCTGTCGTTTTAATTTTGACTTTTTAATGAAAATCTTTTAATTATACTTACATCGTCTTGTAATTTAAGAACAAATTGTATGACATGGGAAAATTCATCTCGTTTGTTAACAAAAGCTCTGCTGTGATTTAAAATTTGACACTCATTAATGGTATATTTTATTTCCTTGGGAAATTTGATTTAAGTTAATTAGAATTTTAAAAAATATTTTGTTTGTGATAATGTCTTTTGATTTTGTAATCTAGCGAAATTTAGAAAAGTGTTTCTCAACTTTTGAAATTTATTATTTTAACAAATCATATAATAAATCATCTGTTTCAATATCAGTACTTAACCTTTTTTTCATATCTTGATATTTTTTCATGCATAATATGTTAAATGTTTCTCTCAAGCCTTTTTTTTTTTTTTAATTATTATAAAAATAATTAGTGAATTTTGTTTGTTGAGGCATAGTTTGTTTTGTTTTTTCCATTAAAAAATATTATATTAAGTAATTTTTATATTACTTCAAATTGCAATTTATAATAAAGAGTTTAGAATTTTATGCAAGTGAAAGTGCCTAAATTAATAGCTGTATTGTCAGAAATATGGAAGTTATCTTCATTATGGAAATTTTGCATTCCATCTACAATAAAACCTCTGAAAACTGAATCCTATCTTAAATGAAAAGAATTTCATATACCTGGCTCACAGAAGGATTACTATGCAAATATACTTGTTTAGTTTTTTGTTCTAGCAATTCAGTTTTCACTGGTTTTACTGTATTAGTACAACTTGCATTACGAAAAATTGTTTTTCGCCAGCATGGACAAATCCTTTTATAGAATTATATTTGAGTACTTGTGTATTTCCTTGGTGTGTTACAATTTCAACAATCAATTTACTGCCTTTTTTGGTAAGTCATATATAATTGTTGCAAAATTAATGTTTCTAGGTATATTAGAAAAATAAATAAAAAGCCTTTAAAAAAACTCATCTTTCTTAGATTATGTAATTTTGTAATATAATAATTTGGAGGACAATTTTGAAGAGAACAGTAGTTGCAAAATGAAATTGGAAGATGGGGTTTAAAACCAAACAAAAGAGGGAAAAGAAACTTGCCTTGATATTTTGACCAAAACCTTGTAAATTGTTTTGGTACTTTTTTCTTAGCCAAGCACAGATGTTGCCAACAGCAAATTAGTTTTCTCACCATCACACCAAGTCTCTTAAGTCATCTTTACACAGCATTGCTTCAGACTACTGCATCGAGTCAGATAACCCGATTTTACCTGACTTGCAAGTTGGGTCAGGTTGATGTTAATATTTTGTTGTTGTTGTGGGTCAGGCTGGCTTTAAATGTTTCGGGTCAGGTTGGCCTAATTTTTGAAAAGAAAATTCTGAATATTTTTCAAATGAAAAAAACTATATACTTGTATATTAATGAGTGCATGTGTGTTCATTTTTATTAATAAAAAAAAATAATAAAAAGATTTGATGTTATATTGTAGACTAATTTTCCATAACTGTATTAAAATATGGATTGATTTTCTTTCACATCGTGTTCAGGTTGACAAATTTTTGTCTGGTTCTGGTGGAGTTTTCAGTTGACTTTAAGCAGAAATTTCAGGCATGAGTGCAAGACTTTGTCTCGGGACCGATTTCAGTCTTGGAGAGATTTTTAACGGATAGTAATATATATTTTATATAGTTAAATAATAACAATTTTACTATCAAAAACTTTTAATCCCTTTCGTTTATTGTAAGAAATAAATTTTTAGCCATAATGCAAGACATAGAAATCTTCTAGCCTATTTTCATTTGGTTATTCTTAATACTCAGAAAAGTTTTCAGTCTTGACTGGGATAGACTTCTTGCACCCATGATATCAGATACAACAAGAGCCATGCTGGACTCTAGTTTGGATGTTCAGGCCATGAAACTATTCAAATTTCTGTAAATATTGGATTTTAAAATAGTACCTAGTATGACAGCAAATTCCAGTGGTTGGTTTAATGTAGTGCCAATCTATACTACTGGCTACTTCTATGCTAAAAATCAAGAAGAGCAGATGATGACAGTGATTGATGACGATAAACAGTGGTTGGGAGTACCAGCGCCATCAACCAAGTTTAGTTATGGCTGGTTCTACAAGTTCAGAGCTTATTTTTTATAATTATACTTCTCTGTCTGTGTCCATAATTCAGACTAAATTATAAATAACACACATTTTTAGGAAAAAACATGAAAGTAAGTAATACCTAACTTGAAAATAAGAAATTAAATATTTATTTAAACAAAATAATATCTTCTGAACTTGCATTCAGTAACACATACATATCTAATTAGTAAAATTAATCTGTGAAAGTATTCTTTTTTTTTTAATTAAATGGGATTTCTTCATATATAAATTGTTAGTCGAGGTAACTAATTAATATTATTTTTTTATATATAAAGTACTAACAAAAACATAATATACATCATACGAACATGAAAATACCAAAGGATGTGTGCAAAAAAAAAAGAATAATTAAAATGCTTTAAAAATTACTCCTAAAATTTAAAGCATACTCCTAAGAAATTTGAGGAGTAAAATTACTCCCTGGAATATATATATCTTTCTTGTTTGGCTACTGCTGTTTATAATGATGTTGATGAAATGGTATTTAACTATTTGTTGTTGGTGCTGGCTAAGAAGAAATTTTTATTGTTTCCTTATCTCAATAATTGCCATAATGCAAAAAATTCTTACTAGTGCATAAAATAATGTGTTGCTTTTCTTGATGCTTAATCTTCTGCAGTAATGTTAAAATATACATACCCAGGAGAGTACACAAGTACACACATTTGTCATTTTTGCAATTTTTTTTCTCTTTTTCTTTTCATTTTGTAAAGTTGTGCATATGCCTGCATAGATAGTAGATATCATAGAATAGTAAGTTTTCTTCAAATAAATGAAAAATTTTAGCAATAAGGTAGCAGTAGGTGAATAGTGCTCTCCTTTGAAACAAAAACAATTCTTTGAAAAGCAAGCATAGCTGTTTCTCATGTTTTCCTTTAGCGTGTTAGCTCTTGGTAGTATCTAGCAGCTGTATAGAATATTAAGCATGTCCATTGTAATGAGTTGTTTTAATCCCTGATTTATTTTCCTGTTACAGTATTATGTTACTTTTTTGTTCTGTAGTATTTGTTTATATGTGCTTTATCTTGATTGTTGAAATAGTAATAATAATTTGTAAAATTATGATTTTTTTTTTTTTCATTTCATTAAGCTTTTTTAATTTTGAGATGTTAATATTTTATAATGCTAATGTTGAAAATATTTTTAATATCAACCTACAGTGAAAAAACTATCCAAGGAGACAATAAAAATTAAGAGTTAAATGCTTGAAGTATACATTTCGACTCAGAAATAACTTATAAACCAGTTATGTCGCTAAGTTTTTGAAATCCTTAGTCCCTGCTACTCAAACTCTTCCATAGAGCTGGGTCTTTTTTACAAAAGTAGGTCCTCTTTTTAAAAATAAGACAGTTTTAATGTATTTAATACAAAATATGCGACATTTGTGATCTTTCAAGAGAACTAATCTGCATCCATCACAATTTTTCTATGCATCCCTTCTATTTTTTGCTTAAATGATACACTACAGGGGGTCGATCTAGGCAAAATTTTGGGCCTATTAAGAACCCTTCACAAAATTGTTCTTAATAAAACAAGACCCTTTTAAGGTGTATGGTTTTTTTTTTTTTGTTTTTTTTCCTAAGAATAAAACATTTTTTGTGGCTTTGTCTTGCTTCCAACCAATTATTATTGGTTAAAAATAAAGTATTACTGTTATTACTTTTAGAATTTATATTAAAAGCTCACATGTTATAAATTTTATAGAAATGTTATAAATTTACTGAGCTATAAGTATTTTTTAAGGGAAAAGAATTGCTAGACATTAAAAGTCTAAATTTTAGGATTCAATCTTTCTATGCAAATTTTAGGATTTAATCTTTCTATGCAACATGTTTTCTAGGAATTTTTCAACCTATGAAACATCCTTAGTAGTAAGCTATAAATAGGGGGGAGGGGGGATGTTTTCTCTTTTTTTAGAGAATATTGGGTTGTGTTTGCTTTTTGCTTCACTTTGTGCGGCTAATATTGTTTTCTTCTAGCCTAATTTAAATTCTTTGTTCACTTTTTTAAAAAATATGTAGGTTGTGATTAGAAAACATGTTTACTTGCAAACATACTTGTGTATTTCTATGGTTTTAAATATTTAAGTGTAAATTTGTTTTCTATTTGTGTGGATTACATATTTCAAGCAACCACTAAATATGCTACTATTGTTCTTCATTAATACTTACATAGAAGAAAATCCTCTGTGAAGACATTCCTCCTTCTACAATATGGCCAATGTGTAACAAAACAAATACAATTATATAGAAATTATTGCAGCATTTGCCAATTAAAAAGTTGGGGGTGTGCCTTAAATGCTAACAAATATAAGTAAATATGTTGCATAATGTTTATGTAATTTTGCTGTTTTAACAGATTTTCTGCTATTTTATGTTTTTGAACATTTGGAATTCTACACCTGAAATTTATTTCAAGTTGTGTACTTTCTCAATTTTGTTGTTTCACTTTTCAGCTTTATTATCAGTTTTTCAAATAGTTGTCCATGTATTTCCATTTCAAAATTATAGACCTAACAATAATAATTTCGTGTTTTTTAAATTCATCACCAAAACCAAAAGGTACTACATCTATCATTAATAAAAGCTCAATTTTAAAACTTTTTATTTGTAAGTATGCTTAAAGCAATCAAGTTAAGCCATTTCACAATATTACAATTTGTATTCAGAAGAGAAATTAAATACTTGTCAATTACATTGGCCATATTAAATATAACAGCAACATGTCCAGAAAGGTTGAGCTTTTTTTTTTTTTTTTTTTTAATATATATATACTTTATAAAATATATTATTATTCAGCAAAATCAAATAAGTAAATTTTAAAACTTTTACCCAAAGAATTATGCATGGAGAATATTTGTTATTAAAAATGCAAACACTCTTCTTTCAGCTGTAAACATCTGTCATTTTGTTATCTCTGGTAAACGAATGGCTTGTTAAGAATTTGACCCCTAAACATGAGCTTTGCCATGTAACAACTAGCCAGCACACCATTTATTGTCTGCATTTGAAGCTAAATAAGTAAACCTTTTTCTAATTTCATTGTGAATAAGTAATTTTTTTTTCCTTAAGAAAAGAAAAGATAATAATGCTGTTATGTTTTTGTACGCATTTGTTTTATTATTATTAAAAGTAACTGATGAAAACGTGAATTATTCAGCTTAAGAATTTGTTAAATATTCATACAAACTGCACAAATAACTAAAAAAAGGGGGGTGGGGTTCATTTGTATTAATTTTAAAGGAACAAAAATTATTTATTCTTACTGAAGACAGGTCCTGGAACGCAATTAAAACTTTTATTTTAAATTTTACTCTACTCATACTATTTAAACTAATTAAGACAGTATCTATATAAAAAATCTAAAATTATGTGTACCGTAAAATTTTAAAAAGTGAATATAAGAAATATTATTTTTTCTTTTTTTAAGAAAACATTTTTCTGAAAATATCAAAATGAACATGTAAAACAGAATTTTAGGGCACCCAATGCAGTATCAATCAACTGCAATTAAAAAGTGTCTCACTTATAGGGAAATGAAAAACTGTTTTTAAATTATTTATTATTTACTATTATTTAAAAAAAAAAAAAAAAAAAAAACTTTTTTCATCCTTCACATAACACAGATAACATTCATAAACAAAACAAAATAAAATAGCTTGACTACATATTAAAATATTGATTTATGAAGGAAAGGTACTTTTATGTTAGCCTGGTGCCAGTGATATATATTACTGGAGCCTGGCTAACATAAAAGTACTGAAGAAAATAATATAATTATTACAGACATTAAAGTAATGAGAGTGCTAACAACATCGCCATAATGTGGCCACTTCAGCATTAGGACTGCTTTAATATTGAAAAGGGAAAAATAATTTAATATTAACTTTAATAATATAACTATCAACTTTCATATTTCACCTGGATGTTTTCAGTTACTGGAAACAGTTGACATCCCAAAGTGCATTTTATTTCCATACCTTTGTTCAGTATATAAATTTTAATAATAATAATCTATGTTCTCTTTCCTGAAAGCACAACAAAATCTTCTACTCTTGATGGATCAAGTTGAGCCAACCAATATTTTTGTCAATAATGATCAAAGTTGAAAAAAAGAGTATAATCATTAATGGTCAGCAGAACGTTGCTAATAACACTGAGTGCCAGACTTATTGTTCCATGAAAATGTAATAATTATATGGATGTAAATATTTGTATTATTGCTTAAAACTAAAGCATTTATATCTTTAATGTCTTTTATTTTAAATATTATTTGTAGCTTCTGTTTGCCTTTTGTTATTCGATGATATGTCAGTGTCAATTTTAATCATGTATATATAAAAACTTTTCCTGTGACTAGTCATTTTTATTGAAATCTTTGCTTTTTAATTGGACTACAATTACTCTAACTTGTATTTTCCTTTTTTTTTTTTTTTTAATTAGTTGTGAAACACTGATCTAAAATTTCAAAAATCAACTCAAAAGCAATCTAATTCCATTATAACAAATTTAATCTAAAAATAAAATTGCCAAATTTATCTCATATCCAGCTTTGTTGCTTGTATGATGAAATTTATTGCAGTTTCACTCGCCTTTAATTATTAAAAATTGTTCCTAAGCAAAAATTTTTAATTTGTCAAAATGGAATCTTGATTGTTATTAATTTATGTATAGCATTTGTTTTCCACTTTTTTTTTTATATATATATATATATATATAGAACTTGTATATTTATTTGACGTATAAGTCACTGACTAATGTGTAGTACGCAAATTTTTCTTTTAGAAAATTGTATGTATATAAGCATATTGTTTATTAAAAAAAAATTCCTACTCCTTATAAACTATAAGTTGTATAAATACAATTAAAGAAATTAACTCATGTGTAATACTATGTTGTCTTTCATTTAGTAACATGCTGCATGCTTTTTATCTGCTGAATCCTTTTTTTTTTTTTTTTTTTTTTTTTGTGTGTGTGTGTGTTTCCAGTTTTTAATTTCAATTTTTAAAAAATTTAACATCAATATACTTAGAACCTCTGAGTTAAGAGAAAGTAAAAAGTGAGATTTTCAAATTTTATTTATTTATTTATTTATTTCTGATTTAAAGCTTTTATAAATACAATTTTAAAAACCCAGAGACCATTTAAAATTTAATAACTTTACCAAACAAAAAAAAAAAAAAAAAACTTTTAACATGAACAATGTTAACAAGAAATGTTATGAAGAACAATATTTGAAACATTTTTGCAATTGGAACTATACTTCTAAATTTAATAGTTTAGCTATGATTTATCAGTTTCAGTATATATGCACCAGAATTCTTTAATTGTGTATTCTGAAACACTTGTAAACAAGCATATCTCATCAAAAAGTCACCTGTAAAAAATGCAGCCGTCTCGTAACTCATTTACCGTAAAAAGCACTGAGATCGTATAAAGCCAAGTTTAACTATCTTATTAACTCTGAAATTTTCATTCACAAATCACTCCTAGTCTCTACATCTTTAGTTAATTATTATTTTGTGACTTTGCAATTACGTAGCACGAGAATGTGATGTATATAGTTAGTCTTAATCAAATAATACTGTAACATATTAAAGTGTAAAAACTTACCTGTGTGTATATAATTTGCCTTAATTAAATTATCCCATCCCATCCCATAACATGGTAAGGTGTAATACCTTCCATGTGCTGCGTAATTGCCAAGTCACAAAATAATAATTAACTAAAGATGTAGAGACAAGGAGTGATTTGTGAATAAAAATTTCAGAGTTAATAAGATAGTTAAACTTGGCTTTATACGATCTCAGTACTTTTTACAGTAAATGAGTTACGAGACTTGGCTGCATTTTTTACAGGTGACTTTTTGATGAGATTTCACTTCTTTTTGTAAGTAATCCTCCTTTTCTTGATTTTGGGTTCTTTTTGGAGATCATCCACTGATTTTCGCTAAGCCCACACTCTGTCCCCCAGGTATAAAAAAGGTATCCCTTATTTACAGGTATAAAAAATTTGAAGTTTTAGTTTCGTTTGCAAAGTACTGTAGATAAAAAGAGATTTCAGGTTCCTAGGCAAGCACTAAGTTATGGGAGGGGGGATGTCAAAAGTACTCTCAATTGCTTCCAGGATAGGTGCTATACATCTGAGATATTACTCGCAGCCCTAGATACTTGATATTTAACATAAAAGAACTTTTTAGTATAAAAAGAAAGCCAAAATTAAAATTTCCAATAAATCAAACTATATTCCTTTTTTCGATGTTTTTTTTTTTTAAAGTCTTTTTTTTATTATTATTTACGGATTTTTTTAATTTTTCCTTACTTTGTGTACTAAACCCTGCCTTTCTGCCAAATGTCAAGCTTCAAGCAACTACAAAATCAAATTATTTTCAAATTTTCGACTTTTTATAAATTTATTGATTTTTCGATTTTAATTCTAAGTTACCTGATTGTCATGATTGTCTTAAAGATTTTTCGAATTTAACGAATATTTTAATTGTTCCTTTTATTGAATAGTAAATACTACCTTTACACCAAGTTTTAAGTTTCTAAGACTACACGATAAAATTATTTTTGATTTTTTTCGAATTTTTTTTATAATTTTCTGGATTTTTTTAATTTTTTCTTATTTTGTATCCTTTATTACAATTTTCAAGTTTCTAGCGCTACAAAATCGAATTATTTTGAAATTTCCGATCTTTTTTGAGTTTTTTATTCTATTTTCGAATTTATTGTGTTTTAATTTTTCCTTTTTCTGTATCCTAAACAATAAGTTTACGCCGAATTTTTTAAGTTCTAAAGCTACAAAATCGAATTTTACAGATTTTTTATTTCATTTTTTGTATCCTAAATACTACCTTTATTCCAAATTTTAAGTTTCTAGCTTTACAAAATCGAATTATTTTCAAATTTTCGATTTTTTGATTTTATTTTCAATTTTTGTTGTGTTTTTAATTTTTTTCTTTTTCTGAATCCTAAACACTACCTTTACACCAAATTTTCAGTTTCTAAGACTACAAGATCATATTATTTTCAATTTCTCTCTTTTTCTTTCTTTCTATTTTTTTGAAATTTTAGATTTTTTTTTTAATTATCCATATTTTTTAATGTTTCCTTATTTAGTATCTTAAATATTACCTTTATTTCAATTTTCTAGCACTATGAAATCAAATTATTTTCAAAATTTCCTTATTTTTTTAACTTATTCTGAATCCTAAACACTATCTTTACCGCGAATTTTAAGTTTCTAAAGCCAAAAGATCAAATTATTTTTATTTTTTTTTATTTTTGAATTTTCTGGATTTTTTAATTTTTCCTTATTTTGCATCCTAAATACTACCTTTATTCCGAATTCAAAGTTTCTAGCACAACAAAATTGAATTTTTTCAATTTTTTTTTTTTTTTTTTTTTTTTTTTTTTTTTTTTTTTGTGTTTTTGATGTTTTCTTCTTCTGAATTCTAAACACTACCTTCACACCAAATTTTAAGTTTTTAAGGCTACAAGATCGTGTTATTTTCAATTTTGTTAGATTTTTTTTGAATTTTCGAATGTTTTTTTTAATTTTCCGGATTTTATAATTTTTTCTTTCTTTGTATCCGAAACACTAGCTTTATTCCAAAGTTTCTGTGGCTGCGGGATCTACCCAATCTTTTTGATGACGCGAGAGTGAGTGACAAAAAATCTAAACTTTGAGTTCATATATCGTCTGCACTAATTTATGTGTATTTTTTGAATTATCCATATTTTTTCATTTTTCCTTATTTAGTATCTTAAATATTACCTTTATTTCAAGTTTCTAGCGCTATGAAATCTAATTATTTTCAAATTTTCCTTATTTTTCGATTTTCCCGATTTTTTTAAATTTTATTTTGGAATTTTATTGTGTTTTTTATTTTAACTTATTCTGAATCCTAAACACTATCTTTACTGCGAATTTTAAGTTTCTAAGGCTAAAAAATCAAATTATTTTAATTTTTTTTTCAAAATTTTCCGGAATTTTTAATTTTTCCTTATTTTGCATCCTAAATACTACCTTTATTCCGAATTCCAAGTTTCTAGCGCCACAAAATAGGATTATTTGAATTTTTTCGATTTTTTTTTTATGTTTTCTTTTTCTGGATACTAAACACTACCTTCACGCCGAATCTTAAGTTTCTAAGACTTACAAGATCGTATTATTTTCAATTTTGATGGAATTTGTTAAATTTTCGATGTTTTTTTTTTTTTTTTTCGAATTTTCCGGATTTTATAATTTTTCCTTTCTTTGTATCCTAAACACTACCTTTTTTCCAAATGTCAAGTTTCTAGGGCTACGGGATCTACCTAATCTTTTTGATGACATGTGAACGAGGGAGTGAGTGAGTGAGTGAGTGACAAAAAATCGAATGTTTGAGTTCATATATTGTCTGAACTAGAAAAGACAGAAAGTTGTAATTTTAAATTTTGGTCCTGTGTGCCAAATACTCTAGAAAAACGAAGTTCCAAATTTTTGGGATACTCCAGCGCTGAGATATGGGGGGGTCAAAAGTGCCCTGAGTTGCTTCCAGAAAAGTATGCTTGCGGCTGTCCTCTCTCGACTTGGCAGAGGCACTACCGTGCCTCCAGATAAATTGCATTTTTATTACTTGTTTAAAATGGTCACAAAGGAGGGTAATTAAATCCTTTTGTTATCCGATCTACTTATTTACCCTTATGCCATGACCAGTGAGATTGTTCCTTTTACCTCTTGTTACATTTTTCCGAAAAAGATATACCAAGAATAATCAGTTATAGTCTGCACTAATATTCCTGTAGATAGAAAAAGACCAGGGTGCTAGTCATCAACAAGGCAACTACTGTCCTGTGTTTTTCCTTGATTTCATACATTTGGAAACACCTTGGTACAGGAAAGATCTCTGGTTACATGAGGTGTACTTTACTATTATTTAAAAAGGGTAGGGAGCTTAAATAATGGCCTAGAGCAGGGATGGTGAACTCAACATGGTAATGAGGTTCTAAATCCTAATAGTGAAATTACACAAACAAATTTAGACTAGCTGACCTTGTCTGTCACTTCTGATTTCAGTTGATTGGAAATTGAAATGAAATTTATTTAATTTCAGTGTGGGATCAAAAATTTATTAACTAAAAGAAAATTTTGACACCATTGCATACAAAGGATTATTAGGTATTATAAGCAAAAATACCAATGATAAAATTTCAGTAACTGTTTAAAGAAGCTAGTGTTTGCTATTTTGACAATTTTTCTGGTGTCATTATTTTTAAAATTTAATAATATGAAAGAATGATAGAAACTGTTGTTAGTCAGCTAATTTCAGTTCTGCATTCATTCTGTTAAAGTTAACCAAATGTGAACCTGATGTCAATTATTTAGCATTCAAGATGTAACAATCTGAAACTGCAATAATTTTTGTATTACTTTCTAAGATATTAATTATGACATGTATGTTACCTTTATTTATTTACTTTTTTTAATACTAATAACAAATTTCAAGTAATTTTGATTCATTTATTGTTTTATTTTACTCTATTAGTTGTTGGCAAGTCATGTAAATATTTTTTCGGAAAGATTTACCACATGATGTGAAAGGGTTCATTATCCCTGACCTAAAGAAAACATTAGTCGTCAGTACATGTGGCCAATGATTTTGAGAATTTTCATGCAGCTACAGGGAAAGAAAATTGGTAGGCACAAATGGTTTACGGGAATGCATTGTTTGATTTAAAAACTACATTCTGTTGTTGCTAGTAGTGATTGTTACCTTAATTAACAGATAAATTCATCCAAATTTGTGTTGCTGATTAGCGGTGGTGTGGTCGTTAAAAAAAAAAAAGGTGCACGCTATATCTATGATGGTATACAGCATATACCACAATATTCCCTCCACTACATCCCTACTCATCTGTAAAAATTAGAAAATTAGGTTGGCCACTAACATGCTGATGAAAATGTAATTTTATTTTTTTTATTTTTTTTTCAAGCGTGCAATCACTACAAATCATTGAAAAAAAAATAATAATAATTCAAGCTAACATAAAGAAAAAAAATATTAAATATTTTGTGTGCTGGGGTTGGAATTTGGATGACTGATAATTTGTCCACTTTCAAAGTAATAAATATGGCAGGTTAAATTGGAAAACAAATTAGTATTTTAAAGATTTTAAGCAAAGGTGTCATAAATAATTTTGGTATGGAGAATTCAGATTTTTATTATTAATTTCAAAGTAGCAAATAAAATTAATGAAGCAAAACAACAAATAATTAGGGCAAAATTAAAAAAATATATAATAAAATAAGACTTCAATCTGTATTGATGGGGGGGGGGGGGGCAAAGAAAATATTGCCTTCACAGTGGTAGAACTTTAAATAATTGATTAATTTTGCATTGTTTTGACAAATTAAAATAATTTAAAATTTGTCTATTGGAAGATTGGGAGAGAAAAATTTGTGAGTAGGGTAGTTATACGATTGATCATTTATTGATGCTTCAAAGAAATAAATATAGCAGACTTGTTTATTTTAATGAAAGACAGTTTTAAAGATTTAAAACTGTATGCTGGGTGGGGAGAGCAAAGAGCAGATTGGGAATTTCAGAGGGGCAAGAGAGAATTTAGGTTATTATTCATTTATTAGTACTTCAAAGTAAAAAATAACAAAACACAATACAAATAGTGCAGCATTATTTTTAAAAAATCAAAATTTTTAGTTTGTGTAATGAGGGGCAGAAGGTAAATGCAAATTTTGGGCAGTGAGGCACTTGCCACAAATCTGCCATGAAGCTTGCAGTAGGTGCATATTTTGTTGAATAAAATTATGCAGCTGTAAAGTGGAAATGAATTGCAAATTTTTTAATAGCTACTTTAACATTAAATCACCTGTGACTAATTTTTTTTAGGGTTTCGTTCATCTCACGAAACCCTATTGCTCCCGCTCAGTTGTCTGTCTGTCACAGAGCCATTCTCGAAGACTATGTAACTTACAGAGTTGAAACTTTGTGTATAAATCAGAATATCAGTTGTGAAGAGCTGAAAATATTAAAATTTCGTATTATTTTAATAAATAGAGATAAAAAACCAAAATTCTAACAGCCTTTTCCTATTAAATTTAAACATTTTTCGTTATAGCCGATGCCAAAAATTAAAAATCAACAATGAAAATCTTTCTACAATAATTATTTTTCTATCAGACGATTTTCACGTGAAAAATGAAATAAAAAGTTTTACCAATTGAAAAAAAGATTAATATGAAATAAAAATGATTGACGTCATAGTGGTAATAAAACATAAAACGGAAAGATTTCTCAATAATACAATGAGTATGTGCACAAAACAGATTAATATCACGTCACTAGAGAATTAAAAAGAAAATCTGACGTCATATCGGAAGTTTAACGGATTTTTCAAATGTTTCAGAATAATACAAAGCGTGTATCAATATGAGTAATAGAGAATAGTAAATATATGAGTTTGATAAACATATTGAATCATGATAAAAATCCGATTATGGAAATATTCGCATATTTTAACATTTTGAAGGTGCACAAACATGTTTAATTTTGAAATTATTTTTTTTAAATATCACACTTAGTCCGCATGACAGATATTACAGTGAGAGAATATAATAGCGAGCTTAGACATAGACCAGTAAATTTTTACTTTATAAAAAAACGACTTTTTTTTTTTTTGCTAAAATTTGTTTGAATTTATTAAAGAAATGATAAAGTGTTTTGAAATGAATATTAAACGAAACCCTTTGAGCGATCTTCGATCACACTTACCCACTTGTTTAGCTTTACTCATTAGTCAAGTTATTGAGGACAGAGACTATACATGAGTTTCATTTTGTTAGTCAAGCAAAATTCTTTTCTTCATTTAACAAATGGTGATTAGCCATTTGCCACACAATAATGCTGGAAAGTGAGACTCGTCAGCTTTTCAAGCATTTCATTTGCTGTGCAAAGAAAGGCTTTTCCCTCGTCAGTTTTCCAAACATTTCATTGGCTGTTCCGGGCAATATCGGTAAGAATGTAAGAGATAGAAGCACTACAAGTGACAAAATTGCTCCGACACTAAAAAGTTACTTGGTTTTTGAGCAACTCCCTTAATCTTTAGACAGCTCATTCGCTCAGACAACATCTGTCCAAGTTTACATGTATTCTCGGACAGATGCTGTCTGAGCCCCCGTGTAAAGGTTAAACCATAGATTTAACATGGTGTTGCCCGAAAGTAGCGGCAACTTTGACACCTTGTGTAATAGCATTTTAAGGGTTCCAAAATATCTAGTATTTTGAACAAATAGTGAACCTCTTGTTAATTGTAAATATTTTAAAACAGGATATAAATTGAAATTTAAAACACTCCGCTTATCACAAAAACTTGCTATGATACAATGTGCTCATAAATATTTTACAAAACAGGAAGACCGATAGTACCTACACATCTGATGACCAATTTTTTGTATAGGAAACCAGGATTGCAATCTGCAGTCCGAAATTCAATGTTTCTTACCCCAAGATGAACATCTATTTTTGTACAAAAATGAAAAAATTTTCAAAAGACTAATTTTGATCTTTTAGAAATGTGCAGCGATCACAAGATGTAATAAAAGTGCATTGTTATTTGTGAAGACACACCATCAGGGTTAGAAATTGGGAACTCTAAGTAAGGTGTCAAATGACGCTTACAATTTTTTTTTCTAGGTGCCAAAGTACATTTCATGGTTTCAATCTTATGTTATATCATATTTTCTCTATTTTTGCGACCGTGTTAGTAATAACATTGTTTCTATTTTTATGTGTTAAGGACATATTAAACACTTTATCTTTGGAAAAACATTTCCAGGATTGTAGGCCTTAATTATGCAATGACGTGTTTTGCAACACAAGGTTACATGCCATAGAGCAGTAACGGACCATATTTTTGTGACGTGCTTTGGGAAAACATTTATAAAATCGTAGCTTCGAACCAGAATAGAGTCCATTGCCATTCTTTCGAACTAAGTGGGCAAGAATTTTAGGGACGTAATCTCTAAGGTCACTTTTATCAGTCATTGGTTTAAGTAAAGTCAACTTAGAGGTGATTGCTGCTGTCCGATCTTCTATCGAAAAAACAGGTGCTCTTGAAATGTATGTGGTAAGGGAGTGACTTATGCTAAAGTATTAATCATAGTGTTTGTTAAACAAAGCTAGGTGTCGAATTTGGCAACTAGGCAAAATTTTGTGATTGTGAAATGCAATAATTTAGTTGCATTTGACGATTTACGACCGCTTATTTCTAACCCTGTGCACCATATATATTGTCGGCTAATTAGGAAGTGTCAAGCATGGTTTAAACTAAAATGGCAGTCCTTTACAGTACTTCTGATGACATCCCATTTTAAAGAAAGCAGAATTAGGCAAGTTGTGTAAAAAAATTCGTCTTCAGTAAGCAGATCAACATTGCAACCTCAGTTTCATATGCAAAAATTATTCACTTTGAAAAATTAACCTTATACTTTGTAAAAACAGTTTACAAACAAGTGTATATTGAATACTTCTATGCATTTAACAAATGTGATAAAGGTTATTTTCAAATCCAAACTGCCATTTTTCTGATCATGTTTTGAAATTTATTTTCTTTTTCCCAAATGTATGAAATTAGTAGGTACTCTTACTCAGAAACTATGTAACATGATAGTTTTTTTCATTTTACTGTAAAGGCAGAATAACCTTTCAGAAATAGCTGTTAAAATTAACATTCTGTGCCAAATTTGCAGACACGACAGCACAGAAAAGGAGAAAAAAATGTGATCAACTGACAACAATTTCTTATAATTAAAGACTAAATTCATTCATTGAAAAATGATAGATCCCAAATCACTTCAATAAACATATCTGCAAGTGTCATGCTTTCTAATACAGATATTAATAATTGTCTGGCGAGACTAGATATTGTCTTTCAGTGGTTGTCTAATGTAATATTTTTTTTAGTCACTGGATTTTAAGTTAAGCATTCAGGAATTTTGCTTCAAACATATAAGGGTCGCACAAATGAGAGTGGCATTGCTGTAATAACTCCACCATTTGAAGAGAAAGATGACTGTGCATGATCCTATAGAGGATGCAGAATGCTGGGAATGCATGCGATATCGCCATATGCGTGTGTGATAGCATGGGAGTACGTTAAAAAGCATCGTTCGCATCATGGATACCTCCAAACGGTGTCCATGTGCAGTCATGCAATTTTTAACAGCTGAAAATGTTGAGTGCTAATAAAATCTGTCGTCGAATGCAAAATGTGTATGGCACGCAGATCAATATTCCAATGGTGTAGGGATTTCCGTAAGGAGGGGCAATTCTGCTGGAAGGTTCTTCAACATCCCCTTTACAGCCCAGACCTCTCGCCGTGTGACTACCTCATCTTCGGTCCACTCAAGAAAGCTCTGAAGAGACAGTGATTTGCCGACGATAATGAGGTCCAAGCTGCCGTTGAAAATTTGTTCCACTACCAACCCGAGCTTCTTCACCCAGGATATCCATCATCTCGTTGACCGCTGGCACACTTGTTCCAACCTACAAGGTGACTTTGTCTAGCCTATCTGTTACGTCTGTATTACTTCTTTCTTTTGTATACTAATTTATATTAATACCATTAAACCATTTCTCAAACCGATTGTAGTGCCACTTTTCATTTGGGCGACCCATATACGAGAGATTTCTTAAGGCATTGGTCAATGTGATCTCAAATTCCTCTCGCAAATGTTAAATCTATGGGCATGTAATGCCTTCAAATTTTTAAATGTCTTTTCAAGAAATTAATATTTTAACTTCTTTTTTCTGTGTACTGTTCTTAAAAGATTTTTTGTTGTCAAAATATTCCTAAAAAATATGCTTAATTTATAATTAATTTTATGTGTTAAAATCTTAACGAAATTCAGTAAGATTTTAACAATTCACATAAAATTAAGTAATATTTTAGAAATATTTTGACAACTTAAAAATAAAAATCCTTCCAGAAAAAGGAATATAAAAATATTAATTTCCTCGGTAGATGTTTCAAAACTACAAAGGCATAGCACACCCATAGGTTTAACATTAACGAGAGGAATTTGAGATCTCGCTGGCCAACAAACAACCTTAAGCTTTTCACTCACATGAAAACACCCGCTCGCTCATGTGTAAACCTATGGGCTGGTTCTTTTCAAATTTCTCGTTTAAATTTGAATATTTTTAAACGACTGTTTTTAGCATAGGATAGCTAAGGTGCTAATATGGGTATTTTTTACTTTTTTTATTTTGATTGCAGATTTTTTTAAATAAAGGTACTTTTACTTTCGAAACTGGTTCCATGGGTTTAGTCAGAAAAACTACTCTTTTATTGTAGCGAACTATGCCTACTTTATCGAAAATGTAGTTAATTGCAACCACAACAACTTGTTTTAAAAAGTAGTGACTACACACTACATTTCAAAAGTAGTCACTGCTTCGCCACTTTCAGATTTTATCAAAGAATTAAATTTATACTAGAAACTGAAGACACAGATTTAATAGTACAGTGACCCCTCATTATAGGCAATGTCCATTATGAATGTTTTACAGTCATTACCAATAGATTTTTTTTACTTAACTCTCCAGTACACTCTTAATATGTTAATTGAGTTCTGTTAAGAGTTAGTTATATCGAGTTGTCTAAATTTATAACCTAGAAAATTACAAAAGTACAACTCTAAATGCAAACTATAAATAAAGCAATTTCAAATAAACAAGAAACTGCATGAAACATGACTTAATAACGGGTAAATAGACAAGTGTTGACAACAAGAAAATTAATTTCTTTGGTGGGTTAGACTTTATTTTGGCAGTAAGTGACAATGGAGAAAATCTTTGACTTCAAGTGAGGCATTAGTACACACTGCAACTGCGATTTGCCAATGAGATTCGAAAATGGTTGAGCAGAACAAATTTTGCACAAAAGAAGGAAATTGCGGCCACGTGATTTGCAGAATGACAATTTTTTCTCCTGAAGTAGCGTTGGTTCTTGCTAAAAACTACTGATTTTTTGTATTGCGCTATTTACGATACTACATTGTTCAAAATATAATGTGCTACACTACAAATTACTGTAAAAGATAACGTCTACTGGAGTTTCGCTACTTCCAACCCCTTGGTTTAATGTTAGCAAGCGGATGTTTTAGAGTGAATGAAAAGTCCCTTAAGATAGCTAGAGATGATTGCAGGTGCAGTCAAGAAATATAATTTTAAAAATAAAGTGGGGATATTTTGATTTTACTTTGAAAATATTTGATACATGAACTATTGCCTTGAAATGGCTAGTGAAAAAATTAGCTAAAGTGATATTAATGTGAATATTAAGGATGAACTTTCAAAACAGAAGTTTAGAGAATCAGTAGTTCAAGTATACATATCTACCATTTTCATCAGTCTATTTTATAAAGCATATTTCAGAGTATTAGAAGCAAACTAGACTATATAAAAGATTGCACCAGTTACTACAGAGTAAAAATCAAAATTAGTAGGCAGGCCACGAAATTAAAAAAAAATGGCTATTGAACAATTATCTGCCAGCAGCCACTTTTTCTACAAGGAGAGTAAAATTTTCTTTCATGATCATGAATGATTTTACTTTTGCTGGTTTCAATATGCTAATATTACCATATGTAATTTTAGAACTAATAGAAATTTTCACAAAAGTTTATTTAGCACTTTTAAATAAAAATGTGGCCAATAAAATTGCTACTACTGTCCACTAATGAAATTCTTAATTTTGCCCTTTACTACAGACTTCCATGTTGTACAACAATTAATAAACGAAACTGACACTACTTTGAACGTGTTCAAGCATAACGTTGAGTGTTAAAATAAGTTTGAACAAGTTAAGTTGTGCACGCCTCATGCTTTAACCAAATTCAGTTAAATAACATGGAACAAAGGGTGGATGCTTGCAAGAAATTAATCATAATCACAGATGCCAAATCAAACTTTCTGGATTCAATTGTGACGGGATGGAACCTGGTGCTATCAATATCACCCCGAAACAAAATGGCAGTCCCCAACAACCCCGAAAAAAAAAAAATTCTGGTTTGAAAAGACGAGAACTAAAGTTTTACTCATCACTTTGGCATTATCCATAGACAGTTAACCAGAAGGTTTTGTAGCATCTGATTAAGATAATCTGTTAAATATCGCCACAATTTCATCAAAAAGGGAATTGGTTCTTACTGCATACGTACGGTCACACACAACAGTGCTTGTCAAATTCCTAGCCATTAAAGGAATTGTGGTACTTTATCACCCTCTCTATTCCCCAGATTTGTCTTCACCAGACTACTTCCTAAAGGTGAAAAGAAGTCTCATAAGACACAGATTTGAGAATATAGTGAATGAATCAAAATGAACATGACAGCCAAACTTGGAAGAGTTAAGACAAAGGATTTTAAAGAATGTTTCTGAAATTTATATGGACGCTGCTGTAAGCCTACATCAGAAGGACTTTGGAAATTATTAAACAGTTTTGCCAGAAATGTGTCTTGTATTTGTTAAATTGCTCCAATCTCGTTTATTAATTTTTGCACCTTTATTTAATTAATGAGCACACACATTGTCTTTCAGTCAAAACAATCCGGTGACTAAGTAGTTGTATCAAAGGTTATCAGCATGCTAATAATAGGCATTTCAGGTTTTTATTTCTGTTATGAGAGAAGTCAGTTATGTAGTCGAAGAGGGACATGGGGAGACAGACACCCCCTCTCCCTTTTTTATTTTCAAGGGGATGCAGGAGGACACAGACTTTCCAAACTTATTAATTTTTTAAAGGGAATGCTAATCAATTAACAATTTTAAGAAATAAAGCAATGATTTTTAATGCTTTTCAACAAATGTGTTTATCACTTCAGATCGTCTGCCATGTCTATTTGTCTATTCTCCCTCTAACTTCTGTAACTTTGAACTGTGACAAAATTTATGTATGTTTGAGTTTCTTTGCGTTATTATCATTACCGAAAATGATATAACTTAATTGTATAGCTTCAATCTAGAGAACTGCATGGATCGACATTTTCAGACATGAAATGAAGTTCTGAATTTTTTAATTAGGGACATGCTACTTAAAACATTACAAGTAAAAAAACTAACACTTTAATTTTTCTATTACTTTTCTCTGCAATTCAAAATGAAAGGTAACATTCAGTATTAAGTTTTCTATTGGTGACACAGACCTTATGGTCGGAACTATGAGCATCCTCCCACTTTTTTTTCCAGGACTACATTGCTGAGAGAAGCTAAATTTTTTTGGCATATTAGACCGAATATGCCTATTTTTATTTAGAATCGAGTATTTAATTTCAAAAGCCGGTGTTTCTTGAATTATAAAGATGAAGTTAAGTAATATTCCTTATTAGTTGAACTGTAAACTGATGAATTCTTTAATGAAAAAGAATATTTAAAAAGGTAGAATTCTGAAATGGAATTTCTATTCAAGTGAACGAATCATACATTTGCAAATTTCTAGATTATATTATCAGTGATGGAATTACTAAGTGGAGTAAAATGGCACCAAGATTGAATGGGATAACTCCTGCGTAGAATATAATATTTTGATAAAAAGTGGATAATTTATTGCATATTTGTGAAAAAAATAAGCCCGGGACCTGAAAGACTCTGCTCATGCTTCTGTGTAAAAAAAAAAAAAAAAAATACATGTCTTCCCAGGTTTTTGTTTTTTTTTAGAAAAATTATGCATCAAGCGCATAGATTATGAAACACTTTGAAATTGCTGTAACGGAACTCACCATTTAAAAAGGCGAAAGAAGATTTGTAAGTAATCTATTTAGAAAACTCTTAACACATTTAAAAGCAATTTCTGTCCAGAGTCAGAAAGATACTCAAATTGTTTTGTGAATCTCGGTCCATGATCTACATATCTTTATATACACTACATAGTGTTCTAAAATCGAGCTTAAACTAAAACCTTGCCAATCTGAAGTGATTGGGACTAAAGCCTGTTCGGATTAACTGATATTTCGGATTTAGCGTACATACTGTATTATACATCAATCATCCCACCCCTTTCCTGTGTGTGGGATGTCATTGGTCAGTTGCAGTGTCAATGAGAAGAATCAATTCAATATTTTAGTAACAGAATCACTTTATCCCTGACAGGGTTAAGAGACTTAAGATGTTGTTCAAAAAATGCATGTCAACAATTCACAAGCCTTCATAAACTAAAAATCAGCACAGAGGTGGTATCCAATAGTAAAAATATAAACTATACTGTAAAATCCCGTTAATTCCCCTCCCTGATTAAGCTTTCCACTTTGTAAACAAATTGGAAAATTTAAAAAATCCCACGAAAGCGTCCTCCCCCCAAAAAAAATTGCCGCGCACGTCAAAATCAATACAAAAAATTTTATCTGGCAAGTTGGTTTTTTTTCCCCCCTGACAGATCAGAAAGGCATGACTATTCTTTGATATATTGGAAACGTGTACAAACACAAAAGTACATACACAACTTCAACTGTTGCCAATCTGAAAAAGTAATATAACCAAACATTAGTTTTGCTGTAAATTTATCTCCATGGCGATATGAAGCTAATAAAAATATCGATAGTGAGTTTCTCATGAAATAAGTTAAAAATGTGTATTTGATGTAGTGTGAAATGTTTTAATTAAAAAATAATATTTATTTTATCAAAGAATTTATAGTTGTATTTAACGTTATGAAAACCAATCACAAAAAAATTATAGATCGATTGATCTGTAGACGGCGCCAAAGTCAAATTTGTAGCATATTTTGTGCTATCTTTGTAGCAGCAATGTTTTTCGTTTTAAAAATCTGGCAACACTACCAATTCGTTCTGTATGTTCTCTTCTCCCGTTGTGATTCGTATTATTTATTTAGCATTTATAGATAAGAAATCATGATTTAAAAAAAAAAAAACTTATTTAATCTCTAATTTACAACAGATACACCACATAAAATGTTACTAGTTCTAGAAAGTATTTTATTTCAGGACATTTTCAACAGTAATTTCTTAGTGTTTTTTAATTATTTTAAATTATTAAGTTCCTTTTATTTTTCTGTTACCATATTAATGACAGACATTTGTGTTGTTATTTATCTTATGACAGATATTAGTATTATTATTTATCTAAATGCATTCACAAAGCTTCTGAAATCCAGAATTTTCTATAATCTGAAATCGTTGTTAATCGGGAAGTTACTGTTTTTCTATTTTTTATATCATTTTTTTTCCCTCACTTTATTAAAATAAATGCATACTTTGCGACGATCAGCCATTAGTATTTTAAAGTAATCCATGGAAACGCTATGGTAATATTACCGTATTTTCGGGAATACCCGCCGCTCCAATGAAAATATGTTTGAAAAAAAAAGTATATCCTATGAAAATCTTTTTTTTTTTTTTTTTTAAGTATATCACAATAAGTGCCGCACACCAGAAACTCAAATTTATTTATAGATATTTTCACTTAAACATCACAAAAAATTAGTTAAACTAGTAATTAAATAAAAAGAAATATACATATAAATATTTTCATTTAAAGTGCCGGAAAAATAAATATATAAAAAAATATTGTATAGTGACTTTGCTGAAACCACGTCAGCATAACTAGTAAGTTCCTGTTTTTTTTTTTGTTTTTTTTTTCTATTTTTAAAGGGAGAGGGAGATCCTGTTTGACAAAAGACACGTCAAAATTTCTAAGACATTTACATAGGAACCATGAAACAAACAGTTAGCCGGACGAATCATGGTGCAGCAAACGTCATACAAAGTACACAACTGCAGAACACCAGCGTCACCTATACACCCTGCAAAAACAACTTATTACAGGATGAAGTAATCGGAGACAACTAAACTTAGAAAAAGTGTTGGCGAAAAGGTAAGCAAGCAATGGTGCTGGAACAAAAGTACGTTCTCTGAAAGGGTAGACGAGCACATAGTTTAAAAGGACAATATTTGAGCAAATGGTAAGCTAAGCTTACTGCTAAAACAAAATATTTCCAACATTAGCAAAAGAGGTTGCGACGGCTCTATATCTATTCTAATATCCTGAGGATACAGTGCTTATTGGTGGGTGCACAGAAAACAATCATTTTTAACTTGAGAGCTGGTGAGACCAGCATTTTTCACCCCACTGATTGCTCAAAAATAAACAAATAACTTTTCACGGACATCCGAGGTTGGGAGACGTTATGTTTTGGTACAAATTTGAGAGCATGTGACAGTTGATCAAAGAGGTAGAAATGGCATCGTACGATATCAGTATGGAAAAAAAACCAGATATTATAAGACATCCCTATGAAAAAAAAATCATCGTACCCGCCGCCCTGGCGTAAGAGCCGCACTTAGAATATTTTATCCTTTTAAACTCGTATGCACCGCAGGTCATATGCATGAAAATACAGTACGTATATTTAAGGTTATTATCCTGGGCCGATAATTTTTTTTTCTTCACTTTTTTTTTAATTAAAACAAGTCTAATAAAAATCAAGTTTTTTGGCAGTAAAATACTTTTGTTCCTATAATTGTTAAGTAATGGCAGAGATCAGTTACTCTGCACGATTAATTGGGCCAATGCATAAGTTTAAGATTATTTCTTAAGTGCAACAACACTATCCTGGGCCTGGTGGCAACATCAGGCATGTATACTAGTACAAAAATATTAGCTTTATATACCAGGAGCGACTAGGTATAGCGATTCTTCCTTTAAACAGCACATGCGCCAACTAATTCTTGGGTTGCTTTCTGCCGTCGACTTGGCGATGAAATGCCAAGCATTTTTGGGGAAGTGTTGTGTAGATAGTATTAGCTTGTGGACGATCTGGCTTAGTGGTTAAAGCAAGGGATGTTTAAGGCTTTATTAGAGTTGTAATCGTAAGGTTGCGTGTTCTGTACTCGCTGATGCTTTTAGTGTTTTGATTTTTATTGAGTCAGTTAATAAAGATCAGTCGATCTTTATTACTTTTATTGTCAATTAGATAATTATATTAAATTTGAATTATAATTATTTACTTTTTTAATTTAAATTGTATTAAATTAAATAGAATTTAATTTTAAATAAATTTCAGTAATTAAATTTTAAAATTCATTTACAGAATTTTTGATAATTAAAATAAACATTTATTAAAATACAATAATAAATCTCCGAAGCTTATGTTAAAAATATTGATATTAGAATCACTAGTTAATCGAATCAGACTTAATAAATTAAATCATATTAGTACTATTTTTTCTGTTTATTAGAATCAGACACTGTGCTAGACATGATTCCTTTAAATGGCATTTACTATCTTAAGAGTTACAAAATGTAAAATGCATCAATGAAATAACACAAAGCTAATATTACATTTGTACAAATTGTTTCAACAAAGATGAGACAAGCTTTAAGGGGGGTGAAAGAATATACTACAAGAAATAATTTTTTTGCAGGAATCCAGGATTGCAACCCATTTGATAAAAAATACGGGGTGCTTCACTCCAAGCCGAACATAAATTTAAGGTGGTTCTCTAATGATCTACTCAACAACACGAAACATTCGGACAAATTTTCAGACTCATTTTTAAACGCAAAGGCATATAATTGACAGATCTGGCTATTGAAGTGATTTGGAATTATATATGTATGTAAACATTTTAAGGTACAGCAAATTATATGTCTGCAATCTATGAAGTACAGAATAACAAAATTATCATTTAGAGACAATGAACACGCACTGAAAAATGAATGTAGTTTGGAATGAAGGAAAAAGTTGGTTCACAAATTTAAATCACAATTTTAAAGCTCTATGTAAAAAAAAGACACTTGACACCTGCGATTTAAATATTTTTCTGTTATTTGTTAAACCAAATTCCATTTCTAGGGATTTTTTTAACAAATATGCAATATCACTATTAGTTTTACAAGAAAATTGCCACCATGACGCAAGATCACAGAAATGGTCTTTCTCTCGGCTTGGGCCTGAAAAGAATTAAGTCCAGTTTCGGACAGGCCTGAGACTGCAGAAAAATGTGAGAAACAGTTCCAGCCCAAAATCTCTAGAAAAAAAAAAAGTAAGCCGGAACCCCAATAGTCCGAGTCTAATGAAAGAAAATTTACCCCATACCTAAACTATAACACGTTTATAATTCATTTAAGCCTGTGGAAATGGAATCGATAGGGAACGGGGAAAAAAAGTCTGTTTTTAAAAAGTTTCCATCTTAGCACATATAATGTATGTTTTATTTTAGTCGGGACCATAAATTATTTCGATTTAAAACAGGATTCTGTTATAGACATGTTCTGTTTTGACAAGATTTATTGAATTTAGATCAAATCTCCCCCAGCTTTAACAAGTAAACAGTTCAAATTCCATTTCTGTACATACAAAATTCATGCATTTTAGCGTTTATTATATTTTTCCTATGAAATTTGACGGTTTAAAGTTTAATCTCATTTCGGAAAAAGAAGCAAAAAAGAAAAAGAAAATCAGTTAAAAGACTCGCCACTATACAGCAGTGCGACAGGATGCGAACAATGGTATTTTACGAAATAAGTGATCAGTTTTAACAGGTACCTAGCTATTATGCCCAGCTTTAACAAGTAAACAGTTCAAATTCCATTTCTGTACATTCAAAATTCATGCATTTTAACGTTTATTATATTTTTCCTATGAAATTTGACGGTTTAAAGTTTAATCTCATTTCGGAAAAAGAAGCAAAAAAGAAAAAGAAAATCAGTTAAAAGACTCGCCACTATACAGCAGTGCAACAGGATGCGAACAATGGTATTTTACGAAATAAGTGATCAGTTTTAACAGGTACCTAGCTATTATGCGTTTTCTCCATTTTTAAGTACAGTAACTGCCATTTCGATGAATCATCTTTGTTGAATACAATTCGATTCTATAAAACGGTAGATTCAGACTAAGGTAAAAATACTAATACTGATTTTTGGTTTACTTTATCCCTAAAAGTGGCTTATTCGATAAACCAATGATTCATATAAGCGGCAATAACTATCTTTTAGCTCTGGGATGGGTTTTAACCCTGAACCCCCCACCCCACCCAACCCCTTTGGCTGTGCCACTGGTGGCACCATAACATTCCAACTTTCCTTATCAGATATGAGCATTTTAACCTATGTGTTAAATCATCAGACATATTTGGTCCCACATATTTTTAATGCCCCTGTATAAAAAGCAAAAGAATATAACTAGAGAGGCATTAGGGTGTTGGTCAGTCAGATCACCAATTCCCTTCGCTAATGTTAAGTCTGTGGACGTGGCAAGTATTTATATTTTTAAAATATCTCCTCAGAAAAGTAATATTTTTAACTTTTTTTTCTGTGTACTCTTCACAAAATATTTCTAAAATCTATACTAACATAATATTTTATGTGTTAAAAACTGATGAGCTGCGACTCAGGTGTTTCAACACTTCAAATGAAATTAAAAATATTTTTTTAAAATAATTTTGAAAATTAAAAAGGATTCAGACGTAAAATTCTGACTAAAATTAAATTCTAGCTCACCACGCATCAGAGTTAATTTTCTTTTCTTGGAGAATTTGAAATTTTATACAGAATGGGGTGTATAAATTAGATATGCACTAGTGAACAAAAACCTACCTATCCAAGGAGTGGGTAAGAAAAGCAAACTTTAAAATAAAAGAATTTTCTTCTACATATAGGAACCGCATTGACTTATGCAGACTATGGGATGAGTGGCCCCTGTGATTTCTTACATGGGAGGGCAAAAGGCAATGTCTGCATTTGTGCATGGATTTTGGAAGTGGTGGAAGCTAAACCCTAGTGTTTGAACATGCAGTCTCAAATGAACACGTCCAAAATCTCGAGAAGTGGAAAACTTGAGTGAGAATGACCGTGAATGAGTGTGAGAATAGCCGCAGTGCGCATGCACATCTGCTCCCAGCATATTTTGCACGTGTTTAGACGCCATTTGCAGCCTTTTTGTCTGTCTGTGTGATAGGCGGTAGAAGTTTATAATGTTTAAGAAAATTGATTCGCCCGCCAACCATGAGATACGATCTGCAATTCGATTCTTGAGTGCAAGAAACTTAACAGCAGCAGAAATTCACTGTCAGATTTGTGAAGTATACGTTGATAATGATATAAGTGATAGTGAAGTTCAAAAGTGGGTGAGAATGGACGGGAGGGTAAATGTGCATGATGAACCACTTCCAATATAGGTGAAAACTGGGAAATTTAGTTAGTAGCCAGTGGCCGGTAGACTCAGTTTCATTACTGGCCACTTTTTAAAGTTAGTGGCCACTATTATGTTTCAATCTTTCTTGACATCTAGATAAATTATAATCGTTGTATAAAAACATATTTTTCTATAAGAGTTTTATACCTATTGTATGAGTATGAGTGTATTTCGCATGATTAAACAGTATCTCTTGAAGAAAAATAATCCAATTGGTGAGCAGGTGGCAGGAGTCGAAATATTGAAGATACTGAAATATCCTTAAAATCCACTTGTATCCGGTGGGAAAAAAGGAATAAATTACTTGAAATGCATGCGGAATCAAAGCTGGTGAATATATTTTGCAGAATAAAACTGTATTTCTTGAAAAAATAATCCAACTACAGAGTAATCATAACATGCAAGTATGAGCACATGAGAAAAAGACGAAATATTGAAAATACAGCTAAGTCGTTGAAATCTGTTTGCATCTGGTAGGAAAAAGAATTAACCAGTTCTCTAATTAGATGTAATCAATATAGAGATGCATGTTTCCATCAAAAATGGTTTATTTCACTTGGCGATCGATAACAGATTTTTTAATCGCCACTTGGCAAATGGCGACTAGGGTGACGATCGATGGCTGATTTTTTAATCGCCACTTTTTAAACTTTAATCGCCAGGTGGCGAGTGGCGACCGCTAATTTTCACCTATAACTTCCAAGTCTACCTTCTCTGATTTCTGAAGAGTTGGTTTGTGACATGGACAACAAAATTCGAGAGATCCGATGATTCACGATTTCACAGTTATCAATTGATATTCCACCGGTTTCAAGGTCAGTTTTGTGCACTATCGTTTCGGAGAAACTGGAGTATCGGCGGCAGATTTCTTTAACGTCTGAATTCAAAAACTTGAACGGTATGACAAAAGTTTGATCAGAAATGGAAATTATGTAAAAACATAGATAAAAATATGTAGAATATGGAAATAAATATATTTTAATGATATTTACAGCACTTTTCTTCTTATTAAAAAACAGACCTTATTTTAAAAATAGCCCTCGTACATACAGAACGAGGACTCAAATTGTAGAAAGAGCGATTGGAAATGCACTCAAGACATCTGAAGATAACGACATTCCAATTGAATGCAGAATTCGCTGCAAAAAGAAAATGGCTGGGGAGCAAGGTAGAGATGAAGGATTATCTATGCAAGATGAAAACAGAAAAGACATGTTGGAATGCCTCGATCAGTTTCATTCTGAAAATTCAGGTTTCATTCTGAAATTTCAAACTCGTTCAAATGCTATTCCAGATATAGCTGGAATATTTGAAGTGCTAAAAATCAACAATTTATTATTGTCAATTGGGGAACAGTTAAAAATCCTTGTACCAAAACCAACTTCCTTCTATGAGGAAGTTTCTGAAAGAGAAATTTGCCTTGAAATGCCAAGGTTAAGAAGACATTTGAAAGCTGCCAATCTTGATGTTTTAAAAACCACAGATTGGGTTTGCCTTAGACTTTTTGAAGTTCATTGTTGAATGGGATTTTATAGAATCTCTTCCAAACTTAGTTTTATCGTTAAAGTTATTTTTAACGATTTGCGTGTCAGTTGCATCTTGTGAGAAGAGTTTTAGTAAAATGAAGCTACTTGCGGTCAACAATGAATGATAGCTGGTTGAGCTACATTGATCATAAAGCATGAGGCCGTACAAAATACAGACTTCGACGAAGTAATTTCCAAATTTTCTTCTATGAAAACAAGGAAAGAAAAAATTTCAAATATATTAAGTTGTGTACAGTTAATTATTTTTAATTTAAGTTTAGTTAAAGTGTGTTTACTGCTGTTAATTTGATTATTGTGTTAAGGAAAAGTAAACAAATAAAAAATTTTAAAGTTAAGGTTTTACTTTCATTTTTGTTATAAATAGTTACATTACTATATAGTGTTAATTACTGTAACAGATAAATTTTTACTGTATTTGAAATGAGAAATATAAAAAATAATTATTTTCTTTCTGCTCGTATTGGTGGTAGTGGTATGTGGGTGTGACACAATTTACATCCGCCCCGGGTGTCACCCATCCTAGCTACGCCACTGTGTTGCAGACTGTTGCAGTCAAATTTATTGTTTGTATGCAGACATGTTTAAATATTGCTTGCAAACATGTTAAATGTTTACAGATTAATTAATTATATTTCTAAGCAAAGCTTATTGTAATATGTTTATCATTAAAAAATAATAATACAATTGCTGTTTTCAATGAGTTCATCTAATCCAAAGTAAGAAACAAATATTTATTTATATACTTTTTCATGTACATTACCTAAGCCAAGAATATTTTAAATGGAAAATTTCACCACTTATCAGATACCTGAAGTGCAAAAGTGACAAAATACAAAGTCATTGATTATCCATAGCACAGCGAACAAAGTTTCTGACAAGTGTTTATATATTCAGTCTATATACATGTGCATGTTAATATTTCACATGCACATTTTCTAAGATGTAATAAGCAAGAATCCATTCCCTCTTATACCAGCAGCAGAAAAGCTTACATTATTCAACAAAAAAAAAAAAAAAATCATACTACTAAATTATTCAACTAAGATTTCATTGAAAATACACAAAAATTTTCCACAAGTTGAATAGAACCTCTGTTATCAAAATTCTTGTTTAGGAACTAGAACTACCAAATTTTATTTTGAAAAGAATTTAATCTTTACAAAGAAAGATCATTCATTAAATATTTCTATAATAAAAACAAGAAAATAGGCAGTATTTTTCCAACCAATGGAATAGGGATGCACAGACCATGTGACCACCTGCTGGTATGCTAGTAACTTGGTTCATTGTGTGTTAATTTTAGAAAAAAAAAAGTCAATTTCAAAACATAACATACCAAGTAGATGAACTCACATTTTTGCAGTTCAGTAATGCACAATAAAGTACATATAAAAGACAGTTTATACAACACAAGACTCCCCCTCCATCTCAATATATAAATTTAATAAAGACAATTCAAACTTTTGTTCCTACATATGAATTAAAAGTAATTAGATGATCGTAAGATTAAATTCATTTGGATATGCAAATTGCTTTGGGCACACATTGTGAAAAAACTTTTTCAGTGAATATTAATTTATAAAATATGAATTGTTGCACTTGCTGCTATAAAAAATTAAACCAAACACTAAAAGGTTGTTAAAGCAGTAAAAAGGTGCCTAGAACAGGCAAATGAAGTTGAAAACTTTGTTGCTATCGCTTTAAAAAAAAATGCAGTAGACAGAACAGTGCTTTTTAGATCATATAAAATTGATACCTTATCAGATGTAAAACCAACATGTGGGTGGTTGAAAGAAACGGCATCACACAACACTGCTGTTTTGAAACAGTGTTGTTTTTAACCACGTGTTTTTACACCCTGATAGACCAATCTTACATGATCCGAAACAGCACAACAGTTTTCAACTTCATTTAAGCTGTTAATTAATACAAAGGATGAAATCAAAATATTACCTTTCTTTGTAAAACTTAGAATTAAAAAATATATATGATAACAGTTTTTCCCATTGATCAGTTAATCTTTGGTCACATTTAGTTTGTGCATCCTTTCTGTAAACCACTATGACATGCTTCAGTTATCTAAAGCAGGTAATTTCAAATGAAAATTTAAATTTTATCATGTGACAGGTTAATATTTATGTGAAGAGCAAAGGTGAGCGATTACAGACACACTAGGACAATAGTGAAGCAATTTTAGAATCTCGGATTTCGGAAATTTAAATGATACTTTAAGGTAACATTCACATTAGTCTGATGAATATTTTACCTTTTAATAAGTTTTTGGAAGATAATTGTGCTTTCCAAGCTTTCAAATTATCTCACATAATTATTCATTACATATTTGGATAACAGAGATTCTACTTTAAACAAATTATAAACATTTTAATAAAATACTCAAAAAATTATAATGCAGTATGGCATTTAGTACTCACATAACCATTTTTTCCTCAACATTCATTTATGAATTTTGTAAAAATAAGATGTAAAACTTATTAAAGAAAAAGACAGAAAAAAAAACAATTCTTGGGGTTGGAGGGCGGGGAGCTTAAATGAAATAGTGTATTTAAATTTAATCAGGAGTTTTTGTTTTTAAACATTTTGGAAGCCATTTATTATATATATATATATATATATATATATATACACACAATAGAGTCCCAATTATCCGAGCTCCACTTAACAGTTTCCACTTCAACAGAGTTAACGAAAAAAAAAAGGCCATTTTTTCTTCCTTTACCAAAAATCAGAGTTCTAAATTTTTAAGACTTCTCTTTTATCTTCACCTAGCATTCACTTAGCATCTTCTTCATTGAAAATGAAAGTTTCTTAATCCTAGGTTTGGAGATTTCAAATTTAGTAACATTGCAATCATAGGTTAGATCAAAACATTTTTTGCTAAATGACTAAATGTGACTTCACTAATCATAAAGCACTAACGGATCTAATGGCTGTATAACTTGAAAAGAAACTAGAGAGAAGCTGTTAGAAAAGTTGATTAAAGGACTAGAAGAACAGGGAGTTATTAGAATGTCTGAAATAGATTGCATTAAAGGATGTTGCATACTGGACTGCCGAAACACAGGAAGAAGTTAAACCAACAACTCTACAGAAATTGTGGCATAAGATTATGGCACCAGAGCAGTCAAATGATGAAAATGAAGCTGTGATAACGAATCTCTCTTAGGCCGGGCACAAAGACTTCCTGTTTCTGAAACTTTTGCTGGAGAAGATATTGCTGAGCGGATAAACAGCAAGAAATTAGAGATGACATGATTGCAGATATGACTGCAAACCGCAAACAAAGAAGCAAAGATAAAAACTATGTCTATCAGAAGAAAATGGCGCATTCTGAATGTCTAAGTTTGGTTGAGAACTATTGAATATATTGAGCAGCAATAACAGGCTACACCTACAATTTCTGATTACACTTATACAATGGTGTAACATTGCAATAAAAAAAAAAACCATTCATCATCTAACAAACAAAAAACTATCATGACGAACAGTTTATTTCCCCATTTTTATAAATAAAAAAAAAGGTGTACATCATACGGACTAAGTAGTACAATAAAAATTAATAAATTGTGTATAAGTTTATATTTTATCTCCTTAGTCAATGATGTTTTATGTAAATTTGGTTTATCAGAGTTTTTTGCTTATCCAAGGTAAACTTGTTCTATATTAACTCAGATAATTGAGACTCTACTGTGTTTTTTTTTTTCCTTCTGTCACATACAAATATAAAATTAACTTTTACAGATGTTTGTGTTAAAGGGACATTCTCTAGACCAAAATTTATTTTTTAATTTTATTTGGCAGGCTTCTTGGAACAATTATGTTGTACTGCAAAACTGAATAAATTTAAATGCACATACTTCTGTTAATAAAACTTGATATTTCTAAATTAAAAATCTTTAATAAATCAACATAAAAAATAAAACTTATCAAGTGTGAATTAGATAAACAAATATTAAACAAAATATTTAGAGAACTAAAAAAGAACATGAAAAGGTTGAAAAAAATTAATTTATCTAGCAGATATTAATTAGTTTATTAATATTTTTTAACTAATGAAAAATTAAAATATCTGTAGTGAAAAACTAAATTCGACAGTCAACATATAACACTAAATATCACACTTTTAATTTGCATTTCATTTAATTTTAGGAAAAATAAAAATGCGAATGAACAACTAACTGAATTTCATTCCAGTATATTACAAAAACATACACATAAAAAACTCTAAAAACATAGTATGTGCGGCTGTTTTGTCTTTTGTTTCTAAATAAATATAAAGAAAACAAAAAATATTTTTATCATTCATCCAGATAAAAAATACTGTACAGTAATTTTAGCTACAGCAATTAAAAAACAAAACTGAGTATGATACTTTCTAAAACATGTTAAAACAAAGAGTCATACTGAGCATAAAACATTTAATTTTGAAATGTACACAATTTTAGCTCCTGTAGAATGATCACAAGAAAGGCAGCCACTAGAATAATTAACAGTCAAAGTAACATCATTTGCATCAACAGGAAAATTCTTTTACAAAATATATTGCTTGCAAATCATACTTTTCAATGCCTATAAAAAAATATATAACAGTAATTAATTCACATGTAGATTGAATATAATAAAAACATAACAATAGGGATAAAGAAAAATCTTCTAAAATCTGTTTATAATATTATTAAAGGATATCTAAAGTTTCTCTTTAAAAAATCAGATCATCTTTTCATTTATTGCTGCACAATTCTCCCTCTCCTTTTATTAAAAAATCACGATACTTGTGATTAGAAATGGGAATGCTTAGGAAAAACAAAACTGACACTTTGGGAAGACAAATTTTTTATCCCCATCTGGAAAAATGTAAATTTCATTTATAAAATATTTTCAATTTTTTATAATAGCTACATTCTGGTGATTTTTCTTTATTTCTTATTTTTCTCTTCATGTTCAGTGTCCCATGTGAAAACATTAACTTGGAAAATAGATAATTTAATATTACTTATCCCATTAAAAATGAAAAATTATACACAAAGTTTGTGTGCGTTATATTAACAGATCTGGGCTACAAATATAAAAAGGGCAAAGACGGGCGAAAAATTGATAAAAAGAAGCGACAACATAGCTACACCTATAAAATTTCTCAGAAAAATGCATTATAATATCCGATAGCAAGGGTCTCCACTGCGTCCAATTATATATTTAGATGAAACTTGGGTGAATCAAAATCACTCAAAGAATCATATATGGCAAGATTCTACAAATTCAAGTGGTTTTAAAGTACCGACAGGGAAAGGGTATCATCGGATATAATGACCTATGTCCCCATAATAAACAATTTTCTAAACAAAAAATTTCAACGTGTCTACAAAAGTATGCTTGATATTCTTCTGAGCTAATCTTTTGCAGCCATCTGTATAAAACCAATTTGCTTTGTTATAAGGTTTCACTTGTTCAGGAAACATTCGGTTTCAGCAAAAGAATAAAAACAGCCAAATATTTTATGCATACTGAAATTGTACTCTTATCTCATAAGGGCATGGCCTATAGAAGAACTCATGTACAGTCCATTGTGCCTTAAGGTATGTTTCATTGATTACTATCTACCACTGTTTGATGATCTAAACAATATTATTTACAATAAAGCTCTTGGTAAAAAGACTAATTGTTCATTCTTACTAACAATAAAAAATAAAACAAGATGTGTATGATTAAAATACATGGGAGAAAATTTGAAAATTGCACTGGATCTAAATGCTTTTTTTTTTTTTTTAATAATTTTGTTGATTGTTTTTTTAAGAATACATTTTTTCAAAGAACGTTTATAAAACTTTTGCATAGTGAGAAATTAAAGATGTTCATAAAAGTTTTTGTTGAAAAGAGCACTTTCTATTAATAATTTAGTTGATTACTTATAATCAACCATTTATTTAAATCGTTTATACCGCTAAATCTGTGTTTGGTATTATAATGTATTCATATTATTTGTTATAAATATCTAACCAACGAGTCCTAAAAAGATCCATTTATTGAGTTATCATTTAATTAATTTAATTATCATTTAATCATTGAATTCTTAATCATATCTTTACTTAAAATTTAAGGCACATAAAAATATATCTTGAAATTAGTGTATATAAATCACACAACTAAAATAAATAAAACAAATAAATATTTCAACAGAATTATATTTATTGTATGATATTATTAATCATCATAATAAAGAAATCTGCGCAGACCCCTAAAAGAACTTAATTAATACAACATTTAAATAGTATGACAATCATATTTTCTGAAAATACTTTCACAAGTCAGGCTAACATCAAACTAAATCGTTGCATCTCTACAATTAAAAAAGGATTTTCTTCAAACAATATTCTCCAATAATTCAGAATTGTTCAAATGACCGTCCTAAACCATATCCACCAATGAATAGAATTGTTCCAAAATGAACGTCCTACTCATATCTCAATTGTGCTGAAGGAAGTCCACAGAGTTGCATAAATACATATGCTAATTAATCGCTTATCTCTGGTACATATTTGCACATATCACTCCGTGCTGTATTCATATTGGAATATAAAATAAAATAGTAACATACCAGAGTACACTCCAATGAGAACCTATTACGCAAACATCGTACCTAGATTAGCAAACCACACTCATTCACGGGAGCTTAGCGTCATCGTAACATAACGGCACGGCATTCCGCATCTTCCCGATCTACGGCACTCTGCATCATCACGAACTGTGGCATCTGGATCACATCGTTGATAAGCAGACTTGTGAAGGCTCCAATAAACCACGTATAATACAGAATTCTTTGAGATTTTTATATTTATATTGTTTTATAATTTTAATTAATAAGTTATTATTTACATGGCTATATCGGACGAGAACCCGTTTAGTCCCCGCCCGATATGCCTAAAATTTCGTAGACGCGGACAAAACTACGTCCGATCGTCTTGAAGATTTTTTAGGAAGAGAGAGAGATAACACTCAGATCATCCCGAATTCAAAGTATCGGCGGGAAACTCGAGCCGTTAAAAGGCCAGTTAAAATATCTCAACCGCTGGAACTGAAGACTTCCACCAATCAAAAAAAAGGTATACTCGATCGGGGTAATCGCAATTAACCGATACTGTGTTCAAAATCCCCGAACGGGTGCATGTCGCTGAAGCAGTGAACCGTAAGTCAATGACCTCAGCAGCCGCCCAGACACGCTAGGATGAAAGGAATTTTAACTGAGAGGCCAAAAAAGGGGATTCTTCCTTTATAGACTAAACAGAAACGTTAGATAAGTGTTACTATTTTATTTTATATTCCAATATGAATACAGCACGGAGTGATATGTGCAAATATGTACCAGAGATAAGCGATTAATTAGCATATGTATTTATGCAACTCTGTGGACTTCCTTCAGCACAATTGAGATATGAGTAGGACGTTCATTTTGGAACAATTCTATTCATTGGTGGATATGGTTTAGGACGTTCATTTGAACAATTCTGAATTATTGGAGAATATTGTTTGAAGAAAATCCTTTTTTAATTGTAGAGATGCAACGATTTAGTTTGATGTTAGCCTGACTTGTGAAAGTATTTTCAGAAAATATGATTGTCATACTATTTAAATGTTGTATTAAGTTCTTTTAGGGGTCTGCGCAGATTTCTTTATTATGATGATTAATAATATCATACAATAAATATAATTCTGTTGAAATATTTATTTGTTTTATTTATTTTAGTTGTGTGATTTATATACACTAATTTCAAGATATATTTTTATGTGCCTTAAATTTTAAGCAAAGATATGATTAAGAATTCAATGATTAAATGATAATTAAATTAATTAAATGATAACTCAATAAATGGATCTTTTTAGGACTCGTTGGTTAGATATTTATAACAAATAATATGAATACATTATAATACCAACTCTAATTAAGATTTATCTACAGTAACATAAATAAAATACATATTAAATATTATCAGGCACATCTTTGTTATAATTTAAGTGTGTATTTCAGCATAGGAGGTACGTACATCTTACTATTTTGAATCAGGTAAGACATATTTTATGTTATTTCACCATGAACTTTCTTTTAATCTATATTTCCATGTATTACCACTATACTTATAATAATTATTTAGATCACTGGCTCTTCTTCAAACAATCTCAAATTCTTCTCCTTTTTGATATTCCAAATTTTAAACATTCCCCCCTCTCTTTTACTTTCCCCCCACTTTCAAGTAATTCTCTAAATTTTAAAGTAATTTTAATTTAACCCCATTGCAACCATTTTTTGTCACAGCCAAAAAATTAAATGAGACTTCAATTATTTTTAGTAACAAGCTCAATGAGTTATTTTTTATGTTCAATACTGATTTTTATAAACGTAAAAATATTTTTATGAAGTTTTTCATATTAATAGAAATTTTAATACTACAGTACCCTTTCACTGATAAGATTCTCAATTATACAGATTTCTCAGTCATTTGTGCTTTTTTTAATGTCTCAGCATGAAGACTGTGAAATCAGAACTTAATATTCCTGGCTAAGTTACCTCCTTCCATTATGTACATACAAATTTAGACACTAGGCAAAATTTAGTTTTTTTCTTTCTCATTCAGAGAAAAAATAAAAGGAGATACTTTTCAATGTTTTATTCATAAAAAAGATCTGATGATAGGTCTTATAAATGCAAATACTCTTTAAAACTACTGAAATGCTAATACTTAGAAAACGTTGCTGTGTAAATGTGATGTTATAAAAACAAATTAATATTAACAGTTCTTTTGTAAAAGTTTAGCTTACATGCAAGTAAATAGTTTCTTCAGGGTACATATATTGTACATAATATAATTTAATATAGTGTTTTTAACATAAATAATTGAAGAAACAGCTAAATGCCTTTTTTTCTCTTTTTTGATAGAGAGAGATTACAATTTTATCACTAAAAAGATTCATTATGCATAATTTTATGGACTAACAAACTTTATTTTTGTCGTTTGTATAATTTATATAGCTTTAAAAGTTTAAGACAAGTTTCTTTAGACGTTACTCTCAGTTATTAATTGACAGTTTTTAAAAATACATCATCTCATCAATCACATGTAAGCTACTGCATTAAAATTAGTAAAAACATCAATAACAAATTAAACATCTTAAGCATTTATTGTACAAAAATGTAAAAACACCCATTTTAAAATTTGCATTAAGTAATATGAATTGAAAGTTGAAAATAGCAAGTTTATTTTTTTCTATTATTATTCTAAGAATGATGTTCAATTACTCTCTGAAAGCAATAAATTTCCAGGTGTGCCAAGCTCTCACTAATCTTCCGCAAAATGTGGATTAATTTGACACAGTTTAACAACGTTTTGAACCAGAAAAATTATTTCATGAATCTTAGTTTAAAATTTCAGGTTTCTATATAGAATTTATAGAATTTCATTTCTTAAAAAAATTTCTGCTTCACATTAACACACATATTACGGAAGATTAGAGCGAGCTTGCCATTTATGCATTTAAAATACTTCTTTTCAAACAAGTTAAAAGCTAAATGCAAAGCAGTTTGAAATTCTGTGCAATTTTTTTATTGTAAGGATAACTATAACGTTAATAATGAATAAATGTTCAGATTTTTGGATACAAAAGTTTAAAAAAATAACAAATAATACTTTTTGCTTTTATTAAAAACAAACACATGCACATAAATGTATAAGTAAAACTGTCTTTCTAAATAGGTATGTGTGTTTCTGATTAGTATTTTTGTATGTATTATATATATAGGTTGTATAATTTGAGGAAGTTTTGTTTTTGTTTGAATTTTTAAACAAGAACGAAAAATCATGCATCAAGCATAGATTATGTAACACTTTCCAACGCTTCCAAAATAATTTTACAAATCATTACCATTTAATAAGCTGAAAGATAACATCTAAGTCAACAATTTGGAAAACGCATATAACATATTTAAAAACGTAATTTCAGGAATTTCCAACATATACAATATTCGAAAAAATATCCGAATACTTTTATTCAGCCCTGTATATGATCTATAGATTTGTACATATACTACATAGGATGCTAAATTTTAGTTTAGTTAGAAAACGCGTAGCACAGTTTAAAATTCTCGTTCTGGAGTTTCTGTCAATAAATGGAAATGTATTCACGAACTTTTGTGCTGCCTTGTATATGATCTACAGAATTTATACACACCAGATAATAGACAAAAAGTGAGTTAAATTTAAAATCGCGTTCAGCTACTTAAAACAGATGTCCAAGAATTATTGTTAACAGACAGTAGAGAATTCTTTTGTGTGTCCCTGAAAATGAACAATGACTGCTATACACACAATATTCTGTAGTAAGCCTCTTGTAATGCACCTTAGTGATATATATAAATTTCAATGTGTTTAAAATAGGGAAACATTTAATTAAACTCGCAAAACATTTTTCTCTATAGACGTAATGTAACTGAATTCTTTTGACTGTCCCTGTAAAGTAACTATAAGTGCTATGCACAGCATATTCCATATTAAGCTTCTTGTAATGCACCTTAGTGATATATATCAATTACAATGTGTTTGAAATTGTGTAAAACATCATTAAAATAAACCGCAAATGATTTTCCCCATAGACCGTAATGTAACTGAATTCTTTTGAGTGTCCCTGTAAAAAAACTATAAGTGCTACACACTTCAGTTGAAATAGGGAACATGCTATAGATAACGACAATAACATAAAAATTGCAAGGCAATCTGAGCATATTTACAGGAGTTAGAACACAGAGAGACAGCAGAGAGAGAGAGAACATGAATAGTTCTGTTTACAAGACATAGATATCCACAGACAGATTTTAAAATGTTGAAAATGATTATTTTATTCCTGATTTTAGTATCAGCGTAAAGAACTATAAAACAGAAACCTTCAAGAAGATAATCTATATTATGCCAGCAATTCAAAGAACAAGTAACAAGTGGATGGCCATGATCGGCCTGTTGCAGCAACTTCTGGTGAAAAATTAATTTGGTAATCAAAGGGCTAATATAAAAATGTCAAATATTCTAAAAAAGATTTAAAATGCTTACAATAAATGTCAGTAGAAATTATGAAGCCCAGGCTGCTAATTCTTTCATATCTTCATCCTCTTCTTCAACTTGCTTAGCAGCTGCAAGTACAGAAACAAAGTTATGATAAATTAAGGCATTGAAAATTTTCAGGTACTACACTAATTCAATAAAAGCCTATGAGAATTACAAGAGTATTTTTACTGGTTTAAAACAAAAAGAAACCTAGTACATTGCCATTTGAAGCATTCAGAACCAAAGCAGATAAAGTCCATTGTTTGAGATTAATTCTTGCTCTAAAAACATAGCTACCAACATCAAGATTAAAAAACTGAGCATAAGAATAAAAATCTGAGCACAGGGGTAAAAAAATAGAAGCAATATTTACAATACAAAAATCTTGCATCTAAACTTTCAAGGTCTCAATACATGTTTGCTTTAACAGATCCTCTCCCTTTAAATTCACTTATCTGATAAACTAGGATTTTAAATTTTTAAGATTATCCTGAAACTTATCTGAACACTTCTTTAAAACAAAATAAAAGAACATTTCATTGCTCAGGAAGGCACCTAATGCACTTTTGCAATCACAACCACCTTGTCACATCATGCTTGCTTTTTTTTTCTTTTTTTCCCCCCTTCTACACTACATTTTCTCATTTCCCACTTTTCTTTAAAAAATACTAAACATCAGTTAAAAACGTATAAAAGAAAATAGACACTGTAACAGCATGAGCGTTTCTATCTTGTTTCCACAAATAATCAAAATAGGATGATTACAAGCAATGCACAAAGCATAAGTACCTGCTTTCCAAGATACGAATAAAATTAAATTCCTTATAATACTTATGTTAGAACTTTTGATTATGACTGCATTGTTTTGATTTCATATTAAATGAAAAGATAGCTTGTTACATCAGCAAACTCATTCGTAAAAAGTATTCAAAATTACAATAACAAAAATGGAAGGTCACATACGAATGTGAACAAGAGGTAATGATATGTATCAAATTCACAACGGATATTTAAGATATCTCACACACCAAAACTCAGTGAGAAAGTTCCACAAACTCATTGAGAGTAGAAACTTTCTATGGGTAGATACAGCATCACTATCACTCATCCTCGTTGTCTGTTGAGTTTTGCTTTAACTGATTGGCTGTTGAGGCTTGTTTTAACTTAAGTGCATGTGCACACTTCCCATTTATTCAGATCTTGGACACACTGATTTCAATGAGTTATCTTAGATGTGCTTTGCAGTGTGAGTTCTGGGATGTACCACCTCCAAAATTAGGGTATGATATAACATGTGTTGTTATTCAGATCTCAGACACAATCATTTCAATGAGTTATCTTAGATGTGCTTAACAGTGTGAACAGGCACTAATTCTGGGATGTACCACCTCCAAAAATGGGGTATGAGATATCTTAAATATCTGGTGTGGACATAGTATTAGGATAGGAAAGAAATACTGGGGAAAAAGAACACTTCTTCCCTAATTTCTTAACATGTGTCGTGTTGTGAGCACAGCTAAGCTGTATTTCACTGTTATTAAGTCAATACATGAATGAAAAATCTGATTATTTTTTTTCCAGGAAAAATAAGATTGTTGGAGTACAGTGAAAATATCAGAAACTGTTTTTTTTTTTTTGTTTTTTTTTTTCAGAGCACTAGACAATAATTTGTTTGCTGCCATGACAAAACATGTCCTAGGTTAAAGATGTGAGCTACGGAATGACAAGTCATTTCGTACATTTCTAAATGAATTACATGCGAACTTATTAAGTTTACATCCAAATATCTCTGGATAATGTTTTATGAACTTGATCTATCTTAAATCTGAATGCCTTCTCTCTGTAAAATAGTTTATATTGAGCTAAAAGAGCTTGAAAAATATAGACACAAGGTATAGGTGCAGATTCACGGTCGCCAGTCGCCATGTGGCGACTAAATTTTTTGCTGTGGCCACTAACTTTCGGTGTTTAAGTCGCCATGTGATTTAAAAGAAATCAATTTCTGGTATTCCCAGTCCCCATCGTGAAATGTTGATTTTTTTTTTTTTTTTAAAGATTAAGACCAAAACACATAATAAACATTATTATTATCTTTTAATAACATTTCAGAATGATCTGTTTAACACAGCAAACTATTAAATATATTCGAATAGCAATGTTATTTGTAACAGTTTGAATCTGATAATTTTACATAGACTGTGATAATATATATATATATATATATATATATATATATATATATATATATATATATATCAACAAATGTTTGAAGTGTGTTTTGATTTTTATAGTGCAAAATAATCTCACAAATTCAAATTTTCTTTCATATGTACCTTTGTCTGGCAAAATCAAAATAAGAAATATTGTTTTTCTGATATTCCCCGCTATCATGATTGCTTAGCTTATACATATTTTTTTTAAACCGTATCTTGCCCAACTTTATCTTCTGACTGTACATGATTTAAGATTTAATTAATATTCAAATTTTTTTGTACATGTGTTTATATTAAATAAATTACTTTACACTTTGAATTCCTGAGTTTTTTTAGTTTTTTACCCCATATAAACACTATTGTTTTTATGAGTTTGTTTTACAATTGTGGCCACTGGATTTTTTGGGTTTAGGAGCCAGTGACTCCTTCCAAATTTTGGGAATCTGCACCTATAACACAAGGTAACTGCATCACTTGTTCATTGACTCGTAGCTGATCAATTAATATTATAACCTACCCAATTCAATTTTGTACATATGTTTTTTAATGCTTGCTTCTTAATAGTTTTACAGTATTTGAGACATATAATCATAATCTAACCATCTGATCAATAATTTATAAAATTTGGATTTTTATATTTAGAACAGAATTTTTATATTTAGAACAGAAGTTAACGACACAGCATAGGCAAATGTGCTCTAGCCAGCTTTCAAGATAAAATAATAAAAGTGCATTTTAAAAAATATTACACCCTGTATTTTTTATTTTATTTTCTACTTTTCAGTGGTTGTTTGTTGATTGGGGTTTTATGGCACAAAGTCCCTTTAGGGACATGCTGCGCCAAAAAAAATATTAAAATAAGAACATCAAATTGAAATATAAAATGAATTGAAAACTTTGACAGCTAATAACATCATAGTTCATCATAAAAACAAGATGAATGGAAATAACACATTTAGATAACAAGAGTAATATGATGATAAATGTATAATTAAAATCATTCAATGAAAATATAACACATGTAATAGAAATAAACACATGTTTTCACAATTAAAATATAAACAACCTTTAAACTAACAATTGGTAAAATGTTCAATAAACTAACAGTTGGTATAAAACTAACATTTGGTATAAATTTTCAATAAACTAACAGTTAGTAAAACTTTTAAAGTTTCGAGCAGAAATACATTTACAATCACGTAGGCTCAAATTCCTCAAAAACAGTATTATCATCATCATTTGAGTCAGAGCTGTAAGACTCTGAAACCATATCTTCCTCTGCATAGTGCAGCAGCTGTTTGGAATCCTTTGTAGTAGGAAGCGGTGTATCAATACAAAATTTCTTGTTTTTGCCCTTCACAGTTTTTCTACTTTTCACTGTTTAAAATATTTCAGTGTTGCTGTTTCACAGCCAGTTGATCTATTTCTGTGAACATGGTTTGGCACATAATTAACTTCATTGTTATAATGATAAAGAATATTTGGCGATTTATCACCTGTGTCCGGCTAATGGAAAATTGTCTTAAATTAATTTATCAATTTATAATTAAGTTCTAAAAATATTAAAATGTTGTACTCATTGCTGTAGTTGTAAAAAAAACTAGAGGGTATACACTATACGCAGAGGCACAGAGTGTATACATACACTACAGTTTTATTTCAGAAACAGATGGTATAGTTTCTTTAAAAAATCTTATAGGTACAGTAAAACCCGTTTAAGAAGTTCCCGCTTAAGAAATTTTCCCGTTTAAGAAGTTTATATTTTCGATTCCCATTTTTTTCCTATTCTTACAATGTTAAAATAGCCCATTTAAAAAGTTTAGTTCCAAACTTTTTCCCGCTTAAGAAGTTTTTTCTCCCTTTAATTTTACTTTCAAAACACGTTTACTTCAGTCTTTTGAGGGATTTTTTCCCCCCCATTCTGTACTGGAAAAGCATTTCTCTATATTCTTTGCTATTCAAAAGGGCACATTTAAGATTGAAAAGGATTGTCATCACCTTTATTTCACCTTCATATCAGTTTGTCTGATGAAATGTAGAGAGAGGGGAAGTCCGAGTCCCTTATGGCTGCAACAATAGTGACTGATAAGGGATTAAAGAGAAATGATTTGCTCCTACTCAGGGGTAGTTCTTTAAGTTGACCAGTTGCTTTCTCTTAGAATAGTCTCTTTCACCCCTTTCCAGGAATAGAACGAACCAAAGCTATGTTTGGTTCATTCCAAACCAAAGCTGTGTTCAGTTTGGCTCATTCAATCAGTTTTTGAGTGAGTAAGCGTCAAATCTCTCTTGGAAAATTCACGAAAAAAATTCTTATTTATTTTTTCCTCTTCAAAATGTCTGACAAGAGAATTAAATGAAAGGCCTTGTCAATTGAAGACAAAATCAAAATTTTGAAAGAAGTTGATAGCAACCCAAATGTAACAAGAGTTGAAATTGCTAAGAGATTGAATATGCCGGTGACTACTCTGAATGGAATTGTAGCAAAACGCAATCTTATATTAAACGACTCCTCTGATAAATCTCGAAAAATTAAAAAAGTGAAAAAAGGAAAATATGAAGCTATGGAAGAAAAATTATTACTTTGGTTCAAGCAAGCTAGATCCGCCAATATTCCTATAAGTGGACCTATTCTTAGAGAAAAGGCTGAGGAAATTGCCAAAAAAATGGAGATTGAATTTGCACCTTCAAATGGATGGATTGACAGAATGAAAAAAAGAGCTGGTTTAAGTTACAATTCTATAAAAGGTGAGAGTAAAAGCGTCGATCCACAAGAAATCTAAGAATGGAAACAAATCTTACCAGATTTGATAACCGGCTATCATCCTAAAGATGCCTTTAACATGGATGAGTGTGGGCTTTTCTATAATCTTTCACCGGATAAAACATATGCATATAAAGGTGAAAATTGTCACGGAGGTAAAAAAAATAAGGAACGACTTAAAGTTTTATTGGGTGCAAACATGGACGGTTCCGAGAAATTGCCAATTTTGGTTGTTGGGAAATCCAAGAAACCCAGATGTTTTCAAAATGTGAAATCACTGCCTTGTGATTATGAAAATAACAAAACTACGTGGATGACGATTACAATTTATGAAGCCTATTTGAAAAGATTAAATGTTAAAATGAGGAGAGCTAAACGGAACATCATCATCTTTGTAGACAATTGCGCCACCTATTCCAAAGACACGAGTAACTTTACTAACATAAAAGTGCATTTCCTACCACCGAACTCGACTTCGGTTGTGCAACCGATGGATCAGGGAGTTATTAAAGTGTTTAAGCAGCACTATAGAAAACTGCTTGTGAATTGGATGATTGAAAAACTGGACAATACTGGAGAGATAGGAAAAGTGAACGTTTTGCAATCTATTCATTTTATTTTATCTGCATGGGAGTTAATAACGCCATCTGTAATTGTCAATTGTTTCCAGAAAGCAGGATTTTTGGAAGGAGAATCAACAGAAGAATATGAATTGGACATTGAAGATGATTGGAACACGTTACAAAGGATAGATTTCACAGCATCGTTTGAATAGTATGTGTCAGTAGATGACGAGATATCGCCATGTGAAATGCTTACAGTAGATGATATTTGTGAGGTTACAGAAGATGAAGAAATGAGTGACACTGAGGAAGAGCACGTGGAAATTCCTAGTTTTTCGGATGCTGTGAAAGGACTAGAAACATTTCGCCGTTTTATCGAAAGTGTTGAAAATGTGCCTGAGGAAATTTTTAAAAACTTAAGACAACTGGACTGTTATCAACTAAAAATTGACGAGAAAAAACAAACAAAAATCTATAACCGATTTTTTCTGTAAAAGCATATCAAATGATGCTTAAAGAGAAATGTCCCCTCTCTGTCTTCAAACATTGGATTAAATAAAGAGTTTCTAAGGTAATTATGCATTTTTACTTGAATGACAGATTTTTTAAAATGTGCAAATCAATTTAAATTTCTTAAGTAAAACTCAACTTTATATAAATTTATGTATTATTTTAACAATGTAAAAGACCTCTCCTGACTATGAAAACTTAAACTACAACCTGTGGCCAGAAAGTTCGGTGAATGAATTTTTATTTCAAATACAGTATTGTACAGCATCAAATACAATTTACTGTCTTTCAAAATAATCTCCATGGATGGTAAGCACTGTTGAGAACGAGTATTAAGTCCTGGAAACTCCTGTAAAACAGTTCTTTCGGAATGGCGTTCAGCTCAGCCGTCACGTTGCGTTGAATGTCGGTGATGTCCATAAATCTCTTTCCCTTCAGGGCAAAATTTGGAGTTTGGCACGACAAAGTTTGAAGTGGCGGAGTCCGTCGTCGCCTAAAAAAACCAAGGTACGGTCAGAAAAATCGCGCATAAAGACAATGCTCATCGCATTCTTCGACTCTAAGGGTCTCATTCACAAAGAGTTCCTCCCTGAGAGTACCACATTGAATGCTGTTGCCTACACCGATATTCTGAAGCGTTTACTGCAACGGATCTGTTGCGTTCACCCTGAGTACGCCACGCAAGGCACACGGACTCTTCTCCGTGATAATGCCCGGCCACACATCACCTTGGTTGTACAGAAGTTCCTGGCCGCGAATTGAGTTGTGACACTTGATCACCCCCTTATTCACCTGATTTGGCACCTGCAGACTTCTTCCTCTTCCCCAGATTGAAGTCAGCCCTGAAGGGAAAGCGATTTACGGACATCACCGACATTCAACGCAACGTGACGGCCAAGCTGAACGCCATTCCGAAAGAACTGTCTTACAGTAGTTTCCAGATCTTATTTATATACTCATTCTCAACAGTGCATTACCATCCATGGAGATTATTTTGAAGGACAGTAAATTGTATTTGATGCTGTACAATACTGTATTTGAAATAAAAATTCATTCACCGAACTTTCTGGCCACAGGTTGTAATGATTGTTTCAAACATTCTTAATTTCACGTTTAAGACGTTTTTGCCTTCCATTCCCTTGGAAAACTTCTTAAGCGGGTTTTACTGTATATAGTGTATGCCAACATATACACTCGGCAAGAAAACTCATTTTTTTTGTGTTTGTGCATTTATTTGCCAATGGATTGCAACCGACACTTTTTTTTTTCCCTGGTGTTCATTGCTACCCCTACCTCGACTCAGCATTTTTCTCAGTGATCTTATTTCAGTGAAGCATCTTCTCCTTTTGGTATGAGCATGCATCATTCAGGACTGGTTTCTCTCTTCATTGGAGGACTTTACATGCGGTATCTTGCCTTTTATGAAGGTCTATTTTAGTTTCAGTTTATTGCACCAAAAATTACCTTTTAATTGCAGTTTTCTCATTTGTTTTCTTAAGGTGTAATCATTGTTTAATTTAACTAATCAGTTCAAAATTATCATGTCGGCACTTTCGGCATCACCGTTTCATTGGTATTTATTTATACTCAAATTGTAGCTCAAATTTCTCTTAGAATTTTAGTTAATGGATTTGTTTTTGGCATTTCGGTGCAAGGTCTTTGACCTACAGCCTACTTTGAAATGCCCTCGCCAATTTAAAACAATGGTTAAAAGATTCTACCTTTTGGGGTGAAGTGATGTTTTACCGTTAAGTGAAGCTCAGATTTTAATTGCTAAAATTTTGAAGAGCTTGTCTTTTTATTTTAAAGTTTTAAATTTATCAAGAATCTCATTGAATGACGCCAGCCATTATGCTGCCATTTTGGTATCTAAAAAGTGAGCTAAGCTTAATGGTTAGAGCAATAGCACGTTACGCTGTAGACCCAGGTTCGAGTCCTGCTAGCCTTGACTAATTTGTCACTCCTGTTGAGATATTGTATTGATTGAATTTATCTGAAATATACCGTTCTTTAAGTGTAATTGATATCATCTTCATACATTTAATGCAAGCTGAATTAAAGTCATCTGACAAGAGATTTCTACTTGCCTTTTTCAAATTAAATATTTTCAAAATTAATGACTCACAAAAAAAAAATCAAAGTGGTAAGCCTTAACTTATTTAAACACTTCTTCATGTCTGGAATCTTACTCCAAGTTATCTATTTTACCTTCAACATTTTTGCATATAATGCCTAATAATCTTTCCTTATCGATAATATCTTATCTGAAAATTCTTTGAGCCGCTATTGATGCTAAATTGAGTTGCATTCCAGTTGTTCTTCAATCTTTATGACCACGACAACCTATCAGACTAATCAAATCCAGATAAACTCAGCAAGTCTAAATTAATGCATTTTGCATAATTTCACTACATTTTGATTCGAGATAGTTTACTATATTTTGATTTAAAAACCAGAATACACGTTGTGTCAAAAATAATCTGCGTGTGCCACTTATAGCTTTACCATCCCTGATTTAGAATCTAAATAGAATGTATATTATAAATGAAAAACATGTCCAAGAGTAAAGTTGTCACATTGATGGTGGCAACACCTGACCTATAAATTTTGCTTTTCCTGCAATTTTTTTATCTTTTAAATATCACAATTTAAATTTTTACGCAGTCAAATAAAAAAAATTTGTTTTGAAAAAAGTGCAATTTGTTTCAAAACTGTATCTCAATATACTAATTTTTTGTGTTTTTAAAAATAATGTTTAAGCATGATTTAAAAAATATATATATATATATATATAGATAGATAGATATATCTCTATTGCAAACAGTAGCACTGGGTGATGCATCGATATATCGCAGAAAATAGATTTAAACCATCAAACCGGCTTCTTGATCTTTTGTTTAGAAATTTATCGCGGTAGATGTCAGATCGCGTCACGACAGATTGATGGTGAACCGAAAGAGACCGGTATGTTCAGGTCAGTGGCAAAGGCAGCTTTATCCCATGATCTTCGAAGTGGATAAACAACGGATGTTAACGAGACCAGTCGCAAAGACCATTTACTCCTTTGATCTTTGAAGTAGATAAACAACGCATGCGTGAACGAGACCAGTGGGAAAGAGAAGTTTTGTTTTTCCTCCGATTTTCGAAGTGGATAAACAACGCTCGCTTAATGAATTGGTAATAAAGAGAGCACATCGTTAATTTACACACCGGGATTATCCAAAAGTGATGCCTATTGAAAATCACCGAGCCTTGGTTACAAGTATGTTTTGCTAGCTGTATAAATGATCAGTGAGCAACCCCACGATGTTCATTTGAGAAAATACGGTGATGTGACTTGTAAAGTATATATTTTTTTCTCCCCCATGAATTAGTCACTTAGAACCTGTGCAAATAAGTATTCAAAGCCGGCTCAATTTTCAACTGAAGGGAGGGGGGGGGGGGGGGACCAGTTTGTGAATTATTTCACATTTGAGTTAAGAGTTATGAGAATGCGAAGGGATATTTGAACCCTCCCCCGCCCCCCTTGAATTTTCAATTTTTGTATTCATCTGAAATGAAAAGGATTTTTTTTTTCTTTTAAAGCCAGAACAGTTAATTATGGGTTATAGTGCTTGTCCTATTATTTAGAATTTCTTCAGGAACTTTTTATTGGTCAGAATTGAAAGTGTATACATCTAAATATCAGATATTAATATTTGGCCAACACAGATATACGGGCTATACCCGCAATTTAATAAAAGATTAATATTAACGATAATTGCGTAAAATTTTGAGAGTGAATTGTTAAGTGTAATATATCTAAATATCAGAAATTGAATTTTGGGCAGTACAGAAAGGAAAGCTTCTCCCGCAAACCTATAAAATCGTTAATATTAAACATAATTGCATAAAAAATTCAAGGTGAATAGTTGTGTAATTTATTTCAATATCAAAAATTCTGGTTTTAGATATTATTTTAAGAATTAAAGCTCATTTTAAAAAAGTTTCTTCTAATTAATTATAACTTTTTTTCAAACTTATGTGTTTTTTTAGGCAAGTTTTATTATATTTTGCACTTTTGCCTTTAAATATATGCTTAAATAAAAAGGTTTTTTAAAACATAAGTTTAATGTGTATGTATAACTCTTAAATTTTATATTAAAATTACGACCATGTTTGTAATATCAAAAGCCAAATATCGTGATGCATCACAACATCGCAATATAGCCTCAATGATGTATCGCGCTGTAGAAATCCTAACATCGCCCAGTCCCAGCAAACAGCCTGATTACAAAAGATTAATCATTTTGTGATTAAAACAAAATGAATAGTTTAGCATTTGTTTCCAGATAATATTTCATAATGAAATTAAAACTTCATCAATATATAAAATAAAATAATATTTACAGATATATAGTTGAATTATGCATTTAAACCATCAAAATTATCTATCATAATCAAAAAGTCTGCTGTAAGTAGTGAAATCTTTGGAGATTTTTTTCAGCTATTAACTCCTGGCATTGCTTTTAATAAATTTCAAAACTTTATTAGAACACATAACTGATATTTTTCACATAAAAATGCTTTTTGGTGTCAGTGGGCAATCTAAAATATATATATATATATTACATGTAAAAAATCTATTAAGAGTTTTCAATTTAAAAAAAAAAAAAACTGGTTTTCACCTATCTATCATTTAACTTAGGAAGCTCGGGTTAGACCCCCTAATTAATATTAAATTAAGAATTCATTACATAATCATAATCTAAATATTCCAATGCAGATTAAAAAAAAAAAAAAAAAAAAAAAAAAAAGGTCTGAAAAAATGACAGATGCATGAATTGCAGAAGCCTGTAACATTCGATATAATTTTTTTTTTTTTTTTTAATTTAAAAAAAAAAAAAAAAAAAAAAAAAAAAAAAAAAATTGACAAATTCGAAGGGGAAAAGGGGTCACAAGACATTCATTTCATCTAATTAATATCTGATAAAAATCTTTAAAAAAAAACATTGGAATTATATAATGAAAAAAAAAAATCATACAGCCATAATTTAATCTATCTTTTTGAAATACAGGAGTCACACACACTCGAAATAATTTGTAGCAGTTTTTGGAGCAGCAAAATGAATTTTCGTAGCAGGTAAAAAAACAGTTTTTGTACTTGCACTCACTAGGACACAACAGGTACAAAAATTGTTTTCACAAGCAGAAAAACAAATTTTATAGGAAGATTAAATAAGCAACATACAGAAAACATTTACTTTTGTAGCAGAAAACAAAATTAGCTGCAAGATAAAGTAAAAAACTGCAGAAAAAAAAAAGAATCATTTTTTGATTGCCTCTCTTTCAAGAAAAAAACTTTTCTGCATTGAAAATTCCATCATGGGATAAGCATGAATTGCAGAAACCTATAACAAGTGATATAAAAATTTTTTTTTAATTAAAAAAACTGTTTTTTGACATACTCAAAGGGGTCACAAGTGAACAACATTCATTTCATCTAATTAATATCTGATAAAAATCTTTAAAAAAATTAAAAATTATAAAACAGCCATAATTTTTTAAATAAATAGCATTGCAAGCAAATCAACAAAACCTTTTACTAGAAGTTTACTTTTGAAGTACCTGATCTGATCAGTTGTTAGAAATTTTATTTAAAATGTATTGGATTTAAAAGATAATTATCATATTGGAATTTAATATTTAAGGATTTTTTTTCGCCTCATTACATTTTTTTAATTATTAATACAATGACAGAAAGTAGGGTTTTATATATATTTAAACTATGATGGTGAATCCTATGACTTAAAAATCTAATCTAAAATTTAACTTTGTGTTGTCAAAACAATTAACTTCTTTTTCCGATATTTGCATTTAAAATTTTTTTCTTCTTCTTTAATGAAAAAAAAAAAAAAAGTAAAAAGAAAAGGTGCAAACAGTAAATCTTTAATTGTACATACAAAGGGGTGCAAAATTGCAAAATACTCCATTAACTATTTTAACCATAAAATGTACCCTTCATTAGCACATCACCAAAATCAAGTTATCCTAATGATAGATAAAACTAAACATAATTGGCTCATACAAAGATTATTTCATAATTAACATCATTAAGCAATAACCAGAGGGCCCGTGCGAGGATTTCGCACTGAAATCTAATATTTTTTAGGTACTTCTCTATTATCCCGTCGACCACTTTTCATAACAAAAAATTATCACCAAATTGTAAGATTAAATGCCAAAAATGCAGTCCCATTTACTTGATGTCAGAAGCATTATACGTGTTTGTTAAGTCATCAAGTGGTTTTTAATTCGACATTTGCGTGTATTTTTCATTATGTTTTACTGATTTATTAGTTATTTCATTAATTAAAATAACAATTGTGTCCTTAAATTCTTATATTTTATTGATTTATTCATTTTTATATTCCAATGGCAACGTTCTCCCGTTTATTTGGCGATAGTTTTTTGCTATGAAAAGTGGTCAACGGGATAATAGAGAAATACTATTTTTTATCAATATGTAAAATTCATTAGATGGAGGTTTAAACTTCTAAAGAAAAAGCAAGGATAAAAATATCTGCAAACAACATTTAGTTTTTAGTCAAGCGAGAATATCATCTAATTTATTACATCAAAGTTAAAGTAAAAACTAATCCAAGATTGCAAAAGGCACGCGCGAGAAAAAAAAACAACAATCGTATTTTAACTGCATTAGAGGATGATGTCATTCGCTTCGGGAAAAACATGGGACATAGAAATATAAATCTAAACATTACAATTTCACTTTTTAATCATCAATATAAAATAAATCCGTGGGGTGTTTTTTATAATAATTGCTGAGCATCATATAATGTGGTATTTTATTTTTGTGGCAACAATATTTTGAGGAAAACCTTTCACTTCTTTTATGAAAACAATGCTGATTTAATTTTTAATTTTGAGCAAATTTTAATCAAAAACATGTTTTAACAAAATGTTAAGTGTGCTATGTCAGAAGCCTGTTCAAAATCCTTTCATATGCTATCTCATTCGTCATTCTGCGTTTTGTATTTTCTTAGAAAAAAGGATGTTGACAGGAGAAATAATATATATGATAAATAAATCACTTTCACATAAATAGATGTACAACAATTGCAAAAAAGGAAAAAGTATGATTATTTAAAAAAGCAAATTAATGGAACTGATTGAAACCTAAAAAATAAGCTATTTTCGAAGCAGTACCTGGACGACTTGGCTCGGCAACAGGTGGGTTAGGTAGTTCGGCAGCAGATGGCCCAACAGCAAGGAGCTGTTCATCTAATTCTTCTTGTTCTAATTCTTCCAATTCTTTAGCTAATTCATCCTACAAAAGTTAAAGCATATGAATACTTAACCATATTAACAGAATACTAGTAGAAACAAAACAAAAAAAGCCAGAATCATCTTTAAGCAACTGAACTTCAAGGTTAAATGAAATACTGGAAAAAAAAATTCTACAAAACTTTTAAATTTATATTATAAACGCAAAAATTTTTTTAAAAACTGAAACGTTAAATGTGAGAGGACATCTAAAACTCTCGGCTGACGCTCTTGCAGTCCTAAAACTACAATAGTCCGAAGGCTACCTGAAAGCCAGTTCTGCAACCCACACATTCTAGATTCTTCTGTATTTCAGATTTTAATGAATAACTAAAACAGTAAAACTTTTAAAAACAGAATTGCCATAGTCCGGAAAAACAATTCAGTTCTGGGCAGATATAACTGTATGGTTTTTCTTCCATTGGGACCATGAAAATTTTCCATTTAAGACAGATTCCGGTTTTACAGATTTTACTGTGTGGCTTTTACTTGCCATGCAAAAATGAGATTTAAAAATTAACAGTTAAACTGATAATTTTCAATTGTTTAATTTTTTTAAGCATACTTTAGAGCTTGAAAAGTAATGTTTAAAAGATACCTCATCAAAATCTCTGTCAAATCCTACTGGATTGGAAATTGCTTCAGAGATTTCATTAGCTATTTCCTGCTGTTCTTGTACTTCATCCATTAAATCATGCACCTGATCTACATCCCTGAAAAATATTTAACATAAATGATCAACAATTTACAAAAATATAGAAAAAAATTACATTATTCTTATTACAATGTACGTAATTATGTTACATATATGGCATGACATATTTAAGATCAAAAGCAATTCTCAAATGCAAACTTTCTACTTTCTGAATCTACGAGGGAAAGTCATTAAGTAAATCACAAAAGATAAATAATAACTTACAATGATATTCACTTCAAAACTATTTTAATTTCTCAACATATTCTCCACCAATATTTATGCACTTATATCACTGTTTTATCAGTGCCCCAACACCAGCTGCATAAGATTCTTTGGGTTGCTGTCTCAGCCACGTTAGGACTTCAAGTTGAACCTTCTCATTATCTGTGAACATCATCTTGCTTCCAAGATGGTTTTTTAGTGAACTAAACAGATGAAAATCGCTTGGGGCTAAGTCAAAGCTGTATGGTGGATTTTGAAGTTGCAAGATGATGTTCACAGATGAAAATGTAGAAGAAACGAACAGAAGAAAAGAAAAAGACGCTTCAATAGGATGTTTAGTATTTATAAATAAAAGATTTATAAGTATGAAAAACAGAGAAATTACAATTACTTAATGGCAGGGCTTGAATTTTAGGGCGGGATTGCGGGATTCGCACAGAAAATTTATAAATCCCGCCCAAAAAAATATCGTGGGCGCAAAAAATTTCACCATTTTCTGGAGAAATTTGCGTTATTTAATTTTCCTGAAACCGAACGATAAATTTTGTGATTTTTTTCCTGCAACCGATCGACGAACTTTGCGCGTTTTTTCCGCAACTGACTGACGAATTTTGCGATATTTTCTGGCAAGAAAAATCAACGAACTTCACGTTTTTTTCCTTGAGCAACTGACGAACTTTGCGAATTTTTCCGTAACCGATTGGCGAATTATTCGGTTTCTTCAGGCGACAGATTGCTGAAATTCACTATTTTTTTTGCACCTCACTGAAAAATTTCCAGATTTTTTATGCAACTGACTGACGAATTTTGCGTTAGTTTCTTGCGACTGATTAGCAAACTTCGTCATTTTTTCCCGCGACTGATCGACGAATTTAGCGATTTTTTTCTGACATAGATAAGGACTTCTAATAAAATAGCCTTTCAAAGAAGAAAATTGTTTCTCGAAAAATGTTTCAAATACAATGTCTGCGTAGAACAGTTGTATTAGATCATCTACCTCTTCAAATCATCTGCTTGACAGCCATCGTCTGGTAGGTATATATTTATTCTATGGTAATTTATCCGTATTGTTGTTTGTAGGTAGCGTTACCTTAGCACAGTTGTACAGTGACTTCCATGTAGTTCCGAAGTCGCAAGTCGCTATTTCTGTTCATGCGCAAGACTAATTTCATTATTTTATTCCCACAACTAATTGACTAAATTCACAATTTTTTCCAACGATAGACGTTTTTAAAGATTTTTCTTTTCCTGAGACCAAAAAGAGGGAAAAGAACAAAAAAGGGCAGTAACAGCCACCGGTCGCTGCACCCTGTCAAATTGGCCTAGAGTCAGCACTAAACAAAAATGAGATTAGAAGAGCTGCAAAGATCTTATTACTTTTACTCCTTGAAGTAAAAAGGAGTAAACCTTTCTAATCCTTGTGAAGGGGTAAAAGTGTACCTTGTGAAAGAGGCTTCAGCACCCCTAAATCAAATAAAATCTAAATTCAGAAATTCATTTAACAACCTAATTGTTAAAGGTCCCTAACATTTGGTGGAACTTGAAAAATACACTGCATATATAAAATTTAACTTTCTTCCTTCTTTTATAATAAAAATAAACATTTTACATAATCATTCTGAGTTGACTTAATTTTTTCAACGGTATTTTGTCATGTCTGCATTAATGTAATGCTTTAAATAGCACGTAAAATATTAGTGGGGTTTAATTTTTTTTTTCTCCCTCCCAAACATTACAACTCCCCTCCATTTAAAAATGTTGGGAGGGAGACTCCCCCCCCCCCCCCCCCCCTTGGAAAAATTGAATTTCAAGCCCAGAATGGTTTATCTTTTTATGTTCAATGACCCTGAATAAAGGAAAAAAAAAATAATATGTATATTAGAATAGGCAAAAAAAAAACCATTAAATTTCAATACTTAATTAGTAAAAAGCTTTTGTTTTTAAGCAAATTTAACTTAATAAATGAGTTTAAATATATTATTAACATTTGCATGACATAAAATTATAATAATTTAAAGTTTACCTTCTTTAAAGCAAGCATAAAATAGAAATATTACTATTGAAATTAAAAACAAAAAAGTATTCGACTGGATATCTGATATTCGGTAAAATTTTTTACCGGATATTCGGTATCCGGCAAAAATTCACCGGTCATTCGGTGTAAATCCGGTGCATCCGTAATTTACACCATTATTTGTTTTGAAATTAAAAGTTTTGCAACTCGTAGAGCAACACAAATGTCAGGCCAGAAATCATTATGTTGCCATAACTAAACACATATAATTCTTTAAAATTTAAAAGACAAAAGACATTATTTAAATCTTTAATTGTAGCTTATGTTAAGCAAAATAAACTCCTAGAGCAACACAAATGACAGGCCAGAAATCATTATGTTGCCATAACTAAGCACATATAATTCTTTAAAATTTAAAAGACAAAAGACATTATTTAAATCTTTAATTGTAGCTTATGTTAAAGCAAAATAAATAATGTAGAAGACTGGCTAAATTGCAGAATTTTCTCTGACAACCTACAAGGGGTAAATTTTATCAAGTGGCAGTAAACATTTAGAATAAATAACAAGTATTGAAAATAAATACCGCAAAAAAAAATTACAAAAAAAGGAATTTTGTTGATCATAAATTTAGTATGCTGGAGGAAAAAGAAAGAAGGCTGAATATCAAATTTCAGAAGAGGGAAAAAAAAGAATATTATTTTACTATTGTTATAACAAAATAACAAATAAGGCAGAAAATTTTCAAGATTTTGAAGAGCTCGAAACTTTGTGATAGGAAAAAGGCAAAAGCGGGAAAACAGAAATCTCTGAAAGACTGTTGGGTGATTTAGGTGGAATTTAAAAAAAGAATTTTCTGAAACATGAAACATTCTTACTCCTGAAATAATTTAAATTGATACATTTTAAAAACTATACCAATCTGCTATCCAAAACAATTTTTGCTTTCTTCTTTTGAAGATTAAAAGTATTAGTTTAGGAGGCAGCAACACATTTTTGTAACCAATCTTAGCATCGATGATTTTGATATATGATAGATTAGATAGTACAGATAACGAAACTGCTATAGCAACATCACACAGTCTGCTGCAGTGTGAAATGAATGGTAACCCAATTACTGATAACTCTATCCTAGTCTGAGTAACATCAGTAATCAGGTTACTATTGATTTCCCGTTGTAACAGGCTGTGCTATGCTGCTATGGCAACAACCCCCTGCTGGTGCATAATCCGACTGGCAGTTTCATTATCTATACTATCTAATCTATCATATATATCAAAATCATCTATGCTAAGATAGATTGCAAAAATTGCAGAGATATCTATTTAAAATTACTGTTTTTTGTTTTCTTAAAGAAATTTAACACAAAATAATTAAATACTTTCTCAGAATTGTGTTAAATATCTATAAAAGTGTGCATGATTTGAATCAGAAGTAATAGTATATATAATTTTGAGCAAAGGCAGCATAAAATAGCCAAGCCTAGGGACCCAGGAGATAGTTAATACGTCTCTGAACACACTCAAAGGTAAGACTGGATATTTTATGATATTCAGTTAATTTCAGCATTGAGATAATTAAAGCAATTAATAGCAGTAATTTAATTTAATTATGCATGTTTTCAGGATTTTTACAGGTGCGTAATGGTTAATACGTGAACTTTTATCATTCATTTGCTTTTCCTATTAACAGAGTTCAATAGTATATAGAATAATTATTAAAGTAGAAAAAATGGATTCAGAAAACCTCAAAATGTAAAAATACAACTGGAAAGTAAAAAATGAGCTTTAAGTGTAGTGGGATACCATAAACACTCAAAGGAACTTTACACAGGTTTAAAAAAAGGTGAGTGCTTGGTGGCATATATAGTACTGAATGAACCTGTAGAAGGTTTAGAGAGTTATAATAAATCAGGGTTGGCAAACCTTTTTACATCAACATATCAGGCTATTTGCAAAAAAATGTTTTAAATGACCATGACATGCTAATTAAAAAACAAATTTAATGGATCGAAAAATAAATTAAAATTACGATAAAATTATTTATAAGGATTTAAAAAATATGGGTGACAAATGTAAGTAACACTGTAAATAATTATGGGTCCGAATACATTTTAGAAATTAATAAAAGATTCAATGCAATTTCTATTGTTGCATCAAGGATGATAATTAATACCAGGTTCATACCAAGTTTATTTAATATAATGTAAACTGTACTAGAGTTACCTAAATAAGTAAGCTTTATTTGAGATTTTTTTTGTATTAAGCATTGATAGATGGAAAAATAGTTAAAATGGCAAATGCCAGCTTCTTCCAATAAACTCTAGAATTAAACTCCAAGTTGCCATAATTTATCAGCGGCATTTTAAATTATGTCTAATAATCTTTCCTTTTCAATAGTTTCCAAACATTGTGTTTGTTAAATTTTTGAGTCCCTATACGTTACCCAGGTTAGAATTTAAAAATACAGAATTAAAATTCTCCAATCAATCTAATTTAGACATGATCAGATCATCTGAATTCATATATTTGTTTAGTCTTGCGGTATTTTAATTTAGAACTTCAAACAACTTCATGCCAAAATTATTCTTCCGTGGGCCAAAAATGGCACACATGCTATAGGTTTGCTGCCCCTGTAATAAATCATGCATTTCATTAGCATATATTTACAGATTACATACATTTATAAAATATTACTTACATTTCATGAGCATTCTTTAATGCTTTTGCAGCTAGACCCATTATTTTTAAGACTTCTGTATTTGTATTGGCATTTTCTAAGGCTTCTCTCTGATATTCAATAGTCGTTAAGGTCCCGTCAATTTGCTGCAATTGTTTTTCATACCTTTTCTTTCTTTTCAGTGCTTGCAAGGCAACTAAATTAATACATATGAAAAAGATAAATCTTTTTAATATAAATAAAATATCAAATTACTGGTATTTCAAAAAAACAGGAGATTTTCTTTATGAGTTTTTTTCACAGAGATCCGAGATACCCACATGTTGTCATTTAAATTTTTAATAAATGTTGCATTTGCATCATAAAAATGCACACTAATGCAATTAAAAAAAATAAATCTGAATTACATAAATTTTCAACATAAAGTTATAATAAGCAAAACTGTATTCATTGGAGATGGAAAATATACAGAAGTAAAACCTTTTTTCTTCGTAGGAACCGAAGGAATTTGTCATTTTAAATTTTTAACAAAGATTATTTCTAACAATCTTTTTATAAGCAACTCTCCAGGATTGTTTTTAAATAAAGTTGCTAAATTTGATAGCTATGAGGAAAACCTGTCACTGTCATTTTAATCAATAAAGAAATCATTTAAAAAAAAAAAAAAAAAAAAAAAAAAAAAAAATTATAAATCAACAATTATTTCCAGGGTTAAAAAATAATTGAAAATTACAACTTACATATTTTACATTTTGGATATTTTTTAACTACAGCATGCAACAGGCTTTATGTTTTAAGACTATAATAATTTTTAAAAATTCTTCTGTCATAAAATTAAAAGAACAGTAAAGTAAAAAGGGTGGGCACTAAGGTCTACTAAGAAAACAGATAAAATTCCTAATGTAAAAAAAAAATAAATAAATAAGACCTACAGAAATTTAAGCAAGTTTATTTAGTATCAGGATCAAAATATATAATTTTGGTCATAATCAAATGTAAAATTTTATACTATATAAATAATAAAAAGTGATATCTGACAGCATTATCATAAAAGAAAAGTAAAATATAAAAACAAAACAAATCATTAAGTAGATTCTGAACCAAAGAAAAATAAAACTGTTTTACAATAAGTACTAAAGCCTCTGACTTGCAGATAATTATTTCCTGTCTGTAATCTTTTATTTAGAATACAAGTTCAGCAAGATAAACCTAAAAGGCATTCCTTCTCTAGAATTACATATACATAGGTTATTGATGTTTTATTGTGTGAAAATCAGTGATAGAAATTGGGAAATGAAAGGTAGGCGTCAAATAACGCCTGCTGTAAATATGTTAGGCGTCAAATGAAAACTTCTAGTTGCAATTTCTAAACTTTGCATAATCGTATCATTATATGCTACTTTATAGAAAAGCATGAATATTTTGCTTTTATTTAAATTATTGAAGTTCTTAATCTACAATGTTAAAATAATTGAAGCAACTGTAAAACTGATAAAGCATTTGTAATTAATACTACAATTGGAAATTAATAGAAAAATGTATTTAACCATGTTAAACAAAATTTAACCTAACAAAATTTTATCTATTGTTGATAATTATACTTAAATTTAGTAAAAGAACAAAAAAAAACTATATATACACTATAATTACAGACAAATATTGTTAACATGAAATCTAAAGTACCACATTTTGTGTGTCCTTTGTAATGGACCACATTTTGTGTGCGTGTGTTAACCGTTAAAAATAATAGTACCACCTTATCTGTTGGAACTACATTATTAATTCATGTTAAACAAAAATTCACATGAAGCGATTTAATACTAACAATGCTTGACTGTGCATATAGATTGCAAAGATGCATATTGATAACAAGCTGTTCATCAAACAATACCCACTAATTTTAATAAAGTTAAATACTAAAATCAGGACGTCTAACCATCCTTCAGCTACATCATTTCACAGGGATTTATAGCTTTATATGGATAAATATCTGCTAAATTGGATCCATATAGTTTTACCATTAATAAATCATTAAAAGTATCAGTGGATAAACCGTTACACGTATCAATTTTTATTAAATTAAACTGACTAAATCCCTTTTCACATTCAATAGTGCTAAATGGCAGGTTCAATATAAAGATTAGAAGTTTGCATAAATTAATATATTCATTTGGATTCGTACACTCTGCTAAAAATCATTATCAAACTGTCTCACATTAGAGTTTATGTTTGGTGTGAGACCAAATTTTCAAAAGCGGGTGATTGGCTAAGTTAAAAGAATAAGTGTTTAAAAAAGTTACGCGTCAAATTTGGCACCCAGAAATAATTTTGTAGTCGTCAAATGCTATAATGAAGTCGCATTTGACGACTAACGACTGCTAATTTCGAACACTGGTGAAAATAATATTTCAAGCTAACATTGTCAAATACACTACCCTAAATTCCACACAATTTCATATGTATGTAAACAATGAAACTTACAGTTAAGATGTAGGTGAAAAATTTAAGTTCTTTAATTTTCATGTCATTCTGTACACATTTTAATATGAAATTCTGGCTAATATGACTAAACTCATGTTTTCTCATGAAGGAAGCATAAATTTATTTCTGAAAATTTTCAAGATAGCGCTGATATCAGTGGCGATCACTTTCTTTTTACCAAATAGATTTATGTATTAATCAAGCTTTTTCTGTTATTAAATAAAGCTAAACATGGAATTATTAAAAGAACTTTGTTATTTTAAGATTTTTATGTGAATTATTAGTGTATATTAATAAGTAGAGTTTCACTGAATAATTCCAGAAAAAATTATATCATTATGCATTATTAATTATTTACTTGACCTTTACTTTTAATATTTAAAAAAATGTATTATTTTTTTAATTTTTATTATTTTACTTTATTGTAAGCATTCATTATAATACCAAGAGCATTATTAAATTCGTATTATAGTTTAAAAAATGTAAACAAAACAGTGACCAGAAATCCGCAAAATTCTAAAATCCACACAATCTCCGGTTGCTGGCTTTGCGAATTTAAGGGAGTCTACTATAGTAATTTTTTGTATAAATAATTAACTAGATTATAAAAATTGCACCATTAAGAATTACACACTTCTTTGGAAATTGTTATAGCATTATTAATCTAAACATATACTTCACCTTAGAACCATATTAAAAAAAGTCTTATATTTAAACTGAAAAGAACTCTTAACAATGTGGATTCATTTCATTTACCATAATACATAATCACTTGATAAATTACGATGAAATCTAAACAAACTTACCACATTTACTTGGTTAATTTACACCCCTGCGATTTTGCACACACCCTACTTTTCAAACAAAATTTTCATAAAAAACAAAGATGTGTTATAATTTTTGCATGCATGTAGAATAAAAGATAATTTAAATTAATGAAATGATTAATCCCACCACATGGGTCCCAATAATTTTCATTTCACAATATTTCAGGGAACAGATTTGATGCAGAGGTGCACAGATTTCTCTTGGTGCATTTCTACTAACACGCCAAACAATTTTCGCCAAATTAAGGCTAAAGAAATCAAACTTAGAGTGAGTTTTTCTACATTCATTCCGCACATGCAGCATTACAAGGATTTCTTGTTTCAGTACATAGAAACCAATGATTTTTTTTTTTTTATTTACACATTACAGCTGAATTAAAAGTTAAATTAAGCAATGAATTCTACAGAATATTCTAAATAAAAAAATTTAAAGGTGGATCCAATCACATAAAATAAATTTTGACAGTCAAAATCAGGGATCCGTTTAAGAAAAAATTGGGTCGTTTAAAGGACCCTTCACAATTTTTTTTTTTTTTCAAAACAGGACCCTTCTCAAAACTATTTTCCCTAAAACAGGACCCTTCACAAAATTCTATATCTTAAAAATAAGTTTTTCACAAAATTTTTTCATCTTTAAACTAAACATTTCACAAATTAATCATTTAAAAGTAAAATCTGACCTGTCACTTTTACACATATAAAGAAAATATGTATTTTACATCCATATATCTTCTTAAAAATTTATAAACAAGAACCTAAATATAACGATCATTTCAAATTCACAAAATTATGACTAGATTTTTCACAAATATCAGCTGTTCGCAATTTCACAAACACAGGACCCTGGGAAAAAAGTCTGGACAGGACCCTGGGAAAAAAGTCTGGACAGGACCCTGGAAATGTAATAACTAGTAAATCTGCAGATCAGGAGCCTCAACGTCAGCTCTAAAAGTCATTGTTTTTAATCTCACTTTTCATATTATTTAGCATCTTAGGATTCACAATTTAATTTTTTTTATATTACATACAAATTTATAAGCATATAAAATACTTCGGAGGTTTCAGAAATTAGAAGCGTTAAATTAAACACTGTTTATGCAATGATATTCTGAAATTCTTATGAACTTCTTATTTATGTAACTTTAGATAAAAATAAGAAACTTGTATCAAAATAAATTCTCATTTATAGAATATTAAAATCTTCTGAAAATAATATATTTTGCTAATAAAATATTGCAGCAAAATAGTAAAAGTTACTTGAATGTTATTATTTTGATATTCTTTGAAATGGGGTTGCTAAGCAACTAATAAATTAAAGAACAAAGTAAAAAAATTCATTTTAAAATTTGTAAAAAAATTTAAAATAAATTGTTTTATATTTCCCGAACAGATGCAAAAAATGTTCCAATAATTTAAACAATTTCTAAATTCTAATAAATGTATCGGCCAATTTTTAAAGCTATTGAATAGATACAAATATATGATTTTCATTTCAGTTAAAAATGAAATTTGAAAATAGTCTGCATTTCCATAGGAAAGCATTATGACCTAAAACGAAATGTTCTATATTTTTCGAACGAATGAACCAAATGTAACTAAAAACTATACAACTCATTCCGGATACCTCACCAACATACCTGCCAAAAATCAACCGAATCGGGAACTTTTTACAGCAGTTATCGCAGAACAGACAGACAAACAAACAGACGGAAACCAAAAACGTTTCACGTCTCCACAGCGAACGAACCTCAACTGACATTTCGAAGAAGAACTGACGAAGATTTAAACACATGAAAAAATCATTTTAAGGAATAAAATTTATTATATATATTTCATTAAATGTTCATACAATTAATTAAAGTTTCAAATGTACTGTGTTTAAAGTATTTTCTGATATAAAAGTTTTCAAGCGTTTACGCAAAAAAATTGTATTATGGAAATGTACAATATATTTTAATGTGTGCGTACTTATTCTAGAATGTTCATTCAAATACTCTAATGGAATTTTTCCTGCATATATTGGTACAATACGGTATTATCTTATCTTTCACTTAGCATTTGCACCTCTCTGTGGCTGACCGTTAAAGCAAGCTGTTCTAATTTAGATAAGATTACCTACTTAATTCTTGATAATTTTGATGTGGAACTGTTTAAAATTATTTTTACAGAGTCAAATTTTAATGATTTTGATGCGGATCCATTTACGTGTTTTCTCAAAATGATATAGAATATTTATTTTTAATGTCGGCACATTGTGCTTCGAGGGACGGTCAAAGAATTTTCATATTTTTTTTATCAAATGTTTTTGATATAAATGCGAAATATAATGCAAAAAAAACAAAAATTTCTCTTTAAATATTTGCTTTTTCCACATCATATCTATACAAATGTTTAAATTTGTTTTTATTTACAATCTGAAATTTTTTGCTTTTTTTTTTTCCCCCACCTTACTCATAATATATTTAAAGGATTTCTCTGCACAAGGTACGTACTATTTTTGTTCATTTTCTATTGTTTTCTTTATCTTAATGTGCTTAAAAATACCTTTTCTTAAATTGATCGCAATTCTGAAATGCAGAGGAAATTACTTTTTCCAATAAGATATCACTTTCAAAACTTAATTTTTACCATTATCTTTTTTAAAGTGCTAATAAGATCCATTAAAGGATGGATACTTTTAAAGCCAACATAATTGCGTATATATTGTATTTATTATTTTTTTGGAACAGATGCTTTACACTCATGCAAACATATAAACATAAGTTTGGCGACTTTTTGGTTAGCGCGATTTTCAAGACCGTGCCAAACAAAACCTAATACAATGGCTAGGTTGCCATTAAAGGAAAAAATCCCCTAAATGTGGCGACTTTTTCCCTGTTTATAACAGATTTTTAAAAAAAAACTGTGCATGAGAGTATGACATCATAGGAATTTTTTTAAATGCAAAATGAAGGTTTCAGGGGGCAGAGCCAGCCCCCCCCCACACACACACACACAACCACACCTTCTCGACTAGTAACTAATATTATGACATGTACGTAGATAAGTAGGTGAACAATTCAGAATATGGAAAATAGCAAAGAAATTCTTAACTATATGGCTTTAAGTGTGTACAAATCTTGAAAATGATAATTTCATACTGTGCATTATTGGAGTAACAGTTTCTCATTTAATAGTGCAAGATAAAACATAAAAAAGGGGCAATGAAAGAGGTTTATAAACAAAAACCTAAAAGAAAGATCAGTTAATGGACATTAATTATATTATGGCGAGGTTTAAAACACAATCCACACATGCTGCAACAGCGAATCTACATAAATAAGAATGTATGAGTGTTAAGAATTAAATGTGCAAAGCATATAAAAAGCATGTATCACACACTTGTTATAATGAATTTAATTACATTAAACACAAACAAATTTAAACTATGCATTAAAATGTTTGTGTATACATGTGTACATGCGATTGTTTCATAAAAGCTGTTACAGCAGCAGTGATTTTTTTTTTATAAAAAGGTAGTTTCGAAATGCTTACATTGTCTGCAACAAACAACGTTTAGCTATAAGAGGCAATCAGGCGCACAGCTAAAATTTGATAATTTCATTCACATAGCGTTATTGCTTACACAAGTTAAATGTAAGGATAAATTACGAGAACCTCGAAAGTTTTCATATAATCAACATCAATTAATGAAGCAATTTTTAAGAAAATTTCTGAAAGTTACCTCTTTTATTTTTAGTGCCATTCTTTTTGGCAATAGCTAATTCTTGTTCAACTTTGTGTTCTAAAAATTCTTGTTTTTTCATTAACATTTCTTCTACTCCTCTCAGTCTCTGAATAGCTTCAGCTGGAGTAGGTGCTTTGGAATCGCTTTTACCTCCACCAAATAGCTTACCAAAGAAACTCATTTTGATAATAAAAGTCCTATACACTATAAATGAATAAAACTAAATAAGAAAATACCAATGCAAATAGTATAACTTCAGCTAGGACTGTTTATACCTGCTGAAACAAACTAAAATCACTGACAAATATCATAAGCTAAAATATATCTCAAAAGCTGACTAATTTGTGAAACCAAAACGACGTAATTATTATGAGCAATAGCAGAGTCCATGGAGATAGAAATAAGAAGGAGAACAGTGAAGATAGGCTTTCAAGATCACAACATGGACCGGGAATTAGTACCCAGTTTGTGGCGCTGGTGCTCCCAAAGGCCGGTCATGTGACCTGTCAAACATGACAAATTGTCGTCTGCTCTTCCTGCATTTTGGTTTCGAGCATGGTAAAGAGATAGAGGGCGCTACACTTCCTAAAGGCCCAAAAGACCAGAAACGCCGCCATACTAGGTACCGCTTTTAGTTCCATAAGTAGAAACATTATCTTTGTTCTCCTTTTCTCTAACTCCCTGGCAGAGTCCTTTAACCGCCTGCCACAAAGAGTTGAAATGTATTTCTAATCAGTCAGATAAAAAGAAAAATATACTCCTTGGATAATATTGCCTGTTTAGCCCTCATGTGCAAGAATCAGTAGCGCCTGAAACCAATCAACCAACATTAACTAAACAGGAAAACTGTCAAATTAACTGAAGATTTTGATGGTTTCTGTTGTACGGCTACAGCGCCTCACTGGTATGTCAATTTTGTCATAAATTTTTGGTCGATCAGTTTCGCGTTGAAGGAAAACTATGCCAAAATATTGAATTTTCCCGTAACACATTTAGATTCAAATTTTAAAGTATTTCACCATGGTCTTGTTTCGTTTACGGGCACAGAGTAAAGCGAAAGAATAAAGAGGCAGTAAACCGTAAAAACGGCTTGCAATATGAAGCCGGTTATCGCTCAAATCATTAGGCCCAAACAAGCCAAGCCCGGGGAACAAGGGCTGACTTCATTGGACGGAGAGAGACTACACATGGAACTCGGACTGAATTCATTAGACCGGGGTAGGGTCAAAGCAAGCCGCCGTTGTTTGGGTCGACTTTAGAGTTGAATTTTTAGCGTCATGCCAAACGTAAACATTTCACCTCTATTTTCTACCTTACTTTGTGGCTTACAGATGCACCTTTAGGCTTGGCCATGCCTAAGGTTCATGGGCTTGGCGCATCAAGCATCTTTTGTTATCAACTTACTGACTGTTTCTGAATGTTGAGGCTAGAAGTTTTTGAATGATTATCGCTGTGGGGCGGATTACTAGTGGAGAAAAAACACAAACTGTTTTTGGCGGGGGGGGGAGTTAATTTTGTCAATTCATTATTCATTGTTACTACAGAATTATAAATGGGCAGGAAAAAATTCAATTAAAGAATTTTGTTTAACAATTTTTAATTTTTAGGGTTTGTTTCGAGGATAAGGGGAGGGGGGGGGGGCAAAAACGAAAGCAATAATTTTAGAAGGGGAGATTTAAATGATTGATTATTTACAATTGCAACAAATGAGCAAAAAAGTAAAAAAAAAATTTAAGTTTTACAAATTTTAAACTATGCCTCATATGAGAATGGCGACACACAGGATTTAAAATTTGATTGATTGAAAGCAACAATTTTGGACACAACCGACTCGCCAAGCATCTTGGCGAACCTACCATTATCGCCAGGCTAATGTTTGTTATTCTGCTTGACTTGTCTAATTGAACTCATCTTGTCGTGTATCGCCAAGTTCTAGAAGGTAATTTGCCATAGTTTGAACCACAAATTTAATAACGTATTACTTAATCTGATTCGCGAACTAACATGTTATTTAATGTGTGGTTTGGACAAACATGTCTGTCTGAGCATCCACCCTGTGCTCTCGTATAGAGGTACCCTAGTTCGATCATATTTTTAAATTTTTCACACAATTTGAAATGTGGAAGTATGGAAAAACATGAAGTATCGCAAACAGAGTAAGAAGTTAACTATTAGATATTTGGATATTATTGGATATTCTGTATAGAAATCCAATTGTTGTTAATATCATGATAGTTAAGTCACTTAACTTGAAGTTTTTTTAAGAGAACGACCTGGAATCAAAGTTCTCAACGTGAGCAATTTTCTGCAACGTTCTTAACTTTGAGACGTACCTTTAATTCTCAAATTGGCTAGTAAAATTTAGTTACAAATTTAACAACTTATGCGAAAGACCAGACATCTGTTTGGCTAAGGGCGCGGCGAGTTTTGAATCCTCGGTCCATTCAGAACAACTTTGGCGGTTTGGCGTGGTTCTGACTTCTGAGAAACCGTGTTGTTGTTTACTAATGCATTCAGTGTGCTCATGAACATCATGCGTGTGCGTATTAAAGAAGAAATATTAAAGATTAATCAATAACTATTGATTTTCCCCACGCACTGAATATTCAACTGTCATTAGAAAAGTATTTCTTAAACAAGATTTTATATGTTTTATACTTCCAGTTAAAAGATTTAAAATTGGAGGATGTTACATGTTACTCTGTGTTCGAATCTCAATTTTTATGTACACAATATCTCAAAAGAAAAAGAATATATATTTATTCACTCACTTTTTTTTTTTGTGCTCTACCAAAATATTTGCCGTTAACAACTATATATACAATATCTGATAGATACTGTACAGAGTGTATTTATACTTTAAATAAAACAGTAGGTTTATACATCATTTTTATTCCCATCATATTTCATTTTAAACCCACCATACTACTTATTTATAGTATCTTTTTTAAAACTATTTATTAGCTTTGCATTTTATAACTTGAATGTCAATAAAATATTTGTGTTTTCTTTATTTCTTTATATTTTATTATTTTTATATTTTAGGCAAAAATATCATAATAAACAACAGCGCGGCTTTTAGGCTTAAACAACAAAACAACAGCGTGGCTTCTCAGAAGTCAGAACAGCGCCAAACTGCCAAAGCTGTTCTGAATGGACCGAGGATTCAAAACTCGCAAGGGCGCGTTCTCGGACCGAACCCCGAGTAACATAGGGTAAGACAGAGGTCACGGCTGCCGAAGGCAGTCGCGCATCATCCGCCGATTCCAGGCTCTTGGAGAGCCCATACGAGTCACGACCAGGAGGGATCCAGTTTACCCGGGGACCCTCTAGGTGGTGCTCTTCGGCCGAGGGAGAAGCGGCGGCGCGAGCCTACCTGCACTTCATCACCCTTTCCCAAATGAGAGAGACGACAAAAGGTCGAAGCGACATTAGTGGCACCTTATAAAAGGGCCACTAGGTTCACACTTGGGCGGATAGCGAGAGTGAGCCACAGCTTCGTAGCCGGGATCCCAAAAGGGAGCCGGGTCCTAGGCCTAATGTGAAACACTCACACTACCCCATTACTGTACCGCACCTTCCGAATATCAAATCCTAGGGGAGGAGGAAGCGACTAGTTCATTTGGTGCGGCTAGAGTAACATAGGGTAAAACAAAGCTGCGCCGCCAGACGCTTGAGTGGTGCCCGGCGCGTCTCAAAAGTCGAACCCGTGTCCTGAGGGACACATAACGCGCATGACTGGATTTGTCTCTCCGTATGCGCTTCGACCAGCCGGGGGACCGTCAACTGCGGACAACCCGATCCTACCCAGACCAGTGACGACAGAGGTCGTTACGAAACGCGGAGGATTCCATAATCAGAGAAGACCTCCATCAAGACACCTGATGAATCGCCAGAAAGACACCCGACGAATTCGTCGCCGGAACCCCATAAACGGAACCGGTCCCTATGTCATATATCGAGTTCCTCCGACGACTCTTGCTTTCCCACTGCGGATGAATGTCGAGTCCTAAGGAAGGAGGAAACAACTAGTTCATCTCCCACCGCCCAGCGCACTACAGTCACCACGTATCGTGCTCTACGAAGCTCGATCCTGCCTCCGTCAATTTCTCAGACGAGTTTTGGAGACGGTCCAGCTGCCGTTAGCTTAACTTTTGCCCAGTGTGAACTACCTCGGCACAGACAGGCTCCCGTCTCTTCTGTCCGAGCAACTGGGATTGCTCTACGGGACTTCCTTCCACCACCTACGGAGGAGCATTGGCCGAGTCCTCGCGCCGCGGAGAACCCGCGCTTGCGAGGGAGAGACCCACAGCCCATAGTCCACATTAAGCTCCATCAACCCATATGGGCTATCGTGTCATCTCCGGCTTTCAGATGTCCTTTTCCCACTGGTGGACCACGATGAGGTCGACAGGCCGTCCGTCTTCTGTCCCCGTCGTGTCGACGAACATCTCCTATGTCGAGGGCCCGGTCATCTTCCCCACCAAAGGGGCCAATTCGGTGCAATCCGACGGAGAGTCCACTCAATGCTTGACTTCCGGTCATCTTCTCCCCCCCCCCCCCCCCCCCCCGATGGGACCGATTCGGAATCACCCTAGAGGTAACATAGAGTTACACATGGATAACCCGAAGCGTTCAGAAGCCGAAATCACATGACTTTTTACAGGTTACCCGTAGCGTTCAGAGCCGGAAATTACCCAGACTTCGGGTAGCCCACATTACCTGGAGAATTTTGTCGGATAAAGTGATCACGTGGTCGGGAAATCTGATTTGTTTGGTTGCTTTATAGTTAAACTGTTTGGTAATAATGACGGGAAAAGCCTAACTCCGGATTGTCTGGTTCAAAAAAGTTTAATTAAGTCACTCAAGTGACTTAATTACCGTAGTTTGATTGCAATATAAGCAATTATCTTCACATGGCTACACAAAAATGAAATAGTTGGCTTCTAAAACATTGGGAATTTAATGATATTGCTTACAATTTTTTGCAGAATTTGGCTCTTCTAAAAAAATGTCAGTTATTGTATATAAATAGAAATCCCTGAGATGTCTTAGTTATTTTTTCTATGAGGAAATCTGTTATTCATAACATCATTTAGAAACCGAAATATTCAAATTATTTGCAATAATTTTACATTCTACCACGTTATCACGTATAATAATCAATTTACTTTTGAGTTAAAATATGGAAAACAAATTTAAATCATGACGAACGATTTTTGCAATTTCTAAAACCCCATGGACATACCCGCAAACTGACTCGAGTAGTCGTATGTTAATGATGCTAATTCATTGATTTGAAAATTAGATGTAACACATTATTAAAATCAAAACCCGAGCACGGCTTGGGAGCAGTGGCGTAGGTTGCATTTTCAGGCTTTGAGGCAATTCAAAATATTGCGCCCCTGTTTAGGAGTTGTATTAGTTTAGAATATATTTTTAGCGCACATAAAATTTAGCGCTCGGGACAATCCCCCCCCCCCCTTCCAAGCTATGCCACTTCTCGAACAGCGTGAATTTTTTGCGGATCCCATACTCAAGTATAATTTGGGGATCCATTTCAATGTTTTAGCTTAGGGCTGTCTAATGAGGCACATTTCAAATGTTTTCTGTTCCTATTATTTCCTTTTAAAAAAATAAGGAAGATTCATTTTAAAATCATTAATGTATACATGTTTATATATATATATATTGTAGGCGTCGTTAAGTTTTTGACTTCTTTTTTCGCATTTTAGGTAGATTTCGTAAGAAATACTACCTATTACATTCTCACCTAAGTCGGAAATTTTGGCAGATCTACACCGATCATGACTCCCAGAACCCAAAAACACCCCCAGTTCAAAACTTTATCTATCTATCTATCTATCTATCTATCTATCTATCTATGTCACTTTCTTCTGACCACGATAACTGGAAAAATTCTGCATAAATCTCTTCCAAACTGATACATAAAATCAAGGGTCATAAAATCTCGGTCAAGTTCGTTAATGGGCAAAATCGAAACAAGGGGAGGGGAAACGTGGGGGGCTTTTTGTGAAAACAGAAAAACCCTCATAATTTCTTTATTATTATACGTATCGAATCCGTTTAAAGTTATTATTACTTCTAGGAAAAGAGCCGAAAATTTATGTATGACAGATTTTTGATATAATTAAAAATGGCCCCAAGGGGGGGAAAAAGGGGGGTTTTAGAATAAAAAAAATCATAGCTTCGTCAATTCACAAGATTTCAAATCCGCGTAAATTTATTATTAATCCTCTTAGTATTATCTAAAACTTTTATATTGACAAGTTTTTTATAGGACTAACCGTTATAGCAAAAAAAAATTAAAAACAAAAAAATCCCTGCCGGCTCCGCCTGCAAACAAGTTATTTTTCGAAGTAGGCGGTTCCAACTGCCGCATCTTTTCGAAACTGATACATAAAATCAAGGGGCATAAAATCTCGGTCAAGTTCGTTAGTGGGCAAAATCGAACCAAGGGGGGGGAATGGGGGGGCTTTTTGTGAAAACAGAATAAAAACCCATAATTTCTTAGTTATGATACGTATCGAATCCGTTTGAAGTTATTATTACTTCTAGGAACATGGCCAAAAACTGATGTATGACAGATTTTTGATATAATTAAAAATTGCCTTAAGGGGGGGGAGGGAAGGTTGATTTTAGAAGAAAAAAAATCATAACTTCGTCAATTCTCAAGGTTTCAAATCCGCTTAAATTTATTATAAATCCCCTTAATATTATCTAAAACTTTTACATTGACAAGTTTTTTATAGGACCAACCGTTATAGCAAAAAAGAAAAAAAAATCCCTGCCGGCTTCGCCTGCAAACAAGTTATTTTTCGAAGTAGGCGGTTCCAACTCCCGCATCTTTTCGAAACTGATACATAAAATCAAGGGGCATAAAATCTCGTTCAAGTTCGTTAATGGGCAAAGTCGAACCAGGGGGGGACTTTTTGTGAAAACAGAAAAAAAACCATAATTTCTTAATTATGATACGTATCGAATCCGTTTGAAGTTATTATTACTTCTAGGAGAAGGGCCGAAAATTTATGTATGACAGATTTTTGATATAAATAAAAATTGCCTTAAGGGGGGAGGGGGGAAGGCGGGTTTTAGAAGAAAAAAATTCATAACTTCGTCAATTCCCAAGATTTCAAATCCGCTTAAATTTATTATAAATCCTCTTAATATTATCTAAAACTTTTATATTGACATGTTTTTTATAGGACCAACTCTTATAGCAAAAAAAAAATCCTTGCTGGCTCCGCCTGCAAACAAGTTTGGTTTCGAAGTATGCGGTTCCAACTGCAGCATCATCGCAAAAAGGTCATTTCTTTTGCAATTCCCGACAAACAGGCGCCCCACGGTCTGAGTCTTCGAAATCTACCTGTGCCTGTAGGCCGAGCCGTCAAGGATTTTTTATTTTATTTTGAGATAATCTTTCTCATACAAGGAAATTGTAATGCTAAATTTACTAATATTTTTTTCTGTCTTTTTTTTCAGTGGAACATTTATTTTTTAATGGCCATATGGCCACCATTTTCAGACATATCAATGTAGATATTAGTCTATCGCTACTACCACTATTAAAGTGAAATAATAATGTTGTATGTTTCTAATCACGTGATTAATGACTCCCTTCATTGTTTGCCACCTAAATTAGATACGCCCCTGTTTACTAAAAGATTGGACAAGCCTGTTTTTGATCATATGCATGACTCTAGTGTGGTTTAGATATAGTAGTGGAAAAGAAAATGATCATCTAATATTAGTTCTGTTGCAAATAGAAATAATAGTATAAAATATTAAAAATATCAATCTACTGGTAAGGATGTACAGTGATCTCTCACTCCTGCGCGGGCGCAGGGGACAGTGAAAAAATGCACAAAATTGAGAGACGTGCATAAGTTAAAAACTACAAAAGGAGATTAAAAGTGAAACATCGATACAGCGTACATATATTATTAATTATTATGTATATACTACTGAATAATTTAAATGAGATTACTTTTAAAATGAAAATAGGTGTTAAAATTTCGTTAATTATTTTTTAAGAAGATTAAGAAAATAGAAATGCTTACATATCCAAATTTCGTTTTACTCCCATTACTTTTTCACAAAATAATTTACAATCGAGGTTTGTTTTTGTTTTCGTGATTTTTCAAAAGCGTCTTTTCAAGTTCATCTGTCGTTTGTTTCTTGATATTGGATAATTAGGGACAACAGCCAAGGAGCTATAGGTCTCATGCCCCCCCCCCCCCCCCCCCTTCAAACTTCAAACTTCAAGTTCATCAAGATGAGAAAAAGTTCCTTCACTTTTGGAATTGAATTAAAAATAGTCACGCAGAGTTTCTAATGCTTCTAACGCTGCTGTGTGAGATGGGGGAATTTTTGTCGCATCTTTTTAATCATCGTCGTCCTTCTCTTCATCTTTTTCGCCACCATTTATTTAATGTACAATATCTCCAATTTCCCGCAATGGGGAAATTGCACTCACTTTAGATTATGCATTCTTTTATGTTTAATTGATGAAGACAACTTTACATACCTCAAAACTTAACTCGGAATCGCAAAAATAATTTAAACTGTGTAGTTATTGGAGTTTTAAACTGCGTTAAAAGCAAAACAAAACCACGTGATCGGAAAACGCGACGGGATTGGTTTGACGTCACTGCACATGAAACGGGGAATTCTGCTTAGAGCCGAGTGCTCGAAGGCTGTTTTATATTGCTTTCTATGTACTATAAACATATTTTAAGGGCTCGTTTACACAAAAACAAAAATTAAAGTCAAAAGATTATTTTATCAATCTAAGTATAATGCATTATTAATTTATACATTTGTATTAATTTTCATTCAGAAAAGTGTTGAAGACAAATTTATGTCTTTCGGAAATAGTTTTTTATTTTTTAAATTCAAATTTGCTTTTAGGACAGAAAAACTGCATTTCATGTGCGTAAAAATACAGGAAGCTAAAGCTAAAAGGCACGTATATTGTTCACTTACTCTGATTTATTTAAACGAAATAAGAATTATACTTTTATTACAAAAGAAAACGTAAGTAAAATCGCATTTATATAGTTCTTGAAATGCATTATTTTCTTAATTCATTGTAATGCTTAATAATTCGTTTTAATATGAATATAATTTCGTGTTATGCAGGTTATATTACGGATAAAAAATATACGAAACGAATTTTTGAGCAACAATGCAGAAAAAAATGCTTTATTTAATACTGATTTATTGAATAAAAATTTTAATTAAATACTGACAATAATAATTGTGTATTCACTCTTCAGAAAAAAATAATACTCCAACATACGTGAGTAAATTTATCAATATTGTCTTTTATTTTCTCTTTTTATGTATTTACTTAAAAATAAGTATTAAATTAAATATATTTTGTAAATACACATCTTTTATAAGCATCCAATAATTATTTTGATAATCACGCCTCGTTTTATGATTGGAATTCGTGATTTTTCAAAAAATGTCCAATATAATACTATAATTTGGCGTGGCCACCGAAGCTTTAATGGGAAAATTCACCGTTTTTTTTTTTTTTTTTACGCTTGGTAGAAAATGAGAGCTAATAAATTTATTAAAATAAATGTACTTTGCTTTTTTTCTGTTTTAAGGTATGGAAAGAGGGAAAAAAAAAAGAAAAAAGCATTATTTAAACTATATTTTTAGGATTGCTAAATTGATTTCTCAACGTATAATCATAATTCAATTAATATAGAAAGGTGTAAAAATAATTTAATTATCGTTTTATTATTATTTGCTTATGTATAATTTTTGAATGGATTGAAAACAATGAATGGTTTCAAAGATTCAAAACAGTTTATTTAACAATTAAAGAGATAAAACATATAATGGAACCAAGCAAAATTCATAATTTAAATATAAAATATAAATACAAAAACCCTTTTATAAGTTGACTCCACCCTCCCTAATGAAATAAATCCTATTTATACCAGTTTATTTTATATTGTGCAATATATATATAAGTATACCTTATTCTATAAAATACAATATTGTAGTACATTAACTTGTACCGATACTTTATTTCTACATCGAAATCTGGAAATGAAAATTCTTAGAAACGCGGTGGAATAAAAATATCACTTGGAATTCACAGTATTATTTATTCATTACAGCAATTTACAATACTTTTAATTTGTTATACTAATCATTTTTAAGAAAAGAAAGAAATCGTCCAGCGTAAAGCAAGCCGCCCTCATAGGAAATAACAGGGAGAAATACAGCGAGGGTTTGTTTACATGTGTAGTGACATCAGAACAGCTTTCGTCACGTGACGTGGCTTTTGCCCGCCACGGCAAAAACTGCGTTTTAAAAGTTAATTTAATGAATTATACAAGTTTCAAATAGATGTAAAAATGGTATCAAAATGTTCGTATTTTTACACTCTATCAGATGCAAGTTAAACTGAAAAACGTGCAATTTCCCCATTGAGCTGTGATTAAATTTTCATCTATATCAACGAATTCGTTGAAAGTACTCGTAACGAGTCCACTCGCATCCTACGTTATACATGGCCGGTTCATGACGTTTTAAACCAGGGCTACACTACATACCGGGCTTGCTCATTCATTATGATGACGTCACAAAAGGTGGCTGACTAGGAGGAAAGACATACAGCGATTGGCACAAAACGATGGGCGCGTTGCTTTGGACCAATCGCTGGTCGCGGCCAGCCACCATTTGTGACGTTTTGAGAGTGAATGAGCAAGCCCGGTATCTAGTGTTGCCTTGTTTAAACGCCACAAGTAGTGGATAATCTTTACACGGTAATTGGTACAAAGAATGGCGCACATCGTTTTGTGTCAATCGCCGTGTAAAGATATTCCACCCCGTGTTTAAAAGTCATGATTCGGCCGTGCATAACGTAGGTCGCGTTCCACCAGATACCGTATGCCAATCTTCTTCGTTTATGTCATTTTCACAATTTTCACTTTCATTTCCTGGCTCCTCACATTCATTTTCTGCTGGAAACGAAAATCCTGCTTTCTTAAAGCAGCTTTTAATACACTTGTCAGTGATGTTTCTCCATGACGAGTATAATATATAAATTGCATCAAGGAAAGTTTCTTGCTTCAATTCGGTTTTCGTTGCGCGTTATCTTTCTGACACTGCCAGAAGTCGATGGATTGAAGTTTTTCTGGAGTGCACTTTCACGCGAACGCGATGAATGACACTCAGATCCGAAGGTTGAATCTTGCCCGCGCAATTCGCAGGAAAAAAAAAACACAACTTTTGTGTTGTTGAAAGTTGGAAGATCTTGTGGGTGAGCAAGACATTATTATTGATCCATGAATAAGAGATCTTTTTTGTTTATTTTTCTATTTTCCTGTCGAGTTTGTGAAGGAAATCTAAGAAAATGTGCAACGTCATCCATGCCATTTTGTTTCTAGTGTAGTCGAAGAAAGCTTCTTCACGTTCTCAAAACATCGAGGTTTGTTTGATCTGCCACTGACATTGACCAATGGCAGGAATTTTTTCGGAACATCGGCATTGTAACAGAGCAAGACAGTTACTATGCACATACACACATATGAATTTGTTCCGTTGTATGCATACATGATACTACAAAAATTGATTATTATTAATATTACTTGTAATTTATCAAATAAATGCTACTCTTGAATGTATTTGAAAAGTTGCATTGAAAAGAGCTAGCAGATGTCGCTGCGTCCTCTTATCGTTCAGCATCGTTGAACATTTATTGGATTCAATTTTTTAGTACTATTTTGTAGCCGTTTTCCACACTATTTATTCTAGGCGCTGTACCATGGTTTCCTAGGCGACACAAGCAACATGCGCGTGTCTTTCCAGGGCCTGATTATCCAAAAGTCGCGTGAAGCACATGCTACCCCTCTTAAATTTAAAAGAGCCCCCGAAATAACCGTGAAGAGGGCCCTCGAATTCCCATTTTCATTTTTTTTACAATGTTTTTTTTAAATTTATTTGGAAAAGGAACTTTGCTTAATCCAAAAAGAAATCCACGCACTATTTAGAAATTTCTTTGAATACAAATTTCCTTATTTGTATCTTTTTTTTTTTTTTTTTTTTTTTTTTTTTTTGGTAATGGGTTACAGCTTTCCGGATTTTCATTTTCACATTTTCGCAAAAACAAATCCTTCTTTCCGTTTATTACTGAAGCTATTTAGCAATGATGATATATGGTTATCTTCTTAAAAGACATTCTGCTACTTATTTTATGCCATTGCTTGAGTAACAACTTATAACTGTTCAAATCAAAATACATATGATATTTACTAAATTTTTGCAATACAATGTTTACGTTGAAAAGGGCTAGTAGATGTCGCTGCGATCGCCCTATGATCGTACAGTATCGTTGCACATTTATCGGCTACAAATTTTTAGCGCTTTTTAAAGCATTAGTGGGAAAGCCGGTTTCCACACTATATGTATTCTAGGCGCTGTAATCATGGGTCTCAGTTTAATAATCTCTGTTCTACATATTAAAAATGGAATTGTCTTTCATTTTTCAAAGGGTAATACAGTAGAACCTAAGAGCACTTCATGAGCGAAAAATTTGTCCGTTATTGAAAAAAAATATTTTCAGCAAATCACTATAAAATGCTCAATTTTTCCTTAATTTGGGCCAATTAACGGTATTATATCTCCACTCTAAAAAAAATCGTCAAAAAACATAAAAGATCCAGGCAACAAGTAAGAGCACCCTGTGACTTTACGAAAATGCAGCCTTGGAGGATTTAGGGAAAATTTTAATTTAGATTGTGGCTTTTCAGTATTTCGGTGGGGGAATGGGCAAATCAAAGAGGAAACTTTCCTGTTTTGACGAAATATAATCAACGAAAAATTCGTTCAATCCCCGGACATTTTGAGATTGTGTGAAATTACATTTTTTCACACATATGTTTTCACTGTAATGTTTCTTTATAGACTGTAAAAAAAAGTGAAATATTGCAGTAAAAACTGTTAGCAATTTGGATGCCAGCATTTATTATTATTTTTTTTTTGGTTCAAATTAAGGAGACTCCGTTCCCTTTGATCTATTTTATATTTAAGCATGAAAAATAATAATTAATTATAGTATCTTTTTGACTTATTATTAAATGGTATATTATTAAATTAAATTAATAATTTCAAATCAATATTAATAAATTTAATTGACTTATTTTTTTCTTTCTGAAACATTTTAATTTTTCCTTTTAAAATTAATCGCTTTCTTTTTGTGATCTTTTTTGAAACATGAAATACAGAAAAGACACTACATGCGCTCAGTATTCTCTAAGAATGAAGACAATGCTGCTATATTTTTACGCTTTCAGAAATGTGGCTTGAACGATTAATGATTCAAAATGAATCGTAAAATGTGTTATCTTATTTGGCGCTTACCAATTTCTTGTCTCTTTACTTTTTAACTTTCATAAAAATTAGTGTACAATTTCAAATAAAAAGCAATTCAGTGTTATTAAAACTTTTCTTTGTTTCATAAAAATACCGCATGTCATGTTTTTGAGTGGCAACATATTGTATTCTTTATTTAAATGGGACCCCTAGATTATTCTATCTAGAATAATCTAGTGGGCGCTGTTTAAATTACATCAATTTCCGCTAGCAATGTGAACTGTGACGCCAAGTGACATCAGCTTCTGCTAGCAATGTGAACTGTGACGCCAAGTGACATCAGCTTCTGCTGTTCTTGCTTGTACGTTATGCATTGATGTATAATGTGAAACACTTATGAGCAGTTCGGTTTCATCAGCATTATAAATATTTCCCTCTCCATAGACTCTACAAATTGATTTAAATTTTTCATTCTAGTCTTCTAAAGATAAATGTTTGTGGATCTAACAAAACTTTACGAAAATATAACATAACCTAATCCAAGATATCCACTATTTCGGAAAGCATTCCTTTATCTTCAGAAACGTCGGTTGGTTGGTTTATTTATGACGGCCGATTATCTACTCGAGGAATATAGGCCCTAGGAGGAGTGCCCTCTGTTGGGGTCTTTCTAAGAGACCCTAACCCGTATTTACAGCAAGGTTAGAAGAAAACCACGGAACGGTTAGGTCGACGAGCGTGACAGGGGTTTGAACCCAACGCCATTTGGCATCAGCTGCTTGTATATCATGCATTAATGTATAATACAGTTACGCAATGTTTGGATTTCGAGAACATAGGCTGTTTTCTAGGCAAATGAAAATATGTTCCTTTTCATTTCTTTGAAAGCTTTTTATGACTATACGAAAATATTTTCCTATAAAAGGAAATAAAATTTTCGAGCACCCTTGTCACATACATATCACACTTGCGCGCACTAGTCGTCAGCATATTATGTACCTTGAAAAGTCACGGAAGTTGTAAATGAGGTTATAAAACTCCCATTTAAATTATGAAAGAAAACTCATATATTACGCAGAATTTATGAACATTAAAAGTATACTGTTACAAAATCATAATTTTTTGACACAGTGAAGTACATTTGTACATAAAAGTTGGATACTACTTTCAATTTATTTCGGAAATATTTGTCAATTACGACGAATTAATCATAATTTGTATCACAAAATTTGTTACACTCTGCCCTCCAAGCAAATAACAGAACTCACGCTGTCCTCTTAGTGGTTATTTTTTTATTTAAATTTTCATTTTTCATGAAGAAAGATCGTTTTTCCTTTTTTGATGCCAAAATAACTGTTCGCTATTCAGAGATAAAAGCATACAAAAACAAAGATTTGGGAATGGGGATTGGAAAAGTACCAATTAAATAGAGGTGTCTACTATTTAGGATGTCCGTTATATAGGTTATGCTGTATTCACTTTTGACATTCCTTTTGACATTCACTTTTGACATTCCTTTGATCACTAATAATTTCGGGTGGTGCTGGCTTCGTATCCATGTCGCTCTCGTTGGCCTAACCGTTCGGAGTTTTCCCTGGTTTTCTTCAAATCTGCGTAAATACTGGTTAGGTACCCATAGAAAAATATCACGGAGGGCATTTCCTCTCGGCCTATGTCCATCGCGTAGATAAACTGCCGTAACAAACAATAAAAAATAAACCTTTGATCTTCTCATCCCGGGAAAAAAATTGTAGTATATGTATTTTTTCTTACATTTTTACAGATTTAGAAGATGTCAAAGTTTGAGAATAATAAGTGATAAACTTTTATTTACATCTTTCCCAAAAAAAAAAAAAAAACATTCTAATGAAATATTTCTTTTTTAACGAGATATAATTAATGTACCCAACCCTAATTTAGGCACTTTTTTTAAAAATCAAAAAAATATTTTAGTTATGAAAGTTATTAATAATAAATCTATATTCAAAATAATTATGGTTTATGACATAACGTTAACCTAAAAACATCGAACAAGGAACCTACCCTATACGAACTTATAGTACTTTCCTTCTTCCATGGTGAAAAATAAGCCGATGTTAATTTATAGCTCATTCCTATAAGGAAAGGGCATGTTTACTAACAAACAGTTCCATCAACCAATCTGCCACTGCCTTTTTGTCGCAGCTATCATTGCAGGAATTGTCATGGCGACGTAGGCCAATCATATCACAGACCAGTTTAACCTAGACCAATCAAATCGCTCCATCTGATGTGTACTGTAGGAGTCGTAAAGAACGGACAGGTTTTTCTCCCAAACCAACAGTGACGTCAGTTGTTCTTTCCTTAATATAATAAATAATATAATTAAATAATATCATTATATTATTTTACAGGCCATTCCTTTTTGAGCTATTTATCGCCTCGATATGAGAGTGGCAACATACAGGATTTAAAATTTGATTGGTTGAGACGATTTCGGACAAAACAAAATCACCAATATCGTGGCGAGTCCACAGAGTTCAGAGATAGATAGAGAAGCATTATAACGTCAAAACGTCTTGAAAGTTATCGCTCAAATAACTCAGCCCAAACAAGACAAGCACGGGGAATAAGGGCTGAATTCATTGGACGGAGACAGATTGCACGTGAAACAAGGACTGGATTCATTTGACTGGGAAAGGTTTCGAAAGCAAGCCGCCAGTTGTCTGGGCCTACTTTAGGGTTGAATTTTTAACGTCACGCCAAACGTATACATGTCATCGTGTGTCTAATCGCGACCTGCGTTATACATGGACGGTGCATGACGTTTAAAACGTCACATGAAGTGGATCATTTTTACATGGTGCAAAACGGGGGGCGAGTCGCTTTGCACCAATCACCATGTAAAAATGATCCACTCCATGTGACGTTTTAAACGTCATGCACCGGCCGTGTATAACGTAGGTCGCGGTCTAATCAAAGTAAGTTCTAGAATGCAGTTTGCCATAGTTTGGACAAACAATTTCGAACATGCGGCATGTGTATATATCGCCACTTTTATATAAAAGCACCCTAGCTTATACGTGGTGACAAACGTTGTTGGGAATTAAAAAGGCCTATAGAGGATGCTAATCGAAGGTTTTTGTCCAATAGTAAAGTGCTATTAAAATAATTATTTATTATAAACGCGTTTCAGATATTTAAATTCATATAATTTTTATCTTATGCACAGAACACTAATGTCACATAAAATCTGAAACTGTACAAAAAAATAATCATTATGGATAAGTTAAAAATACATGTAATGCAATGTACTAGCATGGGGATTTTCCTGAAGCGAGAACTTAATCTTTTCTCCAATCTTGTTCAGCTGGCACCCTGGTACAGCGCCTAGAATACATAGTGTGGAAACCAGCTACAAAATAGTACTAAAAAATTGTATCCAATAAATGTACAACGTTGCTGAAAGTTTTAGGATGGGTTCGCAGCGCCGTCTGCTAGCTCTTCTAAACATAAACATTGTTTTAGAATGTTTCGGCTGGGGGTAAGTATTTTAAATACTTAAATTATATCCTTTTCTCCTCTGACTTAGTGATTTTTATAAGCTTTTTTAAAATTATGAAAGCATGTGGCTAAAAAACGTGATTTGTCTCTGTTTGCAATATTATCGTCGAAGCACCGTTGCACATTTATAGGCTACAACTTTTTAGCACTTTTTAAACCATTTGCCGGTTTCCACACTATGTATTCTAGGCGCTGTAACCCTGGCGTGTGTTTGCAGAAAAACCTCCGGCCGGTATGTTTTTACTCTGATAAAAGAAGATACTCTATGATTTTATCCACAGCCTGAATCGCTTGTTGCGAGAGTATATTTTTATTGTATTTTGAAAATGATCTGGCAACGAGATGATGAGAGCAAAGGCTTAATAATTTGTTAAATGTTTGGTTTGTTAAGAAATAATAATTTCATCGAACTTATATTATCGGTTATCAAATAACATTTTTTCATCTTTATTTTGGATTTTCCACATGTAGAAAAGTGGTGCAGGTAAATATTATTTAATTTGTTATTTTTTGATCAGCAGGCTTGTTCGTTTTTGCCTGGTACTGCTCTATTTAGAAAAGTAGCGTTTAGTATCTTCTAAAATTAATTTGGGCAATTTTACTCATTTGTTTGCAAATATAAGTATAAATTTATTCATTTTAATCGGAAAGTATCTTATCTCTGAGTGTTTTGTAAAATATGGGTTACTCGATTAAGAGAAAAAGTGTGTAAGCTAACTGATCGTAGCATGGACATTGTTTACTGTTTGTTTTGGTCTGTAGTTTTCTGTTATTTTGGTTTGTAGCAGTCGGTAAGCATCAAACAGTATATGTAGATATATTATAAGCTATTTTATTGCAACTATGACATTTTTATCTTTTAATTCAGTTGTATTTATGCATTTAGTGCGGGACTGTATTCAATTTCAAACAAATTTTTCGCTGGTATGGGAATGCAAAATAAGCTCGTCACATGTTTCTATAAAATTTATTTAAGATTCTCAGTAAATTGATCTTCAATTAGCTGATTTCGTTTGGAGTAACTTTAAAGATATTTCAGATATGTTTTTTGTGATCTATTATATGTTGCAGCGCATTTCTGAATATCAGTCATGTGGTACATAAATCCAAAATAAAATATAGTAACCGATTGTAATTTATCGTTGTATGATGCATTATTTACCGACAAAATCTAGTGTTTGAAACGCACCCCCCCCCCCCTTCTCTAAATACAATTTTTTTTTAAACAATAATAAATCTGCAATAAAAACTATATTGTCATATCCAGTGGTGCTTCATTTTCCTTTCATATTAAATGATTTTGAATTTCGATGATTGATCATTTATTTATTTTTACTTCAAAGTAACAAATAGGCTGAAAAGTTGCAAGTAACATTAAATGGTTTTAAAGATTGTACATTGATGGGGGAAGAGAAGTGGAATTAAAAAATATTTTGGAATGGGTAAATTTAGATGATTGATTATATAGCAACAATTTCGATAAAATTTTCAATAAAAACAGAATTTTCTTTTTTTGGGGGGGGGGGGGGGTGTAGATAAGAGGCCAACCAACACAATAAACATGTGGAAGAATTTTGCCATTCTAAATTTCGTATTTGAGGATTTAATATATTGTGCCAGTAATGGGCATCCTTAAGGAATTTCTTTAAAAAATATTTAATTAATAGTTATTACAGTCCTCCCCCCCCCCCCTTTTTTAAAAATTTATATTCATCTATCAACAATATTTAACCATGTTCATAGTCACATTTTCCATTGTGAATCAAAATTTAATTATAAATAACAGAAACAAATCAAAACACCCTAAATTCCAGTAATGGACACCCTGCAAAAAGTAATAGGTAATTGTTTTTTATGATAGTATTTATTTAAAACCAGAATTTAATGAAAGTATACTAATGAAACAAAATAGTCACTTTCAAATAAATTAAACAATTAGGATATCAATAATATTTATGAGAAGTCATTGTTTAAATTAGTTATTATCATTATCACAATATCACTATTTTAATTATTTTAGATAGAAGTTTTAAAATACAAAGTTTCAAAGAATTACATTTATAAAATTATTGAGACATTGGGAAGTTTAAAAAAAAAGAAAAAAAGTATATGTCTTGGACTACTGGTGCATGGAGACGTATTTCTCATTGCACTTAACAGTTAAATTTCCTGAAACTACTGTGGAACCACTCTAGAAAGACGGACCTTGGCATGCTGCCAAAAAAATAGACCCGTCCGAAGGGAGGGAAGCATTATATTAGGAAGAGACAAATTTCAAGTTTCCCTTATCTTGCCTGACCGCTTGTCATTTCTTCACTGGCTGTTCTTGTACTATTAGCGTTTTTTCTCTCTCTCCTTATTTTGTCTGCTATTCATTTTGTATTTGTTTCTACTTCTATAAAATGGATTTAAAAGAATCTAAAAGCTCTCAAGGCAAACATTTTCACAGTGCAGTGAAAAATATGTTAAACAATGTTGTAAAATATTGTGATAATGAAGCAGATAAAGGCTGCCTAACTATTCCATTAGCACAAGCAACAAAAAGAGCTAGTGCAATTGCCGGTGTTTCGGATAGCGCTATAAGAAGAATTCGGAAAGAAGCTAATAACAATGCAAATAATTTCGCTTCTCCTAAAAAGAAAAAGGCGAAAACAACCATAGAGAATGTCAACTTGGATAATTTTAACTTGGATGTAATTCGAAGAACTATCCAGGACTTCTATACTAAAGATGAAAGAGTGCCTACTGTTCCGAAATTGCTAGCCAAGTTGAAAGAAAACATACAATTTTCAAAAGGAAAAGAGACATTGCGCAAAATTCTTCTTGAAATGGGATTCCGCTGGAAAAAATGTCAAAATAAGAGGAAACTACTCTTGGAACGAAGTGATATTGTTTTATCTCGCACGAAATATTTACGGACTATTCACCAGTTCCGAAAAGATAGAAGACCGATAGTTTTTGTTGATGAAACATGGATTGACAGCAATTTAACTGTCGGGAAATGCTGGCAATCGGAAGAGGTGTTCGGTGTTGTGAAGACGGGGGCGGCATCGAGACGCATTATTGCTTTATGTGCAGGGGGGGAAATGGGATTTATTCCAAATTCATCGTTAATTTATAAAGCCAACACGACAACCGGTGATTATCACGGGCAGATGAACTCACAAATTTTTGAAAAATGGGCAAATGAAAAATTCATTCCAAACTTACCGAAAAATTCTCTTGTTGTGATAGACAATGCGCCATATCACTCTATTCAACTGAATAAGCCTCCGAATTCTTCAAAAAACAAAAGGGAAATTATGGATTGGTTGGCACTGAACAAAGTGCCATATTCTTCAAACATGCGAAAAGTTGAATTGATGGACCTTGTTAAGACGAATTCGCCCTCTACTAAAATCTACAAATTCGACACCATGTTAGCCGAACATGGGCATTATGCGTTAAGATTGCCTCCATACCATTGCGACATAAATGCAATAGAGTATGTATGGGCGGATATGAAGGAATTCATTCGAAAAAGAAATATAACGGCAGATTTAAATATGGATCAACTTTTTAAATTGACCAAACTTGCACTAGAAAATGTTAATGCTGAGAAATGGAAAAACTACTGCACGAACATAGAACACCTGGAAAATGAGTATTGGAAGAAAGACGGCATAATAGAAGAAATGTGTGAGCCATTAATTATTTCGTTTGACGATGATGACGACGATGATTTTTTTCCGGATGATTCTGATGATGACACCGAAAGTGAATGAATACCTCCCGCTCCCCCTCCCCTGCACATTTTTTTTTTTTTTTTTTTTTTTTTTTTTAAGAGACGGTCCGTGATGATATTATGAAATACGAGCATTTTTATTGCTTTTTTTTTTTCTGAGACCTTCACTTTAAAATAATTTTAATTTTACCAGCTTTAGCATATATTTGTTAAGTTCTTTCATTTCATTTTGACAATAATTTCAATTTTATTCCTATTTGCCTGAAAAGTTTCAAGAATTAACATTCAAATTCTTAAAAATCGAACAGCGTCTTTAATTTTCCTATAAATTCGGTACATTGTGAGTTACAATTACAAATTTTTCGTGAACTTATCCGAAAAATAGGTTCAAAGTGCGACCTTCAACGACATTTTCAGTAAGATTAGTTACTTTTATAATAAAACGAAAAACGCTGTTCAATTTCCTGATATCTGAATAAGAACGTCTGAAACTTTCGCGCATTTATCAATTAAAAAGATTTAGTAAAGGTATCAGGAAACTTAATTTGAATTCGAGCAGATTTTTTTAAATATTTGAGTGTAAAAAATATTTTTCATCCTTTAGTATGACTCTGTACACTTTGAACTATTTTCTTTTCTTATTAATTGAGTATTTTGTTATACATTTTCGCCATATTATTAAATGGTTTCATATAGGAAAATGAACATGAGCAATCAAGAAAAAAAATGGAATTCTTCCGGTTAAATTAAAAAAATATGTATTAATAACCATACTAATAAAAGAACATTTTAAAACCACACTTCTCCTACAATAACATAAGTGTACCCTATAACTGTAAGGAACCGATATTTAAAATCGTAATTTATTTAAGAAAACAATAAATTGCAATATCATGTGTAAAAATACAGTAAAAAATAGTATTTATTTACTTAACATGTTTATATCCGATAATTAAATAATCTAAATTATCATAACATGTTTCTTTAGATTGAAGATATCCCCTTCATCGAAGAGAAAACTACAATTTTTATGTGCTTTGTTACATAAGAACAAAAATCCTTTGATAATCTTGGAACAAGTAAACATGAAACTATCGGGAATCAACTCATCCCCCCACGGAAGCAAACTAGGGGTGACTCCCTTTCATTACCTCATCCCTATTACGAAGAATAGACTGGTCATATTTGGACCCGTTACTCACGTGACCAGTCTTTAAAGCTTGGCTGAGCAGTACTTGAGACATAACTTTTAGCAATTAGTATTATAAATATGAAATAAATTAAACTGGGGTAGAAGGTTTTAAATACTAAATAAAATTATTTCAAAATAAAACTGCAGAACTGACATTTGAATCCCCTGATCTGCAGATTTACTAGTTTCATTACTACTATATATTTAATATTAGTTTTTTTATGTACAGAGTTGGGAACAGCTTTGGGATTAGCCTGCTATCTGCCATCTTGTTTTTTAAATCAAAACATATTTGTTTTGTTTCTCATTTCCAAAATAATTTTCAGGAACAGCTTTGGGATTATAAATATGAAATAAATTAAACTGGGGTAGAAGGTTTTAAATACTAAATAAAATTATTTCAAAATAAAACTGCAGAACTGACATTTGAATCCCCTGATCTGCAGATTTACTAGTTTCATTACTACTATATATTTAATATTAGTTTTTTTATGTACAGAGTTGGGAACAGCTTTGGGATTAGCCTGCTATCTGCCATCTTGTTTTTTAAATCAAAAGATATTTGTTTTGTTTCTCATTTCCAAAATAATTTTCAGGAACAGCTTTGGGATTCGCCCTTGGTCAGCCATCTTGTTTTTTAAATCAAAACATTTTGACTTTAATTATTAAATAAAAATAAATTAATCAGTAAGATTAAATAATGTGTTTATAATAAGTAAATATGGATGAAAATTAGGCTATGATGTTATACACTCATACAGTTAAAAAAAAAAAAAAATCTTATAAAAAGGAAAAAAGTCGCCAAATTTAGGGGATTTTTTCCTTTAATGGCAATCTATCTATTGTTTTAAGTTATTGGTTTGGCGCCAAGGGCGCCCATATGGGGGGGCTTGAGCCCCCCCCCTAGATTTTGGTTTTGTCAAATTTTTTTAATATAAATCAGTTGCAAGATATGAAAATGTATCTTGTATGAACAAAGCATAATGACTCGACAACATCAGAAGGCACCGGAAGAAATATCCATTTTAGACGGGTTTCCGTCTTAGCAGGTATAATTGTTGGGAATTCATTTTGTCACAACCATATTTTTTTTCTTTTAAAGCTGGATTCTGTTTTAGACAGGTTCTGTTTTCATAAGTTTTTAATTAGTCGTTTCCAATAGTCTGCTTCTAACAAAGAGAAAAACCACAAGATAGGAAACAAATTCCGTTTTAGACGATTTTTATCTTAGCTGGTGTTACTGTGTAGTTTTTTCCTACAAGACGGTAACACTTTTTCTGCATAAGGAAGGATTTTGTTATAGACAGGATCTATTTTCACAGGTAAAATTGATTTTGCATGAACAAAACGCGGAGAAATTAGAGAGAGATTTAATAATAAGATGTGAACGGTACAGTGCAATTTTTAATTGAAAAATTCTTTTTCCCGAATCTAATAAAGATTAGAATCCTGAATGTGTCAGATTGTACGCAGCCCGAACTCGAAAATTCTATCTTAAGTCTACAGAACAAGACAAAATAATTTTCGTCGAATTCTTGTAAATCACACTTTCCTGGTCTATGTGAAACAATGTGGTCAGAAAAGTATAAGTCCACACTATATTTTTCTAATTGTTTTGCCACTGTTAAAGAAAATCTCTGTAATCTTTCTCTAGACAATAGTACGAACCAAGAAACACGCTCACAAGCCATTCATTTAGATGCTGCAACGTCATATATAAAGTTTATTGTACATCTCAAAATAATTTCTCGATATTTTTTCTGGAGCCAGTTGTAAACATATTACAATCTGTAGATTAAGATTTGCATTCGGTTTATCAGAACATAAAGATGGAACTTCTTGAGATTTTTCTTATGCACAGAATGGAATCAGAAGTAGAATTTTCAGAAATTTTCATGAAGCTAATGGAGAATTGTTATTGTAAGAAATCGAAATCAAAATGTTTAGAACGTCTACCGTTAGAATCTTATCGTTCGAACCTTCCTATGGCCACTCCTCTTGAATATTACAGAGCAGCATTTCTAAATCCATATTTAGACTCTTTAATTATATCACTTGAGTCAAGATTTTTGAATCGAAATGAAACGTCATTCAAAGCAATTTTACTTCATCCCAATATGATGAAAAATATGAAAAAAAATGTTTTTGTCAAAGAAATCAAGGAGTTATCTCATTTTTATAATATTGAGAATTTGGAGTCGGAAGCAAGAACATGGCTTGATTTGTGGAAAAGCAAAGACTGTGGTGAGAATACAAAAGAACTAGTCGGATGTGCCAATCCCAAAACTTTCTTCTATCTCAGTCATGTTAATACTTCAAAATTCGCTATCACATCGCCAATAAAATCAATATTTTTCGTCATTCTGTTGCACGTCAGTTGCTTGCGAATCGTCGGATTACAGGGATGCGAACAACCGATGTATACTAAACTACTAAAGTCCTTCTGGCCTGAACCGACAGGAACAAATAGCCTCCCTATTCCTTGGTTTTACGATTTTAGCTAATTTTACTGGAAAACACGAAGGTAAAATGCGTGGAACCTAAATAAAGAAGATTCAATCCCAGTTTTCGTCAACATTGAATTTCAATGAGGATATCGCCAAATTAGTTCTCTACAGCCAAGTTGGCTTCATTTATGGCAACTTATTTTGGTCGCCAAGTTTGGCAAGAATTTGACGTTGGCGAATATAAATAAATAGTGATAAGCATGTAATAGGATTAATGGTTACAACAATGAAAGAAAATTTGCCGAAACCATGTTAACTAAAACTCATAAATTAAACCCGCTTATGGATGAATTTTGCTGTCTTGTTTGAAAATGTCAGCCACCCTAAAAATTTCAAACCGCTATATCTCAGCTATTTTTTAAAATAGAGGCAAAACAAAAATTGCTCCGGATCAAGGCCGAACATTTAATGAAAAAAAGTTTTAGGATTTCTAATTTTTTTGAATTTGCACATCTTTTTGAATTTGAAATCTTTAAATGGCTATCACAGCGCCCCCTTTCGTCGGAATATCCCCAAATTCTAATAGAACCTGCTTGCCATAGCCAAAAACATAGAAAAAAAAATTGGTTCAATTTGAAGTATAACTTTATACACTCTTCGATGATACAACAATGAAAATGGAAAAAAAATATCGATCACAGCACCCCCCTTTCGTCGAAATATCCCCAAATTCTGATAGAACCTGCTTGCCATAGCCAAAAACCTAGAAAAAAATGTGGTTCAATTTTAAGCATAACTTCATACACTCTTCGATGATACAACAGTGAAAATGGAACAAAAATATCGATCACAGCGCCCCCTTTTGTCGAAATATCCCCAAATTCTGATAGAACCTGCTTGCCATAGCCAAAAACCTAGAAGAAAATGTGATTCAATTTTAAGCATAATTTCATACACTTTTAGATGATACAATAGTGAAAATGGAACATAAATATCGATCACAGCGCCCCCTTTCGTCGAAATATCCCCAAATTCCGATAGAACCTGCTTGCCATAGACAAAAACCTAGAAAAAAAAATGTGGTTCAATTTGAAGCATAACTTCATACACTTTTAGATGGTACAATGAAGACACACAGACGGACGGACGGACAGACAGACAGACATTTTGTAAAAACATGTTTTTCGAAATCTCTGACCCTTAAAACGTGTAAATCCGTCAAAAACCGGAAGTCGAAAAAAATTTCGATTACAATACTTTCTTCTATTATAGATAGAAGAAAGTAAATGTACTGCAAAATCTGTTTTTTTTTTTTAATAGTGGTGCAAATAGGATAGAAAAATAGTCTCCCGTGGCAGCCCTGTATATGTCATCTGTTTACAGACTATGTTTAATGTGGGAGTGGATAAAACAGATTTTATGCACCTTCTCAATGGATTATATTATTTCTTTTCAAAATGGACTTTGTCTACTATGGTTGTGAGCCCCTTATTCAGTAACCTCAGGTCAGTGGTGAAGGAGATTATGTTCCGAATTGTCTGAAAATTTAAGGCATTTGGTTCCGAAAATTCGAACATAAAAAATGTCACGGAAGAATATCACAAATTTTGACAAATGATCATAGAAAACACCAATTTCGTCAATCGTTCGCAGAAAAAAATCGCTAATTTCGTCAAAGGATCACGGGAAAAAGACGAATTTCGTCAAAAGATCGCGATAAAAACGCAAATTTCGTCAAGGAATCGTGGAGAAAACGTAAATAAGAATCGTGGAAAAAATGAAAATTTTGTCAAAGAATCGAGAAAAAACACAAATTTCCTCAAAAAGGATCGCGAAAAAAACGCAAATTTCTTCAAAGAATCGCGAAAAAAACGAAATTTCGTCAAAGAATCGTGGGCAAAACGCAAAATTTCTAAAGGAATCGCAGAAAAACGCAAATTCGTTTAAGGATCACGAGAAAAATGCAAATTTTGTCCAATAGCGGAAAAAAACGCAAATTTCGTGAAAGAATCGCTGAAGAAACACAAATTCCGTTAAAGATTCGTAGAGAAAAACGCAAATTTCGTCAAAAGATTGCGGAAAAAGAAACTCAAATTTTGTCTAAGAATCGCGGAATAAAACGAAATTTCGTCAAAGAATCGCGAAAATAAAAACGCAAATTTATTCCAATATTTGTGGAAAAAACGAAAATTTAGTCAAACATTTGTGGAAAAAACGCAAATTTCCCCAAAGGATCGCGAAAAAATGCAAATTTCGTCAAAAGATCGCGGGAAAAAACTCAAATTTTGCCAAAAGATAGTAAAAAAACGCAAAGTACCTTAAATATTTACTAAAATGTATGATAGCTTTGGTGGAAGTTGAGATTTTTCTCAGCCCCCCCCTAAATTTAATCATATGGACGCCCTTGTTTGGCGCGGGCTTTAAATTACACCAACCAAAAAGTCGCCAAAAATCTCTGCATGAGTGTAAAGCATCTGTTCCGAAAATTATTTTGAAAATGAGAAACAAAACAAATATGTTTTGAACTATAGATAAAATACTTAAGCGATTAATCTGTAATCACTTAAGCATTTTATCTATATTTTAATTATAATTAGTGATCTTATTGTGTGATTATGTAACATTTCATCGATACTGGATTGAATCACTTAAGCATTTTATCTATATTTTTATTATAACTAGTGATCTTTATGTAAATATGTTTTGATTTAAAAAACAAGATGGCAGACCGCGGGTGAATGCCAAAGCTGTTCCAAGTGCAATTTTTGCAAGAAAATAAAAACATATAATTTTAAGAATATATAATTATTATGTAAATAATTATAAGAATTAAAATAATTTAAGACTTCTTAAATGCAGAATTTTTTAATTAAACCATCAGCAAACAAATGATGGTTAAATCCTAGAATAAGCGAGACACTTGGCGTCGTCGAATTTGGCAAAGTGATAAATGAGTTTTTCTTGCTACCGGTTTGTTTTTTACATTTCTTCTATGCCTACGAGTTTCGGGCATGAGAAAATCATTGAGCTAGGTCACATGTCCGAGAAAATTCTATTAGTGGGTCATATTTGGGTCACTGGGTCAAGCTAATTTTATCTAAAAAACGGCTCAGACTATTTAGACTAAATTTGGCATCCTATGGTTTTCAGGCACAAGAAGACTGTTGGGCTAGGTCACATGTTCAAGAAAATTTGGTCAGTTTGGTCATGGGTCATTATGGGTCAAGCTATTTTTATATTAAAAACGGCTAAGAGGATTTGAACTAAATTTAGTATCCTACAGTTTTCAGGAACGAGAAGACTATTGGGCTATGTCACATGTTCGAGAAAATTAGATTAGTGAGTCATTTTGGTCATGGGTCATTATTAGTCAAGCTATTTTTATCTTAAAAATGGCTCAGACGATTTGTACTAAATTAAGTATCCTACAGCTTTTGGGAATGAGAAGACTATTGGGCTAGGTCACATGTTCGAGAAAATTCAATTAGTGGGTTATTTTGGTCATGGGTCAAGCTATTTTTATCTTAAAAACGGGTCAGACGATTTGAACTAAATTTTGTATCCTAGGATTTTTTTGGGCGCGAGAAAATCATTGGTATAGGTCACATGCTTGAAAAAGTTAGATTAGTGGGTCACTGTGGGTCAAGCTAATTTTATCTAAAAAAGGGCTCAGACTATTTTGACTAAATTTTATGTCTTACGGGTTTCGGACAAGAGGAGACAACTGTGCTTGGTCACATGTTCGAGAAAATTTGATCAGTGGGTAATTTTGATTATGGGTTAAGCTATTTTTATCTTAAAAAGGCTCACACGATTTGAACTAAATTTAGTATTCTATGGTTTTCAAGAACAAGAAGACTATTGGGCTAGCTCACATGTTCGAGAAATTTCGATTAGTGAATCATTTTTGGGTCATTGTGGGTCAAACTTATTTAATTAAAAACTGCTCTAATTATTTAATTGAATTTTGTATCAGTTTTCGGACACTAGAAGGTCATTGGGCTAAGTCACATTTTTGAGAAAAAAATCTATTATTAATGGGTCATTTTGGTGTTGCTGTGGGTCAAGCTAGTTTTATCTAAAAAACTAATCTAACGATTTTGAGTAAATTTTTTATCTTACCATTTTGGATTACGGGAAAACCATTAGATTAGATCACATGTTTGTGAAAATAAGAATAGTGGATCATTTTGGTATCCCTATGTATAATGCATTTCAATGCAAATGAAGAATGCAATAGTTATTAAGTTGTTGAATAGTTGGGAGTAAACAAAGCCAGAAACTTGTCATCATTTAGCCAAATTTGGAGAAATATTGGCGACATTAGGCTGGAAAATTGACTTTCAAGATTACCAATGACAAAGCACATACTTGGTGCAAATTGGAAGATATTTTGTGATATTTGAACTCAAAGGTAATTTTGACCAAGCATAGCTCAGTCTTCCCTCTGCTCATAATATAAATGATATGATATAAGCAAGTAAATTTTTATCGTACAAGTCGGGTGGGAAATTTTCCGAAAATCTTACCAGCCAGCAAGAAGCAATGTACAGTTTTGAAAATTATTATGGCAGAATTTACACAACTGCAAAAATAATTAATCTATCAGCTTTTTCTTTGAGTGAATTTTTTTAAGGGGGGGGGGGGGGTTATGGCAATTCTTATTCTTAAGTACTTAGGGAAAACTTAAATATAAAATTGCAAATTATTTTTCATTTTATTTTGACATACTGTAATATATTTTGACATACCTGGATTTTAATATATTTCAGATGCTAGGAACAGAATGTTGTAAAATTCTCCCTGGCTTTGCTGAATACCAAATTTTGAACCCTTTTCAAAATTAAAGTTATAGCATGGAGACATCTACATTTATAATTAATAATTTGCTTAGTTTTTCTGTTTTTAAATTATATCCATGATATTATTTATTAAGTTTGTCTGCTAAGTGTACAGTTAATATCTTGGATGTACTAAATACTAATTTGGCAAAATATCAAATATTTAGCTATATTTTAGATAGAATATCAACTTTTTTCTTTAAGGTTGTTCTCAAATTCCCTGTTCAACAATTAAAAACTTTGAAAATTCTTCTGATTCATTTTTAAACATAAAGGCGTAAAATTGGCAAGTCTGACTATTGAAGTGATTTGGATTGGAATCAAATGTTGTTTTCCAGTTTTTAATAAATTAATTACTTATTGAGTTATAAGCAATTGTTGTCACGTGATGACAAGGTTTTCCTCCTTTCCTGTGCCGTCGCATCTGGAAATTCAGTTCAAAATACCAATTTTCACAACATTTTCTAAAATTTTCTTTTACCAAAAAAATGGAAAACACCATTCGATTACATTATTTCTTTTAATAAGAATACCTGCCAATTCCAATGTCTTTCCGAACAAAAATTAATTCAGAAATGTGTCAAAAAATAGCACCTTTGGATTTGAGAATAGCCTTAAGTACCTGTTGATTATAATTTCTTTTTCAAATTTTAAAATAGAAATAAAATTAAACATATTTGATATTTTATTATTTCCATGTTTAAAATTTAATATTTCTGTGTATTTTTTGTAATAATTTCATATTTCAAACATCTTGATGCTAATAATAAAACATAACACTTACTAAATCTATTGGGGTATCCAATATCCATAAATACTGTCGCTTTCAAATATTATTATTTATCAGTGTATTTCTTCAGGGGTGCTTAAATTGGAATAGAAATTTTAATAAATAAATGGGGGGGGGGGGAAATCATAGAATTCTATGGTAACTAAGCTGATTCAAAATTCAATGCTGCTTTAAAAACATTCACTACGCCCCCCCCCCCCCCCCCTCTTGCAAAATAAACAACAGTAATTATGCATATAATGATTGCTGGATTTTAGCAAGGCCAAGAAAAGTCACACAGCTTTTTTTACTTTTAACAACTTTTAAAAAGGCGACGGTCACTGAAAAATAGGTAGTTTACAGCCAGTTCACATTAAATTTACGTTAATTTATTTTTAATGTACTCATAAAATAAATGTTTTTTACTAAAAAGTTTATAAAATTCTATTAAATATTACAAATAAGTTAAGCCTATATGACCATTAGAAAAATACTATGCGAGGGGTCAATCCAGGCAAAATTTGGGGCCTATTTAGGGCCCCTTCACATAATTCCTCTTAGTAAAATAGGCCCTTCACAAAATTTCTCTTAATAAAATATACCTCTTCACAAAATTCCATCCCATAAAAACATACACTTCATTAATTTATTAATTATTTTTATTTTTTACATTTTAAAATGTGTAATTTGCCAGCAAAACAAATTCACCAAAAAAGAAAACTTTTGCAGAAGGACTTTAAGAAGTTATTAATAAATGCTTTGTTCCAATTTGAGTAACTTTGGGACTTACGTCACAAAAATATATTAAATTTCACAAAAATAAATTTTATTTTTTGCAAAATAGGCCCCAAGAAAAAGAAAACCTGAATTATGTCTAGTTAGACGCCAACATGGTGGTTTAAAAGTTTATATTACATAGTTCTACATATACTAAACATTTTAACATTATATGAAGTTAAACAGTGAAAAACCACATCTGAAAAGGAAAATATCTTTTTTACTTCGAAAAGAGAAAACATTTTATACTTTTTATATTGATTAAAGCAAAACAACTTAATTAAATAAATGAAATTATCTGAGAATACTTGAGATCATCCATATTTAGCTAACAGTCGGTTTTGATGAGAAAATTATATACTTTATTAAAATATAATTGCATTGTATAATTTTTTTTTTTCTTTTGCTGCACCTATGTAGATTTGTAACATATACCAGATAGGTTTGTATGAAGAGAAAGGTCTCTTCATATGGTTCAGATTCAAAGTTAAAGAGAAGATTCTGTCTTCTGAGTTTGTGGAAAGAAAACAATTTTGTCAAAGCAGTTTTAGGAATTTATCTTTTTATAGAATGTCTGATGTCCTAAAACACGAAAACAAATATTTATTATAATGTCATTTGTTAAAATCGATAGATGTTTTGTAAAAGGTGCCTATTTAGTATTAGTACAGATATTATAATTATGTCTATAGAAACATGCCCGTCCTATTTAATGTGTATGGTCTATGGTTGAGACAAAATGGTGACATCCATGTTCATGTACGATCGTTATGAAATTTTGGACGTGATTATGTAAAAATATGATTTAAAACAGGTAGTGAAACTTCACTTAATTATTTTAAAAAGATTTCTTCAATGTTTTTAAGCATTTCTATTTATTTTGGAATGTTTTCTTTATGGTAATTGTACTTAAAAAGTTATTTAACAACAATGTCTAAATTGTGTAGCAAAGCAATCCAAATGCCAATAATTTTCATGATACATTTATGGTTATAGATAGTCCGATATTCTAAAATGTGGTGGGGAAAATATTATTTTTTAACACTAGAATACCATGAGCCGTCATTTTGATGGTTAACAAATGAATGTATTCGAATTCGAACCAGAAATTTCTTTTTAAAATAAATTAAATATAAAACTCACAGAAATACATTAAATGAATAAGTTAAGTAGTTTTAAATAAAATTTCTGGTGTGAAATAGTTTTAAAAAACTTAAGTAAAATTTCCGGTAGTTCTGGTGTTAAAAAATCGATAGGTGTTTTGTAAAAATAAGCATTGAAAAAAAATGACAGTAAGCCATGTTTCACTGCATTTTTTTTCTTTGTTTTGATAATTTCATCGAAATCCCCCCCCCCCCCCCCCCCCCCCCAACAGACAATTTTTAAAATCTTTGATATACATAAATAAAAATCTGCTTTATTTTTTGCTCTGTGATTAAACATCAATATGATCTTATTTAAATAAATTCTCTGAAATTCCGTAAATATTTTGTCCTTTTTATTATTCTGTGATAACAATAAATAATCATCTAAACTATCTCATCTCCATGAAATTTTCACCTCACCCTTCCCCCTCACATAGAAACACAACCCTAAGGCGGAGTTTATTACACAAACTTGCAAGTCAGCCTGATATGGGCATAAATCAAATCCTTTCCCATTGTTCCCCAATCAATTTGTGGTCTGGTACAAAATAAAGGGAAGAATCAACAAAAGAAATGGGTGGTGTCAAGTGCTCTGGTTTTGACCCCTGAAATTTAGACCATCCTGATACATCCTGAGAAAGTAATAAAACATCAAAGATTAGATATAAGCCCCAAACGAGAACACTGGAGTAAGTCCATGCACTGTTCCAGCCTTAAAAGTCAGCCCAGATTACCAGATTTACTAGCTGTTTGTTTCTTGTGGTTTTTCATACTCTTTGATATTTTATGACTTTAACTCTTGGATAGAGCATAGACTGTAGGTTTCTTTTTTGTGGTATGTCCAGAATCTTTGATCTTTTATGACTTTCTTAGCATGCCTAAAGATCAGAGGTCAAAGCAGGAGCAGTCAGCCATTGACACCACCCCTTTCTTTTGTCTCTGACTACAAAATGATTCTAGAAGAATGGGAAATTGTATGAGTTATTGGTATCTTAGACTGACTTGCTCCAGAAAATTCTAAACACTGCCTTAGCATGTCTAAAGTTCAGAGGTAAAGCAGGTAACCATGTTGACAGCTGGGACAAGGCCTTTTCTTCTGTTGATCTGCTGGTCAGCTTCCTTAAGCCCTTTTCTTTTGTTGATTCAATAACCACACCCTTTGCAGAAGAGTGGGAAGTCCCATTATTTGTGGGTCATCCCACAGACTTACTTAAATTGCTGAATAAATGCACCTTTATTGTTACTTTGTAGTAAATAATCCTTATCTGAATTCCTCACCTTTTTTAAACTTCTGCTCCTCTCTTCACCCCCTCCACTTCCCCATTGTTCTAGATAAGGGGAGGAGAGGGGGGGGGGCAATGCAAACATTTTCTTTTCTTTTGCAGCTTAGCTATTCCCAAAAGTAAGATATAAAATACAAATTGCTCAGAGAATGCTTTTTTTTTTCTTCTGTCCCCCCAAAAAATGTTAGCTAGGATAGCATAAGAGTTTTACCCTGGTTTAAAAAAAGGGCAGAGTGTTGCTTGTGTGAAAAGGATACTTTTTAGATTCTTATAAACACATTTTTATTTTTAAAGAATTCTTCTGATTTTTAAAGGCACTGCTAATATTAAAAAGGTAAAAGCATTCTTTTAAAGACAAAATAGTAAGTATTATTATTATTATTTTTTTTTTTTACTATGTAAGCAAATACAGTAAAAGATCTTTATAATGCAAACCTAAAAATGCAAGGTTTTGCATTATATAGATCATTTCATACATCATTAAAACTTACCTTGTAAACATACCAAAATATGTCTGGATCATATCAGTATACAGCAGATCTTTATATTGCATATTCCTTGGCACCAAACGTTGTGCAGATTATAAAATTTTGCATAATTTGACATATTGTTAAAATTACTTATAAGCATTATCCAAGTATGCATAGACAAAATCATTATTACTTATTTCAACATTTTTTAAATTTAATAATAGCAATATTTTTATTAAAAAACTCTGTATTATAGATTGTATTATTGTATTATATAGATTTGTGTTATAAAGATCTTCTACTGTATTTTAATACAAAAAGTCAAGAGAACAATTTTTTTTTTTTTTTTTTTTTTTTTTTTTTTTGACAGAGAAAAGAAAGGTGCTATTTTTTAAGCCAAAGTTTAGACAGGGTTAGCATTCTTCTGAAACTGTCTGGGGGAGGGGGGGGGGGAGACTGCTGATAGTACATTGTTTTCTTTTTCTCTTTTAAAGGAACTCTATATCCTTTGAACATTTTTCTTTTATTTGTGTATTTTATACCTTTTTTGACATATTAAATTATTTTAAGAAGAAAAATGATTTAATCAAGAATTTAAAAAAATATCTGTCCTAATTAATATTCGATGATAACAATAAATAATTCTCTAAACTACCCCATTTCCTAGAAATTTTCATTTCATCAGTTTAAAAAAAAAAAAAAATGTCATGGCGCATATATAAAAATGACTATTTGCTTAATGTGCTTATCTTATATATATAAAAAAATAAACTACAGTCAAATCTTGATTTTTGCCTATTCCGTATAGCTAAACATGAAATAAAACTTTGTTATTTTAAAATTTTGATGTGAATTATTAGTGTACATTCATAAGGCACGTTTCGCTGAATAATTCAAGAAAAAATTATCTCATTATCATGCAGATTTAGTTATGCATTATTACTTATTTACATGACAGGGTTCCCAGCGACATGGAAAATCTGGAAAGTCAGGGAATTTCAAAGTAGTCAGGGAAAGTCATGGAAATTTTAAAATATATAGGAAAAGTCAGGAAATTTACAAATATTTCCTAAAAAGTCATGGAAAGGTCTGGGGGAAAAAAATTGAAATCATTTCTTTTTCAGAAAAGTGTTTCTATATTTCTTGCTACATGGCGCCTCTGAAAAATATCTAGACTCTTGTCGGTTTCAAGATCGAGAAATTCCTTCAAATGCAATGCAGAAAAACCATAATATGGACAAAAGTTTTCTACATTTTTTTTAGACTTTTCCATGACATTTCACATTCTAGACTTTGTTGTATGGCATTCATTTGAAAACTGGCAAAGATGAAGTTTTTTTTGCATTATAGTATTTTATAAAATTTCAATTAAAATGTAGACAAATGCTTAAGTGATTAAAAGAAATAACAAAAGGCTTATAAAAACCTTTTTAATGATTCAACATACGTTTCAACGCTACATTTCGGCGTCATTTTCAAGAAAAATATAATGTTAAAAAATATTCTTGCAAATTATGAAAAAATAACCTTGAAGACACGAATCACGAGATCAAAATATGTAAAAAAGAGAAAAGCAGGTGCTTGAAGTAGCCAACTGTAATCGTAAAAATTATATTTCGTTATTGCTTTTTCAAACTGAAAAGAATCTTGTGCCAAATTTTGGGCAATTCAAATGAAGCGGTTTCGTTGCAAATGTTTGCGTTACGCATGTAGATTTCTATGGATTCACGGATAATGGATGGGTAGTAGGCTCTTGATGGGTAAATTATTTTACTATTTTTAAAATCAATTTCTATTGCTTTAGTTCTATTAAGTCGTGCCAGTGCTGTAGTACTCCTGTCATATTTGATATCAGCTATATGCTCTTTTAATCTTGTTTGAAATTTTCTGGTGGTCATTCCTATATAATGTAACGTTCCATCTGCTCTGGTGAATGGGATTTCATAAACACCTGATAGTTGATATGGTTCTATTGGGTCTATTTTCTTACAAACTGCACTTTTTAATTTCATGGTTGGTTTTGCAATAAGGCAGATATTAAATTTTCTAAGTTTATATTTTAATCTTTCAAAGAATCCTGGAAAATATTGTAAAGTTGATATTTTTGAGTTCTGTTCATTAAAAATTTTCTTCTTTTTATTATCCATGCTCGTAATTAATTTATTGATGGTGCTGTTTTAGTATCCGTTATTTATTGCTATGTCACGTATTTTATTTATTTCATTATTTAATTGATTAGGTGTACAGACAGTAAAGGCTCTTCTAATGAAATGTCGAAAGGCAGAAACTTTATAAGAAAAAGGTGCTTGAGCATTACTGGGAATAGTGGATTGATTAGTTATTGGTTTTCTATATACCGTATGTTCAATTCCATGGTGCGTTTTGATTAACAGCACATCCAAATAAGGGAGTGTATTATTTTGCTCAATTTCCAAAATGAATTTAATCATGGAATCTAGGCTATTGATCTCATCAAGAAAACTATTAAGTGAGGTATCCATGTGTTGCCAAATTATGAAAACATCATCAACGTTATGGTTATATAAAATTTCATTTTACAATTTTCTTGAAAGGTGCTTGAATTTTCTCTTTGGAAAAGAGTATGAACCTTGTTCTTACAATACAAATTTCTGATTTTATTTTTTTTTTATGTTGCTTGTTATTTTGTGTTATTTAATGCAGATTTTGTGCATGCCTGTTTGATCATGGAATTTTTTTGGATTTGGTCAGGGAAAATCATGGAAATTGCCAGACATGTTTTGCTGGAAACCCTGCATGACCTTTACTTTTAAATTTTCTCATTTTTACTATCTTACTTTATTGCAAAACATTCATCATAATTTCAAGTGCTTTATTACATTCAAATTACTGTTTAAAAATGTAAACAAAACAGTGACCAGAAATCCACAAAATTCTAAAATCTGCACAACCTCAGGTTCCAAGCTGTGTCGATTTAAGGGAGGGAATCTATTGTAGGGGAGACCGGTACACAGTGGACCACTTTTTCAGTTAACATTTTTTTTTCTCTTTAACAGACTGACCGATCTGTATGAAAATATTTTTGAATATTCCTTAAACTTTCTTACATCCATCATAATTTTCTCACAACATAGTTTTCAATACATTTTTCAAAAAAAAAAAAAAAAAAAAAAAATTATATACACTTGTAAAGTGGACCACTATTAGGTATTATCTAAAATATAATATAAATCTATTTTTCATTAATCTAATTCTTTTTTGTTGCCCCTTCACCTGCAAAATAACATAGTAATATAAATTTTGAAACAAAAACAAAAAATTAATTATTTTGAAAATAATAACAGATTAACAAGAACAATTGCAATTTAGTTGAAGTTATTACTTTATTTTATAGTTAAATCTACTTTAAAACAATCTTTCTTTATAGAAAATAAGCAATTATTAATTATTTTGAACATTCTGCATTACAGGAGCAGAGGGGATTGTGGACCACTGTGCACCAGGAGTGGGTGGTCCACTGTACCCCATGTTGAAGTTCAATAAATAATCATATTAATATTATTTATAGCTTTCTTTTAAACATATTAACTTTAAAGTAAAATAAAAACAAGTATCTTAGCTTTGCAAAAAAGCTGTTTTATTTTATTTATCTACAACCTTTAATTACTAAAAAAATAAAAATATGATGATGAAAAATTTTACTTTTAGAAGCTCAAAACAACCAATCAGGATAAAATAGTTTAATCTGAGATAAACATATTTTCTGAAGGCTATAAATAATCATTGCAGTGCTGTTGTCTATTAGGATAGAAGAGAAGCTTAAAAAAATTCAAATAAATAAAATATTAGGGGGTGGTCCACTGTGTCCATAGGTCCAGTGTGTACCGGTCTCCCCTATATATTGACAACTGCTTTGTTTTTACCGTGAGGGTGTCCTGTGCTTTCTTAATTTTTTTAAACACATTACAAATGTTAATCCACATCAAATCTATTAAGAGGTATTGTTTCCGTACATCTAATCCAGCATTTGCTTCAACTGAAATAACTCAAGTTTTTCTCAGGTTCCATGTCAGAAACTTAATCTGAATCGGTTGAATTTTGCATGTTTTTGTCACAATTTTTTTTAATAGTATTGGAACTTAACCCAGAATTCCCATAATCTTTAAATGAAAGATTGTTGCTGGCAACTTCATCCCAAACAGAGGGTAAGAGAGGGGTACATACTGATGCCCCCTTGGGTCGAAGGGAGGGATGAATTCATTGCTAGATATGAAAATGTTGCAAATAGTTTATTGAATTTTTTCTTTATTCAATAGATAAACAATGGGAAAAAAGAAATTGAGTATTATGTTTATTCTAATGATAAAGACATATAAAATAGTATTTGAATATAAAAAAGGTTAATTTTTGTTTTAGCATAGCAGTTCTCACAATTATAATTACGCCAAGTTGCAGTAAATTTCGCCAAGTTCATGAAGCACATAATGTTTCCCCCAGAATAAAAAAAGGCAGGGTGCTCCTTCAAAAAAGGGCACTTCAGCTGACAAAATGGGCACTTTTTTATGAAAAGGGCTTTTTAGTGCTTTTAGTAAGTAGCAGCTTAATTATTTTAAAATTTTCTTTCTATTTTAATATTCACGCATAAACATATATATTTTTTTTAAGTATTTGTAAATTTTATTATTTGGGCTTTTTAAAACATGGCAACAGTAGGTAAAAAAATCGACTATTTCAAACTCTGAATTAAATCTTTATTCAGCTAATGGAATTTTGAATAAAAGAACCTACAAATTCTATTAAATTAGTCAAATTGAAAAAATTGGATTTTGCACACTACAATCTAGTCAAGTATGTACCTGCAAAACATGCTTAAATTGCTATGTATAGTTTTTGATCCTATAAAGCTTATATAACTGAAATAAATTGACCAATTTCAACATTGAATAGTGCTTAAAATAATTATTAGATTTAAAAACTGTCTTTCAGTGTGTCATACATATCTCTAAAAAAAACTACCAATTTCATATTTTTATATATAATATATTTTTTTATATTTAATATAGGTCGAGAAAGAGCACCAGTTACTTTTTTTAGAATAGAGAGAAATGTCGTTATAATCCTTTTTAATGTCAAAAATGCATCATCAGTTACGTGTGCCTATCAAATAAAAGTAATATTTTATTTCAAATGAAATGCGAAACATTACAAATATTTCTTAGTTGCCTTTTATTTTAGTTAATGTACAAATATATATTTTTTTACTCAAAAAATTTGTTTTTTAAAATATTTATTCCAAAAAACACATTTCCTTGAGTTCAATTTGCACGTTGAAGTTTTTCATGCATTTCTATGCTGCCTATCTGCTACCTGCCCCACCCCCAAAAAAAAAAAAAAAAAAAAATAGCCATTTATTTCAGGAACATTTTTCTGTAAAACAATATAATTTATTAAAATATATGTTAATATTTACTATCTCAAAAAAAAAAAAAAAAAAAAAAAAAAAAAAAAAAATCTGGAACACGAATTAGTCAATTTTCTTCTGTCTATGCTACTTTACAAATTTCAATACAGCGTTCTAAGAAAAATAAATGTTCTTTCGTGACAGATATACAAATTTCCCTATTTTTTGACGCAATCGATTGACAAATTTAGCTATTTTTCTCATGCTATCAACGGACGAATTTCGCTATTTTTTCCCGTGACTGACTGAATAATTTCGTGATTTTTCCCGCAGCTGACTGACGAATTTCAGATATTTTCCTGCTACCGATTGCAGTTTTTTTCCTTGCGACCGATAAGTGAATTTTGCGGTGGGGGTCTTGTGATCAATAGCCGATTTTTTCTGCATCTAAATGGTGAAACTTACAAGGTTTTTTTTTTCATGTGATCGTGGATGAATTTTGCAATTTTTTTTCCTACAACCAATTGCTGAATTTCGTGATATTTTCCCGCAACTGATAGACTAATTTTGCGATATTTTCTCGTGACCAATAGACAATTTTGTGATATTTTCTAATGACCGATAGACGAATTTTACGATATTTACCCGAAACCTTTTGGTGCAATTCGTGACAGCAAATTTTTGCAAACCCAAAATAATCAAAGCACATTTCCAGCTATATAAAAATGGGCAGGGCGCATTTACAACTAAAAAACGGACAGTGCGCTGAGTCATCTCGAAAATGCCTAGGAGAAATACTAAGTACACACGTACATTAGACATGGGGGGGGGAGTCCGTACTCCCCCGTCTATGCCACTAAAATAACATTGTGGTTAACACATTCAAACAATAGACTTAAAAAAATTAGGAATCCATAAAATTTTCGAAAAATTTGAGGTATTTGCAAAATTTTAGTAAAAATTTACAAATAAAAAAAAATTTTCGAATGCAATTTTTATAAATTTTATTTTGGAATTTCGGATAATGGGTCCTATACTGTATATCTATGTCATTAGGTGATTCATCCATGGGGAGCTGCTATAAGAAAGAAGTACCAAAAAAATAGTCTTAAATCGAATTAAACTATTGTTAAAAGGTTCATATAAAATAGGATTTAATATAAATTAATTCAAAACATCAAAATTAACTGTTAAATTGGTATTATACTTATTGTTATTTCCTGGAAATCTGATACTTAATTTTATGAAATGCAGTGTGAGGGTCGTCTATTTTAAAAATTGTGTCAATTAAAAAAAATATGTTGAAGTTTTAGAATTTTGATCATATTGATGTATTGAAAAAATACAAACCACTCTGAATCATTTAAAGAAACATGGATACATTTAAAAAAAAAAAAAAAAAAACTTTTTTTTGCATACTTTTACTTATCAAATCTTTACACAAAACTGTGTCAGAATATACTATGGGTATGTCTAAATTCATTTTTTAAAATTAAGCAAACAATTGAAAACTTGATATTTTTGTCATTTTTTTTTGCCAAATGAAAGATACCAAGTCCTCTTAAAAGAAGAAACATAATATTGATAACTGATGTATTGGAAACAAATTTAAATATTTCTACATTAGATATTTCAAATCCGCATACCTTAAGACTAGAGATTGTATAGATTAGGGGTGCACAACCTGTGGCCCGCGGGCCAAAAGTGGCCCGCGATCGGATTACTGGTGGCCCGAGGATCAATTTCGCCGATCGGACGCAAAAAATCGTGAATTTTGCCGATAGGGGGCGTATAAATCGCGAATTTTGCTGATCAAGTGTGTATAAATCGTAAATTTCGCCGATCGTATGCATAAAAATCGCGAATTTTGTTTGATCGGGTGCGTATAAATCGTAAATTTCGCCGATCGCCTGCGTAAAAATCGTGAATTTTGCCGATAGGGCCCATAAAAATCGCGAATTTTGCCGATAGGGTGCGTATAAATCGCAAATTTTGCCGATAGGGTGTGTATAAATCGCGAATTTTGCCGATCGGGTGCGTATAAATCGTAAATTTCGCCGATCGCCTGCGTAAAAATCGTGAATTTTGCCAATAGGGCCCATAAAAATCGCGAATTTTGTCGATCGGGCACGTAAAAATCATTAATTTTGTCGATCGGGTGCGTATAAATCGTAAATTTTGGCAATCGCCTGTGTAAAAATCGTGAATTTTGCCAATCGGGCGCATAAAAATCACGAATTTTGCCGATAGGGTGCGTATAAATCGCGAATTTTGCCGATCAGGTGCGTATAAACTGTAAATTTTGCCGATCGTATACGTAAAAATCGCGAATTTTGCAGATCAGGGGTGTAAAAATCGAAAATTTTGCCGATTAGGTGCTTAAAAATCACGAATTTCGCCGATCGGGTGTGTAAAAATAATGAATTTTGCCATTCAGGCAGGTAAAAATCGCAAATTTTGCCGATCGGGGGCATAAAAATCATGAATTTTGTCGATCAGGCCTGTAAAAATCGCGAATTTTGCCGATAGGGTACGTAAAAATCACGAATTTCACCGATCGGGTGTGTAAAAATAATGAATTTTGCCGTTCAGGCAGGTAAAAATCGCGAATTTTGCCGATCGGGGGCGTAAAAATCATGAATTTTGTCGATCAGGCCTGTAAAAATCGCGAATTTTGCCGATCGGGGTCATAAAAATCGCAAATTTTGCCGATTAGGTGCTTAAAAATCACGAATTTCACCGATCGGGTGTGTAAAAATAATGAATTTTGCCGTTCAGGCAGGTAAAAATCGCGAATTTTGCCAATCGGGGGCGTAAAAATCATGAATTTTGTCGATCAGGCGTGTAAAAATCGCGAATTTTGCCGATAGGGTACGTAAAAATCGCGAATTTTGCCGATAGGGTACGTAAAAATCGCGAATTTTGCCGATCGGGTGCGTATAAATCATAAATTTCACCGATCACCTGCCTAAAAATCGCGAATTTTGCCGATCAGGTGCGTATAAATCATAAATTTCGCCGATCGTATGCGTATAAATCACGCATTTTGCCGATCGGGCGCGTATAAATCATGAATTTTGCCGATCGGGCCCGTAAAAATCGCGAATTTTGCCGATCGGGTGCGTAAAAATCATGAATTTTGCCGATCGGGCCTGTAAAAATCGCTAATTTTGCTGATCGGGTGCGTATAAGTTGTTACTTTTGCCGATCGGGTGCGTGTAAATTGTAAATTTTGCCGATCGTCTGTGTAAAAATCGCGAATTTTGCTGATCGGGTGTGTAAAATCGCAAATTTCGCCGATTAGGCGAGTAAAAATCACGAATTTTGCCGATCAGGCGCGTAAAAATCGTACATTTTGCCAATCGGGCGCGTAAAAATCGTGAATTTTGCCGATCAGGTACGTATAAATCATAAATTCCGTCGATCGTATGCGTAAAAATCGCTAATTTTGCCGATCGGCGCATATAAATCGTTACTTTTGCCGATCGGGTGTGTGTAAATTGTAAATTTCGCCAATCGTCTGCGTAAAAATCGCGAATTTTGTCAATCACTAGGAAAAAAACTATGAATATTGTCAATCACGCATGGAAAATAAATGCAAGATTTTTCTATCCTTGCCAACTGAAATGGGTTATACTGACTAAGGAGATGGTTGAGTATAGGGAGCTAACTCTCCTTTTAAAATTAGCCCCCCCTGCCCCCATTTTTATGAACTTTTAGGCCGATCCTCCCCCTCCTTCCCCGAAACAAAATTTTGTTCACCCTACGGATGTTGGCTCTTGACAATCCAGTCATTTTTGTGACTGACCCTCCTCTTATAAAGGCTGTGCACCCCTACTTGATATCCACATTTTATGACTGAATATGTTAAGAAGTACAATTTAGAATAATATGTTTCTCCTCCTCCCCACCTTCATTCATGAAAGCAGAATTTTTTTTCGTCACTGGCAATCTTTAAAGCTAAATTTACTCCTTCAAATAAAGTCAAGGAGTATTTTCACTCTCTGAAAATAATCTTAGCTATATCTCTTGTATAAATACAAATGTAAACTGTTGATATATCCTTATACCAACAGAACTGAATACGTTGACTGGGAAGGAAGGAACCTAGCCCCCCCCCCCCTCCGGTCACACCTCCTGCAAACAAAATTCTACTGATGGTGGCCCTCGACAACCCAGTCATTTTTGTAAGTGGCCCTTCGCTGAAAAAGGTTGTGTACCCCTAGTATAGATTTTAGAATTTTGCACATTTCTGGTCACTGCTTAGTTTATATATTTTTTTTCAAACAGTCATTTGAATCTAATGACTCGAAATTATGATGATTACTTACAATATAGCAGGGTATTAAAATAATTAAATAAAGTAAAATTAAAAAAAATTAAGAACATATTACAAATGATTAAAATATTAAAAGTAAAGATCAAGTAATTAATAATGCAATGTTGAGATAATTGTTTCTTCAATTATTCAGTAAAACTCCCCTCATAAAAGTACACTAATAATTTGCATCATAAGATAACAAAGTTTTATTTCATGTTTAGTCTATCCAAAAAAAGCTTGTATACATAAATGTATTTTATTTGATAAAAAGATTATTGTGATTGCCATTAGTGCTATCCTGAATCGGTTTCAGGGGTCGATGCAGGTTTTTTTTTCTTGGGGCCTATTTTGTGAAAAGTAAAGGTTATTTTTGTGAAATTTGTTATATTTTTGTGAAAAATAAAATTTTGTAACGAAAGTTGATTGAAATTCAGTTACTCAAATTCGAACCAAGCATTTATTAACAAAAACTTTTTAAAATCTTTTTGCTGAAGTTTTCCTCACTGATGAACTTGTTTGTTTACAAATTACACATTTTAAAATGTCACAAAATCATACTTGCCAACTTTTACACTTTAGGTGTAAATTTTACACTTTTGGAGCATTTTTTACACTTTTACACTTAGGGCACATATTTTTACACTTCTTTGCAAAATTTCATTTTTTATTCCTTAATTTGTGAATTACTTTCTAGTTGCTTATAGTAATGGTAAATGATGAATGTGAGGGGAATATTTAGTATTGTCAAAGAATGAGTTCAGGTTTCATTGTCCTAAAATCATCAGGAAGATTTTGGAAAATTTGTATTGCATGTAAGAAATTGTGTTTTAAATAAATTTGCTCAGACATAAAGCAAAAATTAGATAAGAAAAGCTGTGTATATGTCTTTAAAATCAGTTTCTTAATGAATGCTGTAATGTTTTTCATATTTTTCTCATCAAACTATCTTTATAATGGTCAGCACTGTGTTATTTAATAATATATTCATCTATTATATACTTAAATTTTTTTGAAAAAGGCCGTGTATGTGTTATTTAAAAATGGGTTACATGGGTTTTATGTTTAAAAAAAATTGTATGAAATACTCTTCACGCGTCTTTTTACACTTTGCCATTTTCAAAAGTTCGCAGGTATGCAAAATAATAAATAAGTAATAAATAGTAAGTTTTTATGGAATATGATTTTGTGAAGGGGCCTGTTTTGTTAAAAAGAATTTTGTGAAGGGACCCATTTTATCAAATTGATTTTTGTGAAGGGGCGCATTTTATTAAATAGATTTTTGTGAAGGGGTCCTAAATAGGCCCCATATTTTGCCTGGATCGACCCTTGGGTTTAGAAATAAATTTATACTTCCTTCATCAGAAAGCATGAGTTCAGTCATATTAACCAGAATTACATATTAAAATGTCAAGGGTCGATCCAGGCAAAATTTGGGGCCACTTCACAAAAATCTATTTAATAAAACAGGCTCCTTCACAAAAATCAATTTGATAAATTGGTTCCCTTCACAAAATTCTTTATAATAAAAGGGGCCCTTCACAAAATTCCTTTTACTAAAATAGGCCCTTTCACAAAATTCTATTCCACAAAAACTTACTATTTATTAATTATTTATTATTTTGTGATGCTTTAAAATGTGTCATTTGTAAACAAACAAGTTCACCAAAGAAGAAAACTTCAGCAAAAGGATTAAAAAAAGTTCTTGTTTATAAATTCTTGGTTCGAATTTGAGTAACTGAATTTCAATTTTCATTACAAAATGTTAAGTTTCACAAAAATATAATAAATTTCACAAAAATAACTTTATAAAGTATATAGAAAATTCCATATAATGCGAACGACAAATTCACCCTCTCAAATTTATAAAACACAATGTAAACACATTGATAATTTGTTGTTACTACAGAGTGCAATAAAACAAAACACAGTTTTAAAATTAAAACTATTAGATGTCGAGCGTTGTCTTCTTGACGGCTTGTGTTCATCTGAGGAAGGCTAATGTTTAGCTGAAAGCTTATGGATTTTTAACATCTTATAGTTTTAATTCTAAAACTGTGTTTTGTTTTATTGCACCTCTGTAGTAACAACAAATTATCAATGTGTTTACATTGTGTTTTATAAAATAACTTTTACTTTTCACAAAATAGGCCCCAAGAAAAAAAAACCCTGAATCGACCCCTTGATGTGTACAGAATATCTTGAATTTTCCCCATACATCTCAACTAAAAATTTCACTGTTTACATCTGCAATGATGTGCAGATTTTAGCATCGCGAATTTGAGGGAGTCCACTAAATATGCAAAATGTTTCCTTATACTACAAATGAAATGATTTTCTAGTCAGATTCTTATCATTTATTGGCACACATCTTTACGTTAGTGCTTTTTTCTTTCTTTTTTTTTTTTTTTTTTTTTTTTTTTATAACAGGCCATCTTCTTTTAGCCTTTATTCATATGCTGCCAAATGCAATATATTTTACTGCATGAGTAATAAATTGGCCATACCACTTGCTCATCTGTGAAAAGATGGACAAAATCTCCTCTTATCTAGAAAATTAATCTGGACTAATCCATCTTGGAAACACCCATTTCAAAATTCAAATGATGTGTCTTTTTGGGCAGAGCGTCATTCTTAAACTTGGGAGAGGCAAAAGTTTAAGTGTAAGTACTTATAATTGATGTGTTGTAAACAAAGTTAAATATTTCTATATGAAATATTCTCGTATTTCAGCTTTTAAAGACATTTTTATTGAAGTGACTTTCCTGCATAATAATAGGTTAATTTATGAGTTTGCGTGTATTTGTTATTTCATGCCTGCCAAGTCTTCTCCATTTTGACATTATCTCCCTTAACCCTTACATTCAAAACATTTCCCTCTTTTTTTTTTTTGAGTTTTTAAAAAATGTGTATATATAATATTCAGGGTGTCTAGCCACCTGGAAAAGGCAGGGAAATTTACTATTTCTGAACAAAAGTCAGGGAAATTTGAAAAGTTAGAGACTTTTGAAACTTCCAAGGAAAAAAATAGGAAAAGGTTTCTTATAAAACTAAGGATTTGAAATTGCAGCGCCATTAAAATGAAACTTTGCTCTTCATAAGTACTGTAAGAGTATTTCAACCTCTCGTGCAAATCATTGTCTAACCCCTGTCCTTCTTTGTAACTCAGATTTTTAGTTCCATTTCACTGAAACTTTCTACAGAATGTTGTAGGATTGATTAGGTGTTTCATTCTGCCTACTTATTTTTGTTTAGGAACTGAACATTTGTTAGCTTAATGTATTGAATATTTATTATTTGTAAAAATATGTCAAAGCAATCTGTATTTAACTGTGACTAAAGTGATAAAGAATTTCATCCTGATTAGACAAAACGGATAGAACCTCATGCAAGTGTATATCTACAAAATGTTCAACAATTTTATAAATTTTGCAAAAATTTATTTAACAAACAGTAATTTGTGTCTCAGAATCAATTATAAGTTCCACTCTCAAATTCCCAACTTTTTTGATTTCTTTGTGGTGTGGAACATCACAATCTCGATACGTGGAAATTTCTTTAATTGGTCAGGGAAATTCGTTGCTGATCTGGAATAGACACCCTGAATATTTCATGATAGAACCATAAATTTGAACAAAATTTCCAAAAAGAATTTTTATTGAAAGCTAAATTTATTTTAAAGTATACAATCAAGTGCAACTTTAAGAGGAAAAAAAAAAAGCTAAAATATCTGAGTAAAACTTTTTCTGTTTAGCAAAATTGTGAGTCCTTTATTAAAGGACCTTTTACAACTTCTTTCATCTTAAAAAACAGAACCCTTCACAGAAATTTTCACTTTAAAACAGGACAGTTCACAAAATTTGTCTTAAAAATATACCTTTCACAAAAGTACTACATCTCTAAACTGAACATGAACATGTCACCAATTTATTTTAAAATAAAATCTGACTTTCGACAAAACAAATGTAGTAACCAAAGAGAATATTATGTAGCCCTTTTTTTTTTTTTTTTTTAATGCAAAAGATTTTGTTAAAAATAGATAAACAGGAACCTGACTATAATAATTTCAAAGTCACAAAATTATTGTTTTTTTTTTTTTTCACAAATATAAAAAACTATTCACAATTTCACAAAAACAGGATCCCATGAGAAAAGTTTGGACAGATCCCTAAGATTAATGCATTAAAATAAGATCTATTTTATGCCTCCCTCTCTCTCTCTTTGTAACTTTTATAAGAGTAGAAAAATCTCCCTATTTTTTATCTTCCAAAATTGGCAGGTATGTTATTTAATAATGTAAACAAGTTTAATTAATATCTGAAAAATGATTTTTTTTTTTTTTTTTAGGGAAAAAGAAAAAAATTAAGATGGCGAATTCGTCCAGTAGTGCACCACGAATTCAGGTCTTCAGACCAACCATGGAAGAATTTAAAGATTTCTCTAAATATGTGGAATATATAGAATCCCAGGGTGCTCATAAAGCTGGCTTAGCAAAGATTATCCCACCTGAAGGCTGGTGTCCTCGAAAATCAGGCTACGATAATATTGATCTTATGATTCCTGCTCCAATCAGTCAAGTAGTGACTGGGAGGCAGGGGTTGTATCAGCAATACAATGTCCAAAGAAAAGCAATGCACGTTTCGGAGTTTAAAAAACTGGCTGAAAGCCCTGCTTATAGAACACCACCTCATTTCGATTATGAAGATATTGAGAGAAAGTACTGGAAGAATATTACTTTTAATTCTCCTATATATGGAGCCGATGTGTCAGGTTCATTGTATGATGAGGATGTAAATGAGTTTAATATCCAGCGTTTAAATACAATCCTGGATATGGTGAAAGATGATTATGAAATAAAAATAGAAGGTGTAAATACTGCCTACTTGTACTTTGGAATGTGGAAAACAACATTTGCCTGGCATACTGAAGATATGGATCTATATAGTATTAATTACTTGCATTTTGGTGCTCCTAAATCATGGTATGTTGTTCCTCCAGAACACGGACGACGTCTAGAAAGATTGGCTTCCCAGTTCTTTCATGGAAGCAGTTCATTATGTCCAGCGTTTCTGCGACATAAAATGACAATTATAGCTCCATATATTCTCAAAAACTATTCAATCCCTTACAGCAAAATTACCCAAGAGCCAGGTGAATTTATGATAACTTTTCCTTACGCTTACCATGCTGGTTTTAATCATGGTTTTAATTGTGCAGAATCTACGAACTTTGCATTGCCTCGTTGGATAGAATATGGGAAAAGGTCATCCCAGTGTACATGTCGTAATGACTGTGTCAAAATTTGCATGGATGTATTCGTTAAAAAATATCAGGAAGACAGATATGAACTTTGGAGAATGGGTAAAGACTATGGATATCACCCTGAAGACCCGACAAGGTATTATGCTGCACCAGCTCCAAATAAATGTGAGCTTGCATTAAGTGTCAAAAGGCAAGAGGAGAGGAAGAAGCCGAAAGAGAAAGTCAAGCAAAGGAGACAGCCTCTTGCCAAGTCTAAGAAATCTGTAACTAAAGACCCTGATGAGGATTGGGTCGAATCGCCAAAGATTACCAAAAAGAAAAAAGCTAGAAGAAATCCTCCTTGTAAAATTGAAGAATTGTTGAATATTGAAGATGAAACTGTTATTCATGGGGAATCGTTAAGCGTGGAAGGTGAAGCTATTTTACCAGACAGAACACTGAGCTTAGAAGAGGAAACTATTATGCAAGAGGAATCATTAAATATTGAAGAAGAAACTATCATGCAAGATGAGCCATTAAATATTGAATGTGAAACTGTTATAGAAGAGTTAGATTATATTAAATGTGAAGAGGTGGAGAAACCTCCTGAGCTTCAGCCGTTTTGGCAGGCTGAAACTGAGAAGGCAAAGCAGCGTGCAGATAGTATTCAAGATGAAGTTATGTTGCTCTCAATGGACGAGGAAACTGAAATTGCTAGCAATATTTATTACCAGAGTGAAGCTGATATATTGGATAAGTTCCCTCAATTGAAAAACGCTATTCATGCAGGATCTTTATCTGTTAAACTTTTAGATGCGAAAAGTGATGTCAACAAAGGTTCTCAAGATAACCAATTGAAAGTTGATCCAAATAGTGTAAGTACTAGTTCAGTGAATTATTTTTCAGATTTTGCACAAGAACAAAACTGGCGATGTGAACCAGTCAATAGTGGAAATAACAAAATAAAATTGAAGCTTCTGTCGCCAAAATATAATCAAAATCACACACAGTCCACTTCTTCTGACTTAACTAAATTATCTAACAGTGAATTTTCATTCTCATATGTAACAAATGGAAATAATACAGAAACAGAAACAAAACAAAAAGAATGTAGTATAGAAGTGAAAGAAAAGATACTTAATATGGAAATAAAGAAAGAATATGATGATACAGAAATAAAAGAAGAAGTAGTAAGTAAGATAGAGATTAAAAAGGAGCATTCAATATCCAAATCAGTTGTTAAAGAAAGTCCTGGTTGTGGGAAAGAAACCTCCCCTAGAATCAGAAGAGCAGCTAACACCAAAGATAATTGGGCACATCCATTAGTTGGTTTATGGCAGTATGAAGACTTTGATTTTGAGGCTGAATGCAGTTATAATCATAAGTTAGCTTATATCCCACCCCATTGTGCTATTTGTGTTGTTTTCACACCCTTGTTGGAGAAAGATAGTTTCAATTCAGGATTAAATAATGTGCCTTCTTCGAGCATTGTCAAAATGCCCGAGTTTTGCTATGGTCTAACAAGTAATGAACTCATTATAGACAATAATTCTTTGTTTAAAACTGACGGGCCTGCACCTCTTTTAACGTGTGTTTCGTGCAGCGTTTGTGTCCATACCACTTGTTATGGTGTAACTGAATCACCCCAGGGAGATTGGACTTGCAGGAGATGCTCAGAAGATGCACTCGACGTCCAGTGCTGCTTATGTGTTCTGAGGGGTGGGGCTTTGAAACCAACATCTGACGGCCGATGGGCCCATGTCGTTTGTGCTATTCTCATACCTGACACTTATTTTGAGAATATGACTTTAAAAGAACCTATAAACATCTCAAACATTACACAGAATCGACTGCGTTTGAAGTGTAAATATTGCAAGGCACATGCTCACAAAGATCGTAGAGGTGTCTGTGTACAATGTTTGAGCGGCAAGTGTTATCTTCCTTTTCATGTCACATGTGGATATATGGCTGGAGTTATATTTGAAGCTAATGATTGGCCTGAACCTGTCCGCATAATATGTACTAAACACACTAGTGTTAGACGGCGAAAACCCATCGTTAGGCAATTCACTAACGTATCCGTTGGGGAATCGGTGGTTGCAAAGCATAAGAATCGTAGGTATTATTGGGCAAATGTGAAGCACATATATGATCAAGAGTATTATTCCATTCTCTTTGAGGATAATTCAATTTCAAAGAATACTCTACCAGAAGATATTATCAGTAAGGATGTCTCAGCTGATGGCGCTCCTGATATCAATGAAAAGGTGAAAATTAAATGGTCTGATGGCAAAATATACAATGGAATTTTCAAAGGATCTCAAACTACAGAAATATATGTGGTAGAATTTGACGATGGGACAATTCAGCATCAAGAAAGAAGACAAATCTTTGCCGCTGATGAAGAACTTCCTAAAGAAGTACAATCAAAAATGTCACATTCAAGTGAAGGGAAAGGTTTGACTGTTACTGACATCAGTGGGAAACGAGTGAGAATTTTTAACCACAAATATTTTACAGATTGATTTAAACTCTCTGTTGTATAGTCTATGCAGATTTGTCCATGCCATAAGACAGTTTAGTGATATAAATTTTACTCGAGGCGAACATTGCCAAAATCCTTTTTTCATAAATTTTACTTTTTGAAATGGCATATTCTGATTTTCATGTACATCCATTTCATTGTAACTATTCATACTTTGATAGCACAAGATATTGGAAATTATATTACTAGTATTGTTGAAAAGTGAAGTTATAAATGTATATAATTTTAAAAGTTACTTGAACATAGTAAAATCCATTCATCGATATTGTTGACAAATCATATATCATCCAGAAAAAAATATTGTACAGCAAAGATCTGTATATATGCAGTTAATCAAAGATTGTACAGATTTTTTTGTCCTTTATTTGTTCTTTTTTTAGTGTTAATATATTTTGTATTGTTATATGTTGGTCTTTTTGTTTTTTTTCCACCCACCTATATAGGAGAATTTTGAAAAAAATTAATAAACTGCTTTTAAAATCATATAGACTCTTTAATAGAGTTTGTTTTTAATAAACCTTTTCTAAATAACTGAGAGCTAAAATTGAATCTTCAAACCTGTAGTATTTGATATCTTTTAACTTAGCTATATTAAACCAAAATGTATTGCAATATATGCTTTCAAGTTGATTTTGCTTGTTCTAGTATTTGTTGCTTACATTTTGGTTTTGTTGTAAATTTAATTAAGTGTTGGTTTTTGAACTTTAGAATTATAGTAATATCTTTTCCAGTACAAAAGCAAAGCTTCAAAGTCTTGTTATTAATTTAAAAACTATTAATTTTTGTACCGTAAATGTTTTTTCTAAATTTATTTAAACAGGCAAGATCGTATGACAATGAATAATATGAAAATGATAGAAAAAGGAAGATCCTGTTCACTTTTCGCATCTAAATAAAAGTTCAACAGATAAAGATGGAGATTATGAAATAATATCCAATACATTATTTTTATATGTGTATTAAGAAATGCCCATAGTTTGTATTTTCCCATTTCCCTTCGTTAAATTAATGGAAATTGCTATGACTTCATTTTTAATATTCACAATTATTTTTCGCAATAAATTAGTTGAATCCAAATATTAAGAAATGCTCCTATTTTTATATTCTAATTTTCTTATATTAATTAAATTTATGCATATTGCTATGACTTCACTATTTATTTACTTGCAGTTTTTTTGTTGTTTTTTTAAATTGTTGATACCCAAAGTGGTTTTATGCTTTGAGTGTTAATATTATTTTTTTTTTAATTAAAAATTCTGCAATTGGTAGCATACTTTAATGTAAAAATCGTTATGGTCAATTTTGTATTTAAAAATGGTATATTTTAATGAGCTTTCTGAAATGGGATGGTAAAACTCTTTTCAACTAAATTATAAACTCCAAATATAATTTCTGATTTAATTTATTAAAAGGGAAATTATTGTCGTTAGCAGGCGTGATTGTTCCATTTGTACGCAAATTTTTTTTCTATCTTTTCTTAAATATGTAATATACATATATATTTAAAAATGAACACACATGTGGAAAAAAAAGGATACAGCAGGAATTAAACTTAATAAAACGGAAAATCAAAAATGGAATATATATATATATAACAAAATTTTGATTTTTCTGAAAAAATAAATGTTTACGATGTACAATTACTTAACAAATATAATGTTTATATTTAAAATATAATACCTGCCCAACATTTTTACCAAATGAAATGCATAAGATAATATTTTCTTTCAGAGCTGAGATTTTTCACTAGTGTTTCAGATATTTTTGCACAATTGCCCCTGAATTAGTAGGTTTACGGTTGAAAATTGTTTTGCTAAATGCATACTCCCTCTTTTCCTTTTCTTGTGCTATTAGCTATTTTTTATATCACTGTAGTTGCGCTGGTGGCAATATAAATACAGTATAACCCCGTTAGTCTCGGTAATTTGAACCGAAATTTATTTGAAATTAAAGGGGAATTAAATTGTTTCATTTAATCTTGAAGAAAAAAAATGGGTCTTATAAAAACTATCAAAAGAACCCGACTGCGTAAAAAGCGAGCTAAAAACATAGTCTTCATTTTGAAAGACCTATCCAATGATATGCCACTCAATATGGTGCGTAAGAACATTTTTTTAGTCTCTACCGCCATTTTGAATTTATGAAAACAAAACTTAGCCTATTACCATCGGACGGTTAAGACAAATCGATAGAGACCTCATTCATTAAAATCCATCCCGCCGTTGGGATGTTTCGTGGGTATAAAGAAATTCACCCACACATACTCAGATACGCATCAAAGCTTCTTGGCAGTCGGGTTTAAAAAAAAAAAAAAAAAAAAAAAAAAAAAGTCTTTAAAAAAAAATGAAAAAAAAAGGTTTAAAAAAATATATATATTAAAAACTAAAAATATTTTTTAGCATGCGTAATATTGTATTACTTTATTAGCAAAAAAAGAAGAAAAAGAAACATAGTTGAAAAGAGTAAAAGAACTATTGTTCCAATCTCTTTTACTTTCTCCCTATCTTATTCTACTTTTATTGGAATTTCAGCTATTCCAAAATTTTGCAAGTGATGGCCCTAATTAATTATGATTAGCAGGGTTGTACTGTAACAGCTATTAATTAAAAAAAATGAACCCACTTGAATCAAGTATTACAAAATCCTACTTGCCAACTCTTACACTTTAGGCGAAAAATTTGAACTTTTTGATAATTTTTTTATGCTTAGGATACCTATTTTTACATTTATTTCTCCCAATCTTTTATTTTTCTTCCTTTAATTTATTAATTACTTTTTAACTGTTTTTAATAATGTAGGGGGATATTTAATAATAATATTAAAGGGTTGGGTTCTTTCATCAATTAGCAGGAACAGTCACCACTGAATTATTTAACAATCGTCTATTATGTACTTAAAAATCTAAAAATGTTTGTGTGTTACTTAAGAAGTTACACGAGTCGTACATTCATACGAAAGAATTTTTTTTTTTTAACAAATATTCTTTACACATTTTTAAAGTTGGCTGGTTGGCAAAAGGGTTTGGGTAAATATTTATTTTTTTAATTATTCTTAATTTATTTGAGCTGTTTATATAATTATGCACTGTTTTATGTAATTTGTATTAAGGATAAAATTATGTAATTTATCTGATTTCTTTTTCTTTTTTTTAAAAATACTGTGAAGTATTTATAGTTTTTCAGCTGTGCATTATATAAAAGTTGGTGTAGTTTCTGTTATTGCAGAATGTTTGTATTTTTATTGATAGCTTTTTCTTTTTCAAATTATTAGGTTTGGTATGGAAGCTCTTAAAAAGCTTTGAGTTAACCTAAATGTTCTTTTAATTTAATTTATTATTATTATTATTGTGTGTGTATACAAGTAATTTGTATTTCGGCTGATTTACTTTCAAGGGCCTTTAAATAAATTTTCTTGCTTTTGTTAAATCTAGCTTTTTTCTTTCTTTCCCTGTGTTAACAATACAGATCAATTTTGGAAGTGTTTACCTGAAGAATTTTTTTTAGCTCCGAGCATGAATTGTCTTTCCCCTTCCCCACATTTTTAAGGTTAAATAGGTATTTTTTGGACACATTTTTGTAATTCATATTTGTCTGAAAATATTTTTTTGTTATCTTTAATATACAATCCTTATCCTTTTAAGATCCATATTTAAAATATTTTCAGGTGTTTCAGTAATTTTACTTAATCATTTTTAAAAAATATGTATGTACAGTAGACTCAACTATTTGGCCTAATGTGGTGGTTCCAAAAAATCCTGAGTCCTACTATCCCCATACCATTAAAAACTTTTATACCAAAGCCTACTTTTATTAATATTTTCAAACCTCTTAATAGAGTCTGGTACTTCATAAATGTTTTATATGTACTGTACTGTACGTTTTGAAATTTATTACAGAAAAAATGTTCAAGAATAGAAATATTGTACACGTTTTAAGATAAACTTTATAATGTCTAACTTAATTTCAGAAAACAAAATAATATAACCTGTGTATGCAGTTATTAATATAGTACATACAGTTTAAAAATAAACAAAACCTTAATGTAAACACAAGCCTAATTTTTAAAAAAAGATTTAAATTTCTTTTACTATTTATTAATAAATGATTACACAGATGTTGAAAGTTAGTCTTAATTTAAGAGTCAAAACATAGTTTTTTAGTTCTTGAAAAAGTCTTTGACGGATGATTGCTTCTCCCTTTCAGCCCCCCTCCGTGATGGTATACAATGTGTAGAAGGATCCTATATCGTAACAGACAAATATAAAATAAAGGACCAAATAAACAATATAAAATAAAAGCTTGTGTCTAATGGCTTTTCAAATTAATTCCTAATTTTATTAATTAACTTTTTAATGAGGCTGAATGGCTGGGAGCCTATTGTATATCATTACTTAGAGAAACTTTGATCATTATTATGAATAATGATGATTATGCATGTGTAATAATTAAAATAACAGAAAAAAAAATCAAACATATAGTTGATTTGGATTTTATGGCATCCGATCCACAAAAGAATGTGCCATTATGTATCATATATTTTTTAATTATAAATAATAATGTGTCTCTTACCTAAAATAAAATAAATAATTAATTCTATTTATTTAAATAAATAAAATTTTCTTGCGGTTGCTAGGGTGCGACGTCAGTTGAAACTCTCTGCCTCATAAAGTTTCCCCACTTGCTATCAAGGGTCTTAAAAGGATATGGATTTAAATATTCAGTATTGTATATTTAATGGAGTGTTCTGTTAAAATATCCTTGACTTTCTTATGTACAATATTTCTTACATTAATTTAAACTAAAATTCTTTTTCTTTTTTTCTTGAAATAATCAATAATAATCGCACAAACTATACACTATCTTGAGGGGGAAAGTAATACACGTTAAAAGCAATGTGCACATGTTTAAAGTGAGAGGCTAGATGGTGATAGATTAGTACTGGAGATTTTGTATTTTTTTTTATTTATGCCAAGCTTTATAGTGTAACAAAATTATTTAAAACCACAATTTTCATATTTCAGACTTAAATTTGTAACTTTAATACACTGTAAAAACCCTGTGTTTTAAGGACTGAATAGATTTTCTATCTATAAGTAGATCCCTTTGTAGAATTGTTGTTCATTGCTGTAAATACATTCTCCTTAGAGAATATATTGTAAATGTATTTATGGGCGCTTTTAATAGTTCTAACGAGAGACTGATTTTGCATAGAGTAAGACGTTCAAATTTAAGTGATCAGTGCAGTATCCTATGATTTGTTATATTTTGTACAAGCATCAATAATTAATAGAGCGTACAGTGTATACCCGAGGCCTGAGAGTTGTATTTTTCTATAAATGCTCTTTCAGCGTGTAATTTTTAAAACGTTACTCAAGTAGGGATGCCAGATTTCTCTAAAAAAGGGAAGATTTTTATTACACGTTTATTGGTTTTATCGCACTGCAGTCACTTTTCACATCCTAAGTCCTGTGACTAAATTATGTTAAATGGCCCAGTAGTGTCTGTAAGGAAATTTCCTTAAAAACAGTTCATTGATTAATAAGTATTATTTTTCAACTGTATCTGCATTATGAATCACAAATTAATTGTAGCTGAAATAAATTAAAACAGCCTAAAATTAAGTAATTGTTATGACTAGTGTTTACATTTCTTTTAAAAAGGGCAGGGCAGATTTGCTCAAAAGGGTATTTTTGTCTTGTAAAAGATCACTTATATTTAGTAAAAGGGCACATTTTGTTTAGTGAAACGACACTTCTCATTGTATTATCATTTGTCAGTTCTGAGGAGTGGGGATTTCAACTCTAAACCATTAATAAGTATTAAGTCATAAATTTCCTGGCGGGCATTTCGAAGGAGGGGGGGGGGGGGGGGAGCCACACTCTGGATTCACTGGCATACATTATCAAGGTAAGCTGAAATCGTGCTGTATTTTTAAGATTCTCATAAAAAAATCTAATTAAAATAACACACATTTTTTTAATATTCCACTTATGGAAACGTGCCATTCTGGGACGATTTTGAATGGTAAATGCACTACAATTTGAAAACACAATACAATATGCAGTTGCTGCATTGCATCTGTTTTTTTACATTAAGAACTTACAACACGTGAGACAATCGGAGCAACAGAACTTCTATTTTCAAAAGGCCACCTGATTTCTGGGACAGGGATGGGGAGGGGGGGGGGGGTGTTAGGAGAGGAAAAAAACAAATATTTTGAAAAAAAAATAAAATAAAAATAGAGGATACAAAGAAGCTACTGGGAAAAGGGCCAGGGTGTTTTTACCATGTCTAAAAAGGACAGGGTGCATCGGCAGTTTAAATGAAAAGTGCAAATCACAATGCCCTTTGTAAAACATCAAATGGGGACACTAGTTATGACTGTTACCAAAATAAATCTTATAAAAAGAAAACAAGAAGAATATTAAAATGTAACTTAAAGATATACCATGCTAGTGATTGTTTTAAGCAAGTCAAAAATGTAAACTAAGAAAAATTCTTGAAACTTAAGTCAAATATGAAAAAAAATCATATGGAAAAGTTTTAAATGTACAATAAGTCTGAAAACATACATTCTGGCAACCCTAACTCAGATTATTTTTAAATTTAAGAATGTGAAGGAATCTTTAAATCTCTTTATGAAGTTTAATAGCATGTGCAATAGTAGTTTTAATAGAAGAATAGCAATCTTTAATATTTGTTTTGTATTAGAGGTTATTTTACTTTTCTGTGTAAATATATCTTAAGTTCCTTTGATGATTTTTTATATATTATTAAGTATTTATGTATTTTTTCTGGATTCATTTGGCATGAATGCAATTAGCTCTATTTTCACAAATCCTATAAAAATCACTTACTACTCATTAGAAGATAAATAATAAAATATAGTAAATTAAAAACATTTATGATATTAAATTTCATTATTAAAAATACAAATACAGTAAAACCTCTAAATAACGGACACCTCGGGAGCGCAGAAATTGTCCGCTATTCGGAGGTGTCCGCTATTGAGAAAACTTCAGAGATTCACAAAATCGCTAAGAAATGCTTAACGTTTCATTAATTGGCTTTTGTATGTCCGAGAACTTCTATTATATGATTAATCAGAAATTAAAATTACTTTTTTAAGCAATAAAACTGAAATGAAATTGTACATACATTTTCCCACTGTTTATTACATTCTTAAGGAAACAATCTGTTACAAAAGATTGCTTTTGCTTGTGATTACATGTAGTTAGTTTTTCTATGCGACGTTTTAATGCTATCGGTAGTTTTAATCCTTCTGAATCATCTTTTTTGGAAAAAAGAAAAATAATAATGTGTAACTGCTCACTGTGTATTGTCGCTTCTTGGAAATTCTCGATATTGCAGGAAACATCCCCTGGTTTCAGTATCTTATTTATATCACTAATAGAGTCAGCTTTTGTCGAAGATTCTGAAGGAATATAATCGCCTACGTCAACTGATTCTTCTTCAGTAGGTCATCATCAATGTTAATGAACATTTTGGCATTTCTTCACTCCTGATACATTTCATTAAATCACTTATTGCGATAGTTCTTCATTTCTATCAGAAATAAGTGTTTCATTTTCTTTTAATATAAAGCCTGCTTTTCTGGAATATTGTCGTACGCATTCCGGTTATATGTTTTTTACACATGAAGAAATCCGAATTTGAAAGCATCGGGAACATTAACTAATTTCAGGCTGTTCTCAACTGTATTCATAGAATAAAACTTCGAAAGAATATGGCTTAATAAAAGCTTTCTCCATCAGGCTTTACAATTGTGTATAACGCCTTGATCATTGAAAGCATCGGGAACATTAACTAATTTCAGGCTGTTCTCAACTGTATTCATAGAATAAAACTTCGAAAGAATATGGCTTAATAAAAGCTTTCTCCATCAGGCTTTACAATTGTGTATAACGCCTTGATCAAGGGGCTGGCATATGAAAGTTGATGTTTTTTTTGGGGGGGGGGGAGGTGGGAGGGGGAAACACAGTTTTAACATTGTCCAATTTAAAATGTTTTGGATGAGAAGGTGCACTGTCCAAAAACAAGAGAACTTTCCTTTGTTTTTTTCATCCTATTATCAAAGGTAGTTAACCATTTAATCACTAAAAATCTGGTTATCCAAGCTTTTTTATTAGCTCTATAACACCAAATTTTTTAAATTGGATGTTCTTTGAGAAACATGCGGGTTTCAGAGATTTTTGAACTATAAGAGGAATTTAAAATTCCCCTAATACATCGCAACATAATAAAATAGTGATTCGCTCTTTTGTCATTTTTTCGCCCATACAGCCATCCTGAAAAAATTCTGAAAAAGAGTCCGTTTTCCTCGGCATTAAAAATGTTTCTCTCCTCATAACCTTCACAAATTGATTGCAGTTATTCATGCCAATCCTCCACTTTTTTCAGAGCTACAGATTTTGCTTTTCCACATATTGTTTTGAAAGAGATGTTGTGCCGAGACAGGAACTTTTCCAGCCATCTACCCAAACTCTTAAAATCATGTAATCCGAGTTCTTTGGCGACTTTTAAAGCCTTTTTCTGAATCAAAGGCCCACTGATAGAAATTTTTTTGAACGAAGTGAAGTAAACCAGTTCAGAAATATAGAATTAATTTAAATGGAATACCTTAGTTTCACCTTTTTGGTGTTTCTCGTTAGAGATGATAATCCACAAATTCTTTATTTCGTAAAATCTCTCCCACTTGTGTTTTACGTATTTTAAAACATTAGGCAGGTATCCGTAAACTATATTTCTGTTTTTCAAATTTACTTACATTTACAATTTCAAAATTTTTTTTAAGTTAATCGCTTTCGTTTTGAGGTCATTCTCGAAACATTAATCACAAACAAGACACTAAATTCAGAATACGCAGAACTCAATGTATTCAGAAAACGATAAAAATGGTTTTAACATATTTTAAAGCTTTGAATATTGTATGTCAATTAAATCTGAAGAATCAAACAGTAATCGATACAAAATACATACGATATTGGAGGATTCCCCACACCATTGAGAATTTTCCAGAGACCACCCCCTACATTTATCTGTGGTCAAAAAATTTGTGACACATTCCCTTGATAAATTCCGAGGCCTTTTACTTTTTTTTCATTTTCTTTCTCGTTAAAAAACATTTTTCATCCTTGATCGCCAAAACTACTGTCCGCTATTCGGAATGTCCGCTATTCAGAGGTTAAACATACAAAAATTTAGATTTTGGGAGTGGGGATTTGAAAAGTGTCCGTTAAATAGAGGTGTCCGCTATTCGGGAGTGTCCGTTATGGAGGTTTTACTGTATTTGACTGGAAGAAATAAATATCACATGGAAACATTAAAAATGGTAAAAATTATTTTAATTTAAATCATAAAAAAATATATATCATATGCCTTGTATAAAGCAACTTATCAATATTGCATCAGCATTTTGGCATTAAATAGATTTGGAAATTGTCTTCAATAATAGATTTTGGATTGCATTTGCAGTATTAGTAAAATGTGCCAAGTCTAGAAAAAATACAAATACTATCAAACTTTTTCAAATGCTAGTACTGTAAATCAGATACTTAGAAAGTAGTATTTTCCTTTTGTAAATTATTCCAACTGATGTTCCTTGCAATTAATAATAAGTCATTGCAGTTTATAGAAATGATGTTATTCACTCAATTTGGATTATTATATGATATGCAAAATCATATTTTAGTCAGCATGACTGATTATGTTAAGGCATTGATATGTAAAGGAGCAGGGATATATTTAACCCTTAAACATAAATATAATTTCTAATTAAAAGGAGCAGTTTAAAAAATTGTCTACTCTCTTTTATCATGAAAAATGTTCTTCTAAATTTTAAAGAAATTAGTCGCATTAAAAATAACTGCAGCAGTAGAATTGGTGAAATTATTTTGGGAAAAAGGAATATGAAATATTTAAAAGTTAAGTAAAATCTGCTTTTATCTAAGTTGTAAGTTGGTTGTACTAATTAGCTGTAAAATATTAATTATAAACAACAATAGTGGAGCCCTAATTATTAATATGTACTAATTATTGCCATTGGTCAATCAAAAAATTATAAAATATAGTTAACTTTTTGATTTATTTACCAATATGCTTAAAAGTTTAGGATTAAGCTACTAAATTTATTTGAACATTGAAATAATGGCACAGTTATACATAAAAAAAATATTCTATCTCAAAAATACATTCATGTTTATTATTATTATTATTGATATATTGAACTTCAATTTCTGTATAAAACAAGTTTTTAATTGTTTATAGCTTAACTCTTTTGTCCCTAAATATAAAATGTGCCATGTTCTTTGGTACATATATGTACCATTTTGCAACAAAAGGGTTAAACAGTACTTTGTTAACCAAGGCATTCCCTCTTTACAATTTCCACTTTTGATTATAATATGTGAATGTCTATAGATTTTTTTTTACCTGTGTTTTTTTTTATATGATACTAAATTTTTATTTTATAACAATACATTATTATTATTTATCTCTTATTTTCAATTAAACAAGATATAATATTCTGATATGCATATTGCATGTAGCAAATAAATTGGTTTTTCGAGTTGTAATTATTATACAATTTATGAATTCTAAAATGTTTTAATGATTTGTGATCTCAGTGAAAATAGCTAAATTTGTGAATAATGTCACCACATGTGTTCCTCATAGATGTAGTATAATTCATTCATTCAAATGTGATGTAATAATATTTTATAGTTAACACTTGTTAGTGTTTGCATCTCTCTTACCACCTTCTCTTTATTTTATCAAGTGTAATTTATTTTATAAAGAATATGTTTCATGTTTTTTCTGTACAATACCTCCATCCATCATTTGTTAATAATTTATTCACTGGTTGTATTTTATCAGTGCTAGTCATAGATGTATTCCAGGAGAGTCAACTTAAATCTCACAAGATGTTCTTTTTCTTCATTAAAATTCATTATAAATATTCATTACAACTGCTCATTAATCATATTCTTTAAAAATGGGTTCACAAATATTTTTGTGTACATAAAAATAATCAATGTCATTTTTATTATAACATTCTCTCCAAATTAATCATTATTAATACAGTATTACCCACATTTAACAGATATCTTGGAACGAATAAGTATTGATTAAGCTTCATCACTTATATAATAAATGATATAGGTTTCCAAATTTAAAGAAAATGTCAATGTCAGGTATCAAATGTATGTAAGAATTAGATATAAAATAATATTTATATATAGTGCCTTTTATTAAATTATATAGCATGCATTATATTAAAGATTTCTTCATTAAGCATTGCTTAAGAAGCTACTTCACTCAGGCGAAAATACCCGCTCGCTAATGTTAATCCTATGGGGGAAATAATTTGAGATATCTTGTTCGCAATTCAATATTTTTAAATGATTTTTTTTGCATTGGATAGCTGAGGTCAATCTCTGTGCACACTCTTTTGTACTTTTTCGATTTTGATTACAAGTTTTTTTTTTATTAAGATACTTTCACTTTCGGAACTGGTTTCGAAAGTGAAAATATCCTCAATAAATTTTTTAAAAAAAAGGCAACAAAAATCGAAAATGTACAAAGGAGCGAGCATAAAGATTGATCTCAGCTATCCAATGCAAAAAAAAAAAAAAAAAAAAAAAAATCATTTAAAAATATTGAAATGCGAATGAGATATTGTAAATTATTTCCCCCATAGGATTAACATTAGTGAGCGGGTGTTTTCACCTGAGTGAAGTAGCCCCTTTAGCGGGCAGTGTCCACAAAAAAGGGCACCTAATTTTAATTCCAAAACTGACAATTGGCACCAAGAATATGTAATTAAATTTTCCCTTTTATAAACTACGGGAAACTAAGCAAGTTTTTATTTTGTAGTAAATTCTGGTTTAAAAACAGACTTACTCCGCGCCGGAAAGGGTTAAATCTCACCAACTATTAGGCTACACATGTTATAATGTTGTTGAGTGTCTCATATAGTAATACTTTATTTTCAAATGTTTCAAAAATTGTTATATACATTATTTTTAATATAAAAATCATTTGTAAGTTGCTTACATAGCGTTTTTAGCCTATAAAAAATCCTATAATAGATTTTCAAGTAGTTATTTCTTGATTTAAAAAAAAATATTTTTTTTTTTTCTAATGCATTGAAAGCATTAAATGTTTTAGTCACTCTCTCATTGTTTAAAAATATTGTTTAAGCTTTTGTATAGATTTCAGAGCAATATCTGGTGAAGGTGTGATATTTTTATTTATTTATTTATTATTAAATCCAGAATATAAGGAAAAAATGTTTACAAAATGCTATAAAATTCTAGTGCACCATTAAAACAACAAAAATAACTTGCTAAATCTAGAATCTATATTTAGGTTTCTCTATAATTAAATAGTTGGTAATACTTGAAGAAAGAAAAAAAAAAAATACATAAGAATGAACACGTTTCTTCAAATACCCATACTTGCAAACAATATTTTTATATGTGGGTATTACTGTGGTTAAAATAAAATTGCATCATTAAAGAAAAAAAGTATATGTAGCATACATTTCTTCAAATACTCATGCTTATATTATTACATACAAACAAAATTCTTGCTAATTGCAGAATCTGTGTGTGGGTATTACTGTAGTTAAATTTGTATAATTAAAGAAAAGAAATATACGTATTACATGATTTTTTATGACTAAATATTCTCGCTTGAAAATTTATAATAAAAAAGGGATACTTTTCTGTTACATGAACACCAGTCACAGCTTTGTGACAAATTTGGTTAAACTTTTTATTTCTTGTCAATCAGATTATAAATGGTTATTTATAATTTTTTTTTTTAATTTCTTTTTTCAATATGATTTTTAAAAATATTTTAGTATAACTTAAACAATTTGGTAATTACCAAATGATAAATGATCTGTGCTTAAATTTTTCTAAGGCAAAGTATAATTTCTATTATGAAATTTGTTCATAAAAGTAAATATATATTTATTTTGAAGCCCTTAAATGGCACTGTAGCCACAGAACCGAGATTTATACATTAAGACTTGATTTCAAGTTTCTTTAACTGATATTCAATGTAAATATCTCTGTAGTGTACATCCACCAATTTTTATTAATATTCTGTTAATCTTAATAATTGAATTTATCTAGCACCACTGACATTAAAAAAAAAAAAAAAAAAAAAAAAAACATTTTCAATAACAGTAAAAATAAAATCATTTACCAAACCATTTTTCAAAAACATCTTGCACTTGTTGCAAAGTGATGTTCGTGTAACAGAAAAATAACTAAAAATGTAAACCTAGGTTATATTAAAAAAAAATTGGATCAATAATTTACATTTAAAATAAATTGATTTTTTGCTTCTCGGAATGCTTTAGACTTTCAGTGCTTTTAAATTGTTGTAAATTAGATGTTGATGATCCCTGGTATATTTAAATATTTTTATTACAGTGGTAGCTGACATGCGTTAAAAACTATTATGTTATTTATCAGTATTTCTTGTATAATCTTTTTTTCTTTGTTACTTAATGTGGTTGTACAATGCTCTCTTTTATAAAATCCTCATTTTATTTGTAAAATTGTCAATGTTGCAGTGCTTTTTAGCTGTATGTAAAAAAGCACTCATTTTGCAGCCGAATTCGCTTAATAACGAAAGGTCTCGGGCAAACGAAAGTCACTCAAATGCTTGTACACAACTGCTGTAATATACATATATAATAAAAAAAAAAAGCAGAAGGTGTAATATACTTTTATGTTATAGATTCAAATTCGTATTAAGCGAATTCGGTTTTTATTTTATTTGCTTAGAACTATTAAACTGAGATATTTGTATGAATAATGATATAAAAAAAAAACCTGTGCAATTTGCATACTCTTTTGGCCCTTATTGCCATTTGAAATTTTCACTAGGCATAGCTGTGTGATGTCATATGTTCAGTGTTGTTCTAATTTTTTGTCTTTTTAAACACTTCTTTACCTGATTGTGTGACATTGATGATTCTGTTAAATAAATATCTGTCACCCATATGTTTTTTTGCAGTCGTTATTTCTTTCTCACAAAATTTCATGTCAAAAAAATTAATACATCAAATTAAGATCATCGTTGGTATGGTAAAACTTGTGAATCTAGGAGCCTGTCTATAATGCAGGGGTAGTACTTGTCCTGAAATATGGTAGTCTGGCCTAATATTCTTGAAATGTTGCGAGTTTTGTGCTATATCGGCATTTGAAATCAGCAAATAGGGGGTAGGTGTACCTTTTTACTGATGCAAAACGATCACGAAAGTCACAATTTTCTTCAATCTATCGTTAAAAATAGTAATTTTCATCAATTTGCACAAAAAAAGAAAGAAAAATCCCAATTTCTACCAGTTATGTTATAAAAAAGAAAATCTGCAATTTTCGTTGATCAGTGAAGAAAAAAATCGAGATTTCCGTCCTTCAGTAATGCAAAAATTGCAATTTTTTAGCAGATTGGTCAAAGGGTTCTGGTAAAATTACTTTTCTTTTAATTGTATACTTTTACAGCAAAAAAAAACTGTATCTAGTGTACTATTTATGATAATAAAATGTATTGAAGAGGGAGTTAAGGGTTTTTTTGGTTAGTATGCCAAGCAAATGTGTCCTGAAATATCGAAAAAAGTATGTCCTGAAATATCATCTAGGGCTAATACTACCCCTGATAATGGAATAAAAGGGCTTAAGAGGCAGATTTTATAAGAGTCAGGCAGGTCATTATACACACCATTTTTGATTTTGCCGAAATTTTTATGGTGGTTTCTTCTAATGATTTTAGAAGACACCTATATATTTTTTTTTCACAAAAATTTTTTTTGTGACCCACAAAAATTCTTAAAGTTGGTCGTGACTCAGTATTTTTCTCGAATCGACATCTTTCCGTATTCGATTATCTCAGTGCATTGAGCATCAGCCAAAGTAATTCTTGTGTTTACAACATGACCTTTAGTAGCTAAATTGAATTATTTTGTAAATTTCATGGCTGACCTTCAGTGCAACCTGGCAGTGTTCGCCAAACTTTGTCGCGGAAAATGAAAAAGCGCCATATCTGAGACCTCATGGACCCATGCACTGAAGGTCAGCCATAGTTTTGGGGTTTAACTTGTGTAGTACTACTCAGTATTAACTTAATTAGCTCATTTGTTGCATGGCTCATCCTCAGTGCTGCCGAAAAATAGCTACTTTTGTATCTAACAAAACCAAAGAAAGTCCTTTTGGTGACCCTGTATTTCAGTGCACTGAGGGTCAATGTGGAACTTGAAAATTGTATTTCATAGTATGAGTCCTGTCTTTTAACAGACAGTTGACAGAACTTTGGCTAATGGCCATGTCAGCACATAAGGCTTACTTCAAAACATTGTGGAAACGGAAAATATGGTAACAAAGCATACAAATTAGCTATATATTAGGCCTATAAACTATTCACTATATGTCATATGTTTTTTTTTATTTTATATGTGACTAGTCAGTAGGCAACCATATCCTTTTTTTACAATGTCATAATTTCACTTGTAGCATAAGCAATAAAAAAATAACGTTGTAATTCTTAGCAATCATATTCAGAGAAATAATTTTCCATGCAATGATGTACACCCTCAAACTGAAAAAAAAGAGTCAAAAACAATGTTCATCATTTTGGTAAAACGTTTTTATTGAACACCTTAAAAAAAAAGATTGTAACAAATACTATTTTATGTTTTTACCGCAATGAGAAAAATTGGATTTTACCCAAAACGAAATGTTTCTGAAGTTCAGCTTATTAGTAATAAAAGTCAATAAAACATTTCTACTGTTGAAGGTGTGATATGTGCATTCCACAGACACCGTATGGTATATTTTGGCAGCCATCAAGAAGGTGTTGCACACCCTGATCATACAGTGCATCCTGCTAAGAAAAAAGAAAATGTTCGCATGGCATCATGGAAGGTATATTTACATTGGAATTTGATATTTTCATCTTTTCCAATGGATGGCATGTTATTTAGCAAGCACAGAATAATTGATGATGTGAACCATGGAACAGAAATAGCGGATGAGAACCATTCAGAAGCAACAGCTGATCCAAATTATGAGCCACCAGCTGGTACTTTATATATAAATGAGGCAGAGAGAGATCAACGTAAACAACAAATGCACACCTTTACTGAAACTGCAGCTCCTGACATGAGTCCTCTAAAATTCCAAATTCCAAATCCAGTCACAGAACTTTCAAAATCAAGTATCTATTATGCTAAATGTAAATACAAAGAAGCCAAAAATAACTTCAAAAACAAGTTTTGTGAAAACTTTGCACCAGAGCAAGGGAAAGTATTGTATAAAATGTCATCTTCATCTCCATCCTCAGAGTCCGAAAGTGATGTACTAGAATTACTTCAGCATATTGTACGAGCCTATGAAAGTGCAGTAAATAGCAAAACAAAAATTTTAATCTTGAGTGTTTTATCTCCAAACGTGATACTATGTATTTTTTCGAATGTACGTGGAGATCTGCATATGGCCCAGGAGCTGTTGAAGTCTCTGAAAAAACAACCAGGAAGAAACTGGACATCCATAAGTGTGAACATTTTCTTCACTATCTATTTGAATCAGGCACAATTCAAGATGTAGCATATGGTGCAAGTACATTAGTGTATGACAGCAGAGAGAAGCAGATTGTACCTCGGGCCATCCTTAATGCATTGAAAAGCCACACTATTTTACAATACCATTAATTCTGTTCCGAAGTTAATTATACACCTTTATCAGTAAGTTAAATTTTACATATCCTCAATGTTTTGAAGCCTAATCAACAACACAATATTGCAGGAATGGACAACACCACCGTGGAAGGCTTAAATGGATTCCAAATGCTGCAAACAATTATAAATGAATGTGCTGCTGATTTGAAAAAAAAACTGAATGCTATGCTTCAGAAAGCTCAGCGCTATTTGAAACTCGGATATGCGCTCCACTGTTCAGAGAATAGCCAATGCACTTCGCATTGCACAGTATTTACTTTTTCCTATGCCTATGATAACTGCTTCAAGTCCTTGTATGAACATGAGCTTAGTGAAATTTTTGATGAATGCTGTAATGTGTTTCAACGATTTGATTCAACTTCAAAAATTGTGTTCTCTGTTGAAGATACTGCTAAGAAAAACGAGACGGTTTATGATGCCAATCTTGGACAGAATTATGTGATGAACTGGATGAGGCACATATTATGTGGTGTGCAGCAGAATGCATCTAAGACAACCAGCATAAATAAACAACGCCATGAGATTCTGGCTGAAGGATTGGGCACAAAAAGTAATACAAACAAAATATCGAGAAGCACAAAAGGATTATTTTGGGAAATGGGGTATGTCATTCCTCTCCACATTGATGTTTTATTCACACAAGGAAGAAAACTGCGAGACGCTCAGGAAAGAAGTTTATTTTACATGTCTTTTCAGGTGTGATTAAGACACATTGAACATTGCTGCACATGTTCTTGCAAAGTTTCATCCAGATCATCGCAACCTGTATTAAAAATCGAATAATGCTGGTTGCTATGGTGGTAATGGTTGCGCTGTATTTACTCTGCAAAGAATTATAAATGAACGGAGAATTCCAGTACAAATTGGCAGTTATGTGGCAGCGCAGCTGTACACAGAGACAGCAGAGAATGGTACATTGGTAAGTAGGCCTATTTTGATTTCAAGATATGCTTGGTGAATGAAAAAAAAATGTTTTGATTTAGGTGATGGTGTTGAAATAAAAGATGATCAGATCCAAATGAATTGTATATGAAGCCCAGTGGAAGCAAAGGAAAAAACAATTTCCAATGGCCTAAAACAACAGACAACCAAGGTAGGGTTCATCAAAGCAGCATCTTGAAATGCTTGGAACCACCAACCATTCAGGGAACCCAAACTCATAGACTGTCATTTATTTTCAAAGAAGATGAAATTTTTGAATGTCACAACTTTTTTAAAAGGTGGATTTTAGAAAATAAAAAATGCTATTTTATAGCTTTCTATCTTATTTTAGCTATTTGGTAACTTGCAAGTAGTTTTTATTTCCTACTTCAAACCTTACTGTACAGCTAATTGTATGCTTTGTTACCATATTTTCCATTTCTACAATGTCTTGAAGTAAGCCTTATGTGTTGGCATGGCCATTAGCCAAAGTTCTGTGAATTGTCTGTTAAAAGACAGGTCTCATACTATGAAATACAATTATCAAGTTCCACATTGACCCTCAGTGCACTGAAATACAGGGTCACCAAAAGGACTTTTTTTGGTTTTGTTAGATACAAAAGTAGCTATTTTTCGGCAGTACTGAGGATGAGCCATGCAATAAATGAGGTAATTAAGTTAATACTGAGTAGTACTACACAAGTTAAACCCCAAAACTGTGGCTGACCCTCAGTGCATGGGTCCATGAGGTCTCAGATATGGCGCTTTTTCATTTTCCGCGACAAAGTTTGGCGAACACTGCCAGGTTGCACTGAAGGTCAGCCATGAAATTTACAAAATAATTCAATTTAGCTACTAAAGGTCATGTTGTAAACACAAGAATTACTTTGGCTGATGCTCAATGCACTGAGATAATCGAATACAGAAAGATGTCGATTCGAGAAAAATACTGGGTCGCGACCCACTTTAAGAATTTTTGTGGGTCACAAAAAAATTTTTTGTGAAAAAAAAATATATAGGTCTCTTCTAAAATCATTAGAAGAAACCACCATAAAATTTTCGGCAAAATCAAAAATGGTGTGTATAATGACCCCCCCATTTCTGCCTCATTCTTATAAAATCTGCCTCTTAATATGCACTGGAGCTCAGCTCCGGTACTTTTCTGTTTTTAGTAAAAATTTAAATATTGGTCAGAATTCACCGGAGCTCATAAGCACTGCCGAACGGAGCGCAGTGCAATAAATCTTCCAAAAACGAATCCTAAGTTACCCTTTCCTTTCATCTCCAACCTTTTACCTACTTTTGTACCAAAAAACTTATATAAGTGACTTAATATGTCACTCAGTAAGAGATGGAGATGAAACGGGCTCGATTTTTATATCATTCTTTGGGTTTGGGTAGGCTTGAGCTCAATCTGTCTTTAAATTCAAAATTTTATTAATTTCCATTTAAAATCATTTTAATGCTATTTTGATCAGAATAAAGAGTAAACAGAAATAGTCTTTTCTATCCTGCATAGCTGCGAACTATTCATTTTTTGTGTTAACACTCCGAATAATAATCCTGAGCTTATTGAATCGCAGAAGCCTGTGATTAATGAACATTTAGGATTAGGCAAATGTTTCTATTCGGAAGTAATAATAACTAAAAAGTGGAATAGTTGATAGCTAAGCATATGCAGATAGATGTATTTAAAATTTTTATTTTGCTAAATAATAAAACAATGTTTTAAATTGTGAAAATAATACATGGCATATAAATATGCAGATTGGAGTGATGGCGTTGATGTGTGTGAGGAGGGGGGGGGGGGGGGTACGACGGGTGTTAGTACTGCAGAATATGAGGGGCTCCGGTACTTTTTTTCTTTGAAATCCTATCTTGAACTTAAAATTTTGTGGTTCTAAAAGAAAAACCATATGAATCTACTTAAAACAGTATTTGTGAGCCATTGTAATTACATTTTGTCAGGCACTGTAATATAGTCAGGGTTGTAGTGGAAGGTATACACGCGCCACATACCTTCTGGGATTTTCTTTTAAAGAAGTATACTTTTTCCGTATACTATTTCTCAACCCTTTCAAGGGCAGGTGCTAAAATGTTTAAATGATTGATTGATACCAGGATTTACAATCAATCTTATTTGAAAATAAATAATAGCTTTTTTTCACGTAAGATATGAAAGTAAAATTCTGGTGCCAATATGGCATTTGGAAATTAAAATTAAGTGGGACGTATATGTCCCACTGCCTTTCAAGGGATTAAGTAAAGCTATAGTGTGTATTCTTCAGCATATACCTTCTACCTAGAGCTGGAATCTTTTTACATCCGCATTCCAACTTTTTCCGAAAAAGATTTTGCATAACAATTATGTGCCAGGAAAAAAAAAAAAAGTGGATTAAAATAATGAATCAAAATTACTTGAGTTTTTAAAAGGTAGGGATGTTATAGGATTAAAAAATATTGGGGGTACTTTACATATATGTATAACACTGTAATAATTTGTAAGTAATTATAAGTATGTAACAATTACATTTTAGGAGGTATGAAAAAAAGTAAATGCAATTTCTGTTATTGTATCTTGGATACCAAATAGTCATTCATATCGGGTTCGTACTTAGTTATTTTCAACGAAATGCAAGCTGAACTGAATCATCTGACAATTGATTTCTATTTGAGTTTTTGTATCATTGATTTTCGAAAATAATGACTCGCAGGCATAGGTAGAGGGGAAAATAGCAAAATTTCATCATTGTCATTTTTGCTTATAATGCCTGATGATTTTGATATTCTCCAAATCATTTCTGAATTTGAGCCCGTATATATAAACAGACTGGAATTCAATAAGTTGCATTTCATTTTCAGACGAAAATAAAAATAGAAAAGCTGAGCTTGTTTAAATTTGTGTGTTTTGTTTCAGATATTCAATCAACGTCGTGCCAAAAATATTCTGTCGCGTGCCATATATAGATTTGCCGTCCCTAACCTATAGAGCATATGTTCTCTCTCTCTTTTTTTTTTTTTCCTTTTTTTAACGACTGCAGCTCTAAATATAATTTACATGATGTCTAACCATCTGAAAAAGTCTGGGGGAGAAGTCAAGGAAATTTACCATTCCTGAGAAAAAGTCAGGAAAATTTGAGAATTGTGAGAAAAAGTCAGAGAAATTTGAAAATTCTGAGAAAAAGTCAGAGAAATTTGAAACTTTCGAAAAAGAATTCTGATTATGAAACTAAGGATTTGAAATTACAGCACCAAACTCAGAGATTTTCAATTCCAGCTTCACTGAATGTTTTAAAACATTAGGTGATTCAGCCTGTTTGCTTATTTCTGTTTGAGAACTAAACATTTGTTAGCTTAATTTTTTACAATACTTAAATTGGTTTAAAGTTACAAAGCAATTATATTACTTATAGAGAAAAAATATATATACAGGGTGATTCCAAATTCGTGCTACAAACTTTAAGGGTTGTTACAGGACACTGTAACAGATAGGTTTAGTGTAGGGTCGGAAATTCATTTATATGGTCAAAATTACAGGGCGTCTCACTTCAATCCAAAGTCACGTTTTCGTTCATAACTTTAATAGTAGTGTAGATACTTGAACGAAATCCTTACACTATGCTTGCAATTCATACAAAGATGAGTCTGTTGCAAATTTTGTTAAAATATCTCCACTTCTGTTATGAACAAAAATGCGACTTCGGATTGGAGTGTGACGCTCCGTAATTTTGACTAAATAAATGGATTTTTGACCTTGGTTTCCGATACAATAAATGATTTTTAGAGTGGGTTGGTACAAGACACTGTAAAAATCATTTATTGTATATGAAACCAGGATCAGAAATGCATTTATTTAGTCAAAATCGCGTTACTCGCTCCAATCCGAAGTCATGTTTCCGTTCATAGTTTTAACATTTGTGAAGATATTTTAACAAAATTTGCAACAGACTCATCTTTGAATGAATTGTAAGCATTTCGTTAAAGTTATGAACGAAAATGTGACTTTGGATTGGAGTGAGACGCCCTGTATTTTTGACTATATAAATGGATTTTTGACCCTGGTTTACTATACAAAGATTATTTGTTATACAGTGTCCTGTACCATCCCTTAAAGTTTATACCATGAATTTGGAATCATCCTGTGTATATATATATATATATAGTTTCTTCTGTTTCAATGGTTAATTTTTACAATAAGTTTATATATATATATATATATAATATCATTAAATATATATAATATCATTATAATTAATATATATAATATCATTAAAATATGCTGAAACAATCTGTATTTAACTGTGACTGATGTGATGAAAAATTTCATTCTGATTGGGAAAAAAAAAATGTTTAACATGTTACAATAAAAAAATTCCCATTAAGAAATATAGGGGCGTCAATTAATCATTAACCATGAAAGAGATGTCTTGGTGTTCAACAATTTGTAAATTTCGCAAAAAAAAAATATTTAAAAAATGAGCAGTTTGTGCTTCAGAATCAGTTGTGAAAGTTCTAGTCTCAAATTCACTACACTTATTTTATTTTTTTTTCCATAACATCAAATTTTGAATACCGGCTTTTATTACGTAGCCATCATACGTAGTATAGGGTAAATCTTGTGATCGTTTTAAAAATCGGATTTTTTTTTTTTTTTGACTGATTTACTTTTCAGACACTGGAGATTCCGAAAAACACATTTTCAGAAAAAAAAAAGTTGTTGAGGGCCGCCGTAATACTTACCCATCATGGATATGCATAATATAAAATATGAAAATAAAACATGTGTAAACTATTTATAAAATACATTGCAATTCGAATATGAAATCGTGGCTTGATGACGTCCTAAACTTTAAATGCTCTATTACTGAATTGCGTAAAAGAAACATCCTGTAACTCCAAAAATGATAACCATATTCACTAACGGTTTACTGCGTCGGATGAAGCGTCTCATTTCCAATTAAAATATATCTTTGAATTGCAATTTGAATGAAATACAGGGTTACGAAAAATCGAAGAGTGTGGAAAATAGTATTTCAAATATCTCGGCAACTCATTATTCGATCAACTTCATTATTTATGCAAAATTTATGTTTTTTTTATTGTCTTTTATATTCACTCCTTAACAAGATTGATAAAAATCACGATTTAAAAAAAATCTGATTTTTTTTAATTAATATTATTTGTGTACTGTGCATGAATTTATTTTATTTTTTCTGCATAGATTTACACATTTCTATTAATTTAATTAAGTTCCTAGATAAAAATTCAAAATAATTTAAATTAAAAAAAATTGTTGCAAACAAATTTAGATTTATTTAAAACTTAAAATCATATTATTCTACTATTAAATTGTTATAGATACCTATGTGTGTTGTGTGCTTAAATTTCTAGGTAATTTAAGTTATTCATTTTTTCATTAAGGTATTACTTCAATAATATCTAGTCACGTAATAAATGCGGCAAAGAATGCTAAATACATATGTGTATTTCAATAAGGGTTGGCCAATTTTTGCCTAAGTGGAAAAAACTGTCTCGGCAAAAATACTTTTTATCATAATTTTTGCCACTGGCAAAAATTACTAGTATTTTAAAATAGTGGTTTAAGGATTTTATTTTAATTACATGATTTCAATGTTTAAATAATAATTTTAACAGATTAAAATCCGTGATTTAAATTACAATCTTGACCAATTTCTGTTTTTGCCAATTTTTGTCTGGTTTTTTTTTTTCCACTTTTTGACACTGTCCTGACAAAAATACATTTTTGCCGGCAAAAAGCCAACCCTGATTTCAACTGATTCAGATTCACTAATGTCATTTTTATCACATAGACTGTGAGTTTCTGTTTTTTTTTTTTTTTTTTTTTTTTTTTTAATTTTTGCCACAATCTCCATCATTTCTACACTATACGGTTTGCATATTGCTTTCACACATTTTCCATATATATATTTTTTTCTCTCTCTCCTGTAAAACAAAGCTACATTGGATCTTTCTTTTTGCCAGCCATTTTTCTTATGTATCAATGTATCCAAGAGCTCTCTGTATTGTACTTAGTATTAGTAATTGATATTCTTGTCCCAACTTGTGTTTCACACTATACTATATTAATGATTACAAGACGCAAGGTAATCACATAGTTAAAAGTACGAAGCTATCAATTGTCAGTGTTATCCAGCCCTCAGCCATTGACAATTTCAGCAATCAATCATGCTTACTTAACAGTAGAAATGTCTGTTTAGCTTAGAAATAAGGTATAATAACATATCTTATATTTTCCATTGAAGTAAGCAATGAATTCAAGAAAAGGAAAAGGGGTCTGTCACAGGGATTAAATTATTTCCAGCTATAGAAGAAACATGAAATTGGAATTCTATAATTCTATGTTAGACAAACAGTCTAAATATTTATTATGTTACAATTTAATCCTTGTATTGATCATATTATATGATCAATACATCTCCCATCAACATATGGGATATTGAAATTTGCAGGTCTAAGCAACTAAACATAAAACAAATTTGTGAATCTTGTATAATCTACTTTAGAGGAAGTAACTCCTCACTGAAAATACTATTATACTAAATACTTTTGTATTGAATATATTTAACTTTAAAACTTCAACATCTAACTTGCAAAAATAAAGTGATCTAGGAAAGACAAAAGTTTAAAAATGAGACAGCATTTATATCAGTATTTATTTTGTGATGCACTATGGATGGATAAATAATATTTTGCATTTACTTAATTATTTTCAACTTATAAAAGTTTTATTTAACATTATTAAAAGGTAATTTTTAATCTGACATGAATGATGACATTTATTTGAACACGAATGATTAATTTAATCCTTATTCAGCTTGTAAATATCAACGTTAAAAATACTGATTTAAATCAAAGATTTTTTTTAAAAAATAATTTGATTTAAATCACGATTTAAACCAAGCTGATTTAAGTCAAACAACCCTGCTCCTTAAAATTAAAAAAAAATCGAAAATTTTTATATACCTTTTATCAGAACGAATATTTCGAGAGTCCGAAAAAAAAGAGTTCCGTATAATCGAGGTTATTGAAATTAAGTTAAGCTTCTTCTCATTATTACATATTAAGTACATACCAAATTTCAAGTCTCTATCTCAATTTTGTTCGGGAGATAGAGCGTTTACAGACAGACGGACGGCAATTTTTTTTTTCCTAAAAATATGTTTTTCGTAATCTCCAGTGTTTGAAACGTCTAAATCCATCCATTTTTTTTTCTATTTTTAAAACGATTAACCCTATACTACGTATGATGGATAAGTAAAAAAATGGCCGTCTGTGTGTGTCTGTAAACGCTCTATCTCTCGAACAAATGGAGGTAGAGACTTGAAATTTGGTACTATGTACTTAGTATATAATAATGAGAAGAATCCTATTAAATTTCAGTAACCTCGATTATCCGGAACTATTTTTTTCGGACTCTCGAAATAGTCGTACTGATAAAAGGTAAATAAAAATTTTCGAACATTACAACATTAAAGAAGTGAGTATAAAACATCACACATTTTTACTGAATGGTGTACACAAGTTTAAAATTTTATACATACATTAATATTAAAAATATCTACGTTTCAACCACCTTCTATGGTCATCTTCAGGAAATTTTTTATATTGCTTTTAAAGTTTCAAATGCGGATGTCACGATTGGATTGTTTTTCGCATTTGAAACTTTAAAAGCAATATAAAAAATTTCCTGAAGATGACCATAGAAGGTGGTTGAAACGTAGATATTTTTAATATTAATGTATGCATAAAATTTTAAATTTGTATACACCATTCAGTAAAAATGTGTGATGTTTCATACTCACTTCTTTAATGTTTCATGGTGTAATATTCGAGCATTTATATTAAAATTTCGAAATTGTTTATTTTAAGGAGTGAATAGGAAACATAAATTTTGCATAAAGAATGAAGTCGATCGGATAATAAGTTGCCGAGATATTTGGAATCCAATTTTCCACACTCTTCGATTTTTCATGACAGTATTCATTCAAATATCAATTCAAAGTTATATTACTTACCCATAATACGTAGTATAGGGTAAGTCTTGTAATCGTTTTGAAAATCGAAAAAACAGTTTTGACGGATTTACACGTTTCAGACCCTGGAGATTCCGAAAAGCATATTTTTAGAAAAAAAAAAAAATGCCGTCCGTCTGTCTGTGTGTCTATAAACGGTCTATCTCCCGAACAAATTGGAATACGCTCGGAACCTTATTAATCGGTAAAAATTTGTAAAATTATTTTGGAAGGTTACACGATCTATGCTTGACGCATAATTTTTCGTTCTTGTTTAATTTTTTTAGGAGAAAGTTTGCCTAATGCAAGAGACTATCCACACTATACTTCAGAAAACTTATCTAACCAGGAAATCTGAAGCTGTTAACCAATCCCATCACAACCTAATGTGCTGATTATAGAAACCACCTGCATAACTGAACATACATGACCTACATATACTGTAAATATACTCTATCTAAAGTACCGTATATACTCGTGTATAAGTCGACCCCTCGAATTCTTACGCAAAATTTTGAAAAAAAAAAAAATTGTGTATAAGTCGAACCACATTTCTGGTAGTATGTTGAAAAATGATTTGTAATCGAGGATAAAAAAATTAATAAATTTTCATTAAATCAGTATTTTTTTTAACGTTTCTAATCAGACTTTTTTTAAATTCAACATTTTAAAACTGTATAATTATGTAAAACTGAAGAAGCTTAAACTATTTTGAAACCTATTCACATCAATTTAATGATACTTAAAAAGAAAAGTTCTTTGAAAAATCTATTCAAGCTTTATTTACAAGGGTAAACAGCTTCTTAAACTGCTAAAATAGAGTACTTCTTTGTATTGTGGGACTTTTAGGAGAGAAATCTATAGAAGCATTCTCAAGTTGAACTCTTTTTGAAAAGGGGTTTAAAATGTTGAAAGGAATGCCCCCGTATTGAAGGGAATTCTATCCCAATAGAAAATGAGTGCAGAACAATTACAGGGGCATTATTGTTGAGCTTTTTTTTGTCAATCACAGGGAAATGACCATTGTCCGCTTTTCTCTCCAACCTATATAGACTTCGGTATTTCATACATCATCCGGAATGTGAAATATTCTTTCTTTCTTTCTTTTCTTTTCTTTTTTTTTTTTTTTTTTACTAACTCATATATAAGTCGACATCCCATTTTCAACTCCGAAATTTTGTCTAAAATTCTTCGACTTATACACGAGCAGGGTTCAGTGATATATATCAATGGATATATATTTTGATATATACCATGATATATATCCGATATTTATTTTCAAAATATCAGGAAAATTGATATTTTCACATATTTGATATTTATTTTCAAAATTTTGCGTATAATATTTTTGACATTTTCAGTCAAAACAAGTGTAAAGGAATTTTTTAGCTGTTATTGGCTGTGTCGTGTGTAGATAAAGAATTTTTGCTCTTATAGTGGCCTTTTCAGCTCCCCCCCCCCCCCGCCCCTCCCCTCCTTCCAACCAAAAAAATCCCCCCAAACTTTATGCTTTATGTTTGAAGATGAATTTTTAAATGTAGAATCAATAATTATGTGAGACAATATTTACTTAGAAAAGCCACTGAAAAATAAAGTATCTAATTTAGATAAATTTGCAGCTTCATTAGATATATATTTTTCTTGTTCTGGTTTTGTTCAGTTAAGCAGACCAAGCTTACTATATTTACGTTAAATTTTTTCAATAAAAGTGAATTATTTTATTGTAGAAAACATAAAATTTTCTTAAAACTTGATTACTAAATCTTAACAGTTTGTTTTTTATGGGTGTAAAAAGCAAATTTTATCTGTTTTTAATTATTTGATTATAAATTTTCTTAAGTGAAAAAATAAATAGAAAAAGACATTTAGAATATTGCTTTATTAAGTTTTCATGCTAAAATGACATATGTTTTAATGTCTAATTTATATTAACTCTGAAATTATTTATAATCATCAGTAAGTTGACTGTTTTGAAAATATCGGATATATATCGAAATATCGGATGTTTTTGATATTTTCGAAAATATCATGATATTTACGAACCCTGTACACAAGTATATAAGGTATATGCAGGGAACCTAAAAAAAGAAAAAAAAAACTGTTTAATGAAATATGTGTGAGCTTGGCTATGTCCCTGAGAATAATATTTGTAGAATTAAAGAGTCTATATGTAGAATTTAGAAAACTTTTCCTAAATGAAATTAGGCTTAAAAAATGATACGTTTCCCCTCGTTTCAGAGGTTAATCAGGCCCTGCTAAAGATCCTATACAGGGCTGCACAAAAGTATTTGGATGCTTTTCCAACTATTGACGGTAATTCCTGAAAATAGGTTTTGAAATGTACTTGTTGAGCCGTCTTTCGTTGCCCGGGCCCGTGATAAAGCTTTAAATGAACCCCAAATAAAAAATACTGATAATTAGTGATAAAAGTGCTCGTAAGAAAACATTAAAAAAAAGCTTTTGTTGTCCAAATCCTTTGGATTTTTTAATGGTTATAAATAGAAAGGTTTTACAGCCCGTGTAAAAAATACGTCAGAAATATTGTTATCTGGTTGTAAAATAAATGTTTTCTTCCCGGGAAAACGACCCTTTTTCAAATTCTATAGAAGGGAGAACTCCCCCCTCCCATATCCCTTTCCATTCCTGCCTTTAAAAAAGTGTAAGCGCCTCCCTCCCTTTTCAATCCTTTCCTTCTCCTCGCAAGACCCAATTCCTTTTTGTTCACCCCTCTCTCAAACAAAGCAGGTGGAGGAATGGATGCTCGCTTCGGGAAGGGGAATGAATAGAATTTAGAAGGAGTATTTCCTAGTGGTAAGGTTGAGTGCAGTGCAGGCCAATAAGCGAGCTATTCTTTCCCCAGCGCTCTTGATTCTTCTTAATTCTATTTCTTTCTTTTATTCACAAAAAGTTGAGGCATGCGCAGTAAGGTTGGATTTGCACTGAAAAATTAAGATTTTTGCTTCTCGCTTTAATATGTAAGATTATGCGTTTTCCAAATTGTTTATCTAGGCATCATCTTTGGGGGGGGGGGGGGAATCAAACGGGAAAGGTTTTTTTTATATATATAGTATTCTGAATGTGTTGGAAAGTGTTTAATAAATCTATACTTGACGCATGATTTTTTGTTCTTGTTTTTTCTTCACAGAGGGCAAACATGGATTTTGCCCCCCTTTCCCCCACTTTCGCTCCTCCGCAAAGTAAATTTACAAAGAGTTTTATTTACAGAGAGTTATGTAACCCGAAATCTCAATTTGAAATGAACCTGACCCGATTCCGACATATTTTAAACTGACTCGAACTCGAAATACTTTCAACCCTTGAACCCGAAATGAAAAGAGAGTAGTTTATGTTTTAATTTAATCGTGAAAGGAATCTTTAATTACATTTCTAATACCAATTTTATCTTTTATATAGAAAAGTGGACATATCTATATTTTTTAATGTTCTAATATGGTGTAACCTCTGAATAGCGGACACCTCGGGATCTTTGAAAAGGAGTCCGGCATTCGGTCGGGTTGATCCCCCCTTTTTTTTTTTTTTCGGGTCAGGTATCACTGTCTACGGATTGGGTTCACTCTAGAATATAATAATTCTTGTGGGTCAGATTTAGGTTTTTTGCAATTCTGGTTGTTGGGATTTTGACTAAAAGTTTGAGCAGAACTATTTTTCAGATGAAAATAAATACGTATATGAATATGAATGAGTATATACAGTCAAACCTCGTTAACACGAACACGCTTAACGTGAATTACTTTTAGCACGAACTGTTTCCGATTGCCCCGTCCAGTTGTATGTAATGTATTTCTGTTCTGATAACACGAACTACTTTTAACATGAACAAAAAAACTTTCCCCTTTAGTGTTCGCGTTAACGAGGTTCGACTGTATTTAATTTACAGAATGAGAAATAAAATGTATATAAAAAGTGTGACCATAAATTATATTATTTCTTTACGGTACAGATAAGAACTCCGCAAAGTAAATTTACAAAGCGTTTTATTTACAAAGAATTCTGTAACCCGAACCCGAAATCTCAATTTGAAGTGAACCCGACCCGATTCCGACATATTTTAAACTGATCCGAACTCGAAATACTTTCAACCCAGAACCCGAAATGAAAGGAGAGTAGTTCATGTTTTAATATAATCGTGAAAGGAATCTACAATTACATTTCTAATACCAATTTTATCTTTTATATAGAAAGTGGACGTATCAATATTTTTTAATATTCAAATATAGTGTAACCTCTGAATAGCGGACACCTCGAGATAGCTGAAAAGGAGTTCGGCATTTGGTCGTGTTGTCCCCATTTTTTTTTTTTTTTTTCGGGTCGGATTGACTTTGTACGGGTTGAATTCACTCTAGACTAATTCTTGCTGGTCAGAGTTAGATTTTTTGCAATTCGGGTTGTTGGGATTTTGTCAAAAAGTTTAAGCAGAACTATTTTTTAGATGAAAATAAATACGTATTTGAATATGAAATGAGTATATATTCAATTTACTGAATGAGAAATAAAATGTATATAAGAAGTGTGACCAGATTATATTCTTTCTTTTCGGTACAGTTAAGAACCCTTTTTTCTTCTTTCGGAATATGAAAAATATTACCAACATTACCTTTTTTGATACACTCAAAAACATCTGTACCTTTTTTAGATACGTTCGTAATTATATAAATACGTAGCACCTATAGTCGTCGTTTGGTCCGTCTGTCCGCATATAAGAGCGCAAAAACTACCCAACTGAATGGTTTGAAATTTAATATATATTATCGTTGCAGAATTTTGTCGAGTCATTTCAAATTGTATGAAAATTGAATAATAATAATAATAATAATAAAGATATTAATCAAAGTTTTCTTTATTTTATTAAATCCTATCGTACGTAATCTACATAATAAAAGCGCAAGTCATGTGACTGAGGAAAACAAATACGAGCAAACCACTTCTTTTTTCCTATGCCAGACGGCCATTTTTATTCAAAATTATTTTTTCGAATAAAATTGCATAAAAGTTACATTTTTAGAAAGATCCTTCAAAAGAATTGTTTGCTTGAGAAATGAGCTACATTAAAAAATGTATAGATTCTGAGATAACTTCAGTGGGTATTAGGTTAACCGAATATCTCCAGGGGTGATTGTGTTCCGGTATTTTGTACACCACTAAATTTATATAGCAATATTCTTAGTTTGTCATCGCAGAATTTATCGATTAAACAAGAAAAAGATTGCGATATAAATTTAGTGGTGTACAAAATACCGTAACACAATTACCCCTGTATCTCAAATCCATTGGAGTAAATAAACACAGGAGAATCGTTCATTATGAGTCACATAAATATTGAGCCATGGAGGTAATCATTCGCAAAGCAAGATTGCCATGGTGAATTTTGCCGCGCTCTGTCTGACGTAGAAAAAAAAATCGCATTTGTAAACGTGCCATACGTTAAAAGAAAAAAAAAAGGCATGCTCATTTTGCTCATAGCAGACGATATAATTCATTTCACTGAAATAATAAGAATGACTTTTACTTACCCATCATAGGGTAAATCTTGGAATCGTTTTGAAAATCGGAAAAAAAAAAATGTTGACGGATTTACACGTTTCAGACACTGGAGATTCCGAAAAGCATATTTTTAGAAAAAAAAAATTGCCGTCTGTGTGTGTGTGTGTAAACGCTCTATCTTCCGAACAAATTGAGATAAAGACTTGAAATTTGGTATGTAATAATGGAAAAAAGCTTATTGGATTTCAGTAACCTCGATTATCCGGAACTATTTTTTTTTTTTCGTACTCTCGAAATATTCGTCCGGATAAAAGGTAATATAAAAATTTTCGAAATTGTTTATTTTAAGGAGTGAATATAAAAGACGATAAAAAAATATAAATTTTGCATAAAAAATGAAGTCGATCGGATAATGAGTTGCCGAGATATTCGTAATTAAATTTTCCACACTCTTCGATTTTTCTTGACCCTGTATTTCATTCAAATTTCAATTGAAAGGTATATTTTAATTGGAAATTAGATTAATCCGACGCAGTAAACCGTTAACTAATATGATTATCAATTTTGGAGTTATAAGGATGTTTCTTTTACGCAATTCAGTAATAGAGCATTTAAAGTTTATGACGTCATCAAGCCACGATTTTATTCGAATTGCAATGCATTTTATAAATAGTTTACATATGTTTTATTTTCATATTTTATATTATGCCTATCCATAATGGGTAAGTATTAATGTGGCCCTCAACGATTAGTTTTACATTGTGAAACTTATAAAAGAACCCACTTCATATGTCACGTTTGACGTAACAATTTCCAATTTGTTTGTGATAGTTTATGCACACATACACATGTTAGGTGTGTGTAGGTTGGAAGGTGTCCCCTATTCAGAGGTTAAAGAGTACAAATATATAGGTTTTCGGAATTGAAAAAGTGTTCGCTAAATAGATGTGTCCGTTATGGAGGTTTTATTGTAGATAATTTTCATCTGAAAAAATATTCTGGACATTCTTTTGAAAAATCGAGCTAACTCGAACCGCAAGAGTCAAAACCCAACCCGAACTCGAAACAATGAGAGTTAACCCGACCCGTTGTAAAAAAGTAAGAAGTAAACCCGAACCGAAACGCAAAATATAGCGTCAATTCGATCCGAACCGCAGGTTGGGTCGGGTTAAAACAGCAGAGTCAAATTGTACTTCTAGGCCAATAATAAGCACAAAATTCTACCGTGTACGTTAATGGGAGCTGGTGCACGTTAAATCTGTTCGTGGCTCTAATGTCCTCCAAGTTCTATATAAGCGCTACCTCTGGGGGTGCCAATCCAGATGCAGGTCTCTCATCTGGAATTGGTTCAAAATTAGGAGACTAGTTTCACAGTTATATGGATCATGTCAGCTATATAGAAATAAAAAGCTGCAAAACCGGGCTCTTGGGCCAAACCAACAACAACAACAACAACCCATTATGGTTTAGTCAGTAAACGGCAATAGTACATATTTTAAATTACAAATTGTTAATTATTTAACAACCTTTCATGGGCCCAATGGACGGGTAGCCAAGTCAATTAGCACAATAAAAGTAAATTAATTTCAATAATGTAGTTAAAGTGTAATTCAGAATAAGTTCAGTTTAAAATGTAACATTCTTCTCTTCCAGGTTCCCCTTGCTGCCTCGTGCTGCCCCTCGTGCTGCCGGTTGGGACGAGCCAATGGCCGGCCCCAACTGGTAGCACAAGGGTTTTTTTTTTTAGCAGCAGTTTTTTTATTCATTTTATTTTTGACTGTTCGCCTCTTTATTAGGTGCAATTGGACATTGTCCGCAAAAGCTACCGGACCCGCTCTAATGGGACAGCCCACGGAGCCAGTTTTTACCAGGTGGGGTACGGTAGAAAGGCGCAGTCCCGTCAGCCCCCGCAGCGTTTTCGTCTGCCTTGCAACTCGGCCCAAAAATTTTCCCCGATGGTACGACTTAGCTATTGGCTGATTATATTTTCATTTCAGTGGTTTCATTATCTATTTAATTTCTTTATTTAGTTTCCCTCAAAATTCTCTCCCCTTTTTCAAGCTAAGTTCAGTACCAACGTTTCGGCACTAAATTGTCCAGCCCCATTTCAACTGTCATGACGAGTACGTGGTGTGCGGCGTCAGATCTCAGAACATTTAAATTTAGGAGTGAACAACACAGAAAAATCCGGACTCAGTTGATTGGCCGAACTGGGTACTTGTCTTTGTGGACCGCCCCAATAGGGCGATCAGGCGAATTTCGCCCCAATGACCAGGCACTCAAACCCGTCAAACTGGGTCGAATCCCGGTAGGTAGGGGCCTGGTCAGTGGTCTCCAAGCACAAAATTCTAACTCTTCCAGGTAGTAGGGCACAGGGCCGAAACTAAGGGGGCATGTGTCCCGGGTGCCAGAACAGAAAGTGGAGGGGGCGCCAAATGAACATTTGGTTTGTCGTTTGACACAAAAAAATATATATGAAATTTGGTTAAATACTTTGCATCTGGGAAATCCAAAAGAAAAACAGACTGTACGGGACACTATAAACCATTGACTTCTAATATAAATGTCTAATCATGTAATGCAGCCATACTCAACCTGCGGGCCGCATGTGGCCCGATGACCTTTTATGTGCGGCCCGAGACACATAATCATTAATCCATGTATAAAATGAATTGAGATGTGCATAAAATGTATTTAAGACTGTTGTTTTATATATTTTCATGGGAAGACAAAATCTGTCCTGTTATTTATAATTAATTTAGAATCATGTTAAAACATCTTACCGTATATACTCGTGTATAAGTCGAATAATTTTAGACAAAATTTGGGTGTTGAAAATGGGGGGTCGACTTATACACGAGTTAGTAAAAAAAAAAAAAAAAAAAAAAAAAAGAAAAGAAAAAGAAAGAAAGAATATTTCAGACTCCTGAAGAAGTGTGATATAGCGGAGTGAAATACCGGAGTCACCGGGTCTAGGTTGGAGAGAGAAATAAAAGCGGACAATGGTCATTTCCCCGTGATTGACAAAAAAAACTCATCAATAATGCCCCTGTAATTGTTCTGCACTCATTTTATCTTGGGATAGAATTCCCTTTAATACAGGGACATTCCTTTCAACATTTTAACCTCCTTTTTAAAAAAAGTTCAACTTGGGGATGCTTCTAGATTTCTCTCCTAAAAGTCCTAAAATACAAAGAAGTACTATAGTTTAGCAGTCTAAGAAGTTGTTTATTCTTGTATTTAGGGCTTGAATATATTTTTCAAAGATTTCTTTTCGTTTTAAGTATCATTAAATTGATGTAAATACTTGGTTTCAAAATAGTTTAAGCTTCTTCAGTTTTACATAATTATACTGATTTAAAATGTTGATTTTTTTTTTTTTTTTAAGTTTGATTAGAAACGTATAATTAAAAAAATGTGTTACAAATTTAATGAAAATATATTATTATTATTATTATTATTAAACATCGATTATAAATCATTTTTCAACATACTACCAGAAATGTGGTTCGAGTTATACACGAAAATTCAATATTTTTCAAAATGTTGAGTAAGAATTGGTGGGGTCGACTTATACACGAGTATATACGGTAAATGTCGTTTACTTAGTCAAAATTTCTTTTTACATGTAGTCTTATTTGGGCTATAGTGTTGTATACATTTCTAAATCTACAACACTAATCAAACATTATTCCAAATTAATTAGATTTGCTATTATATCTATATATTTCTACAATTAAAAGAAAATAAAGTTTTTGAATTGAACAAAATATTGGTTTATTAGAAAAAATCTCATGATTTTTTTTTAGAACTTAACAATTTTGCATTGTTATATTGTAACGTTTTATACTTATTATACAGCTATTACTGCGTTTTAGTGTTGAACGTCTATCTCATAAAAAATTAGCACCAAACATTTTTTACACTACTATTTCCAAACTACGAATTTTGCGGCCTATTTCTATAAAATTTATAATAGAAATCTACCACGAAGTTTATTGTTTGGAAATGGTGCAGTTAAATTTTTTTGGTAACATTTAATCCGCGACATATTTTTTAACCCTTTTGATGTGATATTGCTTTGTTATACTACTTTTGTTTGATATTATTTTAATTACCCCTATTTTACCCTTTGTTAAGAGTGTCGCCTAACGTCACAAACATGTGTCTGGGGCCCACGAGAAAAAAAGGTTGAGTATGGCTGATCTAATGTATGAGATGTCAATGCTATAAAACTTAATAGGGCACAGGGTCGAAACTAAGGGGGCATGTGCCCCCTTAGTTAGGAAAGTTTTCTTTTGTTTTTGTTCTAAATCACTTATAATTTTGAAAATTAACGTTAGGTTCGGGAAAGCATGTAGACATACATATCAGTTTGTTAATAGGAAGAGAGGTATAAGTGATAGTTGCATGAAACTGGTTGTAGATAGCACAGAAAGATATTTTAGGGTATTGGAATTGATGAATTGTTATACCTACAGAAAATTCTGGATTTTCAGTTCTTAAGAGCCTACATTAGTCCCGAGAAAAAACGCTCAAGCTAATGTTAAGTCTATGGGAAGATTCTTGCGCGATTTCTCGCTCGCATTTTAATATTTTTAAATGCTTTTTTTTTTTTTGCATAGGATAGCTGACGTCGATCTCTAACGTTGTTAGTTTTTACGTTTTCGATTTTTGTTGCAGTTTTTTTATAAGCGGACATTTTCAATTTTGGAAGCGGTTGGAACCGGTTCTGAAAATGAAAGTACCCTTATATAAAATAACTGGAACCAAAATAGAAAAAGTAAAAACTAACAACGTTGGAGATTGATCTTAGCTATCCTATGAAAAAAAAAAAAAAAAAAAAAAAAATGCATTTGAAAGTATTAAAATACGAGCGAGAAATCGTGCTAGAACCTTCCCATAGATTTAACATTAGCTTGAGTGTTTTTTCGCGTGACTGATGTAGGCTCTTAAGACATTGTGACTCATATCACTGTGACTTTAAACGCCTGCTCAATTGTAATGTAATACTACAACTACAGTAAAATCTGTGAAAATGAAATCTGTCTATAGCGGAATCTTGTCTTAAATTAAAAAAATTACATGGTCCCAGCAGAAAAGAATACCAACAATTCTATTTGCTAAGCCGAAAATCTGTATAAAGCGAAATTTTTTCCTGTTCTTTTCGATTCCAGTTTCACAGGTTTTATTGAATAAATATTTGACAAAGCTTATTATCTAGTAGTTCACCATTTCGTATTTTATGATTACATATTTTTTATTTTGAAATAAGCCAGGTATTAGAAACTTAGTAAAATTATCTTTGTAAATTTACTTTGCGGAGAAGGGAGGGGGGCGCCAAATTCCATGTCCCCCCCCCAAGAAAAAAAAAAGCTAGTTTCGGCTCTTGTAGGACATTTCAATGCTATGAGGGGAATTTGCCCTCCGGGCTGTCACTGAATTCTACACTGTTTCTTCCCTGACGCTACGCCTATTCTGTTTTCGTGTTCTCTGCTAAATCAATAATTCTTTTTTCATTTCCAAAGTATTCTTAGAACCAGGGTGACAAATACTTTCCGTGATGTTTTAATTGTTCGATGGTTGATTTTGACGCTTTTATATACAAAAGCGAACCGTGTTCCGCCTTGTTGAACAAATCTCACCCTTAGAAATACACACAGACAGAAGTAAAGGGCAAGTCCACCTGTCATAAAGCCTTTGATTACAAAGTGTAAAAGTTTACAAATATAATACAGATGCTATTTATTACTAAAAGATTATGAGGCCTAGAGGGACTTAACCCCACCATTGACTACGGCTTTACTCTGACAATTTAGGAAAAGCTTTTGGGCAGTCTGATTCATAAATGCTATCTATTTTGAAGTCTTATTATCTTTTTGTTGGGTACCTATCTATAAGTTTCTGATAATTTTTCTTTTTGTAAGGTTTTGGTATTCGAGAAATTGTTCACAATTCTCTTTGATTGACGTTCATCCCTTTAGCAACTTTTCCAATCGAAATCTTCGGAATTTGCGTTCACTGCATTGTCCGAAAATGTGGACTGTTTTATCCCCTTTTATTTCAATGCAATGCAACAAGAACCACGTTTTACTGGGAAACCGTTATCTATTTCGCGTATGTATAGGTATGTACCATGTACTATTTGGTATGTATAGCTATAGATCACACAGGGTGACAAGAAATATCTTTGCAAAAAGTTCAAGTTGAAATGAAAAATCACTACTTCTTATATTATATATCTACTTAATATATCTTTACATGAGAAATAAATCTCGTATTTATTTCTCATGTAAAGATATATTAAGTAAATATATAAATAAAACATTAAGACAATATAAAAATCCGAATGCACAAACCCGTTTATGAAATATTACTCGCTGATATTTGGGAACCGTTTATAAAAAAAACACAACAAAAGTTGACTTTAAGTAACGGTTTCCCCCCCCCCCCCCCCGGAATATGGATTTTCTTTCTATTTCCATTTTTTATATAAAAAGTTCATTTTATTCTAATTGAAAAAAATAGAACATAAAGTGAAAAAGTTTTACTAATGTCGGTTATCCCTATAACAAAAGAAAAATAGGAGAAAAATGAAATATTTAAAAACTCTATAAAATACTAGAAAGTTTAAAAAAAAAACTTTTTTTTTTCTATTAAAAAGGGGTGAAAAAGTCCATTTTAGAAATTTTTGGTGGAGCACGAGCCCATACGACTCTGCGCCTATAAGCGGTATAAGAGATATTTTCACGAAACTGCTGTAGATAGTACACGAAGATATTTGACGATATTGGAATTCATTGTTATGCTTGCAGTAAATCCTGGTTTTCAAGTTCGTAAGACAATGGGATTCATATCACTATGATTTTAAAAGCCTCAAACTCAATTATAGTAGTTTGTAAAACTACAACTGCAGTAAAATCGGGAAAAATGAAAATTTTCTATAATGGAATCATGTTTTAAATTTAAAAAAAACATGGTCCCAACAGAGAGAATACCAACAATTGTACCTGCTAAGACGGAAACCTGTATAATTTTTTCCGGTTCATTTTGATTCCATTTTCACAGGTTTTAATGAATAAATATTTGAGAGAGCTGATTACGTATTTTATTATTACATATTTTAAATTTTAAAATAAGTCGGCTAATAGCAGCTTAGTAAAATTCTGTTTGTAAATTTACTTTGCGGAGGAAGGCGGGGGGGGTGGGGTGGGGGGGGGGCGCCGAAATACATGATACATGTTTGTCCTGGGTGAAAATAAAGCTAGTTTCGGCCCTGATTAGTATACAAAACTTTAATTCAGCAGAAAAACGCACTTCTAAGCAGTTGTCATATACATAGATGACATCGTATTAAAATTGTTTTGTTCAGCCATGCAGATGAAATATTTTTTTTAATGTTTTTACATGCTACATTAGTGTATTCAGAGTAGTGTTGCCAGGTCCAGTATCACATAAAAGCGGGACAGAGACAAAATAAATATGGAGGACAGCAAATCGGACATAAAAATACAGTAAACCCCATGAAAACTGAACGTCTGTGACGGAATCCTTAAACGTAAAAAATTGACTGTTTCTACGATAGGAATACAATGCAAAATATACATGCCAGGATTCGTAAATATCATGATATTTTCAAAAATATCCGATATTATATATATATATATATATGATATTTTCAAAACAGTTCACTTATTGATGATTTTAAATATTTTCAGACTTAATATAAATTCGAAACTAAAACATATTGCACTTAATGGAAAATTTAATAAAAAATAAACTAAGTTATACAATATTCTAAATGACTTTTACTGTTTTTAGGTGCGTTCGTAATTATATAAATACGTAACACCTGTATTATATATATATATATATATATATATATATATATATATATATATATAATCGTCTGGTTTGAAATTTAATATACATAATCGTTGCAAAATTTTGTGGAGTCATTTCAAATTTTATGAAAATCGAATCAAAACTTAAAAAGATATTAATAAAAGATTTCTTCATTCAATTAAATCCTACCATACGTCATTAATTCAATGATATCCCATGATAGGTATTGATACTAGGTTGCCATGGTGATGACGTCCTATTTAAGATGGAGTCCTATTATTTCCGTATTACTGAATTAAAAAACCGAATTTGTATACTAAAATTGTTTCATTATAGCAATCCTATAATCTACCGACTGTTTTTTGGATAAGATGGCTCCAAAGAAATAGATATTAAATGGAAAAAGAGTCTAAATATGGATTTCAAGTTCTGAGATTTTCAAAGCTAGGCTTAAGTTTCCCATTGGAATTTGCAGTCAATGTGAACAAAAGATAAAATGTTGCGAACTTAAAATGTACTTATTTTATTCCGGAAATGAATCATATCATATAATAACAGACGATATAATTAATTTTTTCAATGAAATAATAGATGATTTTTTTTTTTTTTTTTTTTTTTTACATTGTTTTGTATTGGATATTTGTGCGTAGTATAATTTCAATGTAAGAGAATTGTAATGATTTTTTTTTAAGTGTATTGAAACTTAATTTCATAAAATAAAATTAATATCTATAATATGAAAATCTGCACAAAAAATAAATTTTGCATTCATGCATTTTTGCATAAGAGTGCAACCAGCTATTGCACCAAGATCTGAATATTTATAAAACTAGTTATAGTACGAACGCACCTCATTTGTCACGTTTGACGTACAATTTTCAACTTGTTTCACATTTACATAACAAACTTGAAGATCAACTAATTGAAAACAGATACAAGTTGCTTTTTACACTCACATAAAATAAACTTATAGGTTTTAGTATTAAGAGGATTTTATGTTTTATATATACAACAAAATTTTAAACAAAAAATAATTTGTTTTTTGTTTTGTTTTTTCAAAAATGTGAACATAAATAAAAGTTTGTCTTGTTTTTCATTCCCTAACCTGTTAAGTTTAAACTATACTAAAACCAGAAAAGATTCTTTCAAGTGAAGCTGCAAATATAGCTTATCTAAGTTAGGCCAGTTTATCTGCCAAAGGCTGTTCTAAGTAAATATTCGTCCACATAATTGTTGGTTTTATATTGAAATATACAGTTTCAAACATATAGCTTGGAATTATTTTTTAAGGTAAGATTTTGTAAGAAATACTTCCTATTACATTCTTCCCTATGGAATTTCTGAAAATATTTTGCAGATCTACGCTGATCATCACTCCCAGAACCCAAAACCACCTCCAGTTCAAAACTTTATCTATCTTTATATCACTTTTTTATGGACACGAAAACTTCAATAATTCTGCATAAATATCTTCCAAACGGATACATAAAATCAAGGGACATAAAAACTCGGTCAAGTTCGTTAATGGGAAAAATCTAACCAAGGAGGGGGGGGGGGGGGATGGGGGGCTTTTTGTGAAAACAGAAAAAAACCGATAACTTCTTAATTATACGTACCGAACCCTTTAAAGTTATTATTACTTCTAGGAAAAAGGCCGAAAATTTATGTGTGACAGATTTTTTATATCATTAAAAATGGCCTCATGGCGGGAAAAAATAGGGGTTTCTGAAGAAAAAAATTCATAACTTCGTCAATTAAGAAGATATAAAATCCGCTTAAATTTATTATAAATCCTCTTAATATTATCTACAACTTTTATTTTGAGAAGTTTTTTAAAAAACCAACCCTTACAGGGGGAAAAAAAAAAAAAAAAAAAAAAAAAAAAAACCTGCCGTCACTGACAACAGGCACAGGTAGATTTCGAAGTGGGCGGACCCAACTGCCGCATTATGGCAAAAGGGACATTTCTTCTGCAGTTCTTACTAAACAGGCGCCCCACGGTCTGCGTCTTCGAAATCTACCTGTGGCTGTAGGCCGAGCCGTCAGGGATTTTTTTTTTAATTTAAAAAGTCACTGTCCGAGCAAAAGTTCTTTACCTACAAAATGACACAGTCAATAACAGTTCGACTGAAAATATAAAAAATATCCTACACAATGGAATTTTGAAAATAAGTATCACTTATAAAAAGTTATAACACCTTGTAATAATATAATTCTTTTAAATGCTAAAAGGTGTAAACAAGAAACATAATATGCAGTAAAATAACTTTTATTAGATTGTTGACCTGTTCACTCCGATAATGGTTCCGAATTCGTTTTTGATAATGGCTCGGAGTGAGAGCCGAAACAGGTCAGCAATCTAATAAAAGTTATTTTACTGCATATTATGTTTTCAGTTTACAACCTTTTAGCATTTAAAAGAAAAAAGTCCTTCCGGCCTGTACCGGGAGGAAAAGGTAGCTTTCCTATATCTTCGTTTTAAAATTTTAGCTAATGTTACACGAAAACAGCAACTTAAAATGCAAATAAAACGTTTACAAAAGATTCGTTAATACTGAATTTGAATAAGAAATTCGCCAAATTATTGAGCAATAGCCAAGTTGGCTTCATTTATGAAGACTTATTTTGGTCGCCAAATTTGGCAATATTTCGCCAAATGTCGCCAAGTTTGGCGAGAATTTGGCGCTAATGGATATGAATATATAGTTTTATGCGTTTGATTGGGAAAATTATTACAACAATGAAAATTTTTGTAATGTGCTGTCTTGTTTCAAAATGTCAGCCACCCTAGAATTTCAAACTGCTCTATCTCAGCCGTTTTTAAGATAGAGGTAAAACAAAAAATGCTCTGGAATCCTCGTTTCAAGGCCTAACACTGAATTAAAAAATAAATTTGAATTTTTAACTTTTTTGTATATTTATTTTAGTTTTAAATTTTTAAATGGCCGCCATCTTGAAACAAAATGGTGGACCAAGCAGTCCAACGAACTCGGTCGAGACATTGGTGAGCTTAATACACACAATTAGTTTCATCAAAATTGATTTATAAATACGAGCGTTATCGTACGACATAGGTCAGATTTATAATTATATATGGATATTTATATATATATATATATATATATATATATATAAATCAACATTTGAACGGAGGGTGGTTTTGGGGTCTGGGGTCATGATCGGTGAAAATGTATCGAAATTTTCCGGAACTGCTTTCCTCCGAACGGCTGCAGTTGGTAGCTTTATACTTTTTTGTATTGAAAGCTACCTAAAAGTAACCGGTTTTAAAAAAAATCAAATGAATATTTTTATTAATATCTTTTTAAGTTTTGATTCGGTTTTCCTAAAATTTGAAATGTCTCGACGCAATTCTGCAACGTTTCTATATATTAAATTTCAAACCCTTCGGTTGGGGTAGTTTTTGTGCTGTTATATGCGGACGGACCAGACGTTGACTATAGGTGCTATGTATTTATATAGTTACGAACGCACCTAAATATGGTCCGAATACGGCTCAGACGGGTTCGCATTTTGGACCAAACGAGCTCGTACCGATTTCTGTGGGGGCGCTAAAGAAAATCTCGTCCGGGGCGCCATTTCTGTTAAAACCTGTCCTGCATTGGTTTTAAACTAGTTGTTGCTTTATTTTGAAACTAGTCGTTGGGGGCCACCGTAATACTTACCCATCATGAATATGCATAATGTAAAATATTAAAATAAAAATGTGTAAACTACTTATAAAATGCATTGCAATTCAAATAAAATCGTGGCTTGATGACGTCATAAACTTTAAAGGTTCGACTACTGAATTGCTTTAAAGAAACATCCTTATAACTCCAAAAATAATAATCTTATTAACTAGCGGTTTATTGCATCTGATTAAGCGTCAAATTTCCAATTAAAATATATCTTTGAAGTGAAATTTGGATGAAATACAGGGCCATGAAAAATCGAAGAGTGTGGGAAATAGGATTCCAAATATCTCGGCAACTAATCATCCGATCGACTTCATGCTTTATGCAAAATTTATGTTTTTTTATTGTCTTTTATATTCATTTCTTAAAATAAACAATTTCGAAAATTTTTATATACCTTTTATAAGAACGAATATTTCGAGAGTCCGAAAAAAATAGCTCCGGTTAATCGAGGTTATTGAAATTAAATAGGCTTCTTCCCATTATTACATACTAAGTACATACCAAATTGCAAGCCTCTATCTCAATTTTTTCGGGAGATAGAGCGTTTACAGACACACACACTCAGACAGACGGACGGCAAAAATTTTTTTCTAAAAATATGTTTTTCGGAATCTCCAGTGTCTGAAACGTGTAAATCCGTCAAAAAAAAAAATTCGATTTTCAAAACGATTACAAGACTTACCCTATACTACGTATGATGGGTAAGTAAAATGAGTGTGAAAGATAGTAAGGGATACTTTAAATTCGATAGTTTATCACTTTTTTTGACCGATTTCGTCTCCTTTCTAAACGCAAATTATGTATTATTTTTCGAAAATTCAACGAAATATGTTTTCTAGAAGTAGCTATACAAATAAAATAATCTAAAATCTAACGTGATTCAATAACGTAAGCAGACGATTATTGAATGTGATGTCGTTTGCTTTTGATCATAAATAATAAATTTCATTCTTTTTAACACTTTCCAAAATAGTTGAAAAGTGTTTAAGACTTCGGTTTGTCTGTACCGTTTATTCTTGCTTTAACTCTCATAAATGTACTGTAATTTTTGTATGCGTTTAACGTTTACTATAGCCAGGTCGGTATTGAAAATAAAGTGCGTATAGCATTTACAGTTCTTTTATGAACAGTCAAAAATATTTCGTTTACATTACGGTCAATGGGAAAAAAAAGTTTCAAGTGCATTTAAGTGATGTTAACCATTTCAAACATAATGAAATTGGTATATATTTATGAAGTGCACTAAAACAGGCATTCTGTAGAATTTGAGGTGCAAAGCATTTATTATTCTTTTACAGAGCCGCACAGAAGAATTACGTTACTTTATGATCTACCGGGAAAAATAGTTTGCAAGAGTATTATGTAACTTATTTCAAATATAATGATATACGTTAATTGATATACGTTACTGAGGTTTACTACAAGATACTTACTGTAGAATACGATATGCATTAGCATGCATACGATATGCATTATTGTTCATTTACAGGAACACACAAAATATTTCGAGTACAGTACTGTATTTGTACCGTTTATTAGCGATAATTGTTGAAAGTACGTTTTCAGTTATTTATGGATTTTTAAGTTTAACAAAATGTTAGCATACTACGTGGTGTGTATAAATGCTATAAGATCATATACAGAGTTACACAAAATAATTCGCAAGCATGAATTGCTTAAAGGTAGTTTTTAATTGAGTTATGAATTTTGAAGCTGAATTACATTTAGTATACTAAGATATGTTTGTAGAATATAAATAAAATCATATACAGGGCCACGCAGATACATGACTGTGATAATTTTTGGAAGTGTGGTTTAAGTAGTTCTAAGAATGTTTTAGCTTAAAATATTATTATTATTTTTTTTTTTTATGTGACGTGTATAAAAATCTGTAGGTAGTAACATACAGGGCTGTACAAAATAATTCAAGTATGTTTCCTTCTATTTGTAGAAATTGCTGAAGGTGAATTTTCAACCAATTATACGTTTTCTTACTAAAATACATAGCATACTATGTGGAATATATAAAATTGATAAAATACAGGACTGCACAAATTGAATTGGAGTACTTTTCTGTCTGTGAGTGGTAGCTTAGCTACAGATACAGACACAAGTCTTTTTCGGTATAGCGAATCAAAACAGAAAAAAAGACCGGGCCCACAATCCGGCCGCAACATTTACTGAGTGAATACATCTTCATGCGTTAATTTAAGGATTTTTTAAATGCTTTGCGCTACCTCAAATGAAGTAATTTTGCTTCTTTTTTTATTATAATGTATTTTTATATCTTTCTTTTAAAGATTTTTCACTATAGCGGTTTTTAGGTAGATTTCGTAAGAAATACTACCTATTACATTCTCACCTAAGTTGGAAATTTTGAAAAAATTTTGCAGATCTACGCCGATTATGACTCCCAGAACCCAAAACCACCCCCAGTTCAAAACTTTATATCTATCTATCTATCTATCTATCTATCTATCTATCTATGTCACTTTTTTCTGACCACGATAACTGGAAAAATTCTGCATTAATCTTTTACAAACTGATACATAAAATCAAGGGGCATAAAATCTCGGTCAAGTTCGTTAATGGGCAAAATCGAACCAAGGGGGGGAGGGTGGGGGGGCTTTTTGTGAAAACAGAAAAAAACCCATAATTTCTTAATTATGATACGTATCGAATGCGTTTAAAGTTTTCTACTAGGATTACTTCTAGGAGAAGGGTCGAAAATGTATGTATGACAGATTTTTGATATAATTAAAAATGGCCCCAAGGGGGGGAAAAAAGGGGGGTTTTAAGAGAAAAAAAATCATAGCTTCGTCAATTCACAAGATATCAAATTCGCGTAAATTTATTATTTATCCTCTTAATATTATCTAAAACTTTTATATTGACAAGTTTTTTATAGGACCAACCGTTATAGCAAAAAAAAAATTAAAAACAAAAAAAATTCCTGCCGGCTCCGCCTGCAAACAAGTTATTTTTCGAAGTAGGCGGTTCCAACTCCCGCATCTTTTCGAAACTGATACATAAAATCAAGGGGCATAAAATCTCGGTCAAGTTCGTTAATGGACAAAATCGAACCAAGGGGGGGGGATGGGGGGGGGCTTTTTGTGAAAACAGAAAAAACCCCATAATTTCTTACTTATGATACGTATCGAATCCGTTTGAAGTTATTATTACTTCTAGGAGTTGGGCCAAAAATTTATGTATGACAGATTTTTGATATAATTAAAAATTGCCTTAAGGGGGGGGAGGGGGGTTTAGAAGAAAAAAATTCATAACTTCGCCAATTCTCAAGAATTCAAATCCGCTTAAATTTATTATTAATCCTCTTAATATTATTTAAAACTTTTATATTTACGAGTTTTTTATAGGACCAACCGTTATAGCAAAAAAAAAAAAAAAAAAAAAAAAAAAAAAAATTAAAAACAAAAAAATCCCTGCCGATTCCGCCTGCAAACAAGTTAGGTTTCGAAGTAGGCGGTTCCAACTGCCACATCATCGTAAAAAGGTCATTTCTTCCGCAATTCCCGACAAACAGGCGCCCCACGGTCTGCGTCTTCGAAATCTACCTGTGCCTGTAGGCCGAGCCGTCAGGGATTTTTTTCTTTTATAGCTTTAAAAAAAGAAAGAAAACTATTGCTTTTCAATAAGTTTATTTGAGTTGCTCTGCCGTTAAAATTAAAATTTAATTATTTTTTTTTTCATTTTATTTTACTAAGCAACCCTAAAGCCAAGTTTTCCGCGTTATAGCGAATCAAAAGGAAAAAAAAAAAAAGTTTTTTTTTTCGGCCCACTCTAATGGACATATTCAAAAATGATTAAAATTAGTTCAAACTCATTTTTGAAACATGGACATACTCAAAAATGAGTCCATAGAAGTCAGTTCATACTCATTTTTGAAACATGGACTTACTCAAGTATGAGCACAAGATGTTTTATTTGTGGGTGTGTGCGTGTTTTCCGAAATGAGTATATACATACATGTTACAAACTTGAGTCATTTTGATTCGGAGCCATTTTGACTTATGCGACGCACTCAGATTTGAGTATTTTTTGCTCAGTTTTGAAAATGTTGTTTTTAGAGTGTAGCCTCTTAAGAGCCTACACTAGTCACGCGAAGCGCGAAGAAATGCTCAAGCTAATGTTAAGTCTATGGGAAGGTTCTTGCGTGATTTCTCGCTCGCATTTTAATATTTTTAAATGTTTTTTTTTTTTTTTTTTTTTTTTTTTTTTTTGGCATAGGATAGCTGAGGTCAATCTCCAACGTTGTTAATTTTTACTTTTTCGATTTTTGTTGCAGTTTTTTTTTTTTTTTATAAGCAAGCATTTTCAATTTTGGAACCGGTTCTGAAAGTGAAAGTGTCCTTATATAAAATAACTGGAACCAAAATCAAAAAAGTAAAAACTAACAACGTTGGAGATTGACCTCAGCTATCCTATATGCCCAAAAAAAAAGAAAGAAAGAAAGAAAGCATTTTAAAATATTAAAATGCGAGCGAGAAATCGCGCTAGAACCTTCCCATAGATTTTACATTAGCTTGAGCATTTCTTCGCGTGACTGATGTATAGGCTCTTAAACATCGAAGTTTTGTTAAAGTATTCTGGAATTATTGTAATTGTAAAGTGTTTCATAATTTATTTATTCTTGATGCTTGATTTTTCTTTCTTTTTTAACTCATTGCAGCTCATTTTTGTTAAAAACTCATTAGCATTCGATGATTTTTTATGACATCATGTTTAGATTTTTAAAAGAGATTATTCAATTTATTAAAGAGATCGAGGATGAATGGACTCCAGGTATATTTCCCATATGTGATAAGGAATGACTCTGCTCACGGAAACACGATCGGCAATTTAAATTTATCAGGGTGATAAGCTGATAAGATGCTTTACAAATTAAATAGAAATTCAAAGACGCTTCACTGGTCTGCAATAGAATATCTTCCCTCCTTTTTCTAAGATAAAAATAGGATCTTTTGTGATTTGGGGTTATTTTAGAACTTTGGAGATTAGTAATTCGGCGTATGGTTCATACAAAATTTCATCTGTATAACCTGTGACTAATTTTAACAACTTCCCCGCTAGCCGAACCGAGAAATCATGATAATAACAATTTTAACAATAGCGATAAGTACAATCATGGGTGCCGGCAAAGGCAGGCCGTTGCCCCTCCCCCCGATTTTGCGATTTAATTAACTAAATTTTCTTTATCACTGATGATTTTGATAAAAAAAAATATTTTTTTCCCTAAATGACTTAAAGTGATTAAACACTCACGCACGCACACACACACACACAAAATGATCTATAAAATTTCTGTTTTTTTCGGAAGGCGGCTTGAACCCCCCCCCCCCCCCTATTGTATTTTTTTCCCGATGTTTACGTGTTTAGAAATTCGACGAAAAAAGCATTTATAATGACTAGATTATCTAACCCGGACTTTCCAGGTTTCAGAATATAGGTGAAATTTTGTTTAGTCTTTTTTTTTTATATTTAATATATATTTTTTTAGATTTACCATTAACAACACTAAAAAGCATTTTTATATGAAAAATATCAATTATGCATTCAAATAAAGTTATGAAATTTCTTAACAGCGGTATTATTTTGGTATTAGCCGCATGCCAGATGTTAATAGCCGATGAAATCGCCAAAAATTTCACTACTTACAGCAACTTTTTTTATTCTTATAATTTGAGTGGTTTAAGCGCGTAATTCGATTACATGACTGTTCAATTTGTATTCTTTTATTTACATTCTTTTATGTAGTTATTGTTGAAATTTAAATTTCGCTATGGAATGCAGAGCCAAAAAACAAATGCCGAACTATTACTTACCCATCATACGTAGTATAGGGTAAGTCTTGTAATCGTTTTGAAAATCGAAAAAAAAAAAAAAAAAAAAATGGCGTATTTATTCGTTTTAGACACTGGAGAGTCCAAATAACATATTTTTAGGTGGGGGGGGGGGGGGGGGGGGGGAAATTGCCGTCAGTCTGTCTGTGTGTGTGTCTGTCAACGCTCTGTCTCCCGAACAAATTGAGATAGAGACTTGAAATTTGGTATGTATTTGGTATGTAATAATGAGAAGAAGCTTATTGTATTTCGGTAACCTCGATTATCCGGAACTATTTTTTTCGGACTCTCGAAATATTCGTGCTGATAAAAGGTATATAAAATATTTCGAAATTGTTTATTTTAAGGAGTAAATATAAAAGAAAATAAAAAACTATAAATTTTGCATCAAGAATGGAGTTGATCGGATAGTGAGTTGCCGAGATATTTGTAATCCTATTTGCCACACTCTTCGATTTTTCACGATCCTGTATTTCATTCCAATTTCAATTCAAAGATATATTTTAATTGGAAATGAGACACTTAATCCGACTCAGTAAACCGTTAGTTAATAGGATTATCAATTTTGGAGTTATAAGAATGTTTCTTTTACGCAATTCAGTAATAGAGCCTTTAAAGTTTAGGACGTCATCAAGACACGATTTTATTCGAATTGCAATGCATTTCATAAGTAATTCACAAATGTTTTATTTTCATATTTTATATTATGCATATCCATGATGGGTAAGTGTATTGCGGTGGCCCCCAACGACTAGTTTATTCTTATAATTTCAGTGGTTTAAGCGCGTAGTTCAATTACATGACTGTTAAATTTGTATTCTTTACATTATTTTATGTAGTTATGGATGAAATTTAAATTTCGTTATCGAATACATAGCCGAAAAATAAATGCCGAACTATTTATATTGTTTTGAGTGCAAACGATTTAATCTTTTGTAATCGTCCACACGCGATAGTTATGGTAGATTAAAAAAAATAATAATAAATCATGCTTTAAAAAAAAAATTTAAACCATAAAAAATCAACAAACTGAGTTTTTAAACAAATTGCATTTGAAAGTATATTTTATTTCCTATTCGACGGTGTAAAAATTGAAATTGCGCGAAATCTATGAAGTTAAGAAAATTCCAGTGAAAGTGAAATTTAATCAACAGGTGTCACAATGACTCACCGACGTCAAAATGACGTCAGCGTTACTCACGGACACGTTTGTTCTTTATAGTATAATTTTTTATTTCTTAATTCTTAAATTTCTTTATTGCTTTTTAACACTATATCCAAACAAGGTTGAAAAGTGTTTATGAATTCAGTTTGTCTGTCTGTCTGTCTGTCTGTGCTCTAATTTACGTTACTCGGATTGTGATGCAATTGATATATGTTATTGAAGTTTACTATGGCATGTTCGGTATTGAAAATGAAGTATGTTGCATTTATATTTATAGTTTTCACTTACATGGCCACTCAAAAGAATTCTTTTGCGGCCATTACGGTTTTTTTTTCTTTCTAGTATTTTATAAAATTTTTAAATGTTTCATTTTTTTAAATTTTTCTTCCGTTATAAGGATAAACGGCGTTAGGAAAACTTTATGTTCTATTTTTTTTTTCAATTAGAATAAAATGCTCAACGTTTGAACTTTGCATGTAAACTAGTCGGATGTGTCAATCTTAAAACTTTCTTCTATCTCACACAGGTTTCGCATACACTAAAAAGAATCAGCACCAATTTATATCAAGGTCTAACTGAAACTCAAGTTTTATTAAATTCCGTGCATTATTTCTTGAGATATGACTATCGCTACAATCGTGTAAATCCTGCAAAATGCTGCATAGCAGCGCTACCTCCTAGGCGATTTTTACCAAAAACTAACCAGCACCAATTTATATCAGGGTTTAACTGAATATAAAGTTTTATTAAATTCCGAGCATTAGTTCTTGAGATAGAGCGCCCACAAATTTTTTGTCACATACAGACAGGCAGAGTCACAGACAGACATTTTCTAAAAATGGTCAAATCGTGTTGAGGAGCTTCTAAGACGTATACGTCCGCCGAAAACCGGAAGTCGAAAATTTTCATGAATCCAATACTTTCTTCTTGTAAAGATAGAAGAAAGTAAAAATGAAAATAGAAAAAAAAAATCCGTATTCCGTAAAAAAATAAAAAAAAGTTATTCAAAGTCAACTTTTGTTGTAATTTTATTTTAAACGTTTCGTGAATATCAGCGAGTATCATTCTATAAACGAGTCTATACATTGGAATTATTATATTATCTTAATGTTTTATTTAACTTGTGATTTTTTTTTTTTTACCAGTATACGATTATGTTTAATTTCTTTAAAGAGGGAGTTGAAAAATAAATATAAATAACATGATTAAAATAAACTGCAAATGATTTCCCCCCCCCCCCCATAGACCGTAATGTAACGGTATTCTTTTTGAGTGTCCCTGTAAAAAAAAACTATAAGTGCTACACAATTCATTTTCAAAGCTGAACATGCCATAATAAACTTCAATAACATATATCAATTGCATGACAATCCCAATATATTTACGTGAGTTAGAGCACGGTCAGACAGACAAGCTGAATTCATAAACACTTTTCAAGTATGTTGGAAAGTGTTAAAAAACAGAGTGTTTTGATGTAAAAAAAAAGATACCTCCCCTCCTTAAAAAAAAAAAAAAAAAAAAAAAAAAACTTAAAACCAAACTGCTTATTTTCTGACTCATTTTTAAATTCATTTTTGCTCTAAAATGCATCCAGTTGGCAGATTCTCTTATTCAAGAACTTTATAATGTGATTGGTCGATTTTTTGATAAAGGCAGAATATATTTTAAAAAAATACTGTCAAAGTGGACATTTTGAACCGAATTTCCCGAAGCGATAGTGCTGGAAACAAACAAACAAAATGATCGTACTGTGAAAATAATTATTTGTAAATCCATTTCCAATTAATTGAACGAAAAATAAAAACACAGGTCACTTATAAATCTCTTCCAAAAATCACGTCGGCAAGTTTCGTGTTTTTACTTTTAACAAGAACGAAAAATCATGCGTCAAGCATAGATTATGTAACACTTTCCAACGCTTCCAATATAATTTTACAAATCATACCGTTTAATAAGCTGAAAGATAACATCTAAGTAAACAGTTTGGAAAACGCATAACATATTTAAAAACGTAATTTCAGGAATTTCCAACGTATACAATATTCGGAAAAATATCCGAATACTTTTATTCAGCCCTGTATATGATCTACAGATTTGTATATATACTATATAGGATGCTAAATTTTAGTTCAGTTAAGAAACGCGTAGCACAGTTTAAAATTCTCCTTCTGGAGTTTTTGTCAATAAACGGAAATGTTTCTCGCGAACTTTTGTGTTTCCCTGTATAGGATCTACAGAATTTATACACACCACGTAATAAACAAAAAGTGAGTTAAATTTAAAATCGCGTTCAGTAACTTAAAACGCACTTCCAGGAATTATTGTTAACAGACAGTAGAAAATTCTTTTGTGTGTCCCTGTACATGAACGATGACTGCTATATACACACTATTCTGTAGTAAGCCTCTTGTGATGCACCGTAGTGATCTATATAAATTTCAATGCGTTTAAAATAGTGAAACATTATTTAATTAAACCGCAGACAATTTTTCTCCATAGACATAATGTAACGGAATTCTTTTGACTGTCCCTGTAAAGTAACTATAAGTGCTATGCACACCCTATTCCATATTAAGCTTCTTGTAATACATCTTAGTGATATATATCAATTACAATGTGTTTGCAATTGTGTAACATCATTCAAATAAACCGCAAATGATTTTTCCCCATAGACCGTCATGTAACGGAATTATTTTGAGTGTCCCTGTAAAAAAACTATAAGTGCTACACACTTCAGTTGAAATAGGGAACGTGCTATACATAACGACAATAACATATAAAAATTGCAAGGCAATCCGAGCGTATTTACGGGAGTTAGAGCACGGACAGACGGCAGACGGCCAGACGGCAGACGGCCAGACAAACCGAAGTCATAAACACTTTTCAACTAGGTTGGAAAGTGTTAAAAATGAGTCTGAAAATGTGTCAGAAAATTTTTGAGTTGTTGAGCGTAGAAATATATTTTTTTGAATACCGCCTTAAGTTAAATAATAATAATAATTTTAAAAAAATGTAAAAATAGAGGAACGGGTTTCAATTACACTGCTTCGCAGGTGTGGATCTAACTCTCGATGAATATTTTCTGAAGTCAGTTGAAAAGAAAATAAATCCCAACTATTCAAAGCAGAAATAACAACCACAAGATAATAATGCGTTTCTCCTTTCTCTAAATAATTCAGTCCCCCTCCCCCCCCCTCTCTCTCTCCTAAATTATATATTTTTTCCCGCTCTTTCCTTAAATCTTCATGCTTTCTTGTTATATCATACAAAACAACCGTCTAGACTTCTAGTTTGATTTTTTTTTAAAGAGCGTTCACTCCCATTTAGCTGGGTATTAAAAAAATATATTTTTTGGTTTGTCTACATTTAAATGATTTTTTTTTTTTTTTTTTTTTTTTTTTTTGCAATCATGAAATAATTTCTATTTCGGCATAAATCTTTCAAGTATTCCAGTTTCGTTGTGTATATTTCATATAAGTTATCTGACAATAACGATATAAAATAAATAAATAATAATAGCTGAGTTATTATAATTTCTTTTTTTTTTCTGCAATGCCAAAAACCTTCGAAGGTGACCTTTGCTGGTACATTGGCCCTGTGAGATTTATAAAGTTAATAACGATTGTGGATGATGCTGTATTCAATATAATAATAATAACAGCAGCATTCCATTTGCTTTATTTCACTTTTACGATTAATCATGTTTCACGTTCACTTGGAATCTTAATAATCATTTACAAAATCTTTCTATGATTTAGCTTTAAAATATTTTTTCGGTAATTAGAATAGCTGAAATATGCTCAACTATATGATTAGTTGATTTTGAAAACTGCGGTAATTCCATTTTTGTTATTATAGCTAGATAATTGCTTGTATTTGAATAGGTTTTAAAAATATTCGTTCTTTTTTTTTTTTTTTTTTTTTTTTTTTTTTACGAATATTTTTAACATCCATCAGACTTATTTTAGGTATTTTCGTGGTCTTATTTCATGTAAATTTAATATGCAGTAATAGTTATTCGTGTAAGCTGAAAACAAGAACGAAACATCATACGTCAAGCTTAGATTATGTAACACTTTCCAACACATCCAAAATAATTTTAGACATCATTAACGTTTAATAAGGTGAAATATAATATCTAAGCAAATAATTTGGAAAATGCATACATATTTAAAAACCCAATTGCACGAATTACCAACAATATTCGGAAAAATATCCGAATACTTTTGTTCAGCCCTGTACATATCTATAGATTTGTATATACACTACATAGAATGTGCTAATTTTTTTTATTTCAGTTAGGAAACGCGTAGGACAGTTTAAAATTTGCCTTTTCGAATTTCCATGAATAAACGGAAATATACTCGCGAACTTTTGTGCTTCCCTGTGTTTGATCTATAGAATTTATACACACCAATAGACAAAAAAATGAACTAAATTTAAAACGCGTTCAGCAAAGGAAAACGCAGTTCGAGCAATTATTCTTAACAGTCAGTACCGAATTCTTTTGAGTCTCCCTGTAAATGAACGATGAATGCCATAAACAAAATATTCTACAGTAAGCCTCTTGTAATGCACCTTAGTGATACATGTGAATTTCAATATGAATTTTTTTTTTTTTAAATAAACTGCAAACGATTTTTTTCCATAGACCGTAATGTAAAGGAATTATTTTGAGTGTCCCTGTAAAGTAACTATAAGCGCGACACGCTTCATTTTCAATACTGAACATGCATAGTGAAAACATCAATAACATATATCAATTGCGTGACAATCCGAGTATATTTAAACGAGTTAGAGCAAGGAGAGACAGATAGACAGACAGACAAACGGCAGACAGACAGACAGACAAACCGAATTCATAAACACTTTTCAACTTTGTTGGAAAAAGTAAAAACATTCAGCTGTTTTAATAGTTTCCTTCTTTCAGTACAAAATGAATGAACGAGAGATTACGAAACAATAACAGAAAAATAGGTGTTCTAACTTAAACTGTTCTCTCTCTCTTTTATTATAATATATAGATTGAAGAAGAGACTCTTTTTATGAAGCCATGATACAGTTGACTGCTTTTACTTTTGATTTTGTTGGTTTTACACATAACGTATTCACCAAGAACATGCTTTTGGAGATTCAAAACAAAAAAATTATTCATTCGTGAGTAATCTATATATTTAAAGCGAAAAGCGCATTCTGTCAATTTCCACACAGAAATGGTCTCATTGCGCATGCTTCAACGTTTTTAACCTGTTTAGCTTAGGGGGATTGAAAATGGTTGATTGAAAATGGGTGAATTTTTTTTTAAAGAACTCATGTTTTCACTACTAAATATGCCTATTTTTTCGCGAAATTTTAAAGAGAGCTTGGATACAGTTATGTATATAACCGATTGAAATGTCAAAGAGCTCGGAAGATGAAAACTATTTTTTTTATTGCTATGTTAAAGGAGTCGAAAACAAACAAACAAACAAACAAAAAAGCGAGAAGAAAACATTTCTTTTACAACTCGATAAGAATATTTTTTCGCGAAATTTTTACAGGGACTGTAAAACTGTTTTATTTGTCACCAATAAAGATTTAAAGGAGTTCGGACAAAAAGAACTTTTTTTTTAAAAAACTATGAAAAGACCCTTCTTGAAGAAACAAGAAAATGAGCGCTTTTACCACTAATATCAATATTTTTCGCAAATTTTTCATTTTAAAATATAATTTCATACAAAATCGAGTTTATAAACTAATAAAAACTTGATGTTTTTTAAAAAAATTATTATCACGGGCCCGGGGCAACGCCTAGCGAGTCAGCTAGTAATCATTTAAAACATCCCTCCTAGGTAAGATTTTGTTTGCATCACTGCCCTAAGTAAAGCAAAAGATACTCGAAAGTTAATATTAAACCAATGGCACGTTCTTTTAAAATTTCTCGCTTGCATTTCAATATTTTAAAACGATTTTTTCCTTAGGATATTTAAGGTCTATGACTAACCGAATACTTTTTTACTTTTTCGATTTAGGCTAACGTTTATTTTATTTTATTTTATATTTTTATTTGAGGAAACTTTCAGTTTTGGAACCGGTTTCGAAAGTAAAAATGCCCCCCCCCCCCCCTTAAAAATACTCGAAAAGACATCGACATACTCAAGTATCCTGTGGAAAAAAAAAAAAAAAAAAAAAAAAAATTGAAATGTAAACGAGAAATTTGAAAAGAACGCTGTCATTGGTTTAACATTAGTTTGAGAGGACGTTCGCGTTATAGTGAACATCTAAAATTTGGTAAAATTTAAAGAATTTTCAATGTTTGATGTCGATGACGCACGTGTCTTTGACATCCGAATGAGCTCAAGTTTTGCGCACGTTATTTAAAAAATTATTTAAACAAATCTAGAATTTGATTTTTTTTTTTAAAAATCCTGCATATATAAGAACCACCTTAATGTACATTGATGGTAATACACTTTTTTTTTTAATGGTTAAATGCATGTAAAAATTTCATGAGTTAATTTCTTAAGCAAGCTATATGTTTTATAGAACACAATAAAAAAAAAATAAATAAATAAAAAAAAATCAATAAACTCTTGCTTAATGTTGCTAACAATTTCGAAAATAAATTCATTGACTTAAATTACAATGTCTTTACCTACCTCACACATATTTTTTAAACAATGTTGTTAAAAATTGCTGCTTAAAATTACCTTTCACGTGAGCGGATTGAAGGAAAACAGCTATAGTAATATGATATAGTAATTGGAAACAAATAATCTTCTATGTGGTGAATGATTCAATATAAATAAAGTATTTTAAAAAAAGTGAGAATTTTATTAAAATTATTTCGTTAATGCGGTAGATGGCAGCACTACATTTTGTTCCTGGTGAGCATTTTTACTTACCCATCATACGTAGTATAGGGTACGTCTTGTAATCGTTTTGAAAATCGAAATTTTTTTTTCGACGGATTTACACGTTTCAGACATTGGAGATTCCGAAAAACATATTTTTAGAAAAAAAAATTTTGCCGTCCGTCTGTGTGTCTGTAAACGCTCTATCTCCCGAAAAAATTGAGATAGAGACTTGCAATTTGGTATGTACTTAGTATGTAATAATGGGAAGAAGCCTATTTCATTTCAATAACCTCGTTTAACCGGAACTATTTTTTTCGGACTCTCGAAATATTCGTTCTGATAAAAGGTATATAAAAATTTTCGAAATTGGTTATTTTAAGAAATGAATATAAAAGACAATAAAAAAACATAAATTTTGCATAAAGAATGAAGTCGATCGGATAATGAGTTGCCGAGATATTTGGAATCCTATTTCCCACACTCTTCGATTTTTCATGACCCTGTATTTCATCCAAATTTCACTTCAAAGATATATTTTAATTGGAAATTGGACGCTTAATCAGATGCAATAAACCGCTAGTTAATAGGATTATTATTTCTGGAGTTATAAGGATGTTTCTTTCAAGCAATTCAGTAATCGAGCCTTTAAAGTTTGTGACGTCATCAAGCCTCGATTTTATTTGAATTGCAATGCATTTTATAAGTAGTTTACAAAATTTTTATTTTAATATTTTATATTATGCATATCCATGATGGGTAAGTATTACGGTGGCCCCCAACGACTAGTTTGATTTGCTATTCATGCTACTGTTGGTACGCTGATTGTGTAACTTATTTTACTAATTTTAAATTTGTTATACTTTACATTATTCTTACGATAATGCATTTAAAATTAATGTACATTCTTGGATTATTTTGATTTTCCCTTACTTAGAATAAAAAATACCTTCTCTATATGATGTAGGCAGGGAATGATTCTATATAAATAAAGTATTAAAAGAAGTGAGAATTAATTAAAATTATTTCATTAATTCGATAGATGGCAGCACTACATTTTCTTCATGTTGAGCATTTTTAGGTGCGTTCGTAATTATGTAAATACTTAGCACCTATTGTCGTCGTCTGGTCCGTCCGTCCGCATATAACAACGCAAAAACTACCCAACTGAATGGTTTGAAATTTAAGATATATTATCTTTGCAGAATTTTGTCGAGACATTTCAAATTTTATAAAAATCGAATCAAAACTTTAGAAAATATTAATAAAAACATTTATTAAGAATTTTTTTTTTTTTTTTTTTTAATCGGTGTTTTCTTGTTATAGGAGCTTCCGAGGTTTAATCGTCAATCGACCGAGATACCGGGTGTCCCAAAAATGACTGATGGATTTTAAAATTCAATAACTAGCAAACGGTGATAGATATTTGAAAAATTCTTGCAGGAGGGTTATGTATGATATCGGGAGTTTTTTTACTGTGATTCTTGAATTTAGTTCGAATTTCAAACAATAGATGGCGCTTACAGCGGTTGGCGTTCATTCGAGGGCGAAACTGACGTCACTCAGCATTGATGCGAAGAAAGGAGATTAAGGCTATGGAGTGGGTCTCGTTCGCCAGTACAATCTTGCTCTTAGGCTCCGATTCTGAACTCATTCGATATGATTTCAATGGAATGCGTTGTTGCCATGGAAACAACAAATTCTTTGTCAAATGCTATCAAATTATTTGATAGTGCAATACAGCGTTCAGATCAAGGCAGGAATTTAACAAGCAGTATTCGAGTTGCAGGCGATTTTACATTAATGAGTATTTATGGGAATTTTATCTAACCAATATGAAAATTTAGTTTTGCGAAATGACGGCAATGCAGGTATGGGAGAGCTGCACAGAAATCGAATCCGTCACATCTTCATTCGTTATTTTGCTACGCAATCTGCTAGTGAGTACTTTTAAAAGAGTGTACACTATTTATTGAAAATGGTTTATTTCATGTAGTAGTTTTAAAATACGATGAATAAAATATTCTTTAAATCAGGCCATAAAAAGTAATTTAATCCGGGAAAATAAAACTTCATAAATGTACAATCGCCTGCAACTCGAATACTGCTTGTTAAATTCATGACCTGATCTGAACGCTGTATTCCACTATCAAAGAATTTGTTGTTTCCATGACAATAACGTATTCCATTGAAATAATATCGAATGAGTTCAGAATCGGGGCCTAAGAGCAAGATTGCACTGGCGAATGAGACCCACTCCATAGCCTTAATCTCCTTTCTTCGCATCAATGCTGAGGGACGTCAGTTTCGCCCTCGAATGAGCACCAACCGCTGTCAGCGCCATCTATTGTTTGAAATTCGAACTAAATTCAAGAATCACAGTAAAAAAACTCCCGACATCATACATAACCCTCCTGCAAGAATTTTTTAAATATCTGTCACCGTTTGCTAGTTATTGAATTTTAAAATCCATCAGTCATTTTTGGGACACCCGGTACTTATTTTATGACAGAAATTAAACTGCAGACGATATAATTCATTTCACAGAATTAAAAATCATCAAGATCAGAATATTTATATAACTAGCTATAGTACGAACGCACCTCGTTTGTCACGTTTGACGTACAATTTCCAACTTGTTTGATTTGCTATAGATGCTACTGTTTGGACCATATACCGTCTAATATATAACCTTCTAATCTAATATTTTACACCTATATTTACTCTGAGGTTTGTACGCTGATTGTGTAACTAATTCTAAATTTACAAGTAGTACAACTTTTAACTACAACTTCGATAGATGGCAGCACTATTTCTTAATAGGAGCAGTTTGATTTTATGTCTCTCCTTTTGCCACTGATCTCCTCATTGCCTGTTGCCATGACAACAGAGGAAGAGATAATTTCGGCAGGAAATTATCCCTGCTTTTTCAATTTATGCTAAAAACTAAGCTTAGGGATCGTCTTCATACTGAAATTGTACCAAACTCTGAAATTATCAATACAAACACATAATTTTGACGTAATATTTTTCAGAAAATTTTACTCTGGGATACTAAACAGAAAATCATTCGGTCAAGTACTTTAGGAATTATCAAGTTTTAAAGTTTGGAACTCCTAATGTTAAATTAATTTGTAATCTTTGTAAAACAGGTGGCCACGGGGGGGGGGGGGGGGGGTTAAATATAACTTAAAACTACTTGACGAAATAAGCTGTAATTTTGTATCTCATATTTAAAGCTTCTACAAGTCGACTTCTTTTTTAAAAAAAAATTATAGGTTACATAACATATTGTTTTCGAAAATTTAATTTGAAAAAATGTATTATTTAAATTAATTTTCGAAAAGGAATATGAGTTGTAATACATATTTTTTAATTTTTTAAACTGAAGTCGAATTTTAGAATCTTCAAATATGCGAATCCACAGGGGCACGTCAGTAGTGTGCGACGCCTGTGTGCAGTGCTTCCATTGGCGCCCTATGTCCCTCCCCTACCCCGATTTCCAAAAACTCGTTTTAGATAAATTTATCCTTGAGTATAAACGAAATTTAAATTATATAAATTATACGTATATTGAAAAAAAAAAAAAAAAAATTGCAATATTCAAAATAAGTGTTTGGCAGCAAAATTGTCAAATCACTAAGAATAAATTGCGCAAATTTCTTGCCTGAGGTTAGACTTTTATGCTGGCCAATATATTTTAGTGATTACAAATTCCTGCAAAAAAAAACATTTACAGACATAATGATGCGAAAGTTAGGAAGCAACCTTATATATATGTGTGTGTGTGTGTAAGAAAAACAAAATTTTATTCAGTTTGAAAACGTATATCAGCACTGAAAAGCATTTCAAAATATAGTATAACCACCAACAGGTGACATAAATTATTTGGGGCGGCCTTATGTAAAAACTATATGTTATGCATGCACCACATTATATATATATATATATATAAATTCGGTTTATGGTGTCAGGTGCCGCCATCCGAAAAATCTACAAGAGCCTATCCATTTATTCCGGTGAAGGGTCTATTCCTATTCCTCTCTATCTCCCGAACAAATTGAGATAGAGACTTGAAATTTGGTATGTACTTAGTTATGTAATAATGGGAAGAAGCTGATTAAATTTCAGTCACCTCGATTATTCAGAACTATTTTTTTCGGACTCTCGAAATATTCGTTCTGATAAAAGGGTATATAAAAATTTCCGAAATTGTTTATTTTAAGGAGTGACTATAAAAAACAACAAAACAATATAAATTTTGCATAAAGTTTGAAGCCGATCGGATAACGATCAGCCGAGATATTTGCAATTATATTTTCCACGCTCTTCGATTTTTCATGGCACTGCATTTCATTGAAATTCCAATTCAAAGATATATTTTAATTGGAAATGAGACGCTTAATCCGACACAGTAAACCTTAGGTAATAGGATTATCAATTTTGGAGTTATAAGGATGTTTCTTTCACGCAATTCAGTAATCGAGCCTTTAAAGTTTATGACGTCATCAAGCCAGGATTTTATTCGAATTGCCATGCATTTTATAAATAGTCTAAACATGTTTTATTTTCATATTTTATATTATGCATATCCGTGATGGGTAAGTATTACGGTGCCCCCAAAGACTAGTTTTAATTTGGAGTAAAATAATTAGTTTCTTCGAAGAACATGTCATTTTTCATGCATTATGTTTCCACAAATGATACGATAATAATAAAACAAATTATTTTATTTGCTCCCAAAAGTTTCCTAAAAATGAAAATCTAAATAGATTTATAACCACACCAATTTGTCTCAATATTGTAAAATATCTTCAAAGAGTTTGAAGCAAAACGTTTGTCGGTGTTACAAAAATGAATTCATTTTGATTTACTCTCCATACAGAAGACCTAGTGTAGAAGTTTAGACACACCCGCACACAGACAGACGGAAGGCATTTTTCCCCCCTAAAAATATGTTTTTCGGAGTCTCCAGCGTCTGAAACGTGTAAATCCGTCAAAAATTTTTTTTCGATTTTCAAAACGATTACAAGACTTACCCTATACTACGTATGATGGGTAAGTAAAAAGGAAAAACTTCCTTTTCTGGGAAAGCGTTCGAATCATAAGAGACGGTAGTCTCTTGAGTGACGCAGCGAAAAACCGAAAACCGTAAGCCCGAAACCGAAGATTCCGTCACTCTCATATATACAGCTAGCAGGACATCAAAGGAAAATCGAAACGCCGACATTTAATATCTCAGTAAATATGAGGCATACCGTTTCGATTTTTTCACATTAGTCTTATATCTATGGCCTAACTCTATCCTGAAATTTATAGATTTCTACATGCAGTAGATTTTGAGATCTGGAAACCAATTTTTAAGCGAAAATGGAAAATGTAATGGTGTAATGGGCACAGAGTTGTTATCTCGAAAATGGATAGAACGATTTTTTTAAAATTAATATATTATATTAATCAGTTTTAGATGAAGCGTTTAAGATATTGCGCTAACGTAGGAAAACTCTTGTTTTCAATATAATCCACTTTTAAAATCGGACTATTTTCTTATGCTTTTTCTGGTAGACTAACATTACAGATCTTCAGCCTTTTCACTGCTTTTTATTAGTGCGCAATAAGGAAGCTCTTGCCTATTACGGTTACAGTTAAACGTTGAAGCATATCCATATCGCTGAAAAACTATTTTAGATTCTTTTTTGTTTTAATACGAAAACAGTTTTTAATGCAATTTTTAATATGTAATATATATGTATTAAATTAAATTATTGTTTGTATATTTTTTCTTTTTTGTTATAATAAAGAATTTCTTATTTCAAAATCTTCATTAAGTCGGAAAATATTTAGATTCCTTGATTAAAATATTGAAATATTTTATAATTATATATATACAATTTAATTGTTATTTATATATTTAATTTGTCATTTTTTAAAGGAAAAAAAGATTCAGATTTTTTTTTTATCAGTTAATTTGAAACAGCCTCTAATCAACAAATCAATCATCTGTTTGTTTTCAATACAATGTTTCTAATTTATGTTATGGCTTACTTTAACATTTTTGTTATTGACTAAGCCTATCATTAATATAGGGGAGACCAGTACACAGTGAACCTATGGACACAGTGGACCACCCCCTAATATTTTATTTATTTAAATTTTTTTTAAGCTTCTCTTCTATCCTAATAGACAACAGCACTGCAATGATTATTTATAGCCTTCAGAAAGTATGTTTAGCTCAGATTGAACTATTTTATCCTGCTTTGTTGTTTTGAGCTTCTAAAAGTAAAATTTTTCATCATCATATTTTTATTTTTTTAGTAATTAAAGGTTGTAGATAAATAAAATAAAACAGCTTTTTTGAAAAGCTAAGATACTTGTTTTTATTTTACTTTAAAGTTAATATGTTTAAAAGAAAGCTATAAACAATATTAATATGATTATTTATTGAACTTCAACATGGGGTACAGTGGACCACCCACTCCTGGGGCACAGTGGTCCACAATCCACTCTGCTCCTCTAATGCAGAATGTTCAAAATATGTAATAATTGCTTGGTTTCTATAAAGAAAGATTGTTTTAAAGTAGAATTAACTGTAAAATAAAGTAAACAAATAAAAATAACAATTTTTTTAACATAGTAAGAAATATTTTGTTTTGTATTTACTGCCTTTGATAAATATAACTGTAGTCTAATTGTTGATGATTCTATTCAAGTAAGATTCATGAGATGCAAATTGAATGGAAATCAGTTTATTTCTCCCGAAACTGTAGATGAATCTGCTGTTGATGTCAATGATTTCATAATGTTGCTCGCAGATCCAAAATTATTTCTTGAAAATTCCAGGCTCAATCTTACTGATAAGTATTTTGGAATTTCATTTGCAAATTTTAATGTGAGCTGATTTTTTTTGTACTTAAGTAATAACTTCAACTAAATTGCAATTGTTCTTGTATTAATCTTATTATTTTCAAAATATAATTAATTTTTTGTTTTTGTTTCAAAATTTATATTACTATGTTACTTTGCGAATGAAGGGGCAACAAAAAAGAATTAGATTAATGAAAAATAGATTTATATTATATTTTAAATAATACCTAATAGTGGTCCACTGTACCCTGGTGGGTGGACCAGTGTATATATATATATATTTTTTTAATGTATTGAAAACTATGTTGTGAGAAAATTATGATGGATGTAAGAAGGTTTAAGGAATATTCAAAAATATTTTCATACAGATTGGTCAGTCTGTTAAAGAGAAAAAAATATTTTAACTGAAAAAGTGGTCCACTGTGTACCGGTCTCCCCTACCCGATTACATGAGATTTTGTTATTTGTATTGATATGTTTGTGTTTACGTATTTTATCAAGATTATATTTCAGCTATTTTTAAGTAAGTTTTTTAAGATACTATATAGCAATTTTAAAATGTTGGCTATACTTTATTAGCTTATGTTAAAGATTGGTCAGAAAAAAAAGGTTGGCGAGATTAAAAAATTTTGTCGATCAGCTAGTGCTCGACTAACATAACAACAGGGCCGCTGGGATGGAATTTAATTTTTAAAAAGGACACATTTTGAACCGGTTTGTTTACAGTCCCATTTTATTAGTAGAATTTTGTGATAATTTCCCGAATAACTGGCGAATTTTGCATTTTTTGTAAAAAAAAAAAAAAATGTTTAGATGTAATTTTAAACAAAATCTCTTCATTCATTTCTTTAATTTGCAAATATTTTAAGTTTTCTTATTTAAAATACTGTGATTAAATGTCCAATGTAAGATTTCCCTTAGTTGAAAATTGTTATGACAGAATTTACATAACTGCAAAAATAATTGATTACTACAACAATGCATTTTCAGGGTTTATTTCCAATAAAATTAGCTATACAACAGAGGAAAGTTTAGTATAGTATAAAACTTCATACTATATTTACATTGCAGTAATTTGGAGAGTTGCAAAATATAGCTAACAAGTAAAACACAAATCTTCTTTAATCTGTGGTTTTTAAAATACTTCCTAAATATTCACTCGACACGATGCAATTTCCTTACCTTGTATCATTTTTATCGATAAAACAGGTAATTGACAATCATCTCACCATTTAAGTAACAATCTAAAGTCAATTTCTAAAAGGACAAGAAAATCAAATCAAAATAAGGAAACAAACAATAAATAAATAATAAAATACCTAATATGAGTCTTATTCTTGTAAACAAGAATTTGCATTGCAATCACCGCTCATGAATACATGACACAAGCGATAGGTTAATTTATTGTTAATTGATAGTAGAGGTGCCCAATCTTTTTAGGCGAAGGGCCACTTAAAAAATTGTTGGGTTGTCGAGGACCACCATCAGTAGCACAGAGAGAATTTTGTTTCGAGGAGATGTTGGGTAGGGGGGGGGGATAATTAGCATTATCCATACATACAGCGCTGTTCGGTTGCAAATTTGGAAGAATGCACCCACTAGATGGATTTGTCATTTTTATGCGGCTACTTGACAAAATTGTGATTTTTATGTGCCCGTTCTAAAAAATTCATGATTTTTATGTATAGGTTCAACTTTTATGTATAGGTTTCAACTTTTTTACTCCGTGGCCACTGGCCAGTACATGGATTTTTTTACTTCTGTTTTTCAGCAATGACCAATAACAAATTTACAAATACTTGATAAAAATTTAAGAAATTTGTCAAACGATTGTGGAATAAACGGCGAAATTTGTCAAATAGTGTTGGAAAAGAAATGGCGACATTCGTCAAATGGTCTCGGGAAAGAAATCAGGCATTGCAGGAAAAAAATTAATTATGTCTAACTGTCGTGAAAAAATTAGAGAAATTCGTCAAATAGGTTCGGGGGAAAAAAATCACAAAATTCATCAAATGATCTCAGGAGAAAAATAGTGAAATTTGTCTAACAATCGCGGAACAGAATTGCAAACTTCGTCGAATAGCAGTGGGAAAAAAGTGCACAATTTGTTCGTTCATGGAAAAAGTCGTCAAATTCATTAATCGATAGTCGATAAATCACAAAACTCATCAATCGATAGCAGAAAAATCACAAAATTCATTGATAGTGGAAAAATCACAAAATTCATCAACTGGTTTCAGGGGAAAATTTTTTCGAATATCGTTGAATGGCTTTGAGAAAAAAAAAGTCACAATCCGTCAAATAATTTCGGTGAAAAAATCGTGAAATTCGCCAAATGGTTTCGAAATTTGTTGAGCGACAGCGGGGAAAAAATCTTTTTCCATTCAATCATCGCAATTGGGACTATTAAGTTTGACCAGTGGTGGCAGTAAAGTCAGTCGACAAATTTTCAGTATTACTCGCCGATTGGCGAATGGCAATTTTGTCCTATATTTTTACATGCCTGATCGATGAAATTCAAGATTTTTACGCACCCGATTGATGACTTTCTTGATTTTTATGGATCCTTTTGACGAAATTAATGATTTTTATATGCCCGATAAACAAAATTCATGATTTTTATGCATGCGTTCAACAAAATTTATGATTTTCCTTCTCCCGATCCACAAAATTCATGTTTTTACTGTGCCTGATTAACAAAATGCATGATTTTCAACTGATATGCTTTCCGTCGGCCATTTAATGAAATTCACAATTTTTCTTCTCTAGACAATGGCAAAATTTTAATTTTTTTACCGTTTGTTGAAATTTACAATTTTTTCACAAACATTCGATGGAATTCTTGATTTTTCCACGCCCAATATACGAAATTTCCGATTTTCCATGCCTATCGACAAAATTCATAATTTTGCAGAACCGATAGACAAAATTCATAATGTTTTCCCACAATCTATGAACAATTTGCAAATTTTTTCCGCGACTGTTCGTTGAAATTCGCAATCTTTTCATGCCATTCGATGAAATTCGTTGCTTGATCCATGAAATTTGCGATTTTAAGTGCCTTATCGACAAAATTTGCAGGTTTTTTCAACTGATTTACAAAATTCAAGATTTTGAGTGATTGACGAAATTTACAACTCCGGAATTACCGATTTTGACATCTCTGGTTTCTGTTGACCGATTATTGAAATTTGCGTTTTTTTTTTCTAGCGACAAAATGGCGAAATTTGTGATTTTTCCATGCCCATTCGACAAACTTTTGCATCCAGTCGATACAATTCATAATTTTATGCACCTGATCGATGAAATTCATATTTTCCTATGATCTATGGACAAAATTTGCACATTTTTCTCACGAATTATTAAGGAAATTCGAAATTTTTGGATAGGTTGGCATGTATGGTCTCTGCGGGCCACAGGTTGTGCATTCCTAATCGTGATGCAGTTTGGCTCATTCGACTCGACCTCGATAGAACTTACTGATTTTAGTTTCACCACCAGGGGCAGTTATGTTCATATAGAACAGGGTGCGCCCCTGGCAGTGGAAGGGGAAATTAATGGATTTTGGAACTAACTCAAGTTCTATGGGTCCCATCACAACATGGTTTGATTCATTCAATTTGACATTGACAGGATATATCAATTTTAGTTTCAAGTTTGACCACCAGGGGGTGCATTCCTATCTCAGGTTCTATAGCCACGATCATGACAAGGTATGGCTCACTCAACTCGAAATCGACAGCCTCAACAATTTCAGCTGTTTGTATAGAACAGAGTGCGTCCCCTGGTGGTGGAACATGGAACTAACAAATTTTGCAGCTAACTTGAGTTCTATGGGTCCCATCACAATGCAGTTTGATTCATTTGACTCGACATCGACAGGCTATATCGATTTTAGTTCCAAGTTTCACCACCAGGGGACGCTACCCTATCTCGTGTTCTATGGGCCCGATTACGATGAGGTATGGCTCATTCGACTCGAAATCGACAGCCTGAAAGATTTCAGCTATGTTTGTATAGAACAGAGTGCGTCCCCTGGTGGTGGAAGATGGAACTAACAGATTTTGCAGCTAACTCGAGTTCTATGGGTCCCATCACAATGCAGTTTGATTTATTCGACTGGACATCGACAGGATATATAGATTTTAGTTACAAGTTTCACCACCAGGGGGCGCTTTCCTATCTTGTGTTCTATGGGCCTGATCACGACGAGGTATGGCTCATTCCACTTAAAATCGACAGCCTGAAAGATTTCAGCTATGTTTGTATAGAACAGAGTGTGCCCCCTGGTGGTGGAAGATGGAACTAACGGATTTTGCAGCTAACTCGAGTTCTATGGTCCCATCACAATGCAGTTTGATTCATTCGACTCGACATCGACAGGATATATCGATTTTAGTTACAAGTTTCACCACCAGGGGACGCTATCCTATCTCGTGTTCTATGGGCCCGATTGCGATGAGGTATGGCTCATTCGACTCGAAATCGACAGCCTGAAAGATTTCAGCTATGTTTGTATAGAACAGAGTGCGCCCCCTGGTGGTGGAAGATGGAACTAACGGATTTTGCAGCTAACTCGAGTTCTATGGGTCCCATCACAATGCAGTTTGATTTATTCAACTGGACATCGACAGGATATATAGATTTTAGTTACAAGTTTCACCATCAGGGGGCGCTTTCCTATCTTGTGTTCTATGGGCCTGATCACGACGAGGTATGGCTCATTCCACTTGAAATCGACAGCCTGAAAGATTTCAGCTATGTTTGTATAGAACAGAGTGCGCCCCCTGGTGGTGGAAGATGGAACTAACGGATTTTGCTGCTAACTCGAGTTCCATGGTTCCCATCACAATGCAGTTTGATTCATTCGACTCGACATCGACAGGATATATAGATTTTAGTTACAAGTTTCACCACCAGGGGCGCTTTCTTATCTCGGGTCCTATGCGCCCCATCACGACGAGGTATGGCTCATTCGACTCGAAATCGACAGCCTCAAAGATTTCAGCTATGTTTGTATGAAACAGCGTCCGCCCCCTGGTGGTGGAAGGTGGAACTAACGGATTTTGCAGCTATCTCAAGTCCTATGGGTCCTATCACAATGCAGTTTGATTCATTCGACTCGACATCGACAGGATATATTGATTTTAGTTCCAAGTTTCACCACCAGGGGCACTTCCCTATCGGGTTCTATGGGACCGATGACGACGATGTATGGCTCATTTGACTCGGAATCGACAGCCTGAAAATTTTCAGCTATGTTTGTATAGAAAAGATTGCGTCCTTTGGCGGAGGAAGATGGAACAAACTGGTTTTGCCATGCATTTTCATCCTTCTAATTGTGTTACTCTCTCGCTGTATAATTTAAAAGTTGAGTCTTGGATTCCTCTCCCTGGGCCACCACCCTCATATTTTATTGGGGTCCAAGGGGTCTTTTTTAGCATTTCTTTAAAATTTTATTCTAATGATTAATTTATACCCTATACTTAATTTCGACTAATTGACATTTTCATCAATAACCTTAAAAAAGTAATGATATCAGTACAAAAACCCTTAACGGGTTAAAAGTTGTGACGCAGCACTTTCTTTTGGCTCTATCAATTTTAAATATGGGTCTTAAAAGCAATGATATCAAATTTAAGTGACGCTATGTTAATAATTTTTTTTTAAATCATAATTTTCTTTTTAGTTTTATTTATGTTCACAGGTGCAATTATTATCTTAATATAAAAAAATATATATAAAATTTATTCGCTGATGCTTTTTCATTCGCATCTCTCATGAATTCAAAATATGGGCTTTAAAAGAAATGATATCAAAATTTGAGTGACACCTTGACGTTAATTTAATAGGACTCTTTTAAAATTCAATTTAAATTATTTTTGGTTTGTCTTCTAAAGTATATTTACACATACAAACAATACTTTTAATTTTTCAATACACTTTTAAATATATTACTTTCACTGAGCCTATATTATGTATTGAAATGTATTTATTTCAATAAATTGATTTATCTTCTGTGCCACGCTATCCAAAATCATAAGTAAAATTTATGTAAATGATTATTTTGCGTCATAGTATCCAAACAAAGGGAAATGTATGCAAGTGGATAATATGACGCAAAATAATCATTTACATAAATTTTACTTATGATTTTGGATAGCGTGGCACAGAAGATAAATCAATTTATTGAAATAAATACATTTCAATACATAATATAGGCTCAGTGAAAGTAATATATTTAAAAGTGTATTGAAAAATTAAAAGTATTGTTTGTATGTGTAAATATACTTTAGAAGACAAACCAAAAATAATTTAAATTGAATTTTAAAAGAGTCCTATTAAATTAACGTCAAGGTGTCACTCAAATTTTGATATCATTTCTTTTAAAACCCATATTTTGAATTCATGAGAGATGCGAATGAAAAAGCATCAGCGAATAAATTTTATATATATTTTTTTATATTAAGATAATAATTGCACCTGTGAACATAAATAAAACTAAAAAGAAAATTATGATTTAAAAAAAAATATTAACATAGCGTCACTTAAATTTGATATCATTGCTTTTAAGACCCATATTTAAAATTGATAGAGCCAAAAGAAAGTGCTGCGTCACAACTTTTAACCCGTTAAGGGTTTTTGTACTGATTTTTTTCTAACTGCTCTTCTATTTCTTTCTTTTTAGGGTTTCGTTCACCTCACGAAACCCTATTACTCCCGCTCCATTGTCTGTATGTCACAGAACCATTCTCAAAAACTATGTAACTGACAGAGTTGAAACTTTGTGTATATAGCTGAATATTATCTATAAAGAGCTCAAAATATTAAAATTTGAAAAATTCGTATTATTTTAATGAATAGAGATAAAAAACCAAAATTCTAACAGCCTTTTCTTATTAAATTTAAACATTTTTTGTTATAGCAGATGCCAAAAATTAAAATTCCACGATGAAATTCTTTCTACAATAATTAGTTTTCTATCAGACGATCTCCACGTGAAAAATGAAAATGAAATAAAAAGTTTCACCCATTGAAAAACAGATTAATATGAAATAAAATTGATTGACGTCATAGTGGTAATAAAACGGAAAGATTTCTCAATAATACAAGGTGTATGAGTGTGTGTATGTACACAAAACAGGTTAATATCACGTCATTAGAGAATTAAAAAGGAAATCTGACGTCATATCGGAAGTTTAACGGATTTTTCAAATGTTTCAGACTAATACAAAGCGAGTATCAATATGAGTTATGGGGAATAGTAAATATAGGAGTTTGAGGAACGTATTGAATCATGATAGAAACCCGATTATGGAAATGTTCGCATATTTTACCATTTTGAAGGTGTACAACATGTTTAATTTTGAAATGATTTTTTTTAAATATCGCATTTAGTCCACATGACAGATATTATTATGACAGAATGTAATAGCGGGCTTCGCCCGCTATTTGGCTGGTTTAGATATTCGAAAAAAAGGAGAAAAATAGACCGGTAAATTTTTACTTTATAAATAAATTACTTTTTTTTGTTGTTGTTGTTGTTGCTAAATGAAATTTCTTTGGATTTATTAAAGAAAGGGTAAAGTGTTTTGAAAGGAATATTAAACGAAACCCTTTGAACGATCTTCGATCACACTTACCCACTTGTTTTTTTATTGAAATGTATATGTCATGATTTAAATACATTATTTGAATTATAAAATTCAATTTCCTGATGTTTTTTTGTTGATTTTCACTGGTTTTTAGACAGTTGGCAAAGACAGTTTCCCAGGTAACTTTGCTAACACGATTTTACGCATAAAATAAACGGAAATGCTAACTCAAATTACCAAGTTACCTCATATTTTTAAATTAGTGTTCAAGACTAATGATTTAAAACAATTTTGAAGTATTATTGAACATTATAAGTGAGCAAAAGATGGGTAGGAATAAAAAAAAAAAATATGGCAAAGTTGTCCTGGTTTACGGTATATGTATTCCTGAGGGCTATACATGAATTGGACATTGATTTATTTTTTAATTCGATCCCTAAGGGGGGGGGGGGCACAACGTCAGCCCAGAACTTGTATTTTCCCCATAGAAATAACGTTGCGATTGTTTAATATTAATTGAAAAAAATAACTGTATTGTTGCAAAAGTCATACATTTTAACCACATTGTTGCCCGCATCATTATGACGTCAACAGTGACGCACACATTTGTGCTTTATAATATAAGTTGACTTTTTTGTGAATGTTAATAAAAGCACATTTATTTATTTTATTTTATTTACATTTAATTAATTTTTTTAAACATAAATTGAAAAAAGACAGAATTTTTACTCGAATTTCCATTTTTCTGTGTGACAATTTGGAAATTAAAATGTATGGAGTGTTCTCTCTCTTTGAAACACTTTCCAGCATAGTTAAAAAGTGCTTATGAATTCGGTTTGTCTGTCTGTATGTCCGTGCTCTAACACGCGGAAATATAATCACATTTAAATGCAATTGATATATGTTATTGAAGTTTGCTGTGGCATGTTCTGTATTGAAAATGAAGTGTGTAGCATCTATACGCTTACGTTTAGGGTTATACAGGGTGTCCCAAAAGTCCTCGACACATTTTAAAATTCAATAAAGATTAAGCAATTGGCGTGCGAGAGTGTGGTTTGGATGAGAATGCTTCTTATGATCTGAAATTTTGTTTAAGCAAATAAAAAAAATAGTTAAACAATTTCTCATAGAGGGCGTCACTTCTGGCAAGTTATCGGATAGGTAGAATGCCTTTATACATAACAATGGCGAAAGACGTACAATGCGTATGCACAGTTTATGTGCAAACTATGGCAACCCAATTACTAATTGCGTAAAACAAACATCCTTATAACTCCAAAATTAATAATCCTATTAACTAACAGTTTGCTGCGTCGGATTAAGCGTCTCATTTCCAATTAAAATATATCTTTGAATTGAAATTTGAATGAAATACAGAGTCACGAAAAATCGAAGAGTGTGGAAAATAGGATTACAAATATCTCCGCAACTCATCATCCGATCGACTTCATTCTTTATTCAAAATTTATGTTTTTTATTGTATTTTATATTTACTCCTTAAAATAAACAATTTCGAAAAATTTTGTTTACCTTTCATCAGAACGAATATTTCGAGAGTCCGAAAAAAATAGTTCCGGATAATCAAGGTTAGTAAAATTCAATCCCATTATTACATACTAAGTATATACCATATTTCAAGTCTCTATCTCAATTTGTTCGTGAGATAGAGCGTTTACAGACACAGACAGCAATTTTTTTTTCTAAAAGTATGTTTTTCGGAATCTCCAGTGTCTGAAACGTGTAAATCCGTCATTTTTTTTTCGATTTTTAAAACGATCACAAGACATAGCCTATACTACGTATGAGGGGTAAGTAAAAATTACAGAATATTCTTCTCATGAGGATATATATGTTTATAAAAAAATTGCTGCGGAACCTCGATATAACGTCTGTAAAACAAATATGAAAATTTCATGTTTTGGCGATTTATCGGTGGGTGGCGACACGAAAAACTTATTCTACTCTTTATACTGAACTATAGTTTAAGTAAGTTTAACTTAAATACGCTTTTATAACTACGGTTTTGCCACATACATTTATATGTACATATAAAGAGAAATTAACGATCGTATTCTACGGCTTAGAACAAAATTTCAATTAATTAACAATGCTGTAAACTAAAAATTAAAGTCTTAATTTGACTTCGGTATTGTTAGTGTCGGAGACAACAAGAGAAGAGTACTGTTGCCATGGAAACAACGACTTATTCAATATCAAAATATATTATGAGAGCGTTCTTCATCGGATAGTTACTGTTAAGATACACTTAAAACTTATCCAGCCGGTGAAACCGTGTAAAATTAAATAACTTCAGCAACTGTATGTATTATATAAGGTTATAGAAAAAAATAATAAACTATTTAATCGTTTAAATTTAAATTCATAAAGTACTGCGCATTTAAACACTTATTTAACCAGGAATTTTCAAATGCGTTAAAATTGCTTGAATGTGGAGAGAGAAAATTGTTGCTCGCCAAATCGCGTCAAATGCGCGAAAAGATTTTATTTTTTTGGAGATTTTTTACTGGGATTCCGCCGCTAAATTTGACTGATTCTTTATAACGTACACAAGTAGCTTCATTAGCATATTTTTTTCCAAAATATTCTGAGTATGTGCTTTAAAGAGACCTTCTTTGTTATACATCATCTTTCACCATATTAAACTGCTAGTCGCTTGAAACCGTAGGAGTAGGTGGCGGGTTCGACTCCCGCCAACTCCGTTGTACATTCTTTGTGGAGTACATGGCTGTAATTCTTTAATGTTCTGATAAGGAAAGGGCATGTTCATAAACAAACACTTTCATCAACCAATCTACCACTACATTTTTGTCGTAGCGTTCATTGCAGGAATCGTCATAGCCACGTATCATATCACAGACCTTTTTAACGTAGATCTATCAAATCGCCCCATCTCGTGAGATATCATGACCCACACAACACAATGACGTCCTCAAGAAATCCTAAAGTTATCATTTGTAGGATGTTCTGATTTCCTAAGGACATCTTATTTTTTCCTACCGACATTCTAAAGGCTTCTTTAGGTAATCACAATGTCCCACTTGGTGACATCTTGTGGAAGTCAGTAATAAGGCACTTTTAGGTTCTTTCAGGTTTTTTTAGGACATCCATAGAACAATCATAGGATACCTTTAGGATTTATGCGACATACTAAGAACAGTATTAGGATGTTTTCTGGAATTAATAGGATAATATTGGGAATTTTCAGTATCTCCATAGGACAGTTTGAAGACTCTATTTAGACATAATAATGATAAAATCCTACCAATGTTCTGATAAGGAAAGGGCATGTTCACAAACAAACACTTTCATCAACCCATCTACCACTACGTTTTTGTCGTAGCGTTCATTGCAGGAATCGTCATAGCCACGTATCATATCACAGACCCTTTTAACGTAGATCTATCATCTTATAGCCCCATCTCATGAGAAATCATGAGAGTAACAGTCATAAAGAACGGACAGGTTTTTCTTGCTAACCGACAGTAATTTAATCGACAGTGACGTGAGCTGCTCTTTCCTTATTTCCTTGTGTTTATCTAGTCAGTCTTCATCTTGAAGATTTATAAGCGGATATTTGTATCAAGCACGCAAGTCTGTTCTAAAATCTCAATAAACAAATAGACCGGGAGGCGGCAGCACAAACAATCACCTCATCGAGTTCACGGCTGAAATTCTAGAATTAGTTTAAACTCGATTCGCATATTAAAACGCAATCGGTCTGCCAAGTCATATCTTGGTGGAAAACACGTGAAAACCCGATTTTAGCGGTTGACTCGTAGGTTTACCGTTGTGTTTTCCTGCACTCAGTCGCGACCTGCGTTATATACGGCCGGTGCATGACGTTTAAAACGTCACATGGAGTGGATCATTTTTATACGGCGATTGGTGCAAAACAGGGGGCGCGCCTCTTTGCACCAATCACCGCGCAAAAATGATCCACTGCATGTGACGTTATAAACGTCATGCGCCGGCCGTATGCAACGTAGGTCGCGACTCAGTTCTCCATGTTATCATACTTTTGGGTCCAGGAAAACACAATGCTAAACCTACGAGTCAACCGCTAAAATCGGGTTTTCAGGTGTTTTCCGCCAAGATATGACTTGGCAGACCGATGGCGTTTTAATATGCGAATTGAGTTTTAACTAATTCTAGAATTTCAGCCGTGAACTCGATGAGATGATTGTCTGTGCTGCCGCCTCCTGGTGTAAAACAAAAACCAGAGAACCATCAATTGGGAATTCAAGTGCTCGAATCGCGACCTGCGTTATACATGGCCGGTGCATGACGTTTAAAACGTCACATGGGGTGGATCATTTTTACAAGATGATTGGTGGAAAACGGGGGGCCCGTCGCTTTGCACTAAGACTCCTATAATAGGAGCTGACGCATATCCATTTTGTTTCGCTGCTTAGCATCAATCTGCCGTAGCCGGAGTTGGGGTTGCCAAAGACTCGGTTCTGATTGGCTAAAGTGGTTCTGATTAGCTTGGTTTTTCGACTGGGCTGCAATTCGAGTACCAAATTTGCGAGGATGCGTCAGTCTCTATTATAGGAGTTCTACTTTGCACCAATCACCCTGTAAAAATGATCCACTCCGTGTGACATTTAAACGTCATGCACCGGCCGTGTATAACGTAGGTCGCGCTCGAATACGCCATCTGGTGGAGAAAAGATATAACTTCTGGCTTCAGGAAAATCCCTTGCAAGCCCATTGCATTGCATGCATTTTTAATTTGTTCAAAATGACTTTTTTTTTGCACAAGTTCAGATTTCATGTGATATTTGTGTTCTGTGTTTATATGACAATGTAAAAATTATCTAAATTTGAATTTCTAATACTTTCAAACACGTTTACAATAAATAATGGTTTCAATGGCGCTTTAGCATTAGTTAAAGGGACAATTTTCCTGTACCAACGCCTCTAGTAAAGGGCATGTCAGTCTAGATGCACTGTGCATTGTTATAAAGGTACTTTAATAAAAGGCGTGTTTTAAGCTGTTTCCTCACTTTTGATTGGTGATATTATTGAGCATAAACGCCAATCAGTGTGAGGTAAAAAGCAACGGTTAGGGATTAGGTTTTGTTTTTATTTGGATTTCGAAGTGAAATGAAAGTCCTTCTGGATATGAGTCAGCTGCTGAACTTTCTTAGAATTTTGTCTTTTTATGCTAAATATTTTAAAATTATGCTTAATGTTTAGTTATTCGACGATTTTCTCCGGTGCTTAATTTTAAACTTCTTGTAGCATTTATTGTTTCTTTCTTTTATTGTGCACAAAATCGCTGTGGCTTTAAATTTACTGTGCTCTAATGGTACACGTTTTGTTTACATTTCAATAAACTGTTAATTCCACAACTTTGTTCTTGTGTTCGATTGCTTTTTTGATGTATAAATAGAATGGAAAACACTTCTTCAAAACAGTATTCTAACTATTAACCTGGTTTTAAATGGTTTTTCTCCAAATAATTTTCTTTTAAACTTTGAGTAACAGGTTTAAAGTTAAAAGAACTAATGTTCGAAGTTTAATTCGCAAATCTATTCAGCATATCTAAAAGTATTTTACTAAGAATTTTAGCTAAATTCAGTAGCATTAACCGTCGTTTCTGATGTAGCTTTATATTTAATATATGATCGTTAGTGTTTGTTTAAATTTTTTAAACGTCACCATCTGTTTCTATAGCGATTTTCATTTGTGTTTCAACAAATTTTGTAATCGTATACTGTTTTTTGTAAATAAATAAATCTGAATTCTTAAATAATGAAAACATTTTTGGCTGAAATATTACTTCTACTCAAGAATTTAGTTAATGGAAATTGTATTATAAATTAAAAGCAGCCCACAGTATAACTTCAGAAGATTATAACAAAGAAATAAAATTATGTGAAGGAACTATTATTTATTTTTGATCGTAACACCATACAATAAAAGTTAATTGAATTTTTTTTCAATATTTATAAATTTCTGAACAAATTATCTCACTATATTAAGCGGAATCGACATTATATAAAAAACCATGGAATAGATGTCCTAGATGCAAAGTGGTTGGCGCCAGTTTGGTGGAGAAACCTCGTTTTCAAATACATATTAGACCTAACCTGCGAAAGCAGCACTTCAGTTTTATTTTATTATGAAACATTTTATTTTATTATAAAACATGCAATTTTTCAATTAACAGTATAAAACACTTTTTTTTTTCCCTAAAACATTTTTTATTATAAGCACACAATTATTTTATTATAAAACACACAGTGTTTAATTTATTATAGAGCACATACATTGTCAAAAATACAACAGGCTCAACTATTAATACCAGAGGGCTTTGATTAACATGCATTACACAATTATTTTATTATAAAACACACACAATGTTTAATTTATTATAGAACACATACATTGTTAAAAATACAATAGGCTCAACTATTAATACCAGAGGGCTTTGATTAACATGCACTATCTGATCTATACAAGCCAAAATCACTGATTATAAACTTGGCAAAATTGTAACTGCAACCTTGGCATAATCGTAAAATTGTGAGGGTCGCTCTAACAAAGAAATATGATTATTTTCCTGAAATTTATTAAAATTAAATAATTTAGAAATACATCCTAGTGTTTGTCGTCATCTAATGCAACAATCCATATAGAGCACATATCTGTCAAGGTCACATGATTTGCGATTGGGAATACAAGCGAGATCAGAGTTCAATTTTCATGGCTAGCTTCTGCAGCTCAAAGCCTATTTTCTTTACTGTCCTTCTACTGTAAGTAGTAAGTTCTGCTTAGTACTACTAACAATAAAAAAGTGGAAAGGGGGGGGGGATGAATATGTAACTTTTAAGTGTGAAAATAACTAATTTAATACATTCGAATTACAACATGATTGAGTAATATTCTGTGTTTTTTCTAAAGAAATGAGAAAGTTGTATAATTTTGCAAGCTTTCGGGCACACAGATTTAGAAATACTGTGGTTAACAGAAAATTTCTGGATGCAATTAGAGATGCCAATGCTTTAAGTGCTGGGTACATTTTGCTGTCTTTCAAAAGGGCCGAGTGCTGCATCTGTAAATAATGGCCTAACAGGAACATGATTTTTGTATTTTAAATCAAAATGAGCAAATGAAATTAAATTTTTTCAAGGCGGGGAGAGTCTTCCTTCTAACATTTGTAAATAGTGCGAAGTAGAATTGTTTGGGAGGGATAAAAAAATAAAACTCTAGCGCAGCGGGGCCATCTTGAAAAACAACTTCCTTTATAGGGCCTGCTTCAAGATGCGGATGCCATCGCGCAAGAGATCCGAGTAGCAAACAAACAAGATTAAGTACGCGTATGTGTGCAACAAAAACAGTCCTATAAAATTCTCTTGTTTTTGAATAAATGTTGCCCGGGACCGTGCGCGTGAGGCATTGGCGGTCTCGGCGTGGGCCTTCCCTGCCTGTCGGAGACTGGACTCCAGCCCACACGAATCCTCGCGTGCCGGGGAAAATCCCGGGTGGGGTGCTAAAGGTCTACGGTCTGCATAGTCAGACCGATCTGTCCCACTCAGGCATTAAGTCCTATAAAATTCCATTTTGTAATATTTTCTTTGGTAATTTCTGGCTTATTTTAGATCTGTTTGAATTATACATACAATAAATGAACAACAAAGGTTCAGCAAGGCCTAATTTTATAATTGTTAATAAAAGGATTACATAAACAGACTCATAAATAAAAATTCTATAATTTTTTTCTAAACAATTAAAACAAAAATTCTATTTAAATTTTATAATGTATTATTAATAATTTAAAATGCACATTCTGTTACTAGGTATTACAATTAAGAAAACTCTATCTTTCAAGCACTCTTATCTGGCAAAACATAGTTTTATATAATTACTAATTATAATGTGCATTTTATATTTCTATGTATGTTTTAAAAAATAAAGGATAACAAAAAATGTCACCATTTCCAAATTCCACACTTCTAATATAAATTTAATATTTACTTAAAAGGAAAAATTCATTTTTAAACAGAAAAATCCCCATCCATCTTAGTAAATACATAGATTCACAGGTTGTTATTTCAATAATTTAATATTAAACATTATAAAAAGAAAAGTAATTCTATTTAAGAAATCCAGCAAAGTATGTACTTTCAAATAATTTACTATAATTATGACATTTAATATTCTCTCAGAAAAAATAATCTCACTTAAATATACAATATTAAGTAAGTGGAAATATGAAACTTTTCAATGAAAATTACATACTGGTTAATGGAGATAATTGTCTTTTGTTACAAGTGAATTTTCTGTTATTATTTTTAACTTTTGTATAGTTATTTAGCAATATATTACAAATTTATGACAAACACAGTCTAAATAGATAAGAAAGTTCATTTTCACATTTGCATTTAATTGTGAAATCCAGACCAAAAATTTCAGTCATATCAGAATGTAATAACAATTTCTTTTTTATAAATCACTCTTTTTATTAATTTCACATATAATTAATAAAATTTTTAAGATTGTAACCAAATTATTTTTTTACAACCGTGCCTTGCATATTTTATAATGGGGTATTCAAAAAGCAAAGAATAATGTTTAAGGGCATAGGAAAATGAGGGGTTCATGGTGCTCAAGCTTTCCCCATTTAAATAAACATGTTGCATAGTATTTTCAACACAGTAATGACTTCACTCGTATTCTAGACATCATGTTTATTGGCAGCACTCACAATCACAAACTTACACATAAATACACGAAGAGTTTAACATCAAAGATTCACCGAATCTATACTTCAAACAACACCTAGGATAGGTGTATTACATTTTATCGGTCTGGGATAGACCGTCTCTGTCCGAAGTTTAATCATTAACACACTGCGGGAGGAAAAAAACATTCCGCTTCAACGAAAACCAACGCGTGCGCTCATAGCGCCCCCTGGTAAAAGTAAATGCACGTTACAAAGACAACTTTTTTAAACCACACAAGTTGTTAAAAATCTATTATTTTCTGTCCTAAATGTTTGATTAGTCATCTCTGACAAAACAACTCTGTAGAGAGGAATGGGACACTTTTTACAAAAAATCAGAAGTCAACTTTGACACAAAAACAGGAATTTTAATTTATAGAATACAATATAAGTGACTTTGTAATGTCCACAAACAACTAAAAAATCATAATGTCCAAAAACAGTTTTAAAATTAAAGAAATTGTAAGTTTCAAACTATGTCCCATACCCCTTTACTAAGGGGCACGTATGGGACAGGTGTAAAAAAGTATTATAAGACACAGATAATCTAGTGTAAACTACATATATAATCTAAAAAAGATTGTAGATTGATAAATCCATTTGAAAGTCCACAGAAAAACACTCATTAGAAAATTCAGGATGATGAATCACAGATGACATCAAAAAATCATCTTTCACTATTAAAGTGAGAAATTCTGTTAAAAAAAAAGATACTATAGTTTGCTCTATTTACATGTGAAATTGCATATTAGCAACAATTTACATTCATCTTATTAAACAGGAGGAATGCGATAAGTCCAATTTCTCCCCCCTACCTTCTTTTATGCTAAACTACTTATATAAAAAACTATACTGCTTTTAGACTTAGTTTAAATCATGGATAATGTACGTACAGTATAGTGTTACATAAATAGGGAAACTATTACATCTACACATAAACAAAAGTATAATAAATTACACAAAAATAACTTTTACTTTTTACATAAGGGCCCCAAGAAAAAAAAAAAAAGCCTGCACTGACCTCCAATATATACATTTATTTCAATTAAAACTATATTTTAATAATTGAAAACACCAGAAGTTTAACAAACCTTTTACAAAAGGCGTTTGAAATTCTTTTTTCAAAAGATGGGCATAAGAACTCAATATTATTAATTAATGTTTTCTATTTATGTAAATTATAATTCTAGACACAAAACATGACAAAAAAAAAAGATTTCGTATTACTCTTTTTTTTTTAAATGTTTTCGATTTATGTAAACTGTATTAAAAACACTAATTTTAGAAAAAAAAAAAAGGATTTCGTATTATTATTCTTTTATCCATTAGATGTGACTAAATTGTGTTTACTACACTCTAGGTAAAAATAGAAGCATACAATTCACACCACATATAATACATTCACATGTGAACGGTAGGAACAGTATTTTGCATTTTAAATAATGAGATAAAAAGGGGTACTTTCTTGACTTATGATTATCTTTTATCAAACGAATAATCAATGAAAAAATTTACATAATTTAAACATTCCCTTTATTCCATAATATGTTTAGGCGAAAATTATCTGAAATATACAAATAATAATAAATGGTGCACGACGAGACAAGTCAGAACTTCTCTGTAACGTAACATCACGTGTTTGAGTGTTGAAATCAGGCCTGTAAGAGAAGAAAGTTGTTTTGTTTTTGTGATGACCCCGACTCTAGCCCCACATTTATTTCAACATCCTATTTAAATTAACTATAAGTGTCAACTAGCTAAATGGTTTCAAATCAAAAGGTAGCTAATCAAATTATAACTGCATGTAACAAATATAGAGGTTTGTATAGGCTAAAATTTTTCGACTTAGGCCTGGTTTAACTCAATTTCTACGAAAAATAAAAAATGCCAATATTTTTTAACTAACATCATCCTATAATTAAAATTCTTTTAAAAGAATATTGCATACATATTTATGCAAGAATTCGAAAGTATACCAGTTTTTGGATTATGTATCCACGAGCTGTGAATAACTAACAAATATGCTTATGCTCTTGTATTTCCGGCAAGGAACCAGGCCCATATAAAACCTCTAAATAAATGACAGCAAAACAGCTTAGTGAATACATCATTTATTTAATTTGATTTCACTGTTTGTTGTATTCCTTTAAATCGAAACATTATCTGTAAGTCAGGAATATGCTATATCCAGGGTTTTTCCGAGATGGATGCTGTGCCCTGCTTGTGACTTTGATTAAAAAATAGTGCCCTTTTTGCCTTACCTTCCTCTACACACAAAGCTTAAAATCTTTAAAACTTTTTAATAATAATAAAAAAAAGTCATTTTTAAAAAATATTCTAGCAGCAATAAATATTCAGTTAACTGAATAAACTACCTGAAATATTTTCCCCCATCCCCAAAGGACGAAAATTTCTAGTTATGGTGGGGGGAGGCAAAACAAAATGTCCTTCCGGCCTGTTCCTGGAGGAAAAGGTAGCTTCCCTTGTTTTTAAGAATTAGCTAACTTTATTGAAATACATAAAGCTGAAATGCATGGAACCTGATTATTAGATTCCCAGTTTTTGTCATTATTGAATTTGAATGGGAATTTCAATAAATTAGTTATTGCCAAGTTGGCTTCATTTATGGCGACCTATTTTGTTGCCAAATTTGGTGAGAATTCGATGTTGATGGAGATGATTATGTAGTTTTAAGTGTATGAGAGTTGGAACAATGTTTACAACAATGAAATAAAATTTGCACAAAAGTGCATTCAATCTATATTAATAAAAGAAAGTGTCTCTGTGTGTGTGTCTCCCCGTGGCAGAATGTACACGACGGGCGTGGCAGACTTTTTAGCGCACTTGCAGACTAAAAACATACAGCGATGCCACGGACGCATGTAAATTACATGAAAAAATGGCAAACTTCGTCGAAGAATCACGGAAAAAACGCGAAATTCATTTAAAGATCGTGAAACATGGCTAATTTCGTTGACAAATCGTGAAAAAAATGCAAATTTAGTCAAAAGGCCATCAAAAAATGTGAATTTCGTCGAAGTATCTCGATAAAATGGCAAATTTCATCGAAGGATAGTGGAAAAAACACGAATTTCTTCAAAGGCCAAAGAAAAAATGCGAAATTCATCAAATGATCTGGGAAAATGTCGTTGACAGATTGCGATACAAATACAAATTTCGTCAAAAGGCCGTGGAAAAACTTGAATTTTGTCAAAAGACTGTAAAAAAAAAATATGAGTTTCGTTGAAGGATCGTGGAAAAAAGGCAAATTTCATCAAAGGGCCACAGAGAAAACGCAAATTTCGTCAAAGAATTACGGAAAAAGTGCGAATTTCGTCGAAGAGCCACGAAAAAAAAAAACTTTAATTTCGCCAAAGGATCGTGGGAGAAAAAATAAACACTAATTTCGTCAAAGGTTCACGAAAAAAACGTGAATTTTGTGAAATAGTCCCGGAAAAGATGCAGCATTCCTTTAGAAAACAGCAGACACACAAGTTCTATGCTTATTAATATAGGCATAGTTTTTAATCTGAAACAATATACTGAACTAACTTTTGAAAAATCGGGTTAACCCAAACCCAATTTGCAAAAATCTATACTCAGCCTGAAATCGACTCGAATCAAAAGCAGAGTTAATCCGACCTGCAACAAAAATAATTATTGCTGAGAGGGGATTTTCTCCCCTCCCCCCTCTGCTGTAACCTTTCAGAATATTTGCTGTGAATTTCAGATTTTTTTTTTTTTACTCGGAAAGACTGATAAATGCTGATGCCTTAATTAATTAGCACTATAAGTACAACAGCGGCAAGAATAGATTTATATGATATATTGCGTATTGCAGACTATTTTTGAAAACATTATTAGCATTGCAGACAGTTGAAGATAGTTCTGCCACCGGGGTGTGTCTGTTGGCGATGGCTAGTGAAATCTACTGCACATAGAAGTCTAAAAATCTGAATGAGGATAGTTCAAGGCAGATGCATCAGAAGATGATATTAGTTAAAAATTCATTGAAAATGTGTTCTTTTATCTGAAAATTGACAACATGCAGGTGCGCATAAAAGGGAAGAATTAAATGCTATTATTTTTAACCGTTTGTTCCAGTAGCCAAACTGTTCGAGATACGGAAAAATAGAAGACATATTTTTAAATTTCACACTTTTACGTCTTAAATGCCGCAATCAGTTAAAAAAAAGATGTTGTTGTTAACCCGTTGAAAAAATTTTCTCCCTTTCACCAACACTCCCCTAGGACTTTATTTCAGAGGTATTGATTCACAAAAAATACCTATTTAAAGCTGACGTCTCTTTAATGGTGCAATCAAATTGAAAAATGCAAATTTTAACCTTTTGAAATAATTCATAACTCCCAAAGACTATCTTTTTTCTACGTTAAAAGTAACTACATTTCGACAATCTTTTCAGAGCATCTCAGCAGACCGGATTTACATCATCTATAAAAATTTCAAAACATTCGGATGAGTAAAGTATTAAAAAAAAAAATCTGAGAAATTTTTGAAGAAAATTCTAAAATGCAGGCTGGTTTGATGCAGGTTTCTTCTGCTTCCACTCATGTTTTCACTAATAAATCTGCATATTTTTTCACAAAATTTTAAAGAAGGCTTGGATACAATTATATTTTTAAGCAATTAAAATTTCAGAGAGTTCCAACAATGTAATTTTTTTTGTTTGTTATGTTAAAGGATCCGGTGCAAAAACAAAAGTAAAAAGCGAGAAGAAAACATATTTCTTTTACAATAGATATGAATATATTTTCATATAAAATTTTTACCCCAGCTGCAAAACCTTTATATTTATAACTGATAAAAATTTCAAAGAGTTTGGACAAGAACTATTTTTTATGAAATGACCCTATGTGGGAAAACAAGAAAATGTCTTCTTACGAGTGCTTTTACCACTAAACATAATATTTTCTCTCGAATTTTTCATTAAAAAATATAAATTCATACAAAATCAGATTAAAGATGTAAAATCATACAAATTTGAGGTTTATTTAAGGTTATTATCATAGGCTCGGGCAACGGCAGGTAGGTCAGCTAGTAAAACATATATTAAATCTGTTTACGGAAGAATCGGGGATATAGTGGAGAGTATATGGAGGTATTTACTGGTATATCTTCTGGATATTTTTAAGAAGCTTCAAATACCTTCTGTTTCTCAAATATTGCTACAGCGTATACTCTAGCCATGAATGTTCAAGACTAGTCTATATACTCTCATGTTTTTACGATTACAACAACTGAGAAGAATCTCTTTATTTAATCTATTGTCTTGTTTCAAAATATCATCTACTCTAGAATTTCAAACTGTTATATCACAACCATTTTTTAAGATTGAGGCAGAACAAAAAATTTTCAGATTTCTAATTTTTTTGCAAATTTTTTTGAATTTGAAATGTGTGGCCGCCATTTTGAAAGAAGATGAAATGCCCAATAAACTCTGTTGAGAACTTTGTAAGTCTTGTACAGTCACTGCTCAGTCACATCCTAAATGGTTCATAAATATGAGGGCTATCACATGACAAGAAAATCGGTTATATATATATACACTGCTGTCCAAAAATTAAGGGGCAGTGACCAGACGCTTTCACTTTTTACATGGTTTGTTGAATTTCTGCTGAAATTCTTGATGAATTGTCCCTGAGGATGTAAAGCGCATGCTTGACTTAAAAAACGGTAGAAACAATGTACTGCAATTAAATATTGAATATTTGATGAAATATTGGCATTTGCATGAAATAAATTTTTAACTGTGCATGCGCAAACTATACCAAAGATTTTTTTTTTCATGATTTGTTAGTCAATTCTACAGCCATGGAAAAATTTATAAGGACAGGCGAAAAATTGCCAAATGTAGGAGCCGCTTGACTAGAAACTTATGCAAATATTTGTATGATAAAAATGCTTAAAAGGAACATTTCCAAACAAACTTTAAGTAGAAAATTTAGAAAATCATTAAAAGGCATGAATTAAAAAGGTTGTGATAGCTTGCTACTCGGAAAAAATTATAAGGACAAGCATTTCTTTTGAAATCGCAATCAAAATTTTGCAAATTTTGTAATATGATAGAATTGTTTAAACTAGTCTAAAATTGTTGCGCAATAAGATTGTTCAGTTTCTCTCGTTCTTCATCATGGCAAAGAGCACACAACTATCTGAATTTGAAAAGGGAAAAATTATTGCTTACAGAAAAGGTGGAATGAGTAGATGTGAAATTGCAAGGAATATAAACAGATCTAAAACAGTTATTTGTAGAATCCAAAAGATTATGGCAAGATGAAGCATACAGGTAGGCTTGTTTCTCTGACTAGGTGCCAGAAGCGTGGAATTGCGTGTTGAGCTTGCTTAAAAATCAGAGTTCTACTCAAATTAAAACAGAAATGAATCTATCATGCACTAGCCGAACAGTGCGTAATGTTCTGCAAAAGAATCCCAATGTTAGGTATGCTAAACTACGCTCACGTCCACCTCTTACAAAACTACATAAGAAGCTCAGATTGGAATTTTCTAAGAAACACGTTTATTTTGAATCTCGCTGGAAAGATGTGTTATTTTCGGATGAAAAAAAATTGATATGGATGGACTAGATAGTATTCATCATTATTGGTACACCTGTGTAAAAAAACCTTTATTTTTCCAAACACCAATTCGGAGGAGGTTCTGTGATGGTGTGGGCAGGTTTTGCAGCCAATGGAACAACACCAATCGTGTCCATTCGAGGTCACATGAATTCAAAATCATATGTGGTTACACAAGCTGAAAAATTATTGCCTGAAGCATCCTTTATCACAGGTGGTGATTATTTATTTCAACAAGACGATGCAAGTTCCCATGTGTCTGGTGCATCACGTTCATGGCTCGAGGCCAAATCTATCCAACTTTAGGATTGGCCGCCAAGAAGGTCTCATTTAAAGCCCATAGAGAATCTGTGGGGCATTTTAGTTAGAGAAGTATATAAGCATGGCACACAATATGCAAATACAGATGATTTGACATCATCCATCGAATTAGCGTGGAAAAACATTTCTAAACAAACTTTAACTAGACTTCATGAGTCAATGACTAAACGATTAATAAGGGTCATTGAAAAAAAAAAGATGATTTTGTTAAATATTACTTTAATTTCAGACATTTTTCTTTGTGTCCTTATAATTTTTTCCGTGTTTCACGTCATATTTCTATTATGTGATTTATAAATTTTTTTGTAGTTTAATTTTATATTAATAAGTTCTTAATGTTTCCTTGTTACGAGTGGCAAATTATGTTTGATTTTGTTTTCAGTTGATGATTACTTTAATGCATATTACTCGTTTTTCAACATGTCCTTGTAATTTTTTCCATGGCTGTATAGAGCAACTCGTATAAAAAGAAAAGTTAAATATCGTGAAAACTCAGAAATTTGTTGACAATACAGTGAACTAATTGACAAATTGTTGGGAAAATCCAATTGGATTATAAGGGATTTCCTCTCCAATTGGGTTTGCCATTCCTGATTTAGTAGGATGTAAAAAATGATGGTAGTACGATGAAACCTAAAAACTAGTGTCAATAAAAATCTATATTATTATTTTTTTAATATAAATCTGTCTATGTTACAAGATTAATTGGAATTTGTTTAACTTGGAATCAAAATGATTTAAATAATTAGATTGCAAGTTATGCAGTTTGATAAAATAAAGTATTTTGAACACCTTTTGATGTTATAAAGATGCAACTGTTCAGTTTAGATATATTGAATATATTTCTTGAATTTTATGCATCCTATGCTATAATATTTTTGTTTATTTTCTAGATTCATTTTGAAAAGCAGCTACAAATTTCCTATCTTAGCATTCAAGGTTTCGTCATTTTGGGTGTTGTATAAATTGAAATCATGTTCTTTAATCGAGCTCAGAATTATCCTTCTGGTTCTCGATCAGACACCCTCAACAGACCTTCTTCGAGTTCAAAGTCAGAGACTGCATCTGAAGGACATAAATTGTGCGACAAGGAGCATGAACAACAGATTGACAACTCCAATACGGTGCTGGAAAAAATTGCCAGTCTGTATGCTGAACGATTGCTGAGCGATATTACTTTAGAAGTTGGCGGGAAGCAGTTTGCTGCTCATCGCCTTATTCTTTGTGCTTCTAGTGATGTCTTTCAGGTTTGCTGTTAACTTATTCTGTTGTAATTTGTGATGCATATTTCTGTCTAAAAATTTGCATTAGTGACTCTCATTATTAAATGGTTAATTTTCAATCAAATTGACAGATTTGTAAGTCTTTATGTTAGAGTAAATTAATGAAACTTTTGAAGCTTTTTCTACATAAGAATATTGCTCATTTGTTGATTTATATAAATTAAGAAATTTTTAAATGTTTAATTATTAAAACTAGGGATGCACTGAATAACAATTTTGCTGAATACTGAGTCTTCGACCAAATTTATTCCTATATGTCAGAAGTCCAGATTTTAAAAATATTAAGTTCAAATTTAAAATTAGCTTAACATAAATACAGTTGAAGCACTTTATAACGGAAAGCACGATATAACGAAATGCTCATAACCATTTAGTTGGTCTCTATGTTAAAGAATACTGAATTCGAAACGATATAACGAAATATTTATAGCAAAAAGCACGATACAACGAAAGGAATTTGAGCATTAAAAGTGAAATAATTTAAGCGATATAACAAATTTTTCACTTTTTTTTCTGTTACTTAACGCGGGAAATAGAATTTTATTTCTTAAATACCAGTTTTTTGCCATGACATAACATTCAATCTTTTTCTCTACGGCCATTCACGTATTTTCAATGCTTCCAAGAGAGATTTCGGGGAGGGGTAATGTTTTAAGACAGACAGAGGGGCGACAACTTAACTGAACTGAATTATGTTTTATTTTTTATTTGATGACTGATTTCATTGACATTTGCTTTTCCTGTAAATTTATCGCGTGTTAATTTTTAAAACTCCTTGTACGGTAAGAAAAAATATTTGAGTTTAAAAGAGAAAGTCGAAATTATAAAAGGCGTACAGATTAATATTAAAAATGCAATACAGCGAAAAAATATGGGATTCCAAGTAGCACTCCCAGCACAATGTTGAAAGATCGAGAAAAATTCTTAAAATTTTCGAAAAGAGTGCAGTTTTTTCATCGTTTAAACGTTACGCACAGCGAAATATGCAGATGTGGAGGAAGTATATTATTGTTATTGTTTGAAGATGCAAGATCGCCATGTATGCTAATGGCGACTGGTACATGTAAAATCCGTCGTGGGTGCAAAGTCCTCCAAGTTCCCTGTAAATTATACCTCTGGAATTGCCTAGTCAGGTGAAGGTCTCGTCACCTGATCAAGGCTCTAAATTACGAGATCGATTCCTTTCTCTTTTTTAATTTTTGCATTTTTTTTAAATCTGCTAATTCAACAATGTTAAATAAAAACTATGAGCCGGAAAACAAAGAAAACGTTGGCAGAGCACTGCAGCGATGCCATCAAGGCTTTTGCCAGTTCGATCACAATCATGCTGTGATCAGACGAATGTCGCCCCGCGTCCAGGTACTAACTCATCAAGCTAGGCACTCATGCCCGGCATGTAGGGGCTGGTTAGCGGTATAAAAAAATAAAAATAAGATGCAAGATCCAAAAACATACCTATTAGTGGAAGTATTTTGCAAGAAAAACCATATGCGTTTGCCGAAATACTTTGATATAAAGACATTAATGTTAGTAATGGTTGGTTGAGTAAATTCAAAACAATATATGAAATTGTGTGTTAAAAATTATGTGGAGAAGCAGCTTCTGTTTCAAAAGAAACAGTTGAAGAATGGAAGAACGAAAACTCAAAAATATTTGAGGATTATAATCGAAAAGATATATTTAACATGGATGAAACTGGATTGCTTTTCCGTTTATGCCTAACTTTAAAAAAAGGAACTTGTCACGGTGTGAAAAAAGTGCAAAGATCGACTTTCATTAGAATTATGTAGCAATGCCGTCGGATCGGAAAGGCGAAAACTTCTTGTAATTGGAAAAGCAAAGAATCCATGCTGTCAAAAAAAGTAAAATAAACTTTGCCTGTAATGTACAGGCATAACCGCAAAGCGTGGATGATGAAACGTCTTTTTGAAGAATGGATTTTAGATTTTGACAAAGATATGCAAAAAGCCAAAAAAAAAGTTCTGCTTATTTTAGACAAAGGTCACTTCGCATGTGGGTTCTGTTCGTCTTAAATGTATAACATTTTTTTTTTTTTGCCACGTAACAGTACATCCAAAATACAACCATTAGACCTATGAATTATTTGTTCGTTTAAAACTAAATCCCGGAAGGTGCTAGTGAAAAAAATAATTGTGAATTCAGATGACAAGAAAGAAATAGAAATAGATTTGCTGAAAGCCATTTATGTGATAAATAAAGCTCGGTGCGATGTTTCGAAAGAAACTTTTATTAACGCTTTTTCAGTTTCGGCAATTTTTCCATCACCTTCAAATAATAATGAACTATTTATTTTTACCCGAATTGGAAGATACAGATGAACTGATTTCATCCTTCAACCCGACTTTAGACTTTAACTTTGATCAATACGTTAATGTTGATGAACACATAATAACAAATGAAGAATTCAATGAAGTCAAAAATAGTACAGAACATGAGTCGTCCGATGGCAGAGTCAGTGAGGAAGAAGAATTATAGAAGCTGGCGAGAAACTGTTACCATCTGATACACTCGAGTATTTACAAAAAATCGTGTGTATATGCATAATGAAAACTTGTTAAAGAATGAAATTAACATGTTTTCAAGAAAACACACTTTCAAGAAAAGAAAGCAGAACTTGATAATTTCATTCTTCAAACCTATATAGCCCTTTAAGAGAATATAATTATCTTGAAATTCCTTTTTAAATCAACACTTTTCTTCTTTTCACTGATTGTAGTAAAAGTGATCATTCCTAAGAAGGCTTAATTTAATACGAATACATACGTTCTAACTTTTTTTTTTATTAAACAAAAGAAATTTTAAGAGATATATTTATGTAATAAACCGCTCTTTTTTATCATTGTCTCCATTATTCAGACATCTGCATACTCCAATTACATTCAGACCACATTAGTATGGATAACTGGAGTTCTTACTCTAGAATGAAATAATTCGTTATAATGTTTTAACGAAAGCACGTTACAACGAGCAAATCTTTGGTGTACTTTCGATTTCGTTATAAGGTGCTTTGACTGTACTTCCATTTTGAAGAACAGAACTTTTCACCAGTAAATTTTACACACGCACGCAAAAAAAAAAAGTTTAGTATTTTTATGTTATATATATACACACACACACACACACAGACATATTTATGCATATATACATACAGTGTCTCACATAAGTGATGGGACACTTGTGCTTTACAAAAGGAAACTAATCAAATAAATTAAAAAAACATGTACACATTTTTTTGTGGGTGTGTTTCATACTTAAATTTAGTAAAGATTATTACATAACATACATTTTGTCAAAATATTAAAATATTAATTTAATAAAAATACAAATGTTTAGAACGGAGCAAAAAATAGCTCACATAAGTGATGGGACACCATTATATATGCAACAAAAATCGTCTGAAATAAGCAATAAAAATATTTTTTGGGTTTTATTTTTACTTAAAAGCAATTGGCAATAATTTATAAAATCGTCTGCAGTATTTCTCTCCAGTTTGCTTTGGAATTTTTGTGTTTTTTAGCTCTGTGTAGCCATGAATGCTAAACGAAAGGAAACTTCGCCTGAAATTCGAAAATTAGTTATTAATTTGCATATTGAACGTGGAAAATCTATTAGAAAAACTGCTGAAACAGTTAACTTGAGTCGTTCAACAGTTTTCAATATCATTAAACGATATAAAAAGAATCATATGATTCAGGATAAAAGAAGACCTGGCCGACCATCAAAGCTATCCAATGGAATAAAGCGAATTATCGTTCGAAATATTAAAAAAAATCCAAGAATTAGTGCTTCAAAAGTTGCTGCTGATTTACAAGCATTATATGGAATAATTGTTAATCCTGAGAATATTAGAAGGGTAATTCGATCTGCTGGATATCACGGTAGAGTAGCCAGACTAGCTTTCGCAAAATCCAACATAAATAAGAATTCTGATTACTGGAATAAAGTTATATTTGCTGATGAGAGTAAATTTAATATATTTGGTTCTGACGGTAGAATCTTGGTGTGGAGAAAACCCAGGGAAGAATTTCGCAAACAGAACTTGGTACCAACAGTAAAATATGGTGGAGGAGGAGTTATGGTATGGGGGTGTATGTCGTCCGCTGGAGTTGGTAATCTTGTTTTTATTGACAGTATAATGGATCAGTACAAGTATATTGATATTTTAAAGCAAAATTTGAAATCTTCAGCACGAAAATTGAACCTTCATAACGATTTTAAATTCTACCAGGACAATGACCCCAAGCACACTGCTCTGAACGTTAGACTCTGGCTGCTATATAACTGTCCTGAAATAATAAAAACACCACCACAATCTCCAGACTTAAATCCCATAGAGAATATTTGGCAAGAATTGGAATCAAGAATTCGCAAACACACCATTTCTTCAAAACAACAACTAAAATCGGTGCTTCAAGAAGAATGGGGTAAAATCACTCCAGAAATCACAAAAAAATTAGTCCAATCCATCCCAAAAAGATTAAATCATGTTTTAAAAGTAAAAGGAAATCCAACAAAATATTAAAACCTTTTAAAAAGTAAAATTTTTGGATAAATATTTGATGGAAAAGTAAGTGTCCCATCACTTATGTGAGCCATTTTTTGCTCCGTTCTGAACAATTGTATTTTTACTAAATTAATATTTTAATATTTTGACAAAATGTATGTTATGTAATAATTGTTACTAACTTTAAATATGAAACACACCCAAAAAATTTTTGCACATGTTTGTTTATTTATTTTATTGCAGTTTCTTTTTATAAAGCACAAGTGTCCCATCACTTTTGTGAGACACTGTATGTATATATTGAAATCACATTTCTTATTTTAAATGGTGTCTTATATATTTTCAATATATAAATGGTTTGCTAGATTTTTTTCTTTAGCATTAAATAACTTATATATATATATATATATATATATGTATATACACATATGTATACTATATGTATACTCATGTGGTGCCCGGCTAACATAAAAGTACTAAAAATTCTATTCTTTGAGTTGTTATTTAAGAAAAGTTTTAAAACATTTTAAAATTTTAATAAGGCTTTAGGATTTGTAAACTTCATGGCTTTCTCTTTGAATTAAAACAATATTTTAAAATCATAGAGATATATGTTTTTTTCACATCAGTTATGATTTTCCCTTTCTTTTCTCTTAAGCTAATTATGATTCTTTGAAGGAAAATTTCACAAAGGGGACTAAAGGTAGAAAAATACATTATAATAATGACAACTCAACAAGAATAACTTTTCTGGGTACTTTTCCGTTATACGGACATCATTGTCACCAAGCATGCATTTACGTACATTTAATACATACATTTACATACATACATACATTATGCATTAGCATACATTTTGGCATGGTGTACGTATAACGGAAAAGTACCCTTTTCTGTTTTTGTTAAGAGTGCAAGAAATTTTTTTGAGTATACTAGTGAGCAGTGTCTCTAGTGAACAGTTATTTTCACTTTCAGAAGCTAGATTATATATATATATATGTGTGTGTGTGTGTGTGTGTGTGTATTTGAAAAAGAAACAAACTCTTACCAGGCTTTATTGAGAATTTAGATTTATTATTATTTGAATATATACTCAATATTTGGTAATATAGCTGAATACTGAATATATACTGCATATTTGGTGCATACCTAATTAATATCACTCATTCAATAAATAAATAGTATGACATTTTCTTGCTCTTGTGAATAGAAAACCATTCTACTACTTCTATATTGTATTTATATTATAGTAACTGGTTTTCTGAACTTGAATGTCATAAATTTTTCAGTATTCATGAAAATAATATATTCTCTCTGTATAGTTTTAATTCAATGACTTAAGGCTCCTCTTCAGTAAACTTCCCGATTCCCCTCCCTAATGTTATTCCTATGGGCGTAGGATGCATTCGTATTTTTAAAATATCTCCTCAGAAAATTAATATTTTTAACTTCTGTTTTCTTTGTATTGTTCTTAAAGAATGTCTCTTTTTTTCTTAGTTATCAAAATATTTCTAAATTATGTGTTTAATTTACATTTTTTTGTTTTAAAATCTTAGCGAAACTGAATAAGATTTTAACGTTTCATATAAAATTAAGTATATATTTTAGAAAAAAATTGACAACTAAGGAAAAAAGAGACATTCTTTAAGAATAGTACAAAGAAAACAGAAGTTAAAAATATTAATTTTCCGAGGAGATATTATAAAAATACGAATGCATTCTACGCCCATAGGAATAACATTAGCGAGGGGAATCGGGAAGTTTACTGAAGAGGAGCCTTAAGATGTTTTAAGTTTTTAATAAATTTTTCTAGCCGTGTTTGATCTCATTCAAATTTATTTATACAGCATTCTGTTTGGAATTTTTATTGGTTAGAAAGTAATGTGTAAATATTGGGTGTTATACAATATTCATAAAAGTGATTTTAGATGAAATTTGTTGCTGATTGGCTATTCAAAAATTGAAATAAATGATACTTCCCTGTTATAGAGGTCTTGGTGTTTTTTAAAAAAGCTTGGACCAGTTTGAGCTTAAGAAAGTGAGATTATTAGTTTTGTCTGTACATAATAATATATAAGATGGTTTCTGTTTATTATTAAATAAATTGGTTAAGGCCATTTTCTCTATCTTGCCCAGATCCCTATAAGAGAGAAATATCAAATGAAATTTAAAGTAATTTTTCTTATTAATTTAAGCATATGCACACACACACACAAAATCTCCATTTTCACTATGATAGATTTTATTGAAATTCTCTGATCTCCCATGATGTATTTCCTAATGTTCTTGGCTGTTTTCAGAAAGTTAAAATACTGGATCTGGAATTGAAATTCAGTCATTTATTTAAATATTAGCAAGACCTGTAGTTTTGTCTACATGGAAATAGAAGACTGATATTGTTCAAATGTACTTTGTGCGCTCATTCAAGTGAAAATTACAATGCCTGTACTAATAAAAATATTTTTAATTAAAATAAAAAATCTCCATTACAACTCATTTACAGCTTTCTCCTTCCAAGAAACGTGCACAATGTTGTCTGTTTGTTAATTCCATCCACCAACTATCCTATAGTGGAATTTTTTTTGGTACTTTTCGGTTAGCCGGGCGCCAGTGATATATATACATGTATATATACCAACACACACATATCTACACATATCTACATATACATATATATACATACACATATATATGCATATATGTATGTATATATATACAAATTTATGTATATACATATGTATTTATATATGTACATATATCACTGGCGCCCGGCTAACCGAAAAGTACCCTTTTTTTTTTTAATTGGTCAAATAATTTCAGAATAATCATGATTTTAGAATGTTTTTTTGCTCGTTTTATCCTTTAAATTTCAAAATTTAAAAAAATTGCTCTTAGCTTATTGCATTTACATTTTAAATTTAACTACCATTTAAAGTTTCTAGCTCTAACAGTTTCAAAGTAATCATAATTTTAAAATATTTTTCTTTCTTGCATCTGATATAGTGCAGGAATGCCAATATAAAAAATAGCCTATATATAGATAGGGATAGTGGTTATTAGAAATGCCGGAAGAAATTTTGGAATCAATTCAATAGTTTCAGAGTGATTGTGATTTAGTACAGTTTCTACTGACTTCCTCCTTTTAAATTAAAAATTTTTGAAAACCATTGTTAGTGAGTATTTGCCTCTTTGAATTAACTACCTTGTTATTTTTTAAGGTTTAGGCCTGACAGTTTCAAAGAAATCATTATTTTAGAACGTTTTTTGCTCCAGCTCCGCACCCTCTTGGGAGCAGGGGTACTGACATAAAAAGGAGCCTATGTTGCATGGCTGTAAAAAACCTGGGTTTAAAAAAAAAAGCTCCAGCTCAATTATTTTTATTAATTTTTTTGGGTTTTACATTATCAAAACTGTTTTGTTACACTGAACCTATAATACTATATATTGTTAATATTTAATAGAAAACAAATTAAAAATCTATTTTAAAAAGCAAATTACAAAAAAAAGGTAGATTTTTTATAAATTCAATCTGTGCCTTTTTAAACATTTTTTTAAATCAAATTTTGGTGTGTTCCACCTTGTTATTTTTTAAATCATTTTGGTATGTACCTCCTACAAATAAACATTTCTTCATTATAATAATAGTATAGATACATTTATTCTTTTAATAATATTAAATCACTAAATCAATCTAAGCATTTATTTATTGTTATTATATTGATTTGAACACATAGAATGTATTTAAATATTGATTTTCATTCCGGTTTTAAAACCTCATTCCAGGTGATGTTGATGAACCCAAACTGGAGTGAGTCCCAAGAAACAAAAATCTGTTTACAAGAAGATCCTGCCTGTACATTGGTTTTTCCAGATTTTCTAAAATACTTATATACAGGAAAACTTCATATAAACCACTTTCTCGTTTTGCCTCTTGTGACCTTAGCTGATAAGTATAACGTCAAGGATCTGGTTCATCTGTGTGTGGATTACATGTGCCGACATGTGGTCTCTGCAACAAAACACAATCAGTTGGTATGCTTTTTAGCTTACAAACTTTGATAATTTTATTTTAATGTTAGTACAGAGTAAAGGTGAAAATAAGGAATTTCGTTTAGTAGCCACTGGCCAATAGGTTGATTTTTTTTGTAGTAGCCAGTTACTGGCTAGTGAGAATAATTTCTTTAGTAGCCAGTAAGTACATTTATGTCACTGAATATTTAATTTTTTTTTTAATACGATGACTTTACAGTAAACAAGTAATTTATGTACTAAATAAATATATTTTAATTTATATTGTTTTGAATAAACTTGAGATATTAATTTCCAATCTATTTTAAATTTAAAAGTAAGTTAACAGCAAAGTTATACACAACATGCTGATGTAGCTAAGTCTACATAAGTTACACTAAGCTTAGGTACTTGTGTAGCTAACTACATAAGTACCTTTTTTTAAAAAAAATTATTTGACTTGAATTATTTTACCTGACAATAATAAAATAGATATGTTTATGCACTAAATAATAACCCACAACATGTTATGCATTACACATGCACAACCTGTGGCCAGTGGGCCAAAATCTCCAGGGAGCGTAAAAATCATGAATTTTGTCGATTGCATGCATAAAAATCATGAATTTCGTCGATCAGGTGCAGAAAAAAAATCATGAATTTCATTGATCAGGCACGGAAAAAATCATGAATTTTGTCAATCGGTGAGTAAAAATCATGAATTTCGTCATTTGGGAACATAAAAATCATGAATTTCACCGATTGGTTACGTAAAGATCATGAATTTTATCAATCAGGTGCATAAAAATCATGAATTTAGTCAAACAGGCACGTAAAAATAATGAATTTTGTCAAACAGGCACGTAAAAATCATAAATATTGTCGATTGGGCACAGGAAAATCATGAATTTCGTCGATTGGGAGTGTAAAAATCATGAATTTCGTCAAACAGGCGCGGAATAATCGCAAATTTTAGGGAAAAAGGCAATCTGGAAGTCCTGCATTTGGGCAGTTCTTTTCATATTTTTAATTGCCAGTGTTTCAAGTTTAATCGGCGAGTGGCGACTGCTTATTTTTACCTTTAGTACAGAGTAAAACTTCATTTTTATATTTTTTAGAACAGATAAAATGTAAATAGATTTTCTCGAATACAAAAATATGAATTAATACAAGATGCTTTTCTTCTGTAAGACTGTCACTGTAAAATAGACTAATATAATTTCAATTTTATTAAAATTTATGGAATTTAATGTCATAGTTTGAAAAATCAGACCAAATTATTACTTAATAGTATAAGAAAATCACTAATTATCTTTAAACTAGTGATAAAACAGAACACATAAAGGCTTATAAAAACATTTTAATATAAAGATCAACATGTTTCAAACACACACGTTCATTTTCAAAAAATTTTGTCACTTTAAACATATAATCTTAAATTATTACTGTTTTATTTTATAATGGCTATCCATCAGTTCTTCTCTTATAGAACCTTTTTTAATGACTTTTCCCCCCTCAGTATATGATTAAACAGAATGTGAAAAGCTTTCCAAATGTTATTTATAAGCAGCATGACTTAATTTCCTCAATGTCAATGATTTGGCATTAACAGCTTTTCCTTTTTTTTTTTGTTGTCACGAGTTTCCCTAATGGGACTTCACTTGTACCAAAATTGATACATCCTTATTTTAAAAATATTTTACTTACAAAAAAGGTTTAAACTGAAAAACAACATGCATGAAAAGTATACAGAAAAATCGAGAAATTAGTGACAAGTGACTAGTAATAGCAATTTCATTATTGGTCCCTTTTTTAATCTATTGCCTTTATTTTTTGTTAAAAGTGCTGAACAACAAATTAAAAAAAAAAAAATTCTGCTAATATTATTAATGCAAAATTAAACACCATTAAATGAAATATTTGGCGATTTTTTGGCTATTAATCTTTGGTATACGGAAGTAATACTGTTTCTAATACATTTAGACGCTTTGTTATTTGAATGTATAATAGATACTTTTCATATATAATTTTTTTTTGGTCCAGTTGGTGGGCAATATTTTTATTATCAATCATGTTATTTTGGCTATTACAGCTGGTTAATTACTAAATAAATTTGTTTACTTATGATTTTGATGTAAATTAGTGTATCTAAAGCAAAAATTCATCATATTGTATCCTGCACAATATTCAGAAGTGCAAACTGTAACCGAAATGTTTGTTTATTTTTCTTGCATTCAGTTTCCTGTTTTTCAATATTTATTTTTTAGTTTTTCATTATTATATATGCATTTTAATATGTAATTATGGTTAATATGGCCAAACTCAAGCTTTCATATGCAGAAAATATGAATTTTCGGTACTTCTCTATTATCCCGTCGATCACTTTTCATAACAAAAAACTATCGCCAAACTGTAACACAAAATAAACGGGAGAACGTTGCCATTGGAATATCAAAATAAATAAATAAATAAAATATAAGAATTTATGGACACAATTGTTATTTTAATTAATGAAATAACTAATAAATCAGTAAAACACAATGAAAAATACACACAAATGTCATTAAAAACCACTTGATGGCGTAACAAACATGTATAATGCTTCTGACATCAAGTAAATGGGACTGCATTTTTGGTGTTTAATCGTACAGTTTGGCGATAGTTTTTTGTTATGAAAAATTGGTCGACGGGATAATAGAGACGTACTGAATTTTCTTCTTGAAAAATTCAAAATGGCGCTAATATTAGTGGTGATCACGATCTTTTTCCAAGACAATTTTTAATTAATCAAGCTTTTTTGTTTACTAAATTTGGATAAACATGAAATAAAATTTCAATATTTTAAGATTCTGATGAAAATTATTTTTATGCATAACCTAAAAAACGACGTGAAGGTAGCCACTTTGCATCTGTATTTAATTTTAGTTTTAATCTTTAATGATTTTTTTTTTTTTTTTTTTTTTTGTGATTTTGTATGTAATTTTGACTAATATGGCTGAATGAAACAAGAAGGATTGATATTTCATCATTATTATAGATATTTAGTACTGCATCCTTAATTATTAACTAACTTGACCTTTATTTTTATACTAGCTGGCTTCGCCCGCCAGCGGGCCCCTAATTTACATCGGTGCCTCGAATTGTAGAAAATCTCGAATCTTGTAAAACCTCAAACCGGACGAACCGCCGACCCGGGTGCCCGCTGCCTTCGGCACCGTATACCGGTCGTGCTACGCACGCACCGGGTAATCCCTTAATTAGCACATTGAATTGTACAAACCTCTAACCGAACGAACCTCCGACCCTGGTCCCCGCTGCCTTCGGCACCGGATAATCCCTTAAATTGCACATAGAATAGTATAAACCTCTAACTGAACGAACCTCCGGCTCGGTTCCCCGCTGCCTGCGGCACCGTATAGCAGTCGTTCCGACCCTGGTCCCGCTGCCTTCCGCACCGTATGACGGTCGTGCTACGCATGCACCGGATAATCCCTTAAATTGCACATGGAATAGTATAAACCTCTAACTGAACGAAAACCTGCGGCTCGGGTCCCCGCTGCCTGCGACGCACCGGGTAATCCCTTAATTAGCACATTGAATTGTACAAACCTCTAACCGAACGAACCTCCGACCCTGGTCCCCGCTGCCTTCGGCACCGTATACTGGTCGTGCTGCGCACGCACCGGATAATCCCTTAAATTGCACATAGAATAGTATAAACCTCTAACTGAACGAACCTCCGGCTCGGGTCCCCGCTGCCTGCGGCACCGTATAGCAGTCGTACCGACCCTGGTCCCCGCTGCCTTCGGCACCTTATGACGGTCGTGCTACGCATGCACCGGATAATCCCTTAAATTGCACATAGAATAGTATAAACCTCTAACTGAACGAACCTCCGGCTCGGGTCCCCGCTGCCTGCGGCACCGTATAGCAGTCGTTCCGACCCTGGTCCCCGCTGCCTTCGGCACCGTATGACGGTCGTGCTACGCATGCACCGGATAATCCCTTAAATTGCACATGGAATAGTATAAACCTCTAACTGAACGAAAACCTGCGGCTCGGGTCCCCGCTGCCTGCGACGCACCGGGTAATCCCTTAATTAGCACATTGAATTGTACAAACCTCTAACCGAACGAACCTCCGACCCTGGTCCCCGCTGCCTTCGGCACCGTATACCGGTCGTGCTGCGCACGCACCGGATAATCCCTTAAATTGCACATAGAATAGTATAAACCTCTAACTGAACGAACCTGCGGCTCGGGTCCCCGCTGCCTGCGGCACCGTATAGCAGTCGTGCTGCGCACGCGCTGCAGTATACGTTAGTTCCACCTTCCGCCACCAGGTGGCGCAATCTGTTTATATGATCATAACTGAAATCGTTAAGACTTTCGATGTCTAGTCGAATGAGCCATACCCCGTCGTTTTCATGCCCGTAGAACCGAAGATAGGAAAGCGCCCCCTAGTGGTGAAAAAACGAAATAAAATCGGTAAGCTCTATCGATGTCGAGTCGAATTGATTTAGACTACCTGAGTTCTAGTTCAAAGACAGGGACCTGTAGAAAAACTTAAAACTTACAAAAAAAAAAAAATCGATAACGGGCGAAGCCCGCTTTTCCCTATCATAATATCTGGATAGGGGGTCCTTATTACTTTAATTATGATGTTTGGAATCAGTTTGGTGGACATCCGTAACATAGTTTCTTAGTTATAGAAACGGCCCACAGTTAAAAGAAAAAAGCGGGGGGGGGGGGGGGTTGGCGATGACACTGCTTTTCCTCAAACAACTTATGTAGACTACATGAGTTCTAGTTCAAAGACAGTGAGCTGTAGAAAAACTTAAAACTAAAAAAAAAAAAAAAAAAAAAAAAAAAAATCGATAACGGGCGAAGCCCGCTTTTTCCTATCATAATATCTGGTTGCCACTCTAAAACAAAAACTGAAAATACTCGTAATGCAGTTTTTAGACGCGGCCTACTTCTTAAAATCGTAATATCTAGCCGGCACTGTAATGGAAATCTTTCTTTTGCTTTAATTATACAAATAACGATGATTAATTATACAACAAAATAATACATCGGCTCCTAATGAAGATATGAGAATAATTTTTAGATATTCTGAAAGCAGAATCCATTTTGAGTCGCCCTGTCAAAGTTTGAAATTAATGCGCCCCTTAGATTCGGAAATGCCCCCCCCCCCCTCTGAAAAAACGCAGTTGACTATTTTATCTCTTTCAGAAATGACTTATCCACAGACGATTTGTCTCCGTTGAATGTTGAAATAAAAAAGAAGCTGTCTCTTCGGAATAGAAATAAATTCATTTGCCGTGTCATTAATGAGTTTTAATTGATATCTTCAAAAATTATTGGTCGATTTTTACGAATTTTTTTTTGTTGAATTCGCGATTTTTTTATACACGTGTTAGCAAATTTTCGCGAATGTAGAGTCATTATTTCCACTTGTTTCAAAAAGGACTGGGGCGATTCGATCTCGGATCTGTCGACCTGCATTCTTTACGGCAACCTCTTTTTACGTCTGGGGTCGATGTTGGATGTCTGGTCAGTTTTTGGCCGAAATAAAGAAAAGTTACGGTCCGAATTTCAAAAAATTTGACGTTTTGCAACGACAAAAATCGGCCGCGGGTGTACCCCGATTTTTGGATCGATACCTCCGGTACATTTTTTTTTATTCGATGATGCGTTAAAAAGCGACGATTTGGATGTCTGCGATTATCAAAACGGAAGGCGAACTTTTCGCTGTTTTGACTTCTCTTCCAACTTCGGTTTCGGTCGGTAATTAAAACACTTTCGCTCATTAATAACTCCCCGGGTCCGGGTCGGAATCCCGACCCGATCGAAACTTGAGCGTCGCGCCTTTTTTGCGAATTTTTCGGTACGCGTCCGCCGTCGGTGCGTCGATTAGTCCGGGAGCCTTTGCGGGTACAAAGGCGGAGTGCACAGACAGACACACACACAGACGTTTACCGTCCTTAATATTAGTGATTTTTAATTTTCTTAATTTTTATTATTTTACATACTTATTTTAATAATTTACTTCAATTATATTAATATTTTACTTAATTATTTTAATATTTTATATTTTACTTATTGTAATGATAATTAATATATTATAATTTCAACATTATAATTTCCAATGCTTTACTACAGTGAAATTGCTGTTTAAGAAATGTAAACAAAACAGTGACCAGAAATCTTCAAAATTCTAAAATCCGCACAACCCCTGGTCCCAATCTGTGCAGATTTAAGGGAGTCTACTGTACTATACTTTTATTTTGCTTAGAGGTTGTCTACATTATAGAAATTGTAGTAAACAAAGTGTAAAATTTTCAATGCTAACAATTTTGACCTCATATTTGAATTCTTCAGTAAATTGTATCTTTGGATACTCAATGGGAAGCCATTTGGTCGAGTAGTTTAGGAATAATGCAAGTTTAAAGCTTGGAACTCATAATGTTAAATTCATTTTTAATCGTTGGCAAATAGATAGCAATGTGGATGGATAGTTTTTTCAAGCATAACTCAAAAACTACTTGGCAGAATCAGCTGTAATTTTGGATTTGTATATTTTAAGTTTCTAGAAATAGATTTCTGTTAAAAAATTCCTAGGTTACATACAATTTTTTAAAAATATATTTAAAAAATTATATATATTTGTTTTTCGGGAAAAAAAAACAATTCTTCTAAAGTTACAGAATTTTGTTAAAAACGCTTAAAAAAATAAGATGACGCCGCCAAGAGGTCCATTCTCGACCGAAAACAACAACCATTTTCCCAATGGTTAAAAAAGATAAATAAATAACAGAAATTTATTTTTAGATGTTAATAAATAAATATGTGAAATCTTATATCTTTAAATATGTGAATTCAAAATTACATCTCATTCTGCCAAGTAGTCTTTGAGTTATGTTAAAAAAACTTTGCACATTGCAATCTGTTTTGCAATGATTAAAAATGAATTTAACATTAGGAGTTCCAAACTTTAAACCTGAGTAATTCCTAAACTACTAGACCAAATGACTTCCCATTTGATATTTAAAAGTAAAATTTAAATATGAAGTCAAAATTAGTTGTTAGTGTTGAAAATAGTAAACTTTGTTACATTTTTTATGTGTAGAGGACCCTCTAATCAAAATTTGAGTAATTCATTAATTAGTAGACATTATTACTAATCGATTGGTACCAGTCACATTTTTATATGATGATTTGCATCAGAATAGTAGGAAGTGATTCCTTTTTTTCCAGGACTGCGTAAAGCTTTTAAAATGTAAATTGAAAATGGTAAGCATAAAATGCAGCAATGCTTTTGAAACATGTTGTACATTTATAACTATCAGATTTCTTTTAAAAGGAAATTTCTAATGACATAATTCATTAGAAATTTTGAAGGAAAAAAAAAAAAGTAGCTGTATGTCATTGATAGCTCCTTTAATTTTAATATGCAAAAATGATTTAAAAATTAATAAATTGATGTTTTTTATTTTATTTATTTGTCCCAAAGTAGCTGCATGCTAAAATACTTTTTAATGTTTGTGTTTATTATTGCATTGTATCGTCACATTTGAACAAACTTTGGTTACATTTAATTTAGTTTTAAAACATTCTTAAATTCTTCTTTTAATTAAAAAAAATTTCATTGTTAGTTTCAAGATTATGTTATTTTTATAATTAAATATTTTGACATACAAATTCGGCTGCTATCTATTATTTTAGGTAGCTTTCAATACAAAAAAGTATAAAGCTACCTATTGCAGCCGTTCGGAGGAAAGCAGTTCCGAAAAATTTCGATATATTTTCACTGATCATGACCCCCAGACCCCAAAACCACCCTCCAATGTTGATTTATTATATATATATATATATATATATATATTGTTGGCCAGCTTGGTCCGCCATTTTGTTTCAAGACGGCGGCCACTTAAAAATTTAAAACTAATATAAATATACAAAAAAGTTAAAAATTCAAATTTATTTTTTAGTTAAGTGTTAGGCCTTGATACGAGGATTCCAGAGCAGTTTTTGGTTTACCTCTATCTTGAAAAATGGCTGAGATAGAGCAGTTTGAAATTCTAGGGTGGCTGACATTTTGAAACAAGACAGCACATTACAAAAATTTTCATTGTTGTAATCATTTTCCCAACCATATGCATAAAAATATATATTCATATCCGTTAGCGCCAAATTCTCACCAAACTTGGCGATATTTGGCGAAATATCACCAAATTTGGCGACCAAAATAAGTCTTCATAAATGAAGCGAATTTGGCTATTGCTCAATAATTTGCGAATTTCTTATTCAAATTCAATATTAACGAATCTTTTGTAAATGTTTTCTTTGCATTTTAACTTGCTGTTTTCGTGTAACATTAGCTAAAATTTTAAAACGAAGATATAGGAAAGCTACCTTTTCCTCCCGGTACAGGCCAGAAGGACTTTTTATTATTTTGAAACACTGAAATTAACTGTTCACATCATAACTGCCATGTATGGAATTTACAGTGCCTACGGTATGTTAATGTTCAATACACAAAAAGTTCCTTGCTATAAAAGAAGTCTATAATATTATTATACACAAACAGGGCCCGCTTAAGACTTAGAAGTAGGGGAAGCCCGACGTCACGCAGGGGGCCCCTTTTTACTCTGCCAATTATGCTTCAACAATTTAAAGTTTTACCATCAAAATTTCGAGTAAATAACACTTTTACTAATAAACTATAACTACCTATATACATACAAAAAATATTTTATTACATACATAATTATACATAACAAATTAACTTTGTAAATGAATTTACAAATATGGGACAGGTTTTAATATTTGAACTTCAAAATATATTTTATGCTTTACAAATTGCAGGATTTGCCAGTGCTAAAAACAGTGCAGGGACAACAAATATTTGACGTTAATTTATGCTTGGCTGCAACGCAATTTTGCTTCTATTTTATAAACAGAAATTTGGTATTACTGAATGTTAATTACATTCCACTTTATTTAAATAACCTGCTCTCCATATTTTATATATTTTCTCCACTCTTTATGAATATAAACAAAATATAATTATACAGATTAAATTTCAAATCTGTTATTTTTAGCACGTTTGAAATTCAAATGTAAAACATAAGAAAAATAAAAATAAGTTGCATTTAATCACCGTTTTTATACCATTTATTATGCCAACAGAAAAAAAATTGAGTATAAACGGAACAGTAATAGTCTGATGGAAAATTTAGTAGCTATAATTAAGAAAAAAAAATACATTTTTTACCCTGACTGAATTTTTCCCCCCTAAAAATTAGTTTTGAAAAGTAAATTTGGGGGCCCCTTTGTATTTCAGAGGGTAAGCTCGGACTTCACGTGCCTATTCGGTAAACAGGCCCTGTACACAAATATTGTGATTCTTTATTTCCTAATGTTTGTTGTCCATTCAAAACAATCTTTAATGGGTTCACTTTTTATAGACATAAAAAGTTTGCAATTGAAAGTCACAGATTCAGTCTATATGTATAAGTGCAGGCCCACCTCATCTAGTGGCAAACATTCGAGGGCGCCATTTTCCACATGTCTGGAAACAAAGAACAATATTACCTTACTATAGTAGGGGGCAGGTTGTCAGTTTGGCCTCCTTTTTTTCTGAAAACTCTGTTAGATTTTCTTGAGAGAATCAAAATACTTTGTAGAGAAACGAGCCAAAAATTTAATGCTGTCTTAATAAAAAATCTTGTGGAATAATAATCATTTTAAAGAAGCATCTTTTTAAATGGATTTTTATTTAAAAAACTCCTACTGACAGGAATCATTTGAAAGGGCACCATGGTGCTGCGTTGGACAGCCCTGCTGTACAATTCTAATAGAGTAGCCATCAGACATTAAAATTTTTGTATGCATAATGATAACTATTATTGACAGAGTGTTGTATTTCTTTTAGCCAATGAACAAAATGTGGTATAAAAATATAGAATCATCCATTGTTAAGTCATCATTTCAAATTTGCAATTTTTAGATAGGTTTTTGAATGGATTTTATTTAAATTGTTTCTTGAAAATGTTGAAGATCTGCCTTATCTACAGATTTCATTGACTCACTAAATTGACAAAATATATCTTTAAAAATAAAATTAAAAATATTTGCTATTGTGACATGTTTTGAATAAGTCAGTTTCTTTTTTTTACTATATTTCATTTATGTATTTTTTCTCTTTGTAAAACCTAACTAAAAACATTGCTCCCAATGCACTATGATGAAATGTTAAATATTATCTATTATCCCATTCCCTCTCTGTTAATCTAAAATATCTATTTTAACATTAGATTTTTAAATTCTTTTTTTACTGTTTAAAATTAAATGCATCAAAGTTATTAATGTTTTAATAATAATAGTGCATATCTGTATTCAGCCCAAATTATCATAAAATGGAATTATATATGGGTTGGGTTGGGTTGATTATTGACGGCCAATTATCTACACTACGGATATAGGCCCGGGGGGAGTGCCCTTCGTGGGGGTCTTTCTAAGGGAACCTAATCCGTATTTACGCATGGATAAATCCACGGCTCGAAGAAAACCACGAAAACTCCGAACGATTAAGCCGACGGGCGCGATTGGGATCGAACCCAGCACCTCCCGTCTACCAGCTTCGAGAGCACGACCTCTCAGCCACGGAATTATATATGAACAAGTCTTTATAAAAAATTGAATTCTGGTTTATATTATGTATTTCTTTTATAGATCTTATGGCTTCAGTATTGTTTGAATTGTGGACATAGTCTTGTATATAATGCCTGCTCCAGCTTCATTACATGGAACTTTGAATTAGTGGGTAAAATGGAAGATTTTGGCTCCTTGGAAACAGAGGTTCTCATCAGCTTTTTGCAGAAATCTGACTTAGTCGTCAAAGATGAAGTTTCAGTGTTTGAGTAAGTACTTATGTTGCTAAGTAATAATTAATTGTATTTCCTTTGTCTCTGTCTGTGTTAGTTATTGTTAAATGATCAAAAATTTATAATTTTTTGGTGGTAGTTTAATTCTCTGTTCATCTTATTTTGTTGCCAATATACATGACGCCAATCGGTGCTAAATACCAATAATAAATAAGCATGGCGTAAGAACCTACTTATAATGCATTTGTTTTCATAAGCCCTATTAACTTTTTGTACTTGTCTATTTTTTTCGTTGACCACATTCTATAAAGAATAACTCTTGCCAAATAATGGAATTTAATGTCAAAAATGCACAAACATGACATTATATTTGCTTAGTATTGTCGGGTGTCCCGACTTAAATGGGATGTCTCAATTTTCAGGAATTCTAAGACCTGTCCCATGGAATTTCCCTGCATGGGATGTCAAAAGTTCTGATTTTTCATGATACACAAATTCTCTTAAATTTCTTTTAGTACCATGCTATTCGTTAATCTGCATTGAGTGGAACTAGATACAGTACAAAGTCTGAAATCTGGACATTTGGAATTCTCCAAAATCCGGATGTTTTCTTAACTGGTGGTGTTTTTTGACAAATCGCAGCAAATCGAAAAGAAAAAGGCTTAAATTTCAAAAATTACAGATGACAAAATTTACTATATTTAGGCTAATGAATTCCTTTTATAAATGTCAAAAAATTACAGCAAAATGCAGAAAAATTCTAAAAATTGCATAAAAAGTAGCTGTACAAATTCTGTATAAACTTTATTGAAAAAGGACTACATTTACTATATTGGGCTAAAAGATTAAAACAGGATTCTTTTTACAAATGTAGAAAAATTACTGCAAATTGAGGGGGAAGGGGGGGTGCTAAAAATTAAAAAAATCATGGAGGACAAAATTTAATGTATTAGGCTAAAACTTTGGAACTGAATTCTTTTTATGAATATCAAAAAATCACTACAAAACACAAGAAACCTCTAAAAATTTCTCCCAAAAATTTTTTTGAATAAAAGACGTCGTATGAATTCCGAATAAACTTTATTAAAAAAAGACATCAACATTTACTTTAGTGGATTAAAAGATTGAAACTGGATTTCTTTTACTAATGTGGAAAAATCACCATACATAAATAAATAATTTAAAAAAAAGTTAAAAATTGCATAAAAATTAAATTAAAATTTTTTTGCTGTAATTGTGGTAATTTTTTTTACCTTCTATACATATAAAAATAAATATTCCTCTGTTAAAATATCTGTTTAGTAATCTTTCATTTCAAATGCTTCCTTGATGTAAATAATTCGAGGGGTCAGAGAAGGAGGTGGGGAATGTTAGATTAGTTATTTTCTTCTTTTTTAAAAAAATAAATTGCAAATGATCCAAAATTCGGATTCGCCATGCTGAGGTCCAGAGGATTCCTGATTTTGGACTTTGTACTGTATAGTAAAACCTGTGTAAACAGAACCTGTCTATAACAGAAATCTCTTATGACTTTGTCGAAATAAATATTGTACAAATCTACCTTCTAAAATGAAAACCTGTCTAAATTAGAATATTTTCCAGTTCCTAGGGATTATAGTTTTACACGTTTTAATTTACATGGTTTATAATAATAATAATAATAATAATAATAATAATGACATAATCCCCGTTTCCAATGAAATATTTTCTTAAACGTAGAAGTTTCATAGTTCCTACTGAAGGAAAACCATACAACTATAACTGCTCATTTGAAAACCGCTCCAAAAGTGAATTTTGTTTCGGGCCCTAGTGAATCCGGATTTTCACAGATTTTACTGTGTAAGATTATTATGTTTATTTAGTACAGTAAAATTACTAAGTGAGAATGACTTGAAAAAGATTCTGCATAGAAAAGTTTCCATCTTTGCAGGTATAATTTTATGGTATTTCTTCCATGCAGACTATGGCCTTTTTCAGGATTCTATTATAGACATTTTCTGTTTTCATAGGATTTACTGTATTTTTAAACCCCAATTTTGAAGCTGCTGTTTTCCTTTTTCAGTCTCTCTGTCCCACTTTCTGTAAAAGTTATTGGCAACGCTGCATTCGCTATACATTCGCGATTTTCGGCCACTAACCATGGACAAATGCCTTGTTTCTATATCCAGATTACAGAAGGTTGTCAGGAAAGTTCCCCGTTAAAAAATATATATATACTAGGCATGACTCATGGCCTTAAAATCACAGGATAAAGCTATTCACATAAAAATTTCTTGCTGATGGTTTTCTATACTACTTTTGTTATAGTTAAGTTTCCTGGAGAGATGTAATAAATGCATATATTAATGAAAGTTGGAAGGAATAGAATTGCTCTTTATTTAATCAAAAAATGTAAACAGATCTAACATGTATAACAATCATAAATAACAGATATAACATATAAAATGTACATAAAAATTAGATAAAGCCTTGAAATTATAAGTCAAAATATGCAGCAATCATTCTGGCAGCCAAAAAGCTCATTGAAAATAATACAATAATTTAATGAATTTGGTACCACATAAACTCACTTAAATATGAATCTAGGTGCTGATGTTCTGTTCTGCGATGTTTTTTATTATGCCATTTATCTGAATCTCTTGTAGTCTTTTGATGTTATGTGTATGTGCACCTCTATCTGGATCTACAAAGTTTTAGTGGTTATTAACTTTGAAATGCTCAAATTTTGCACTGTGGTAATTCTTCAGTTTTTAAGCCTTCTATGAATCTAAAAAAAAAAAAAAAAAAAAAAAGTTTTTTATGTTCCACTATATGTTTTAATTTCCTCCATCAGAGTAGATGTACTTCTTTCATACTCTTACTATAAAACACTCACCAGTTTCTCTTTCCAATCTACTAAACAATCATTGTTGTGGAAGAATTTGGCTGGCTTTATGTTTTTCTCCGTGTAAAAAGACTTTCATCAATTTAAACAATCTTTTTAAAAAAGATTGTTGAAATTGATGAAAGTCTAAGAAACCTTCTACAAATATATTATGAAAAATGAGATAACCTAAATTTTAGGTTATCTGATTTTTCATAATATACTAGCAGAGCTTCGCCCACTATACTGGTTGGTTTATTCCAAACAGACCTCAAATTAAACGAACTTAGGATTAGGTGCTCCACTGTCTTCGAATCCGGTCTCTGAAAATTGCTGCAAAAACTCGGAACAACATTAGAAATCGCAGAGAAAATGTAAATAAAAAACAAGACCTTTCTATCAAATCTTTAAAAAAAAGCTTTAGCTTTTAACGCAATGGTCATATTATGCCTCCATCTCTTTTTTTAATCAACCCTTTTCAATCCCCCTAATTCCCTTGCAATCTGGTTCGTTCAGCCCGCTGTCAAACAAAGCACGTTGAAGAATGGAGATCACTCCCTTCGTCACTTTCTTTTTGCTTCTCGATTTCGCTTCCGAACAATAGTTAGCCAAAGAGGTTGTGGGCTAAACAGATTTCTAATCATCCAATGATAGAAGCATGTTTTAGAACTTTTTAGTGCTTTTCCATCCGGCTGTTTAAGATGTTCTATTTTAATTTTATTTTAAATTTACTGAAGAAAAGGAACATGACAGTTAAAGATGGAATTGTTTCGTGAATGGATTGAGTTGAAAACTGCAGGCAGCATGTTTTCCAAATAATTTTATTTTGTGTATACTTTTGCTTTTCTTGGCAACTTACTGTTTTACTGTACATCTTTTCAACTCTGTTTGAAATGCTTCGGACCAGGGGTGGAGAAATCATCATTTTACTTGCCACTTGTGAGTGGATTTTCTGACAGGGTGAGTGAATTGTTAGGTAGTTTTTGGAAAACTGTAGGCTATAGAGAGATGCCAAAAACTTTTTACTAGTTAGCTATATTTTGCAACTTTCCAAATTACCACAATATAAACATGGTGCTAAGTTCTATCTGGTATTAAACTTTCCTCTGTTTTTATATATTTCTTAATTTTATAGAAAAAAAAATATGGAAATGCATTATGGAATAGAAATTAGTTATTTTTGAAATCACGTACATTTAGTCATAACAATTTTCAACTGTACATTGCATCTTGCTGGCTGGTAAAATAAATCCTTGGCTGGTAAGATTTTCTGAAAATTCCCCATCCCTGCTCCGGATTTCAACCAGTGGCATAATTCTCTTTTAGGATTTGCTTGGTGTTTTAGGTGTGATGTATATCACAGATAGTTACAGACTTTCTGTTTTAAGATGTTTTTAAAGTTTGATAACCTATCAAAAGTATCTAGTAACAAATCTAAATATTTTTCAAGCAAATGTGATTGTGTGATGCTTTTCGGCATCTGGATCAGTTTTTTTTTTTTTGGTGTGTGGGGGGAGGGAATGTACGAAAGATTGTCAGAGTTCAAGTATGTTTCACTTTTTTTTTTTTTTTTTTTTTTGCAGCTGTGTCTTAATTTAATGAAGTATTGAAGTATCTTTATGTGGTTTGCTGTTGTGCTGGATTAAGATGTTTTACATTAGCTTATGAATATTTTTAAAGGTAATGAATTTAAAAGTAATATATTTAAGGTTAAATGCAATAGTTTTCAGACTGCTGCTACTTCGTCGAAAAGGTGACCACACACTTGTCAGAGGTCCCTATACCTTTTTAACACTTGACCAGAATTGTAGGCAGCAGACCCAATCACGGAAGATGTCAATAAACTCTTTTTCTTGAATTGAAGTGTTTGATAATTAACGTTAATAGATATTGAGTTCATGTTTAAAGATTAAATATTTATATAATTAAATCAAATGTTTTTAAATATGGGTCTGAGTTTCAAAGTAATTAAATTTAATATATTGTGAGAAAGTTTTTCTTTTAATATACCTTTTCCATAATAGCTGTTTACTTCTTAGATGCTCCAGCCTATTCTATTTGTAGACGGTATGTTAATGGGAATTTATATGGTTTCTTCATATGTTTCAGGCCAAGTCTTCAAAACCTAATTTGCATACATTTATTCTGGAAACTTAGTCTTATTGTTTTTAAAATACTTTTAATCTTTTTATTTATGTATTACATTAATAAAAGTTATGTTCATTTTAAAATCTGGTTCTAGTTATTTTTAAAAACACACTCTGCATGTTTTTCATTCCTATAGCTTTAGATAAAATTACAACTTACTTGTATTTCTTAGGTCTATTTATTTTTCAGAGTAAGCATGAACTAAGTGTTTTTCGTTTCCACTAATGTTTCAGAGTATACTCTGTTATTTTAATTTTTTCCAAGATTACCTTGTGTAATCCCAACGACAAAATGGGATCACTCATTCTGTGTTTTGTTTTTTCACTATCGAAAATTTCTCCACACTAATCAAGGAATTGTCTGACAAAAAAAAAAAAAAAAAAAAAAAAAAAAAAAAAAAAAAAATACTGCATTAAATGAAACCGCATAAATTCAGGGGAATCTGTATGTACATTGTGTGCTAGCACTGCATTTGAAACCAAATGTGACATCCTGTTATTATTGGTGGTATTATCGCGGTATTGTTAGCAGTATTATCACAGTTTTATTGGTGGTATTATCACAGTTTTTTATTGGTGATATTATCACAGTTTTATTGGTGATATTATCACAGTTTTATTGGTGATATTATGATGGAATTATTAGTGTTAAACCACATTGTTTTTATTTTGTGTAATAAAGTTGCCAATGGGAAAGTAGATAAGTACCTAATTTTTGATAAGTCAGTTTTCATATTGCATCGTCATTATTTATCCATTTGTAAACAATCTCCTAATGTGCCCATAAATATACACATTTTTTAATAGCAGAATTCTGGAATCTAGAAAGTCTTATCTGCACCCTGTTCTGTATACTTTAATTTATTTTTTCTTTCTTTCTTTTTTTTTTTTTTGAAAATAAGAAAAAACCCAAAGAAACAGAAATTAACTACTTACATCCTTTATTATGACAACTAAATTGGCTTATCCACAAAATATTTAAAAGTGAAATATGTACAGAAGAATAAATTTTACTCTAATCACACTTATCCATTATTGACGTTGAATTTCATTGTTTGGTGACAAATTTTGTTAAATAGATTAAGTTGGATTTTGTTACCATAAATGGTTAACGAAAAAGTAAACAAGCAACTTTTTTATTCTTTGCTGCACTCCTAAAAACTGTTTTTAAGTCCTTGTTAAACTAGTGTAGTTAAATATGTTTCTTATTGCTTTATTGTCAATCAGTTTATTAATTGAAAATTTCCAAACACATCCTGAGGGTTTTTACAGCAAAAAAAGGTAAAAAAATGAATAGCCGCAATTGTATGAATCTTGCTGCTGTTGTTGCAACAGTAGATTAGTATGGTTGACTGTACTTTCACCATGATAAAGCTGGCTCGTGACTTTGAAGAGTTTGCAGCACTACAGAAAAAGAAAGTAGCTAAATTAACATTGATGGTCAAGAAAAAGTTTTATTTAATGAAAAGCAATACTCTTTGTTAGTTTCTAGTCCTAGTTGTTGCCATAATCAATGAAAAAATAGTTAAGTGGCATAATTCACAAGCCAAGCTAATTTTAATCGAAATAGGTCGAAGTATGTTTTAATCTGAATAAAAGTGATTCATTTTCTTGAAATGTACAGTTTTTCTTAAATTTTCTGTTAATTGTAAGGAGTTTTGATCTTTAATAAGATTATTTTTGCTTGCTTAACCTTACCTTCTTTAAAAGACAATTTCCTAGATTTCACTCCCTTCAAATAGGTCATATGCGATAAGTTTAATCTCTAAATAAGAGACCCTTCATTTAAAGTACAATAAAAATTGTTCCAAAAATGTAAATAATTTTTTTAAAAAATGTTACAAATATATAGAAAATTCCATATAATGCGAACGACAAATTCACCCTCTCAAATTTATAAAACACAATGTAAACACATTGATAATTTGTTGTTACTACAGAGGTGCCATAAAACAAAACGCAGTTTTAAAAATTAAAACTATTAGATGTTAAGATTCATAAGCTTTCGGCTAAACATTAGCCTTCCTCAGATGAACACAAGCCGACGAGAAGACGCCGCTCCGATTCCGAATGGCGCGCTCTGGCCAGGTCCAAAATGGGCGAAACCAATCTACTATGAATTGGAGGGAGAGAAAGAAGTTAGGATGATACCATTACAAGCTGGGGGGGGGGTCAGCAAAAACCAAAAACCCCAGTGACACCCAATACATTATACCATATACGAGGGATCTGATAAGATAATACATCATTACATGTATTATCACCTCTTTTCAAAATTTCTAGGGACTCTCTGATTATGCAACTATTATACTGAACAATGTGAAATTATTTTAGTTTTACTTAAAAATATATCAATATCTTTAGCTTGATTTAATCTGGATAAAGCAGTGGATAATTTATCTTTTTTTATGTCAGCCGTATGTTCTTTAATCCTTTCCTTTAATTTACGAGTTGTCATGCCTATATATGAATATGTTTTAGAACTGCCATTAACTTTAAAAGGAATAATATAAATGCCAGACTTATCTCCATTATCAATGGGGTCAATCATTCTATGACCCAGATATTTTAGCTTTGTTGGGGGCTTTGCGATAAGAGTTACATTATATTTCTTTAATGCATATTTAATACGCTCAAAAAGATGTGGGATATAATTAATACTGTAGAATTTTGAAGATTGCATATCTTTTTTAACTACTGTAGCTTGTTTATTGCTGAACTCATAAATTAACTTATTAATAAATTTGTTTGAAAAACCATTTTCATATGCAATCACTTTAATTTTATTCAACTCTTCATTTAAATAAACTTCTGAACTAACTTCAAACGCTCTTTTGATATAAAACCGATATGCTGCTGCTTTGTAATTAAACGGAACATTACTATTGTAGGATATTGTGTTATTAGATCGGCAAGGTTTTCTATAAATTTTTCTCTCAATGCTACGTGTTGACATATTTTTAATAAGTTCTATATCCAAAAATGTTAATGAACTATTTTCTTGTAATGGTATCATCCCAACTTCTTTCTCTCCCTCCAATTCATAGTAGATTGGTTTCGCCCATTTTGGACCTGGCCAGAGCGCGCCATTCGGAATCGGAGCGGCGTCTTCTCGTCGGCTTGTGTTCATCTGAGGAAGGCTAATGTTTAGCCGAAAGCTTATGAATTTTAACATCTAATAGTTTTAATTTTTAAAACTGTGTTTTGTTTTATGGCACCTCTGTAGTAACAACAAATTATCAATGTGATTGTTTACATTGTGTTTTATAAAAATGTTACATTTAAATTTTTTTTTTTTTTTTTATTTAAAAATAGACAGCTTGTTAAAAAAGAAAAAAAAAAACTTTTATTAACCTTATTTTAAAATTCTTTAATTATATTCTGATCAACGGTTGCAAATACTGGATAATCATGTTTAAAAGTATGCAAAATTGCTTTTTTATGTGCAGGTTTTTTTTCTTTCTTTCTTTCTTTCAAGTATAGGTTATAGTGAAGGAATAAATTTAGTTAGTAAACTTAATTTGCAGGTAAAAAAAAAAAAAAAATGTTTATCTATAGAAATTTAAAGACAAATTATTTTTTAACTGAGTACTTAAGTGAATGGGTGCAAGTATTTAGATTTTTATGTATTATTTGAACATTTCTAATGATAAATTGCCTGTTGTATTAAACTAATACTAATTACCATTTTTAAAATAATACACGTTATGAAATTAAGTAAAGTATAAACTTTCGAATTATTATAATTTTTTTAAAATTTAATTTTATTATTATATTTTTTTGGCAGAATTCTGTAAGTAGGTAAGTCGCCAACTGGCATATTTTATTGAATGCAACTTGGACCAAATTTAATTTTATTATTGTAACCTGGTTTTGTTTTTCAGATTTTTATATACTACTTGCAAAATAATGTACCTATTCTTTTAATTTGCAAGGTATGTTAGTGGTTAATTTTTTAATATATTTACATTATGGTGTTTCTCAAATGACCTGCTCAACAAAGCAAAACCTTCGGACACATTTCCTGACTCATTTTTAAATGCAAAGCTATAAAATTGGCAGTTCTGACTATTGAAGCGATTTGGAATTGAAATGAGTTTCATTTTTTTTAATAAATAAATTACTTGTTATAAGTGATTTGTGTCACATGTCAACATGCTTTTCCCTTTTATCGTGCTTCTGCGTCGAGAATTCAGTTCAAAACACTGACTTTGACAGTATTTTCTGAAAAATCTTCTGTCTTTACCAAAAAAAGGGAAAATGTTTTTCGATTACGTAGTTTTGGTATAAGAATGTTATTTTAATTTTATAATAAAAATAATTTTCGGTCAGTTTCATATTTCATGTGTTTCCGAAAAAAATGAATTCAGAAATGTGTCAGAAAATAACTCTTTTGGCTTTCAGAACAGCCTTATGGTATTTATTGGATACCGTACTCTATATTGTTTGTTTGTAATAGAAGTGATCTTTTTCAAAAGTAGGCTTAATGTAAATTGAATATATTAAACATACCTGTTTATTAAACAACATTGATTTGAAAGAAATTTTTATTTCCCAATTTTTTTTTTAAGATTGTCTCAGTTATCAACATTAGATCCAGAATGCATTATTCCAGGCAACTGGAGTATCACTTTGTACTAAAACACTTTCCAGAAGATGATTTACATTTTTTCTTTATTGTATAGACCAAAAGGGAAATTTCTTCTCCCTCTTTGGAAATCCACAATCATGTGGGCAAATTTTATTCTCAAATATATTATTAAAATTAGCCAACGTACTTATTGATGATAAATCACTTTCAGAATGTTACATAGTTAGGCAAATATATAGATAATTATTAATTTCTCTGCTAAACTCTTTCCGGCGCGGAGTAATTCTGTTTTTAAAATGATAAAATAATGGATTGAAACCAGAATTTACAAAAGAATTTATTAGAAAATAAAAACTTATTAATTTTCACATACTTTATAAAAGGAAAAATTTAACTAAATATTCTTGGTGCCGTTTGTCAGTTTTGGAATTAAAATTAGGTGTCCTTTTTTGTGGACACCGCCTGCTGAAGGGTTAAGAGGCTACTTCATTCATGCAAAAACACCCGCTTGTTAAATGTTAATCCTATGGGACAGTTATTTTATATCATCTCGTTTGCATCTCAATATTTTTAAATGATTTTTTTTTTGCATTAGATAGCTGAAGTCAATCTCTACACAGGCCCTTTTTTACTTTTTCAATTTTATTTGCAGGTATTTTTTGTTTCGATACTTTCATTTTTGGAACGGGTTTCGATAGTGAAAGTATTGTCATTAAAAAAATACCTGCAAATAAAATCGGAAAAGTAAGGGCCTGTGTAGAGATCGGCCTCAGCTTATCCAATGCAAAGAAATCGTTTAAAAATATTGAAATGCAAATGAGATATTAGAAAATAACTGCTCCATAGGATTAACATTAGTGAGCGGGTGTTTTCAAGTGAGTGAAGTAGCCAGTTAAAATGTTTATTTAATGTTAATGTTTGCATTTTAATCAAATCTGATGTCATCTTAAATGGGACCGGATGGGACATCTATTCTAACATCTTAGACTTGGTTCTTAGTTTGAGCAGTCCTTCTCGGGCAGTAAAGTCATTTTAAATTATGTGCAGTTTTTGAAAAAAATTTAAAATGACATGTGATGGCTGAAATATCAAATTCCTTCAAGGGCACAATTGCCCCCTCCCCCCAAGCTCTCCTCAAGTGGTGCCCCTCTCCACACTGTCCCTCATCCCCCGTAGGAATATAGAAATCCTGTTAGGGGAAAAAGATCTGAATTCATCCCTGACGGAATATGAATTGTTCAGAAAAATATGATTCACATCCATGTGTAATATTACTCAAAAAAAAAAAATTAATTGCTAAACTGGCCATCTAAGAAATAAATATAATACAATAGAAAAGCTATTGTTATGAATATTTTTGGAAATTTTTTGGAATTTTTATTAACAACAACAATTTTTTCAAAGAATAATTTGAAGATTCACGGAGATAAATTCCAAAAGACATTCTACAAAATGTTGTGTCACTCTATCGCATCTTTGATTGGTTTTATATTGATTGATATAAGTAATTGAAAATCAAGGCATCTTTTACAATAACTACTTTTGTTTGTTGAGAATATTATAGTTGGTACTATCATTTTTTTTTTCACATTTTTGTGCTGACTTTGTGAGTTATGATGTTTTGTTTGATGTATATTTCTAATATTTACTTTAAAAATTATCATCCTAATGTATAACATGTGTTAATGTACCATGTTAATGATAAATGTAATTATATTAAACATATAAGTTATCTATTGAGGTTTATATCATATTAATGTGGGTTAAAAAAACTAATGTATAATTTTTTTTTGACAGAAATGTAGCCAAGTGGCTTGCCATTCAAGAAAGAAAGCTGCAGTCGATGCATGGTGAATTTGAAGCTGAATATCATTTCGCACACCTTGTCACCATGGTGATGTCTTATGTGCGATTTCCCATGATGGCACCAAGAGAGTTGGCAAGTCTACTCATTCATAATTTAACCAGCCGCTTCAAGGATTTTTTCATTGAACAGATGGCAGTTGCTATGGCTTTTCATCACAACCAAGTTGAAAGATTCAGCTACGCTCTTCAGAAAGATGATGGCATATTGTTTACACCCCGTTTATACATGGATGAGAAATGGAGTGCTTTCCTCTCCATTGAAAATTACTCATCATTGCCAATCTACGGTCTGAGGACCTTGGTTTTTACAACGCCAGCCAGTTTTGCGGAGTGTCACTCAAACCATACTTTTGAATGGACTGTAGATTTATATCCTAAAGGTGTGTGGTTTAAGAAATTTTATCTTATTGTATGGCAAGGTACTCTGGAGATACCTGAATCTGTTTCCAAAACTGTTAGATTGTCGCTATCCCTGAAATATCCTGAGGATACAGCTAGGGTATCTATCGGTATATTGATTTGTGGAAGACAAGATGGTTTGGAACATATACGAAAAGTGGTGCAGAAAAATTTTGTATTTTCTGACGACGAACGCTTGTTGAATATTAACGATTTAATTCCGTATGATGATCTCAATGATCCACGTGTAGGTCGATCTCCATATTTAATAGGTGGCAACTCTGATTGTTTAAAATTACATATTGTTATTACACCTTTATGTTCTTTTTGAATTTTTGTTTTTCTAATAGGTGTTTTATATTGGGAGACAATATGGTGCCTGGTAATTGGTTATATAGTTCAGGAAGTATTTGCTTTGTATGAAAATTATACAATCCACTCACCTTATATGAAAACTGGTTAAAAGATGGTCTTTATACCAAATAATTTTTTAATACCTACTGATCATTAAATATCTTTCATTAATGACTGCAGAACTTCAACATCAGGAGTTACATCTATAAAGTGGGTAGACTGTAGAATTATTTTCACTATTTTATTTCCGTTAGGAAGCATTTACTTTTTTTTTTTGTCAATGTTTTGTACTATGGTAGTTTTATTATCTCTCTGTATTTGATGTTTGTTGATATATAAACCGGATATATATACACTCTTGATTCCTTTTAAGATGGCATCATGTGGAACAGTGTTGTTAAAAGATTGCATCTTATTTATGTTTTAGTTTTTAAGAGTTGCCTTTGCATATTAGAAAAGTGATATTAATTTATTACATATTGTTCAGTAGCTGTTTAAATATCCAGATATGAAGCTTTTTAAAAGTTTATTTGGAAAAAAGTTTTGGTGTAGATATATAACCCTGAAATGACTTAGCCTTGATGGGTCTCTGATTCTCCAATGTTATGTTATTATCAGCTTGAATATATTTTTTGTTGAAACACTGAGTTGCATCATATTGTCTTTTTGCTGTGTATTTTATCTATCAAGTTGTTAAATTTTAAATTTGTTATTATTCTGTTGTCACTTGTATTATAGTTTTTAGTTGTTATTCTTTCCCTTTTAACATCTAGTTTTTTTAATTACAAGAATATACTTTTTAACACATATAAGCTATACATAGCTTAAAGTACAAACTAAAAATAAACATCTGAATGCCAAAAAAAAAAAAAAAAAGTTAAAAAAGGTATTACATTATATTTATTTTAATCCAGGGGTCTAGCCATGTTTTTTTTCTTTTTCTTTTTCTCTGTCGAGGTTTGCATTTTGTTAAAGAAAAGTAAATTTCCTTTTTTATTAAAAAATAGTATCGTGTAATTTTTTTTTATTTTTAGTAATCACTATGTTTTTTATTCAGTACGAATAACTTTATATCGCTAATCTTTGTGCACTTTCGCAATAATACTGTACTAGCAATTAATAAAATTGTCAATTTATAAAATTTAATAGTTCTAAAATTCTCATTATGTGGAAACCACATGTAAAAGAAACTTCATTAGCACATGTACAAGCTGTTTTGTTGTTAACCTTATAGAGCAAGAGTGCATGTCTGCTTATCATTTTTAACAGATGCATGATGGACGAATAAATATAGCTGACAGTGTACATGCATGCAATGTGTTATCAGCAAAATGCTCTATGGATTGAAGTGTTTTTTGCTTATGTTTTGTTTTCTGATAAGTTATATTCAAAATTCAAGTTATTGTGGGAATTGTTTTTATTATTTTATTTATTTTTGAACAAAAGTGAGCTGTTTGAAAGATGGAATTTCATGAAGAGGTCACAAAATGGATCCAATTTTTGTCGTAATTGAACCCTGTAATCTGGTTTTTAAACATAAAACGAATAGCTATAAAAAGTAATAAGATAAATTATGTGGGTTTTTATATTCAAACTATTCTATTAATGCATTTATATTCATTATTTATATTTAAAATATTCCTTATTACATATTCTCAAAAAGTCTCCAAAAATTATAGAAATATTAACTTGAACCAAATTAATGTTTGGTTGAATTTTATAAACTTTAAATGGCTAATTTATTACAAATGTTTAATGATGCATTGCCTTGGAAATATCTAGGTTCTAACTTACAAAATTGGCTGAAATGAGATGGCATCTTTTGAAAGTCTAGTTTTGCCTACAATTTGGCCTCACATTCATCCATTTGAATTTCAAAAATTCACTAAAAAAATAAATTAGAAAATTATCGAATCAGAGTGTGGTTTGCATTGTGAGACTTTATAAAGCAGATGATTTTTTGTGGGAATTTTTTTTTTTTTTTTTTGCTACAAAAATTCCAACCATTTGCCAAGTTGCATGGTGCAAAACCAAACTTCAATGCAACTTTTTGTTAATATTTTTTTCAATTTTTTATATAGGACAGACATGAGACACCCTGTATTCTAGCAACTACTTCAAAATGACATTTATGCTGAGCTTAAAATCTCCTTCACAAAAAACTAAAAGGTAAAAAGCCTAATTTATTACAAACTGTCAAAATGACAACACTACAAACTGTCAAAAATAATACTGCATATACTAGATACTTAATACTGCAAATATTAATACTAAATACTGCAAACTGTCAAAATGACAAAATGCTTATAAATATGCATTCCTCCACTCTTTCATTTGCAAACTAAATGTTACAAATTAATCTTAATTGTCTTTTAAGAATTAGTACTAATAAAAGTAACTTATAAATAATTTCTTAAATTATAAGATGAAAGGTAATTCAAATCTATACTTATTATCAAGACAAGTTTAATTATATCTTATGTAAAATGTAATGGCAAATCTATTAATAAACAATGAGAAATAACATTACATTAATTTTGACACAATTATTAAAAAAATTGTACAGAAATCATGAGACATGTAATCTTCCCAACTGAGCGAAAAAGTCTGGGCCAGGATTCGAACCCGGGATCCCTTGGCTGAAGCTGCCAATGCTCTACCAACTGAGCAATCCTGGCCGGACTTTTTTGCTCAGTTGGGAAGATTACATCTCTCATGATTTCTGTACCAATTTTTGAATAATTGTGTCAAAATTAATCTAGTGTCATCATGTTTCCAGCATGTACTGGAGATCCCATTACCTGTGATTTGTTCTGTTGTGCTGATTCAGATATCAGACCAGACGCTATGATCATTAAGGTTAACTGGATGAATTAGTTCAGCCATATTTGTCCGGGATTGCTCAGCTGGTAGAGCATTGACAGCTTCAGCCAAGGGATCCCAGGTTCAAATCCTGGTCCAGACTTTTTCACTCAGTTGGGAAGATTACATCTCATATGATTATAACATGTTTATTATTTTCAAAACCTTGTGGTTTACATTTTATGATTTCTTTATACTTCATGTTAGATCCAATTGCTTGTCTAGTGGTTAGGGCACTGGGTATTGTACAAGAGGGTGCGGTCTTCGAATTTCAATCTGGCATGGATGTGTTTAGTGGGTCTGATTCCATTTTAAACAGAAGTCCCAGTCTGTTTAGCCATTGTGTGCAAAATATGACCATGGTGTCTCCACCCAACTTTAAAAATCTCTTGCTTTATTTTCACATTCTGGAGTCATCAGTTTTTCTTCGCATTTTCTAAAGCAGTCATAGCTGAAACACTGCTTCGAAAGTTTGCAAATTTGACAAAGCAGTTTGAACCTTTTTATTTCAAGACAATTTTTTAAAATAAAATTTTCATCAACTCATTAAGATACTTTTTAAAGAATAATGTATTTTATTTTTGGATGAAGAAGTTTTACAAAATTAAAAATGTATAGTTTAAGTAATCACAGCATTAATATATATATATATATATATATATTCAAAGAATTTATAAATATTTTCCTTGAATTAATATATAGATTATTACATCATAATTTAATGCTTAAAATGTTCAAATTTAGCATTGAAGTCACCATTTTTTGCTTTTTAATCTCTATTAATATTTTTGTTGATATTTTAAATAGTTTAGTATTTTATTTTGCTGTTGTGAAATATTGATTTTCTAAAAGGTGCTATTAAATTTAAATATTATATATCTGGTAATCCATTATCTTTTTACTTACTTTTCATAAAACAGTAACAATAAGATGTAAATATATATGTTATGTTTAATTTAGGGTAGGTGGGGTAGAGATCTGCACGGGCCGGGCCAAGGCCCGAAGCCCGTACTCGGCCCGGCCCTATTTTTCTTCACGGCACTCGGGCCGGGCCGGGCCCGGGCCATATTTTTTTCTGAAGGCTCGGGCCGGGCCTAGTAATTACTCTTTACGGGCCGGGCCTTACTTTTTTCCTGAAGGATAAGGCCGTGCCTTAAATTATTTTTTCCGTACAGAGCCGGGACTGGTTTCATTCTTCCTAGTCTTCACGCCTCAAAATTTTTAGTCCTGGTGTAAAATAAGATCTGGCATAAAAATCTTTTCAAAACATGCATACATTTTTAAATCGCCATTATCTTATAATTAAACATTAAAATTTATTCTTTTTAAAGAATAGTAGATTTATACACTTATTAAAATATGGCTAAATTAAAATATAGTAAAACGTGTGAAAAAGAACCTGCTTATGATGGAATCCTCTCTTAAATTGAAAAATGTGTTGATCCATTAAAAATGAATATACTAATATTTAAGAAAAGAATACATAATACATTTACACCTGCTAAGAAGGCAAATTGTCTATAACTCATTTTTTTCTTCCCTATGCAATTCCATCTTAGAAGATTTTACTGTATAGCATTTTTCTGATTTTTAACACTTCAATAAATGGAATATGGATTAACAATATTGATGATAACTTAAACACATACATACAACAAATAGAGATTTATTAAAAAAATAAATATTCCAGCTAGCGGCACCTCTATAAAAATGAAGATTATAAACATGAAAAAAAAAGGCTAAGATAGGAATTTTTGGTTAGATCTCCTCCTACGAGGCAAATTTTTAACCAAATCGACGTAAAAATTATGTTTTGTAGAAATTCACTCGGGCCGAGATTTTAACTTTTTTCCGGGCCTGGCCGGACTCGGGCCGAACTTTTAACTTTTAAATCGGGCCGGGCTCGGGCCGAACTTTTAATTTTTGTATCGGGCCGGGCCGGGCCGGGCCAAATTATTTTTTGTATGAGTCGGGCTGGGCCCGGGCCTGGAAATTTCGGCCCGTGCAGACCTCTAAGGTGGGGTAAGAATTTTTTACAGAGATGTTTTTAGGGGTAGGGTATCTGTCCCCTACCATTGTATCTATTAATAATATGGCATTTTCCCACAAGTACTACTCTCAGTTCATTTTTAAGATTAGAACTCCTTTTTACCAACTTTTACTCGAATAATTTCCTAAATATTTTGCATTTAATGGCTATTGGTAAACATAAAATATTGGTAAGTTTTATGTTTATTGAACTTGTTTTATTAATGTAAAAATTACATATCTCTAATAGTACAAGCTGTAGTTACAGCAGTAACATGTGCACTGCCATGTCTTTGTACCTGCATAGTGTAAAGGAAATGAAAGTGTATCTAATGAAATTAATATTTTTAAAATTGATCTGTATTTATCCTTACATCTTTTGCATATTCGAGTGATTAGGTGCAATAAATATTTCACACCATAGCTTAAAAATTATTTTGAAATATAGCAAATTGAAAATAAATGCTACCTTTCTAGAAATTTGTTTATTGAAAGGTTATTTGAAGATTATTGAATCATGTATGTTATATTTTTTCAGTCATTTTCAAGAATATTTAGGCTTTATTTTTAAGTTATTCGGAACATTTAAAGTAATATGGAATTTTTAACATATCCCTACATTTCATTGACATATTTTGAAATGCACATAAGTTAGTGTAGGAATTTTGTTAAAGCATTGAATATGTAAAAAGAAAGCAGTTAGAAAAATTTTCTTTTTTAATGATACAGTACATTCTCAGCTACATGTCAGCTTTGTACGGCAGAAGTTAGCTTTGCAGAAAACTTCTTTTTATATATTTTCCAGCTAATGGAGATTTTACTGTATCATTATGAATTGTAATATACATGTCAAGCTTTTGCTCAACTAGTTTCTTATAAAAGAAAAAAAAAAAAACAAGAAAACTTTTAGAAATGATAGGTGATTTAGGTCTAAGAGGATTATAATCCACAAGAAATTACATCTAAGATGTAGTACTGAAGTTTTTTCTTTTATTTTTTTCAACAAAATTGATGATAATGTGGCTTGAAATATATTTTATGAATGACAAATTCTTTAATTTTACAATATAGTATAGAATAACCAATGTGGTTTACAGTCATGATGAAAAAATTTGATCTTACTTCTGTTGTAATTGCAATTTTGAAGTCTTCAAAATGAGTTGCTAATTCTGTAATTTATTGTATAGTAATAATAAGAAGCTAAACAAACATTAATACACTAATGAAGCATCAAACCTATACACCAAATTTGTTGGCATAGTGTGTTGCTGTCAGTTAGAAAATGCAATTATGATTTTTTTTTCCTCAGCTATAATCCATGCAACACAAACTTTATCTCTCAACAGAGATTACTATACTCTCAAGTAGAGGGAGTAGGAACATTATGGAATTTCAGGGGAATTTTCCTGCTGTAACAGTGATAAAGTGAAAGACAATGCTTAATATATTAGTGGAACATAAAAATCATTGACTAATTTTGTTAGTTTAGTGTGCACCAGTAAAACATGCAGTAATAGAATTTTTTTTTCTCACTCTTCCACAAATCATCTTTTAAAAATATGACTGGTACCAAGCGATTAGTAATAACGGCTTCTAATTAATGCTATACTATTTTACTTAGCAGGTTGTCTACATATAGAAATCTTACTAAACCCTCAGAGCAAAGATACTAGTAGAGAGCAGATTCCTTTGTTATTTGGTTGAAAAGTTGGTTCCAAGATCAGCTCAGATTTGGTGCTTTAGAGGCTGTCTGTTTTGGCGATAATCGCTTTCTTGGCAACTTTGATTTCATTCTCGCAATAAAAATAAACATAAAATAAACAAACGAAAGTGAAACTAAACTGTCGCTCCTGCTGTTAACTTATTCTAAAATTTTATCTCAGAGGAAGGATAGAAATATGTTATGAGAGTCCCCCCCCCCCCCCCCCCGCCCCCGGGTGAAAAAAAAGATTGTTTAATCTTCTGGATGGATTTTCTTCTTTTTTTGCTGCTGTATTTTATTTAAATGTTATAAAATGGCTTTGCCCTTGTAATAAATGTTACTTAAATTATATATTTTTATTAGTGATATAAGATATTAAGTACGATAACCCAAAATATTTCGAGATTTCTGTTTGGAAAGCTTGAATTTGACACAGTCATTTCACGAAATGTAACAAATTATTTTCAGATATTTTTAATTCTAAAAATGCATTAAATTTTGCAGGCATTATTAAAATAACAGAAAATCAAACAGTACTTACAATATCTTTTTTTTTTTTTTTTTTTTTTTTTTTTTACAAAAGTGAAGAATTTGAGGAAAGTTAGCACTGACATGTTATAAAATATTTGATTTGATAATATATTTTATAGCTTTTGAAAACTTGAAACCACATACTGTCTTTATTTCACAATGCATTCTATAGACCATAATTTTGCTGCAATCCAGAATTTTTTTTTTTGGTTTTGATATTCTTATTTAAAGGCATATTTTTTGCAATATTTCATATATATATATATATATATATATAAATTGAAAGTATGAATGTATTAGAATATTTTTAATCAAGAATAAATAATAAGTTCTTAAAAGAGCTGTGTAAAATTAAAAAGTGCAGTCAACTCCAGAGAAACACGGTCGTAATACAAAGTTTCGGCGGGAATACAGAAATTCCAAGCAGGTTTTGGCTGAAGAAAAACTGGTTTGCCACACTAAATCAGGTGGGAAGCACGTCTGGTGGTTAGGTGATCTTGGAGAACAGAAAAGGTTATCAATTTGGTGTCTAGTATATTAGAAGGTCTATGACTAAACCTCAAAATTTTCATTGCTAGTACCTAATTTTGACATCAAATTTGGATTATTTGATAAGTTTTGGATATCAAATGGGAAGTTATTTGTTCAAATAGTTTAGCAATATAAGTTTAAAGTTTGATACTTTTAATGTTAAAATCATCTTTAATAGTTGAAAAACGGATGGCAGTGCAGGTAGTTTTTTAAGCATAACTTAAAAAGGGGAATGAGTTGTCATTTGGGATTTGATTTGTGTGTTTAAAATTTCTGTTAAAAAATTCATAAGGGGCTGTACAAAAATGTCACACTTTTTTTCAATATTTTTGACCCCCTCAACACCCCCTTAGTCACGTCACAAAGTGTCACACTTCACCATACCGCCTCCCCCCCCTTGTCACATGTCACGCTATATTACATAGACGACATTTATAAGCATAACAATAAAAATTATTCGGGTACTTATTTTGTATGAAATAAGATTAAGGTTTAAACAGAAAACATAATTAAAATACAATAAAGTAATACAATTAGTAATGAAATATTAATATATTTTTTTTGAAAAGAAAGGAATATAAGTGAAAACAAATTGCATGAAAGTTCTCTTAGCCCCAATTGAAAAATACTCTCAAATTCTGGTAATTTCAGAATAACTTTAAAATTTAATCTGCTGATTTTAAATGATTTTATTTTAACCAAAATGTGTGATGTCACACTTTTTCTTACCCCCTCCCACCCTCTTGTCACAATCTGTCACAATTTCATGAACCCCCTTCCCCCTCCTCCAAGCGTGACATCATTTGTGGACGGCCCCTAAGTTACAATTCTTATTTTCTCAAAAGTTAATTCTGAAATTAATTTTCAAAACCTCCCTCAAAAACCCATGAATTTTAACCTATGACATTTTAAACAGAAATCGATTTCTAGACTCATGAAATATGCAAATTCAAAATTACAGCTCATTCCACCAATTTTTGTGTTACTTTAAAAAAGTGCCTGCATTGCAATCTGGCTTGCAAGGATTAAAGATGAATTTAACAGTAGGAGTTCCAAACTTTAAACCTGCATAGTTCCTAAACTACGTAGCCGGTTGACTTCCGTTTGGCGTCCAAAGGTAAAATTTATTGAAGAATCCAAATATGTCAAAATTAGGTGTTAGTATTGAAAAATTTAAAGTTAGGTGCAATTTTTATATGTAGACGACCTCTTAAGCAAATTTCATGTCTAGAATTAATTAGTAGACTTTATTATTAATCAATTGGTACCAGTTATGTTTTTATATGTTGATTTGGGGACAACAGTAATAGGAGGTGATGCTTGCTTTCCCCCATCCTCCCCCTGAGGACTGTACGTTTGTTTCAGTATTGAATTAAACTTTATTCTAAGGGGATTGGGGAAGGGGGGGTGTCTGTATTTTCAGAAGGAATATTGTAGAACTTCAGGAGGAAAATTTTATTTTCCTTGTCATTAATGTATTAGAAAATTCATATGCATCCAAGGAAAGGAGAAGACTACATGGATTTCTGGTGGGCATGTAAATAACAGTATAGAATTGGAAACTGATAAAAATATTTCTGCAAAAATCTGCCAAATTGTATTCTTTCCGAACCCTACATGAACATTGTTTATAATGGATTAAAAATTTGCTTATTAAAAAATTCAGTAAATGCACTGATGGTAGAAATGAATTTTTATCTACCAGATTGCTGTATGATTGAGATTTAGAAAAATCCTTTATGTTAAGCAAAACGTTTATCAGTTAGTTTACAAAAATATAAATTTTAGGATTACAGTCGTACTCTGAGTTGATACCAGTACCAGGTGGAAACAAAGTTTATAATGTCTATTTTGATAACATTTTCTGCAAATGTGGAACTTTTTCTGCAAACGGCATTTATAGGGTCGTCTGTATTCTTTGATTCTGTTAGTGGGATTTTTTTTAAATTCTGTTTAACAGTTTGACTTGATCCATCTATGCATTCTATATAAATATCTGAACAAAATATTTTTGTTGTTGCATTTTTGAACTGATGGACAAAATGCCAATTGTACAATTTTTTTTGCTTCATTGATCTATTGTTATTTCTTGGTCTGTTAAGTTTATAAATTGTAAAATATTTCACTTGTAATTTATTAAATGTTTAATTTTTAATTTAGATTTTTTTAAATTTTTATTTGAAGCAAGCTTAGTTTTTTAGTAGTGCAATTGAAGAATCTGAAAAAGAACCAACTAGCTAACATAAATTCTAGTCTGTATTAAAAAAAAAAAAGAAACTTGTTAACTTTTTAAAACAATGAATGCATAATTTGATGTCATAAATGTTATTTGCAAGTTCTTGGAAATTTAAGTAATTTAACCTCTTACACCTAAAACACGTTTCCCTTTCTAATGCTGGTTACCAGTTTTTAAAAATTACTTCTGTGTAAATATGTTCTACAAGTGGGACAGAATTCCTTGACTCATTATAAAATTCAATAAAAAAATAATGTAATAGGGATATGAGAGTATGTTTTAGACTAAAATGCTTTTCATGATTGAATTTTTGTTTGTGTTTTTAGTCACATGTCAGACGAAAAAAAAATAGTTTTCCAAATTCACCTATAAATGGCCTATACTTTAAAATCTTCAAAACGATATATAAGCACTTACAGGTAATTTTTTGTGCAGTGTACCAACATATTTCAATACATGGAATGAAATTGAGTATTGTTTGGATGTGATTCAAACTACATAGAAAGCACACATTGAAATACTGCAGTACAATGATTTTCAACCTTTTTTATCTCACGACACACTTTAATCCATGATTAAACACTTGCATCATATAAACTTATGTTGATTTAAAAACATAGAAAGGAATATGCCTTTTAAAATTGATTTAATATCACAAATTAAATGCTCTTTCACAGTTTTAAAATTAAAATATTTTGTTGTAAATTTGTTGCATTAAAAAGATTTCTTCTTTGCCTATCCAAAAGATAAAATTTTTGAATTGGCATACTTGAAAATCTCCTACCAAGGACCTATTAGAGATTGATTTTTGCTTTTAACATTATTCGCTGCACAAAAGCTTATTTGCTGATTTCTCCGCATACTCGTATTAAAAGTATTTAAACACTAAAACAAATCTGAAAGAAATGTAACTTTATGACACTAAACTTCATTTTAAAGTCAATTTGAGAATGTAGAATGTTACATTTTTAAATAATAATTCTAATATTAATTTGCTAGAATTTTACTGAAAATGTTCACAACACACTTAAGGTTCTTTCATGGTGCACCAGTGTGCCACGTCACATTGCTTGAGAACCATTGTTGTAGTATATTGTACAAAATAAGTGATTTGTAAGCGCTTGAGTTTTTTATGTTCTTTTGCTTCTTTGAAGATATAGTGAAATCTGTGGAAAATTTTTTCAACAAAGCATTGATCATTTTTGTCCAAATTAGACTCTTCTGTGTCAGTTACTTGATTTTAAAAAAAAAAAATTGAATTTCAAAATGTGTCAAGTATTTTTGGCCCACTTTTTATATTTTAAAATATGTGTTCATATTACTACTAGATGGGCTGAGGCATTCTTCCTTTGTGATATTGTATTAGATTGTAAAGAGTTGGATGTAGCTTGTATAAATGTTGTAAATATTTTGTACACTTCATTGAATATTTTAGCTAGAGTTATTTAAGAGCTTTTTGCAATGGAGTGTATATTATCTATGTATGTTAAGTTGTTGCATATATATATGTTAGAAAGATGTATTATTGTTATTTTGATGTGTTCTAGAATGGTTTATTTTTGTTTATTGCCTTGGAACACATTTAAAATGGAATGAGATTCTTCTTTTGCCAGTGTGATTCTATTTATTTGTCATTTTGATTTCTAAAGTGCAATACTTTTTTGTAATTCTCAAAGCATTAAAAAATATATATATTTCACTTCAATCATAATACTTTAATTTTTGATCTGTAAACTTCTCTTATGTTATCTTATAAAAGAACACCAAGTTTAAAAACATCAACAAAAATTAATTGAAATATTTTGTGTGTATCCTATGATTTTCTGATAAATATATCGGTTATAATATGTAACAGTTGAAAAATGGTGCAGTATCAATCATTTCTCTTTTTTTTTTCAAAAATTTATGTTTTTGAAACTAATATTGTTTTAAGGCATCTTTCAATTCTAAATAAAAGGTTATAGATTGTCTGGGAATAAAATATTTAATTTTATTAGTATGAAATATCAAATAAAAATTTTTTAAAATATATAACTTATTTTTTATGAATTGTTTAAATAATCACATTATATTTATAAAGCAATAAAATGAATTTTGATGCATATCAATACTATAAATTTGACCTTTTTCATTTTAAATGTGTTCCTGTAACATGCATTTTTAAATAAAAGCCCAATGTGACATAGAAATTTGAACTAAGGATTTTGAAATCTCGATTAAATTTTAAGCAAATAAGGAACAAATTTGATTTTAAAAAATGGAACATTACAATATATCAACATTTTTATATACCATGACATGATAGATAATAATAGTTAGTTTTCACTTCTCATCTGTGTAGCTGTCTTGTAATTTTATGGGAGGGGGGGGGGGGATGGAGGAAAAAAATATAAATTTTATACTTTTGTCTTTTAACAGTTTTAATTCAGCTGATATTAAATAAACTTAGAAGCAGATAGCTTTTTAATAACCTAGAATAGAAAAAAAGAATTTAATAACTTAGCACTGTTGAAAATAAGCATGAATTTGCCTAATTTTGTACAGCTGAGTGGGAGGGGGAGAGGGTATTTTCCCCTGTCAATTGAACAGAATCATACTGCTTAGATTGGTCTGATATTTTTACTATGCTACCTGATATATCATAAGCATTTTTGGTTAAAAATTAACATTTACTGCATATAATAATAATAAAAAAGGAGTATTTGATGTTTTTTGTGTGCTATAATTTTTATGTTATATATTCAAACTATTTCTTAACATAATAACAGTGTTTTATTTAGTATAATAAATTTAATTAAAATGTAATTAAAAATATTAAGTCTAATAATAATAAAATTTAAATTGTAATTTACCAATATTTATTCTTTATATGAAGCGGAACTTGAGCTTGGTAATTATATACATGTGGATATAGATGTTTATTACATGCATATAGATGATTATTACATACATGATATTTTGTATTTTTTGATTTAACGCTTATTTTAATACTTATTGGTTTTGTTTACCCATTAAAAAATATTTTTTATTCATAATTAGTGAAATAAAATATACATCAGCTGCTTATACACATCCAGCTTTGTGTATTTTATATTTTACAAGATTGTCATGCTCGAATTCTTGACAATTTAATATTACATATTTTTTTGAAGAGTACATCAATCTGAATAGGGATAAACGATCATCTTGTAGTAAATACAAAAATTGTTGATTGATAAACTTTTTTAAATGAGGATTAAATAGGACTTCTGCAGAATTATATTGTGTTTATGAAACAACATTATTTGTTTTACTGCTTCTATTTATTATGATATAAAAAAAATATATATCAAAACTTCAATAACTCTTTTGGGTCCCCCCCCCCCCCCTCTGTTTTTTTCAACGAAAATAGTTAAAAGTTTTTATCTTTTTATGCTATGATATAAATGATGGTAAAAGGTTTCTGTTCTCAAATCTCAAAAACTTTCAAAATTTTAAAGCTTTAGGGATATAAATGCCCCATTTATAGTAAAAAAAACAAAAAGTAATTTGTCATTTTATATCAGTTTTAAGCACTTTATATGGATGTAACTTATGAGCAGTTTGTATATTTAAAAAAAAAAAAAAAAAAAAATGTTTTTAAAAACTTTTGAAAGAGTGGTAGAAATTTAGTAATAACAAATAAATAAAATGTTACAAATTTTAAAGATGCTTGTTTAAATTTTTATGTCAGATTGTAAATGCATTTTACTATTGCTACAAATAATTATTTGTATTCATATATTTGTTATTGAAACGTTTGTTTTATATAATTTTATTTCCATTATTGTGGACTCTTGACTGTTTGTTATTATTATTATTATTCAAGCTTTGACATTTGAAAAGATTTCTATTTGTACAAAATGGCTTTTGGAAAATAAAATTTTATTTAAGAAAGATCTTTTACTTTTTAATTGTTTTTAAGTGTAGAAATTTAAAATTGACTCACTATGTCTGCTTTTATAGGGTTGGGGGAAAAAAAATATTTTTAACACATTAACTGCCACAGACTGACGAAGCAGCTTTTTGACAAGGCAATTCTCACAAGAAAGGTTTGCTTTAAAAAATATACTCAGAAAATTTTGAAAAAAAAAAAAATGCTAATGAAAACTACTCATGTACATTATAAAGGATCAGTCAAATTTAGCTGCAGAATCCCAGTAGAAAACCTGTAAAAAAATAAAATACTTTCGAATATTTGGTGCAAAAAGAGCCAATTTGATGAACAACACTTTTTCCATGCCAAATGCAAGTGATTTTAATGCATTTTGAAATTGCTTGTAAATTCATTCAAATGTGCATGCGTGTTTAAAATACATAATAAATGCACATTTTAATGAATTCAAACTTAAACGATGAAATAGTTTATTATTATTTCTATAAGTTTATATATAATAAAATATAGATAATATATAATAAAATTAGAGATTAATAAAAATTTTCTTTATTCTATTAAATCCTGTCATACGTAAATCTACATAATAAAAGCACAGTCATGTGACTGAGAAAAACAAATACGGGCTAACCACTTCTTTCTTTTTTTTGTATGCCATGCAGCCATTTTTATTCAAAATTATTTTTTCGCATAAGATTACATAAAAATTACATTTTTAGAAAGATCGTTCCAAAAAATTGTTTGCTTGAGAGATGAGTTACATTAAAAAATGTATAGATTCTGAGATATCTTCAGTGAAAATTAGGTTAACAGCCGAATATCGCAATTCATTAAAGTAAATAAACACAAGAGATTCGTTCATTGTGAGTCATAGAAATATTAAACCATGGAGGTAATCATTTGCAAAGCAAGATCTCCATGGTGAATTTTGCAGCGCTGTCAGGTGTCGAAAAAAAAAAAATCGCATCTGTAAGCGTGGCATACAATAATAATAAAAAAAAAGCGTGCCCATTTCGCTCATAACAGATGATGAAATTCATATCACTGAAATAATAAGGGTGATTTTTTTATATTGTAAAACTATTTATAGTACGAACGCACCTCATTTGTCACGTTTAACGTACAGTTTCCAAGTTGTTTAATTTTTGCCGACGATTTGATTTATATAGAAAAAAGTTTTGTGATTGCTACAACACACTAGTTTAATTTTGTTTCCTTAATTTCTAACTTTACGATTTTAAAAAATGAGTTACAAACAACATTTTAATTTGTCAAAGATCATTGATTTGGTTTCCAATTTTGATATCTCACTTTAAATGACTGAAAAATTCACCCAAACGTCTTTTAAATTTAGTTGCATTTTTATATCTTTTAATTTAAATTTTAATAATTTTTTTCTAACTCTAGGTTCGTGGATAGGTTTTCGTTTATAAATATAAAATCATAGCAATTCGAGGGGGTACGCTGCCGAAAGCAGTTGAGCCCCACCATTGGGTTTGCTTGGAAATATTTTAGTTTAAAAATATAAAATCATACAAAATCAAAGTTCGTTTGCAAAGACGCCCAACTCTAGATTCGTTTGGATCGATTTTCGTTTAAAACTATAACATAATACAAATTCGAGGGTGTCCGCTCCCGAAAGCAGTAGCTCCCCCCACCCCCCATTACTAAATACCTCCTAGAGAAAAATGTCTGAATTCAACACCTTTTTTGGTATACTTAAGATTATTATCCTCTGCGTGCTGTGTGTTGCAGAGACCGTTCAGAGCTAAAAGATTTAGCAGGTACCTGTATGGCTGAAGTTATGCACCCCGAAGCCAGTTTTGGGATTTTTTATAAGTAGCTGAGATATTAATTTAAAACCTTAATGAACATTGCAATATGGCTAGCTTCCATCATGCTGCTGATAGTTTTTCTGTGCCTGTCCGGGCTTTCCTCAGTTCTTCGAGCAGACAAAGAGAAAAAATTCATTTTTAACATTTTCCAACCTAGTTGAAAAGTGTTTATGAGATCGGTTTGTCTGGCCGTCTGCCGTCTGTCCGTGCTCTAACTCCCGTAAATATGCTCGGATTGCGCTGCAATTTTTATATGTTATCGTCGTTATCTATGGCATGTTCCCTATTTCAACTGAAGTGTGTAGCACTTATAGTTTTTTTACAGGAACACTCAAAAGAATTCCGTTACATTACGGTCTATGGGGAAAAATCATTTGCGGTTTATTTTAATGAAGTTACACAATTTCAAATACATTGTAATTGATATATATCACTAAGGTGCATTACAAGAAGCTTAATATGGAATAGGGCGTGCATAGCACTTATAGTTACTTTACAGGGACAGTCAAAATAATTCTGTTACATTACGTCTATGTAGAAAAATCGTTTGCGGTTTAATTAAATAATGTTTCACTATTTTAAACGCATTGAAATTTATATATATCACTAAGGTGCATTACAAGAGGCTTACTACAAAATATTGTGTGAATAGCAGTGATCGTTCATTTACAGGGACACACAAAAAGAATTCTCTACTGTCTGTTAACATTAATTCCTGGAAGTGCGTTTTAAGTTACTGAACGTGATTTTAAATTTAACTTACTTCTTGTCTATTACTTGGTGTGTATAAATTCTGTAATTCATATACAGGGCAGCGGCAGCACAAAAGTTCGCGAACACATTTCCGTTTATTGACAGAAACTCCAGAAGGAGAATTTTAAACTGTGCTACGCGTTTCCTAACTAAACTAAAATTTAGCATCCTATGTAGTATATATATACAAATCTATAGATCCTATACAGGGCTGAATAAAAGTATTCGGATATTTTTCTGAATATTGTATATGTTGAAAATTCCTGAAATTAAGTTTTTAATTATGTTATGCATTTTCCAAATTGTTTACTTAGATGTTGTCTTTCAACTTATTAAACGGTAATGATTTGTAAAATTATTTTAGAAGCGTTGGAAAGTGTTACATAATCTATGCTTGACGCATGATTTTTCGTTCTTTTTTTTCCCTCTGTATTTTGAAATTGCAATCTCCGGGTCATTAATATTTCTTTTCATTTTGAAACTGCCATCTCGGTTTCTCGGATGAAATAAACAAATAATTAAAAAAAAAAAGTGTTGTGCATTTAGACTACTTTTCTGCCGGATGAAAGTACAAAAAAAAAAAAAAAAAAAAAAGAAAAGAAATACCCATTTTTTCGGGGTACATTTCCTGTTCTAAAGATACCTTCCGTTTAAGAAAAATACTTAGGTAAATTTACTATTAAAAAAAAAACATTTTCTGGAAGTCGTTTCACGAAACCGCCAAAGACTTTTTTTTTTTTCTTTCTCAGTATTTTCCCGGATATCGTTTCGAGTTTTAAGATAATTTTTACTGTAGCGTACGCTGCCGAAGGCAGTGGGACAGGTTTTCGTTAAAAATATAAAATTATTCAAATTTGAGGATGTACGCTATCGAAGACAGTGCGTAGCCCTCAACATTGTGTTTGTTTGGAAAGATTTTCGTTAAAAAATATAATAATCATGCAAATTTGAGGATCGTTTGCAAAAACAAGGACGGAGCGTATACGTAGCACGCCCGGGTGTTCGCTGTCGAAGGCAGTGGGGCCCCCAACTCTAGGTTCGCTTGGATAGATTTTCGTTTAAAAATGTAATATCATACAAATTCGAGGGTGTATGCTGCCGGAAGCAGCGAGACCCCCCAACAGTAAATTCCACCCGGATAAAACTGTCTGAAATCAACACTTTTTTATAAAATCTATATTAAAAGAAAGTTTCGATCTGTGTTGTGTGTTTGTTTGTCTGCGATGACTAGCAAAATCTAGCCCTATTTGATTTGTCTGAAAATTTAGGTGTGGATAGTCCAAGGTCTGGCCATGTGCACCTGAGTCTCAGAATTTTAATATTTTGATAATTACCCAAGATATTAATTAGATTCTCATTCATCATCGCTTCTAAAATGACATCTTTTAAATCAAAATGGCTAAAGAAACGAGCAGGCGCATTGGATTTGCAAGCGGAAATGAAACGAATTCGAAATTATTTTACTTATTAGCGAATTTTAAGAAAACTAATTGAGACATCAATTTGAAAATTTCCGATCATATGTAAAAAAAATTCTGCCTCTGACTAAGTGATTTTTGAAAAATTCGATCGGTAATTTTTCTTAATTTATGCAAAAATCTGCTGGCGCCAATGAAAACAATCCGAGAAAGTTTCAGACATTGATCTGCTTTCATTAAAAACTGAACTATGTTTCTCTGGCCGATCCCTCTATTTAGTTTGTGAAAATGAAAGGAAATAATTGCCAATTTTTACTAGGGAACAAAAATTTAGGTAACTAATTAAGATATAGATTTGAAATTGAGGTCGGGAAGGGTGTCATCTGCCGGCTATTTTAGCGTAGCGTTTTCGTTTCGTTATGTTCTAATTATCAGAAAAATGTAATTCTTTTTTTAATGATCGTGTTAATCTAGGTGACGGTGGTTTTCTTGAACAAATTATTCATTATATTTGCGGGTATTGGAGGGGGGGGGGGGGTTAACGCAGGGGTGTAGTTACCGTGGAGCAGTTGGAGCACGTTGTTCCAAGGCGCGAGAATAATATGGGCGCAAAATTACAAAGGAACGAAATTATTTGTAATAAATATTTTTTTTACATTTGCCATTTTTTTAAATATATAAAATATACAGTAAAACCTGTGAAAGCGGAATCCTGTCTTTTACAGAAATTTTTCGTGATTATACTTACCCCATGTGATTATACTTACTAATACGAAAACCTATCTAAAATGGAATATTTTTTCAGTGCTTTCCGATTTTGTTTTAGCTAAAAATTAGCTAAATGAAACTATAGTATTCCTTGAACTTGAGTTATCAAAATTTTTATTTAAGATAATATACATTATAAATCTATTGTTTTATTGCCTCTGAATTCATGAAAATTGTAAGGAACGTTTAAAAGCACAAATGAGGGCATTTGCATGTGCATTACAGGTTTACAGGTTGTGTTTTATAGCAAAAATATTGTATTAATTTGAAATAAGTACAATGAAGTCTGTTAAGACGGAATCGCAAGGGACTGGGAGAAATTCCATTTTAGACATGTTTCTGTCTTAGCAGATATAATTGTATGGTATTCCTTCTATCAGCATCATGAAAATTTTTCATTTATGGCTGGATGTTTTACTCCATTATATATTAAACCTGAAAACAAATTTTGGACAACCTTTTCTGGTAGAGAAGGGGGTGATCCGATTGTACTTGCTCCAGGGCGCTGAACATTAAGCTACGCCACTGGGTTAACGCCTTTCTCTGAGATTGTAATTAACCCTGGCCCGGGTAACGGCAGGCGGGTTAGCTAATACAAGAAAGTTTCGCTCTGTGTGTGTGTTTGTTTGTCTGCGATGACTAGCAAAATCTAGCCCACCTAGAAGTCTGAAAATTTAGGTGTGGATAGTCCAAGGTCTGGCCATGTGCACCTGAGTCTCAGAATTTTAATATTTTGATAATTACCCAAGATATTAATTAGATTCTCATTAACCATCGTTTCTAAAATGACATCGTTTAAATCAAAATGGCTAAAGAAACGAGCAGGCGCATTGGATTTGCAAGCGGAAATGAAACGAATTCGAAATTATTTTACTTATTAGCGAATTTTAAGAAAACTAATTGAAATATCAATTTGAAAATTTCCGATCATATGTAAAAAAAATTCTGCATCTGACTATGTGATTTTTGAAAAATTCGGTGGGTAATTTTTCTTAATTTATGCAAAAAACTGCCGGCGCCAATGAAAACAATCTGAGAAAGTTTCAGACAGGGATTTGCTTTCATTAAAAACTGAACTACAAAGAGATCTGTGTCTCTGGCCGATCCCTCCATTTAGTTTGCGAAAATGAAAGGAAATAATTGCCATTTTCCACTAATGAACAAAAATGTAGGTAACTAATTAAGATAGATTTGAAATTGAGGTCGGGAAGGGGTGTCATCTGCCGGCTATTTTAGCGTAGCGTCTTCATTATGTTCTAATTATCAGAAAAATGTAATTCTTTTTTTAATGATCGCGTTAATCTAGGTGACGGTGGTTTTCTTGAACAAATTATTTATTATATTTGCGGGTATGGGGAGGGAGGGGGTTAACGCCTTTCCCTGAGATTGTAATCATCTCGGGCCCGGGCAACGCTGGGCGGGTTACCTAGTATATATATATATTTAAGGTTATTGTTCCGGCCTTGGGCAACTAAAGCAGCGGGACTCCAACAATAAATTCCACCCGGATAAAACTGTCTGAAATCAACACTTTTTTTAAATATATATTTAAGGTTATTATTCCTGCCTTGGGCAACTCTGGGAGGACCAGCTAGTGTAACATAAAACTCAACAATGGGCCAATTAAGGAATCAATTTTTTGTATATATCTATAAGCAATTTCCTTTTATTATTAACAGTTATTTTCCTGTTTCAGTTTTAGTAAAACCTATCTTATAAACATGCCCAAATGTAGAGTATTCAGATTTTCGAAATCGAGTGACTGGCTTAGCGCCAATTTTTCTTTCTTAATTCAAGCAATTTCTCAAGCCAATTTCTACAGAGTGTGATTTATTATTATGTCTTGCTCTTTACTTGGCGCATGAACTAGTTCGCCTACTTCGGAAAAATTATCATCAGAATGAAAAACGAATTGTAGGTTTTAATTTATGCTAAACTTGTTTACGGGAATGAATCATTGTCAGATTTTTTAAACAAGAACACTTTTACTTATATGTACCAAGGATTATTTGATTTTTAAATTTGTAATTTTAAATGTTTCTTAAGATTTTATGATTTTTATTTTCTTTGAAATAAAAGAGATTATATATAATTCGTTAGCATATATTGCTAATTTCCATTTTCATGAGAAGAAATAAGCATTGGATTTGTAAAAAAATGTCAGTTTTTTAACACTTTTCCACATTGTTGAAAAGTGTTTATGTTTGTCCGGGGTTTGTCTGTCCGTCTATCTGTCTGTGTTCTAACTCGCATAAATATAATCAGATTGCCGTGTAATTGATATGTGTTATTGAGATTCACCATGACATGTTCGGTATTGAAAATGAAGTGTGTAGTTTTTAAAGTTCGTTTACATGGCACTCAAAAGAATGCCATTACATTGTGGTCTATGGGAAAAATCGCTTGCAGTGTATTTTTTTTTTTTTTTTTTGCAGTGTAACACTATTTCAAACATATTGAAATTGATATACATCACTGAGTGTAACTGAAAGATGCTCACTATAGAATACGGTTTGCACAGCATTTATCGTTTATTTACAGGGACGCACAAAATAATTAGGTTGCAATACTGTCTGTTGCAGAAAGAGAGAAAATTATCCCTCTCCTGTCAAGGTCATTTTTCCAGCACGCGCTGTAACCCTTTCGTTGCGTGCGCATCTTTTGTATGCAATAGTCGACGCACCAGACAGTCGCCTAAGAACTCTTCTCAGATCAACATGTAAATAAAAGTTTTGTTCTGTTTTTAACTATCGGCTGCTTTTCTTTCCAGGCCTTTGGAATTATTTCTTTTTAGTTTAAGTACGTACGTCACATTCTGGCATCCCACTACCGAGATGAATGTTAATTATGACATTCTTATTTTGCCGATAGTTAAATGTTAAGCTTAAGTAAGTTTAAATTAAGTATTTAAGTATTTTTTACGAAAAAAAAAAAAAAAATGACGGATCTAGAAAGTACAAAGCAGCAGAGAAAAGCCACTAGATCATCTTTTACGAAGACGTCTAACAAGCTACAAGAACTAATAAGTGCCGATGCTCCGGATTTAGATGATGTGGAAATACTGCTAGATCAACTACAAGAAAAATATAAAATGCTCCGAACTATAGATGAAAATTTTTTAGAATTTTTTCAAAAACAAAGCTGCTCTCAAGAAGATTACGAAAAGGAATATGAGGCAGCTCAGGAATATTACGAGAAGATGTCTACGTTAAAGGTGAAATGTAACAGGTTAAAAACGAAGCTTAGTTACAATACAGTAAATGCTGTTTCCTCTTCTTCAATTATGGCGTCACCGGTTGCTAAACAGAAACTCCCGGAAATCGAATTAGTTAAATTTGACGGCAACCCAAAAAATTGGCTCACCTTTTGGACGCAGTTTAGCAAAATCAATGAAGACCCAAGAATAGATGTCCGCGACAAGTTTCAGTACCTACTACAGTCTACTAAGCCTGAATCAATAGCTCGACAAATCGTGGAGAGTTTTCCTGCTACAGAATTAAATTACGATAAAGCATTGAACTATTTAAAAGAACGTTTTGGAAAAGAAAGTGTCCTTATCCAAATTTACGTTCGAGAACTTTTAAAGCTGGTTATTACGGACAAAACGCAAGTGAATTTATTGACTCTCTATGACAAACTTCAAACGCAGCTGCGTGCCTTAGAATCTCTGGGAGTTACTGAAGACAAGTTTTCACATATGTTGCTCCCATTAATAGAATCCGCACTCCCCACCGATTTAATTAAAATTTGGGAGCGACAGAAAAGTACATTAGCTGAAACAGGTAAGACCAATTTAGATCTCTTAATGGATTTTGTTAAAAATGAAGTAGAAACTGAATTTAGACTTAAAATCACTCGTGATTGCTTAAATTCTTAAAAATTAACTGTTAAGAAAAATAAGCCCTCTGAACCTAAAAGCAGTGTGTCAACTGCTTATGAATTACTTAATGCCAATAACGGCAACAATAGCAGTAATTTTCCTGAAAATTCTAAGTTTAAAAAATTTGATTGTATTTTTTGTAGTAAATTTCATAATTCAGAGAACTGTAACGATGCTTTTGCTATGAGTTTAGATTGTAAAAAAGACATAGTTAAGAAAAAGAATGCTTGTTTTGTATGCTTAAAACGAAATCATAAGGCTAATCAATGTAAGTCAAAACATCGATGCCCAATTTGCAAAAATCGGCACTTTGTAATTTTGTGTCCGGATTTAGTTTCTCACAAAGTTGATAATATCTCGATTGGAGATAAAAGTGAAAACAAAACAAGCACTCTGAATAATTACATTAAAATTTAAGATGTACTCTTACAAACTTTAATTGTAAAAATTCACAATGGTTCTAAAACAATGTTTATTCGTGCTATTTATGACAGTGGTTCAATGAAGTCTTATATTTGTGAAGATGTTGCACAAAGTATGAAATTTAAGTGTATTGGTGAAACGAAAATTAAGCAATCTCTATTTGGTGGTGTTGAAACACCAGAAAATGTATATAAAAATTATTTAATTGAATTAAGTGATGTAAATGATAAATATAAGTGTAAATTAGAAGTACTTAGTCAGAAACGTATTTGTTCTGAAATTAAGCAAATTCCTTCTGGCCCTTGGCTAAATGAACTTAAGTTACACGGAATTAAAATAAATGATTCAGAAAACAAACATTTTAAAGTTGATAAGGAAATAAAATTGTTAATTGGTGCAGACGTTGCAGGTAAGCTTTTAACAGGAAACATTGTAAGTCTTAAATGTGGCATAACAGCGATAAATACGAAATTAGGGTGGACATTAATGGGTAAATTTAATCCTGGCACTGAGCCAAATTCTCAGAGTACAGCTTCTCTTATTATTTCTTCTCTTTTAGCTAAAAATCGGTGTATAAGTGATCTTTGGAAGTTAGATGTTTTGGGAATTAAGGAACCCCCAATAAGTAAAACGAAAGCTGAATTGCAGGAGGATACAGAGAAATATTTTGAAGAGACTCTAAGTATAAATAGTGAGGGGCGATATGAAGTTGCGTTGCCTTGGGTTCTGGACAACACTCTTTTACCGGATAATAAAATAAATGCGGAAAAATCTATTTTAAACACCAAAAGAAAATTGATGAATTCCGGAAAGTTTAATGATTATTGTGATATTTTTGAAAACTGGTTAGCTCTCGGCATAATCGAAAAGACATCGACTGAGAAACTAAAGGGTGTTCAACGCTAGTTTTCCTTTACCTGGTTTTCCATCTTTAAATGATTGTCTGGCTACGGGTCCAAATTTAATAGAAATGATCCCCTCAATTTTGAATCGTTTTCGTATGAATTATGTAGGCGTCACCGCTGATATTGAAAAGGCGTTTTTGCAGATTGCGATAAAAGAAAGAGACCGAGATTTTTTGCGGTTTCTGTGGTTTGATAAAGAAAATCAAGAACAGGTGAATGTATATCGGCATCAAAGGGTAGTTTTCGGCGTTACATGCAGCCCTTATTTATTGGCCGCAACTTTACTGTATCATTTAAATACGGTTCCAAAAAATTTAAAGCACTCTGCAGATATTTTGAAAACAGCCTTCTACGTAGATAACTGCGTAACAAGTTTAAATTCCGAGACAGAAATGAGAAAGTTTTTCTTAGAATCAAAATTAATCATGTCTTTAGGTCATTTTAATCTAAGATGTTGGAAATCCAATTTAATTAATGAAATATTTGAGGAGGATTCCTCCACGAAAGAGGATTTTTCCCTATTAGGTCTCATATGGAATACACATGCGGATACACTATCGTGTAAAATAGAACAGGCTCTATATCCATTAGAATCAGTCACAAAAAGAATAGTTTTGGCAGTAGCACACCAAGTTTTTGATATTGTTGGTTATACAGCTCCAGTGATGCTAATTCCGAAACTAATATTACAGGAAACATGGAATTCAAAACTAAAATGGGATGACAACCTACCCGATGATTTGGTAAAGAAATTTAAATCGTGGAGAAAAAACTTAAATTTACTCTCATTGATAAATATACCTAGATGGTTTGGGCTTAAACAAAGTGATCAAGAAATAAGCTTGCATTTATTTTGCGACGGCAGTAAAAAAGCATACGGTACCTGCGTTTTCTTAAGAGCGGAAGACGACGATGGGGTAAAAATTAATCTAGTACAAGCAAGATCTAGGGTAGCTCCTTTAAAACCCATTACAATTCCTCGCTTAGAGCTTTTGTCTTGCAATATTGGCTCTAGGTTGTTATCTAACATAATTAAAGATCTAAATTTATCAGGGGTTGATATTTATTGCTGGACCGATTCTACAACAGCCTTATGTTGGATTCAGCGAAAGCAAAATTGGGAAATATTCATTCAAAATCGGGTTACAGAAATTAACTCATTGACTTCGCCTCATTGGTGGCATCACATCTCAGGTTCTCTTAACCCTGCCGATTTGCTTTCAAGGGGGTGTTCTGCTGAACAGTTAGTTGAGAGTGTTGGCAAAAAAGCCGCCTCTGCTCTACGCTGTAGGTTACGCGCGCTAATACTTAGATAAATAAATAATCATTCTGGCCATGAAAACACAATTAATATAATAATATAGGTAATTTCTTACCTTTATCTTTCTTCAGCAGCAGTATTCCTCATACTTCAGCTTGGTGCACATTTGTTACTGCAGTGGGTAATCCATTTATAACGATACTAAAGTGTTAAAAACGAAAAAAACGTTTGATTAAATGAATAATATTATTTATATTGAGTCCACACTTGACACGATCATTTTTGTAATGGAGAATTATATTTTAAAACTCTGGCTTAACATTTTCAATTAATATTTTACATACAGCTGCCTTTTGCAGCAACAGATTAAAATTATTACATCTTTCTCTGTTGAGATAAATAGGGCAACTAAAACTTAATAATAAAAATAGTTTTTGAATCAGAGTTCTTTTGATGACGTCAGACAGCTGCAGCATGCGTGGGTTGATATTAAACTAATTTCGCGAACATATTTCACATATTAATATCATTGTTTATCTTGAGTAGGATGATTTGTCTAAAATAGAAAAGTCTGTTCATTATAGAATGATTTATTGTCACTTAATGTATTTATTTGCGTGCTCAAATGTTTATGTCCTTGAACTGCTTCCTGTTTTGAAATCAGTTAATGATATCTGAGATGGTTATAAATCCATCACCCTTCCTTAACCATCTCGGATGCATCATGTAATAGTTGCATCGATTCTCGATGTTTCACAAACTGTGGCTTGCCCAGTGGCTTGGTCAGGGCGTCTGCTGTCATGTCTTGTGTTGGGCAGTAACGAAGGTCTAGTATACCGTCTTCTTTCATTTCTTTTATCGCGTGATAGCGAACGTCTATATGTTTAGTTCGCTTTGAGAATTTTTCGTTCTCCACCATCTTGATGCAGCTCTGGTTGTCTTCGTACAGTTTTACTGGTAAATTTTGCTGTAAGTCCAGGTCTGCTAATAGTTTTATTAGCCATGCAATTTCCTGTCCTGCACTAGCTGCAGCAACGAATTCAGCTTCTGCCGATGAGTAGGCAATGCAATTTTGCCTTTTTGAGTACCATTGTATCGGACTATTTCCCAGCATGAAAAGGTTTCCAGTAGTCGATCTTCTGGTTTTTGTGTCTCCTGCCCAATCAGCGTCAGAAAAACCGATGAGTTGTGGTTCTTGATTTGTATTCAATGTGAGGTTCAGGTTTTTTGTGATGTTTAGATAACTAATTATGCGTTTCGCAGCGTTCCAATCTTTAAAACGTGGAGTTTCACATCTTCTGCTGAGGATGTTAACGGCGACTGCTATATCTGGACGTGTAGTGGTTCCTATATATAACAATGATCCTATTGCTTGTCTGAATTTTGTGTTGTTAGGCATTAAATTTTCGTCGTCCTCTAATTTGTGAAAACCGGCATCCATGGGAGTGCTTATTGGTTTTGCGTTTTCTAAGTTGAATTTTCTTGTGAGTTCTTCTATTTTTAACCTTTGATTTAATTTGTATCTGTTTTGGGTTTTTCTTATTTCCATGCCTAAATAGTGGGATACTTCCCCAAGGTCTTTTAATTCATATTCTTGCTTTAAAGCTTTTATTATTTTTTCGATTGATTCGTTTTCACCGCCTATTAATAAGTCATCTACGTAAATTATTATATACGTTGTGATGTTGTTTTCTTTTCGTGTGTATAGACATGAGTCCGCTGTGCTTTGTTGGAAATTCAATTTTTTTAAAGATTGTTCTATTCTTTTATTCCAAGTTCTCGCTGCCTGCTTAAGTCCATAGATGGATTTTTTCAATTTGCAGACTTTGTTTTCTTTATTTTTCTCAATGTAACCCTCCGGTTGTTTCATATAGACTTCATCTTCTAACTCACCGTATAGAAAAGCTGTGTCTATGTCTATGTGTCTCACGTTCAACTTCTTATATGCGGCTGCTGCCAAAAAAGTTCGCACTGTTGTTTGTGACACTACTGGGGCGAAAGTCTCGCCATAGTTTTCCCCGTATTTTTGGCTAAACCCTTTGGCTACCAAACGTGCTTTGTACTTTTGAGTGTTTCCGTGACTGTCTAATTTCTTTTTGAATGTCCATTTGCAACCTATAACCTTTTTGTTAGGTGGAGGATCCACTAATTCCCATGTGTTGTGTTTTCGCAACGAATTTATTTCCGCTTGTGTGGCTTTAAGCCAATTTTCTTTTTCTCTGGGATTATTTATTTCCAGTATTTCATTCCAACTACTATGTTCTATTGTATCATTATTTTTTACATAACAGACATATCTGTCTGGTGGTACCCCTCTGTTCATTCTTTCGGATCTTCTTGGTTCATTGGTCGGTTGTTTGGACGCGGTTGGTTCTTCGGTTGTGTTGTTTAGCTCTGTTTCAATGTAATTTTTGTCGTCATATGAGTTTTCTGTCTCTTTGCTTTCTTTTAGGTTAATTTTACTATTTTCCATGAATTTCACTGTTCTGCCAATTACAATTTTATTTTGTTTTGTGTATATGCGATATCCCTTTGAGTTGTTATCATATCCTACAAAAATCCCTTCCTGAGCCCTGTCGTCCAATTTTCCTCGATGTTGTTTATTCACTTATACGTAGGCTTTGCACCCGGATGTTCGCAAATAGTGTAAACTCGGTTTGCGATTAAACCATAGCTCAAATGGGGTTTTATTTGTCGATCTTGTTGGTAAGCGATTTTGTAAATGATTCGCGGTGTTAATTGCTTCTCCCCAAAATCTTTGTGGCAGATCTGCTTCTCTCAGTAGGCTTCTAGTCATGTCTAATAGCGACCTATTTTTCCTTTCTGCAATGCCATTTTGGCTCGGACAATACGGCACTGTTAATTGATGTTTAATGCCCCTTTTTCTTAAGTAATCCTCTATCCCTCTATTTATGTACTCTCCCCCGTTATCGGATCTTATTGCTTTCGGATATATCCCGAACTGGTTTCGAACCATAGCTATATAGTCGATTAGTTTATCCTGTACTTCATCTTTATGTTTTAATAAGTATATTACGGTAAATCTAGAGTAGTCGTCAATGAAAGTTACAAACATTGTTTTACCACCTATTGTGGGGGTTCCTATCGCTGTGCATACGTCCGTGTGCACTAGATCGAGTACTCTACCCGTTTTGTTTCTATACACTGTTTTGGGATAGGGAGCATCGCTTGTTTTTGTTTGTATGCATGTTTCGCATGTTGTTCCATGATTGCAATTATTTAATTTTATGCCATAGGCTAAGTCGTCTTTAACCATTTCCTTTATGGAATTATAATTTCTATGCCCTAGGCGTTTGTGCCAAAGTTCCAGGCAGTCTTTACTTTTGCATTCATGTGCCATATTTACTATATTCCTATCTGCATTTTCTAATAATTCAACTTCGTATAGGTTATTTTTCATTTTTGCCTCCAAATAGATTTTCCCATTTCGTGACAGCGTGCATTTATCTTTATCAAATAATAATTTATATCCATTCTTTGTGGCTTTACTAACTGAAATTAAATTAGATTCTAGCTCCGGTACATATAACACTTCTTTTAACATACAGTCATCTCTCACTTATACGCGTTTGAAGGAACTGATTTAAAATCGCGCATAACTGAGAACCGCGCATAACTGAGAGCAGTGCATAACTGAGAGGATGTTGTATGTAGTAATTCTTTATACACATTATACACATTATTAAAAAAAACATATTGAAATATAAGAATTATGATTAATGACATTTAAAAAAAAATGGGTGTAATATTAGTATAGGGTACTAAAAAAAAAATCCTTAAACTTTCACTATAAAATTTAGTTTAAAAAAATACAATAAAGTAAAATTCCATTTGACATAGAAGATGATATACTTACATAAAAAAATGCCAATTAGTCCTGTTTTAAGAAGTCATCAATTGTAGTTTGTTTTTGCTTAGGCCGCGTTTGTACAACGACTTTTTCTAATGCATTAAATTGCGTCATTGTATTTGATGCTATATCAGCATTTTGTAGGTAACATCTCAAAGTGTCCAGGGCTCCTAAAGCAGTGGCATAAGATGGGACAATTACAGTATCAGTTTCATCATTATCATCATCTCCTTCTTTTTCAGCTGTCATATCATCAAAAACAGTTTCAATATCTCTTATTGCCGTTGATGTTAAGTTTTCATCAACACTGACAAAATCTTAAAAAGAAAGAGAATCTTGGCTTATTCTATTCCATTCTTCTTCGTCTATGTTAAAATCATTGCTGTTGTTTTCATTTTCCTGTAATGGAATAACTTCAGCATCATTTGAATGAAAAATACCAGCTTTCCTAAAGCAGTTTGAAATTGTTGTGGCTGTTACGTTATTCCAAGAAGAAACCAACATATGCATGGCATCCAGAATCGAAATTTTTTTGAATTCCTTTTTCTGCTCTAGTGATATAAACATTCTTCGTACCAAATCTTTCCTATACTGTGCTTTAACTGACCATATAATACCGAGATCTAAGGGCTGGAGTCTGCTAGTACAGTTAGCAGGGAAAAATATAACTCGTGTATGTGTCAGCAATGGAAGATCTGAAGGATGGGCGGGGCACCGATCCATGAATAGCAAAACTTTTATTTTTTTTTAGCCATCTTCATATCGATTTCCTTCAAAAAGTCTAATAAAGTTGTCGATGTCATCCAGGCTTTGGTACTACTTGCATAAGAACATGGCAATTTCTTGACATTTTTTAAACACTGTGGATTCTTGCATTTACCAATCACTATTGGCGGTAACTTTTCTAATCCGTCCCCATTGCAACATAAAAGCAAAGTTAGTCTTTATTTGTTCTGTTTGCCACCATGGCATGTTTCTCCTTTAAAATCCATCGTTTTGTTTGGTAAAAGACGATAAAATAAGCCTGTTTCATCACAGTTAAAAATGTTCTTAAGATCAAAGTTTTGAATTAAATTTGGAAAGTCTGCGATCCATTCATTAGCAGTTGAATCTGAAACGGCTGCATTTTCACCACTCAAACAATGATTTGTTAAACCGTGTCTTTTTTTAAGTTTTTCTCACCATCCCGAAGAAGCCGAAAAATTTTCGATTCCCATTTTGGATGACACAGTGAGTGCCTTTTCTTTAAATAACTCACCGCTAATGGGTAAATTAGAAGTTCTCATTTCTCTGAACCACTGAATTAAAGTGGTTTCTAAAATCTCAAATTTTCCATTTTGAATTCTTGATTGTTTCTTCGCTTGTGTAGAATATTCACTATTCATTTTTTTGATCGAGTCCTTGTTATTTAAAATCCCTCTGAGTATTGATTCTGGCAAATCGAATTTTCGAGCTAAACTTATTTTTGAGAGTCTAGGATCATTTTCTGCTGCTTTTATAACTTCCATTTTGATCGAAATTGTTAACTTTCTTTTGCTCATTTTTATTGAAAAAAAAATCTAGATGCTACCGTAAAGGCAAGGTCGAAATGTAACACCCACGTGACTTGATAAAATTAAAACAAAAAGAAAAGAAGAAACCATTAGAACTGAGGGGGTGAATGTAAAGTCGAACTGTAACATCCTCTCCACCCTGCTTTTCGGAACGGTCTTTTGACCTTGACAGGTCCAGAAAATTATTTATCGATTTAAAAAAAAAATGTGAATTGTGCTGATATTTCCGCGTATAACTGAGAGAGACAATTCAAAGTGGCGCATATAAGTGAGATATCTATAGCATTATTTTCCTATTCCTCTTGGCGGGACCTTGCGAAATTCGCGTATAACTGAGACACGCGTATAACTGAGAGGCGCATAAGTGAGAGATGACTGTAATTTTATTTATGCCTCCATCGGATGTTTTTGTCGTGAATGTAGTTTCTCCGGTACCTAACGAGTTTAGAGTTTTTCCGTTGGCAATTATGACGGCTGTTTTTTCTGTGTCATTTAACTTAGTAAACTCATTTTTATTATTTAGGATATGTGAAGATGAACCAGAATCAATAATCCAGGTTTGTTTTCCTGCTTTGTCTATTAGAAAGGCTGCGTCGCTGCCTTTATCTGGTTTTGTTTCCGTTCTATAATTTCTCGTGTTTACTGATTCGCGGTCAGTGTTTCCTATCTGGTTATCCGATTGTTGATAACATAACGATGATGAGTAATATTTATTTTTGTATGTTTGTTGTTTTTGTGTATTTGGGTGATTGTTTCGATTTTTCAAATGCCAACATTCTCTGTACGTGTGATTTCTCAATTTGCAATACGTGCACTGTTTATCTTTTTTAAAGTTATCATTAGGAAATCTTTTCTGCGTTTTAAACGCTTTTGATGAATTTTCACCCTGGTCTGTGTTTTCAACCCTTCTGTTGTACTCATCTGTTAATTTACTTCTAATAAATTGTGGTGTGAGCTCGTCCTCATTTCGCGATTCAAGGGCAGTAATTAACGTATTATAACTAGGGGGTAGCGAACACAGCAATAAAGCTGAAAGATGGGAGTCGCTAATTGTTTCCCCGATCGCTGAAAGTTTGTCAATTAATTCTAGAATGTATGTTATATGTTTGATTAAGTTCCCGTTTTCTTGGAGCTTGGCTCCATAGAGCTTTCTTAACAAAAATAATTTACTAGAGAGGTTCGCCCGTTCGTGTATGGTTTTAAGTGCGTTCCAAGTGTCTCTAGCTGTGTTAAGCCCCTTAACATGAATAATTTGAGAATCGTCAATTGATAGGTTAATTATGGCTCTTGCCTTCCTGTCTTTCTTTTCCCAATCAGTTGTGACTGGCGTGGGCCTATCTTCGGTTATTACGTTGAATAAATCTTCTCTAATCAGTAACATTTCAGTTTTAAATTTCCAATTACTGTAATTACTTGCGTTAAGTTTTTCTACAAGCTGTATCTCACGTGATGCGGCCATTTTACTAGTTATTTAAGTTTTGTTATTAAAGAGGAATTGCTCTTTTATTATTTTATATAAAACTTCTTATATATATCTAGTTTTCTTCAATTGTTTAACATTTCATATATATCAACAAAAAATGCGCAATATTTATTTCATCATCAAATAACTAACTATATTTTCAATAATTTTCAATTTCTTTTTCATGTGCACACATGTATGGCCAGTGGTTTTTTTTTTTTTTCAAAAATATTATTTATTTACTAAAATATGAGACTTTCTCAGTCTCGTAATCGACTGTTGGCAAAAAAGCCGCCTCTGCTCTACGCTGTAGGTTACGCGCGCTAATACTTAGATAAATAAATAATCATTCTGGCCATGAAAACACAATTAATATAATAATATAGGTAATTTCTTACCTTTATCTTTCTTCAGCAGCAGTATTCCTCATACTTCAGCTTGGTGCACATTTGTTACTGCAGTGGGTAATCCATTTATAACGATACTAAAGTGTTAAAAACGAAAAAAAACGTTTGATTAAATGAATAATATTATTTATATTGAGTCCACACTTGACACGATCATTTTTGTAATGGAGAATTATATTTTAAAACTCTGGCTTAACATTTTCAATTAATATTTTACATACAGCTGCCTTTTGCAGCAACAGATTAAAATTATTACATCTTTCTCTATTGAGATAAATAGGGCAACTAAAACTTAATAATAAAAATAGTTTTTGAATCAGAGTTCTTTTGATGACGTCAGACAGCTGCAGCATGCGTGGGTTGATATTAAACTAATTTCGCGAACATATTTCACATATTAATATCATTGTTTATCTTGAGTAGGATGATTTGTCTAAAATAGAAAAGTCTGTTCATTATAGAATGATTTATTGTCACTTAATGTATTTATTTGCGTGCTCAAATGTTTATGTCCTTGAACTGCTTCCTGTTTTGAAATCAGTTAATGATATCTGAGATGGTTATAAATCCATCAGAGAGGAAATGGTGGGAGGGACCTGATTGGTTGCACGAAAAAAAAGAAAATTGGCCTAAATCGAATGATGAGCCAAATGAAGATTTAGTCAATTCTGAGATTCGTAAAACAGTTATAACAACGTTAGTAAAAAATGATGAAGATGCTAAGTGGTATTATAAATATTTTTCTTCATTTAAGAAAATTGTAAGGATGTTAGCTTGGATTTTTAGGTTTTACGACAAGGTAAGAAAAGTTGACAAAAATCTTTCAGGGGACTTATCTGTACAAGAAATTGAAAAAGGGGAAAAGGCTTTAATGGTACTAATTCAGAAAGAATCCTTTAAGGGAGAAAATGATGAGAAATTAAGACAACTTAGACCAATAGTTGATTGCGACGGCCTTATAAGAGCTAAATCAAATGTTGTTTATCGGGATGATAAATACGATTTTAAATATCCTATTATATTACCATCTGATCATTCTGTTGTAAAATTGTTGATAATGAGTGTACATAATGATTTATTACATACATGCTGGTACTTCATTGTTAATGTCAAATTTAAGAGAAAAGTATTGGATTTTAAAATCTCGTAAGACCATAAGAAATTGTATTAGTAAGTGTCTAAAATGTCAAAAGTTTAAAGCGAAAAAATGTGAGGTCATCCCAGGAATTTTACCAAATGATAGGGTCCGCGATGCTTGTGTATTTGAAATTATAGGATGTGATCTGGCTGGACCACTTTATTTGAAAGATGGTAGAAAAGCATATATTGTACTGTTTACTTGTGCAGTCTATCGTGCCGTCCACTTGGAATTAATCACTTCCTTATCGACCGAATCCTTCTTTCAATCTTTAAGACGTTTTATCGCACGCCGTGGACGACCTTCTACCATATATTCAGATAATGGAAAAAATTTCATAGGCGCGGAGAAATTTTTGCAAACTGTAGACTGGGATGGTCTCCGTTTTAAAGCTGCTGAACAAAAAATTCAGTGGAAGTTTAATCCTCCATCCGCAGCCTGGTGGGGCGGATGGTGGGAGCGTTTGATTCAAATTGTAAAACAAATCTTAAGAAAAATATTGGGTCGTGCTTCTCTTGATTATGAAGAACTACTAACTGTATTGTGTGACTGTGAGAGAGTTGTTAATTCCAGACCACTTACTTACGTATCAGAGGACATTGATGAGGACTTTGCTATAACACCAGAGAAATTTTTACATGAAACTCCACAGTCAGGTGTACCTGATATTGATAATGTAGATAAAGTGAAATTGAGTAAAAGAACTAAGTATCTGCAGCGGATAAGAGAAACTTTAAGGCTTAGGTTTCGTACAGAGTATTTAGGGCAGTTACGACAGCAGTCTATAAAATGCTATAAAAACAAATCACTTAAAGTAGGAGAAATTGTCCTACTTGAAGATACTAATAAAAAACGTTCCTATTGGAACCTAGCTCGCGTATTAAAAGTTATACCAGGTCGAGATGGCCAAATAAGACTTGCGCTTATAAAAACAAACAATTCTGAGTTATTACGGCCAGTTCAGCGATTGTTCAGATTAGAATTGGAAAATCCAATACAAGAAACAAATGATGAGGCTATGCCTTTAACGACCAGTAGCGGCAGAATTGTCAAAACACCTGTAAGGTAAATTTTAAATTCAGAATATTTAATTTCAGTAATTATTTTACTTAATTTCACTTCTCTTCTTTATATGTATTCCAGTGTTTATTGTTATTTTGCATATATTATATACTGTATTTATGTTGTAATTTGTAAGGTTGTATTTTGATTGTATAAGTGATTTCTTATGTAAGTACTATGTAATGTGTATTTTGTGCATAATATAAGTAAAGATTTTGAGTGTTTAGCTGCCCACTCAAAAGGTGGGAGAATGTTGCAGAAAGAGAGAAAATTATCCCTCTCCTGTCAAGGTCATTTTTCCAGCACGCGCTGTAACCCTTTCGTTGCGTGCGCATCTTTTGTATGCAATAGTCGACGCACCAGACAGTCGCCTAAGAACTCTTCTCAGATCAACATGTAAATAAAAGTTTTGTTCTGTTTTTAACTATCGGCTGCTTTTCTTTCCCGGCCTTTGGAATTATTTCTTTTTAGTTTAAGTACGTACGTCACACTGTCTATAAGCCATAATTGCTGGAAGTGCGTTTTCAACTGTGGTATGCATTTTTAAATTAAACTATTTTTTTGCATATTACTTGGTATGTATAAATTCTATAGATACATGGCTGCACAAAAGAATTCGAGTAAATTTCCGCTTATTGACGGAAATTGCTGAAGGGGAATTTTCAACTGTGTTATGAGTTTAACTAACTGTGCTAAATTTTTGCATGCTATATTATAGTAGATATACAAATCTATAGATCCTATACAGAAAGCATACTTTCAACAATAATCATTCATAGACAACTTCCGATTTTCAACGGATTTATATGTTACTAGTATATAACCCCGTCAAAAATGACGGAATGTTGATCTGTGTTCCATTTTCATAAGACTCCATACAAACAGTATGAAGATTTTATTAGTGAAAGGTTTGTATTGTAGAAAAGTACATCTTAAAGCCGGTAGATGGCGCCAAAACAATATTGTTCGCAACAGTGTTCGTTTGTTTATATCTGGGATTCCGATGTCTAATTTGGATTTTTAATTAAGAACTTAAAACATTATAATAGGGTATGATATACATGTTTTATAGGAAAAATATGCTGAACAGACATGATTTACGTTTGTTGATTTACCCGCCCGGAATGGTTACAGACACTTTCTTGCCTTCGGATTTTATTATAAGTAGATAGAAGGTTCTGAACACGATTTGACTGTTTTTAGAAAATGTGTCTGTCTGTGTGTGTGTGTGTGTGTGTGTGTGTGTGTGTGTGTGTGACAAAAAATTTGTGGGCGCTCTATCTCAAGAACTAATGCACGAAATTTAATAAAACTTTAGATCCAGTTAGACGTTTACATAAGTTATTGCTAATTAGGTTTTGGTGTACATCGCCCAACAGGTGGCGATGCTATGCTGCATTTTTCATAATTCCCGCAATAGCTCTATCTCAGGAACTAATATATGGATTTTCATCATATTTTCGATTCAGTTAGACGTTGACATAAGTTGTTGCTGATTAGGTAGGTTTTGGTGTACATCTTCCAACACGTGGAAAATTTTAAACATGAAGAGTGTTAAGGATACTTAAATTGCAAATTTTGTCATAATATAGATAAAAGGCATTGTTTTAGTCATCAGGACAAGGGCACTGTTTGATTCATACAGCAAGTTATGAGAGGGGGTTAAGTGCTATGTCGGTTTACTGAGTTGATAAGATACACTAGTGTCAATTTTTATTTTAATACGAAAAGAAGTAATGTTTGAATCATGGATGAAAATTTTAAACATGAAGAATGTTAAGAATACTTAAATTACAAATTTTATTATTAATTATACTGGGTAAAAGGCATTGTCTTAATCAGGAGGACAAGGGCACTGTTTGATTCATACAAAAACTTATGAGAGTGGGTTAAGTGCTATTTCGCTTTACTGAGTTAATAAGATACACTAGCGTTAATTTTGATATTAATAAGAAAAGAAGCACTTTTTTAATCATGAATTAAAATATTGATATCGAAAGGGTTAAATAACACTTAAATTAAATATATCATTAATTATAATGGAAAAAAGCCTTTATTTAAATCAGAAGGACATACTGACACTTAAGACACTTTTTAATCCATATATATGGGGAAGTTGTCGTGTTCCTTTATGCATATAGAAGAGTTTTTCGTGGGAAGTAAGTTCAGGGGGTGATTATTGAGAAGATGTCAAAGTTGGCGAATCCTTTGAAAAACCTAAAGGATTTACTTTTACGGAGTGAAATAATTTGTTAAAACAAGAAGGTATAGTGGCACTTGGTTGTTTTGGCAATCCGCAGAGTGCGTTTCCTGGGTACTGAAGTACTAAACTGGAGTGTAGTTTTCCCCTTTTATTTTGTATGGTGAAGTAAGGAAGACGAAAATCACATCACTAGAGTTAATGTTCTTTAATTGGAGAAAGATGTCACACTTCACAATCTTCCACAATAGTGATATTTTGATCAATCAAAGTTTCAGATTTTTTTAAATGAATCTGATGAATATTGGTGAGGTGACATTTTAAATTTAAAGTCAGGGGTGAAGAACACAAACATAATCCAAAGAATAATCCAGAAATGCTGTTGAACGGGTCCGATCAAGTTCACGTAATCCAAAGAGTTTTAAGAACATCAAGGTGATTTTTCGTTATAAAACCAAAGGGTGGCCAAAGGGGCCAAGACATTTTTAGATGTTTATGAGATGAAGATCAGAGGGCAAGTGTTCTATCCGATATGAACAAGGAAAAACACGCCAAGCGAGATACATTTCAAGCCAAGAGAATAGCATTTTTTTGCGTGGGAAATGTAACCGTTACTTATATACATATCAACTTCATAATTGACGTCATTGGAAGGGAAAAATCTTTTGGCGAAGATTGCACTTTGGCTAAAAAGAGAGATTAAGAATTTTACCGTTAATTATTGTTTTGGGAACAGGGCTTTCGAGGAATGCAGCAAAGGCGCCGTTTAAATGTTATAGACATCTGGAACAATATGCGAGACAAAGCTGACCATGAAAAGGAAAACATTTTATGCCTTGTATAATTTCATTTCTTTTGATATGTGGGAGACCGAATAAGTACGTTAATGATAATTTAAAAACAATATGCATGATTTTGACTAAAAGTCTTTCGTTGAAAGAGAAAGATAAAAAGGGTGCGCTTTTTAACAGCCGGGAATGTATATGAATTACGATTATGCAGAAAGGGGAAAATATATTTGATAAAATACATAAAATATAGATTGCTTTAATTTTTTGAAAGGAATATATATGGTATCTTTACCATATATATATCACCCCTTCACAAGATTTTGAAAAATTTAGAATGTCACCCTGTAAATATAATACAAAATATCAAAGCAGAAAATAATAATAAAAATAAAATAAGTATGCATACAATAATGTAAATAATAATATGTAGTACTACAGTAATATCTTCATAATAGTATAATAAATGGCCATACATTTTTCAAATTGCAGCAAAATATACTTTTAAAGTCTTTGAAAAGTCTTTTATCCATATTAGAACTAATGTTAGCTGCAAACATATTTTTTTTGTTTGTTTTCTTGCAAGTTTATTCATTTTACAATATGATGGTGCACCTATATAAATAAACTTTTCGTTGTTCTTTTTACACAGTCCTTAAAAAGAGTTCAAGAATGAAAAATTACAGCTGCATTTTTCTTTGAAGGTTTTCTCACGTGATTTTATTTATCAACAAACATGAGCATGATAGATGAGTCTTTAGTGCACAAAATTTTTTTGTATTTGCTAAAAAAGTTCACAAGTTTGCACTATATTATTAAAAATCTTAAATGAAATGTAAATACAAAAATTTCAAAATAAAAGAAACACAATTAGAATTATACAATGATAATATAGAGATTATAAAAAAGACACATATATATAAAAATGTAAAATATTTTTTTCGTGTAAAGACACAGGGGAGATAAAAATGATGCAAGACATGGGCATCGATAAAATATATCTCCCCTTAAACTTGTTGTAATAACAAGGAAGAGACCGCAGTTTAGGACATTGGTCATATTCGGGACAGGGCGTATTTAGGGAGAGGGGTTTATTTTTGGTAAACCCCCCTTTGCTCCGCACATATTTGGAAACTCCGCCTATGATTGGAGCGACTCGGGTTCATCTACGGGTTTGAAAAATAGTAAAATTGGGTATACCAATTTTAACAAAGTTTTGCTCTCATACACAATGGAATAAAGACCCCCACATGGGTAATAATTTTGAACGGGGCTTATTCCGCAAGGGTGAATAAAAACTAAAAAAAATGAAAAAATAAATCAAAGTTTTTTTGTTTAAAAATCTAAAAATCCTTCAATAGACACATTCTAGAGTGAAGAGAGCATAAAGTCACATTCGGGATAAATATATATTGTTTCGAAAATTAAATTCTCAAAATAATTCATTTATTTTAAGTTATTTAAAAATTGAAAGATTAAATTAAAAGGAAAATGAGTATTAAATTCAAATGAGATAATTAATTTGATTTTTTTTTTTTTTTTTTTTTTTTTTTTTTTTTTTTTACAAAATGCTAAGCATACTTACAAATGCAGAGAGTGTTAATAGAATTATCAAATGTTTAAATTTATAACAATACCTATTATTCTTAATTTATATTATCTATATATTTTATTTATTTATTTATTTATCCATTTATTTATTTATTTTTATTTTTATTTTATTTTTTTAACAGGATTTTAAATTATACGAACTTGGTAAACAAGAATATGGGTGGAAAAAAATCTTTTGCCAAATAAACAAGTTCTGCAGTACTGCTACATAACACATAAACAATGGACCAGCCATATCACAATAAAAACAAATAATACAATACTACATAACATGCATGCATAAATACACCTGTTACCATGGATAAGGAGCATTTATGAATCTGGCAACAGAAAATTTTATATTCATATTAATATTTTATCACCTTTCGAGGACGTAAGGTAATAATTCGCAATATCAATAATTACAGAAGAGGAGAAAACACTAAATAATAGAGAGTAAAAATTTGAAGAAGGGCATCGTTTGATTCATGTTTTAAAAAATTACGAAGTAGTATTAGAGGACAGTATAGGTTAGGGAAGAGCATTGTTAGGTTTATTTAAAAAAGTACATAGCAAAATAATAGAAGGAACAACGTTTGGTACATGTAAGAAAAAAATAAATTCAAGAATATTCAATTAATATTGTTTAAAATAATAACAAAAATTAAATTAAGGAAGAATTGCAGCAGAAAAGGGATTAAGTAAAGCAATTACAACTAAATCAGTAAATAATATCAAAATACGTAAGACAAATACGTAGACAAATATTAATTTATTAAAAGTCAAAGCTCGACCCCAAGGCAACTATGGCGAGAGTACATTTATAAAATATAAAAAGTTCTGAGAAAAAAATATAAGTCTCATAAGTTATAAATTATAAGCCATGTAAGTTGTAAGTTGCTTAATGTTATAATTGGATATCAAAACATTAAGAAGATTAAATGAAATCGTAAATATTAAAAACTCGTTGGAAAATTAAGTTAAAACGTAAATATTTACATAAAACACGTTTGAGCTTCGAAGCCAAAACAGTAAATGACATCTCCGCTATATCTATCGATATAGTATACATATCTATATCATATTATATTATATTATATACAGTTATATATAAATGCTTCTGCAATTGCCTTTAATATTTCTACTACATGCTATTAACTATAGAGTTACAATGTAGAAAGAAAAAAAGGTTGCTGTATTATAGTCGCCATTGTTTGGCGCAATGTATTTACCTGGGCATGGATAATAGGGAAGTACCAAAGCCATTTCTTTGAAAATATGATATAATACCAGACTACATTTTATCCTATTTTGCTGTAATTAATAAATTTGTTATTAACAGAAACTATTAATAATTTCATATTCAGGAAACTATTCCTACAATATAAAAAATGCTATTCAGGTCGATTATGCAAAGTTTTCTATTAAAGATAAGCGGTCCCAACTGGGAACATGGTTTTGACCTGCATAGGATTCTCGATCGGTGATAGCGTTTTAATGACAAGCACAAGCTAATAGTTTGTTGGAGCAATCAATTGAATATTAATAAGTACTAAGTATAGAATAACCTTATATAATATTTTTGGAAAATGTGTCGTAATGCATTGTAATTTAGAAAGAAAAACTTAAATGAAATGCATGATTTTTCTGTCGTGTTTTTTCTTATAAGAAAATCGCCAGAGGGATATTACATACCCATCATACGTAGTATAGGGTAAGTCTTGTAATCGTTTTGAAAAAAAAAAAAAAAAAATTGACGGATTGACACGTTTCAGACACTGCAGATTCCGAAAAACATATTTTTAGAAAATTTTTTTTGCCGTCCGTCTGTCTGTGTGTGTGTCTGTCAACGCTCTATCTCCCGAACCAATTGAGATAGAGACTTGAAATTTGGTATGTACCTAGTATGTAATAATGGGAAGAAGCTTATTGAATTTCAGTAACTTCGATGATACGGAACTATTTTTTTTCAGACTCTCGAAATATTCGTTCTGATAAAAAGTATATAATTTTTTTCGAAATTGTTTATTTTAAGGAATGAATAGAAAAGACAATAAAAAAACATAGATTTTGCATAAAGAATGAAGTCGATCGGATAATGAGTTGCCACGATATTTGTAATCCTATTTTCCACCCACACTCTTCGATTTTTCATGACCACTGTATTTCATTCAAATTTCAATTCAAAGATATATTTTAATTGGATAGGAGATGCTTAATTCGACGCAGTAAACCGTTAGTTAATATGATTGCCAATTTTGGAGTTATAAGGGATGTTTCTTTTACGCAATTTAGTAATAGAGCCTTTAAAGTTTAGGACGTCATCAAGCCACGATTTTATTCGAATTGCAATGTATTTTATAAATAGTTTAAACATGTTTTATTTTGATATTTTATATTATGCATATCCACGATGGGTAAGTATTACGGTGGCCCCTAACAACTAGTTTTTCTTATGCACACGGAAAATCCCAAGTCTCTGTGTGTTAGGTGTTATATGTGTTAAGGCTGTTAGTTAGTCAATATCCCAATATCTCTCGCTAATGTTAAAGCTACGAGCGTGGTATGTATTCGTATATTTAAAATATCGCCTCGGGAAATTAAAATGTTTAACTTCATGTGTACTGTTTTTAAAGGATGTCTCTTTCTTTTTTCTTAGTTGTCAAAATATTTCTAAAATATATACTTAATTTTATATGAAGTGTTAAACTATTACTCATAGCTCGTGAGCTTTTAACACATAAAATATATTAGTAAAGCATGTATTTTAGAAATATTTTCACAACTAAGGAAAATAGTCGGATGTACCAATCCCGAAACTTTCTTCTATCTCATACAAGTTTCACATACACCAAAAACAAATCAGAACCAATTTATGTCAAGGTCAAACTGAATCTGAAGATTGATGTAAATCTGTGCATTAGTTCTTGAGATATAGCTATCGTGAAAATCATGAAAAAAGTAGCATAGCAGCGCCACCTGTTGGGCTATGCACACCAAAATGTAATCAGCGTCTATTTATGTCAAGGTCTAACAGAATCTGAAGTTTGATGGAATCGTGTGCTTTAGTTCTTGAGATATAGCTATCGTAAAAATCATGAAAAAAGTAGCATAGCAGCACCATCTGTTGGGCGATTTACACCAAAAACTAATCAGCACCAATTTATATCAAGGTCTTAACTGAATCTAAAGTTTTATTAAATTCCGTGCGTTAGTTCTTGAGATAGAGCGCCCACAAAATTTTTGTCACATACAGACAGACATTTTCTAAAAATAATCAAATCGTGTTGAGGACCTTCTAAAACGTATAAATCCGTCGAAAACCGGAAGTCGAAAATTTTCACAAATCCAATCTTGTAAAAATAGAAAAAAGTAAAAAGAGACATCCTTTAAGAAAAGTACACAGAAAACAGAAGTTAAAAATATTAATTTCCTGAGGAAATATTTTAAATATACGAATGCATTCCATGCTCATAGGTTTAAACTTTAGCGAGGAGAATTAGGAAGATTCACCCTAACGAAACACCCTAACCCCCCCCCCCCCTTCCCCACCGACGAAAATCCTGCATACGCTCAGTAAAATATGTTGTTTAAACAAAAATGAAAAAGTATTTGTTAATATTACGTAGTTTATTTAGTATTTGTTTGTTATCTTATTGTATTGTATTTTTATTGATAAATTAATCCAGTATCACTTTGGTCTATTTAGCTCCCGTAAACAACGCCAGAGCCACCAAACCATACAAAAACCAAACTTATTATTTTCAATTTGTCTTAAAAAACTTATCTGAAACTGGTCGTTACAGCAATTGTGGCAGAAATAGGCTACAAAAGATACCGGTATAGATACACTGTTAATTACAATGACTGTATTATTAGTTATGATGTAATTAATTTGATCTAATCTTGAACTTGTTTTAGGTAGAATATCTCCATTTAAAATAGTCTCTAACTTCTGAACACTCCTACTTGCAAAGAAAAGAAACAAGTGAAATAAAAAGTAAGAAATGAATAAAAGCTACCACGCGATTATCGACTTTCAAACATAGTAATGGTGTCTGAATATTGTTTAAAAGTTAAATGTTCGAAAGTCGGGAATCACATGTAAATCTCCCTTGGGTAGGAATTTAAATTTATTAGATATTTTATTTTATGTATAAAACAATACTTATTTTATTTCTACGTTAGGTCGGTTCTAAAAAAAATAAAATAAATAAATAATAATAAATAAATAATAATAAAATAAAAAGAAATAAATAAAAATAATGCGGAACAATCTGACACATTTAAAAAATTAAAAGCGTGAAACTTGCAGACAGGACCTGATCAACTCCTATGTGGTGCCCGGGGTACACATGTCATATACCCCCACCCCTTTAAGCGCAGTTTAAAACTTAAACCATAATTTTATGAATATAAATATATATGTTGTATTCTTCTATTTTTTTTAGCTCCAATCAGCAGTCGAAGTAAAAATATGGCAAACATCTCCAAGTTTAATGCAGTCATATTATGCAAGTAGTAGCCGAGTGAATGTAAGTAAAAGAAAATAAGAACACGATGGCACTCGAATCCATTTATTTAAATTCAATCATCTTAATTTCCGAGAGAATGCTCTCTTTACATAACGATAACCGTAACAAAACTCCACTTTAAAGAACAACATAATTTTTTATTAGACACCAATTCGACGGCCAAATCTTTATGTTGAAACATATTAGAATTCTTCAACGCCAGCAGCATTTTATTTTTAACACTCACTTCTATGACAAAAAATCTCTTCTCTCTCTGCGCCCCTCAGTTCGTTTTAAGCTAGCAGAGCGCAAGAAGAATTTCGTAACACGTGACCTATTTTAACCAATGCATGTTCAACTTTGGACTCGCACTAATTTTTATCTGTGAATTAATATTGAAGAAATAAGTATCTCCTATGCTTTTGCCAGGAAAAAAAATTTCTAGAACATTGTGGAAAGTAAAAAGCGCGGAAGATTAATAGAAAAAAGTTCGGCTTTTGCGTATTGAGAAAACAATTTAAAAGAATGATTTTTTTAGACTATTAGGAAAGGACACATGGTGAATTTACACAGATTAAAAGAAATAAAAGATATTTAAATGCGGGAATAAATAGAAAATATTTAATATAATAAAGAATTTAAGAAAATAGGTTTTTTAAGAAGAAATATTCTTATGAGATGTGATTTTTACATCTTATTTGTCGGGAAACAAAAAATGAAATTAGTAGATTAGGATAAAAAATGGTTTAAATATGGACAGTAATGGAGTATTTTTAAGAAAGGGAATATTTTAATAAACTAGGGTTGTAAATGGAATATTAATAAAAGGAATTTTTTATACAATAAAGTTAATAGGGTATGAATTTTAAATTTTGTAATATATATTATAGAATATGTAAAAATGCATTAAAAAACTATGACAAGGTAATTTTTTCTCCCACTAATACGCTATTTAGACTAAGTAAAACTGCAAACCATAGGAAATTGAATGAAACACTGTAATATCCATTCTCCTCGTAATTTTGAAGTTTACATTACATTTCATTGTCCTTATTGAAAAACACTGAGATAGTTTAGTTTACATGAATGGGAAAAATTCATTTTTTCTATGAACTATAAATGAATTTGGATAATTTATATTTTTATGGAGTAGACAAAATGCATTTTGGGGCTCCCTGGAAATGTGGGCCTGGGATACATGCCCTATGTGCCCCAGTAATAATCAGGCTCTGCTTGCAGGCATGATTATTGAAGTGATTTAGAAATCGCCAAAGATTTCGCTACTTAATGCAGACATTTGGATTCTGATAATTTCAGTGGTTTAAATGCGTAATTAGATTACAAATCTTATATATATATATATTATATATATATATAGTATTTTATTTATTTATTGATGAAATTTTGATTTCGTTATGAGATATTAGCCTGGAATAGATGCTGAACTTTTTATATTGTTTAAATGCAAACGGGTTAATCTTTTGTAATCGGGTTGAACGCGATAGAGATATATTTTTTTAAATGGAAAATTATTTTAAAAACCATAAAAATCAGTAAATTGAGATACAGTTTTTAAACAAATTGCATTTGAAAGTCAATTTTTTTTTCTATTCGACGGTTTAAAAATTAAAATTGTGCAATGTTTAGATTTAGAAGTTTAAAAAATTGCAGTAAAAGGGAAATTTATGGGTCATGTGTTGCTACCGTCAAAATGACGTAAGCGTTACTCACGGACATGTTTTTGCTTTATAATATAGATTATATTAAGTTTCTTCACTTGTTAATACCGGAACTTGAAAAATCTTCCTAAGTAAAAGACAAAATACGGAAAGTTTCGGTAATAAAATATTATTTAAAAAATGAAGTTTTATAATAAATGATAAAATTAGCAAATAGTGAAATTAAATTCTTTTAAAATTTTCTCACACTATGCACTGTAACGTCTCCCACAGTCGTGTTCGGATCGCTGGTTATGTCACTGATAATTCGATAACATGTCTGTAAGACTAATATCACTTTTCCGGTTTTTCTCACAAGAATCGGTTCTTATCAATTACTGATTTATCTTGCATCTATATCGTAATCGATCAACGACCAGAAATTCCCATGAAAGATTAAGTACCTATATCATATCTATATTTTGTATTTATAAAATCTTGCTATTTTGGCGATATCGTCTAATTTTTATCGGTCGAGATTCATACGCGTATTTATATATCTTTCATTCACGTATTTGTTTACTAATTGCAAAAAAGTAAGTTCTTTAAACTTTATGAAATGCAAAGAATAAAATTTGACAATAATTGGTTATAACACTTAAATCTATTGAATCTATTTAAACGTAATACAATTGTTATGAATTATGTCAATTATAGAATCAATAACTAAAAAATATTTATATATACGTATTTGCTGCTGTTATATATTTTGTCAGGTTTCTTTTTTAATTTTACAGACACAAGCTTGATAGGCTATTTCACTCAGGCAAAAACACCCGCTCGCTAATGTTAATCCAATGGGGGAAATAATTTACGATATCTCGTTTGCATTTCAATATATGTATTTTTTTTTTCATTGGATAGCTGGAGGTCAATCCCTATGCACGCTCCTTTGTACCTATTTGTATCTTTTTCGATTTTGGTTGCAGTTTTTTTTAATTGAATATTACTTTTACTTTCGAAACCGGTTCTGAAAGTGAAAGTATCTTAATAAACCAATAATACATTAACTTCTAGATCATTAATAAGTATAAAATCCCAAATCCTCCGGGGCGGAGATTTTCGATGATACAGGGGGTGCTCCATTCTCCGGCCCACCTCCTGAACTCAACACTGATTTAGAATATTAGAACTTAATATTATTTACAGGGAGTAACATATAACTGAAGTTCCCCACCCTACCATTACCTGAAAATGCAAATCTAAATCAGCGGAAATGGTTTATAAATAAGCTTCTGTAGTATTTTATCGTCTCTGAAACTTTTATTTCTCCAATGTGTAAGCCAAAAACAAAAAAATAATTTATGTAATAATATGATTTATCTCGCTGTCGGTTTGGGATTGGGTGTTTTTCTTGAGTAACTTTAATAAGAATCATGTTTTTTTTTTTCGAAGTACACCATATAAAATATCCCCTTTTTTAGAGTCTTATCTGGCTGCTTGTCATAAGATTTACGCTATTTAGTATATAAGTATTAGCATAAAATAGCATAAGTATATAAAGAATTTTTTTTTTTTTTTTGAAGGAATAATGATCAGGAATCGACTAACCCTTCGTGGGGCCCCAGAACAAAGATTTAGATACGGGCTCCTATTACATTTTTCTAGCTGAAATTTGTACTCATTTTAGGAAAAAGTACCGGGTTTTAGGCTTTGAGGGCCAGGGACCTGCCTCATTTGGCCTAGCGTTGATAAAGCCCTGGTAATAATAATAATAATAATAATAATAATAAACAGAAGCGTGCACTGTTTCTTCCTTCTTTTAACAGGACCCAACAGTAATATTTATTTTCATGACTCGAAACATGCAACAACAATGATAAATTCAGGAGATGGCCCGACACGGCAGGAAGTATGTAGTGTTGATAGTGACAGCCCGATTCCGACGAAAGAAAATTGTTCCCGGGCTCAGACCAGCTCGGGCTTTGGGTCAAAACCCTACCCGTCTAAACTTCTAATGAAAATGGTAATTATTTTAAAGCGAAGCATGATTAAAAATTTATATTGAAAAAAAAGAAAAGAAAACAACTGGTAACAGAAAATTTTCGAAGGGGCGCTAAGAGAACCTTTAAAAGACGCTATTGCACCCTCATTCTCTACGTTGGACAGCACTGTTCTAAGGAGTCAAGAATGGTTAATTTTCTGCGATAGTATAGGAAGGGGCGAGGCGAATGAACAACAAGCAGTGGCGTAGGGTATGTTTAGAGCACCCGGGAAATTCTTAAGATTGTGACCCTTCCTTAGTGGCTATTATTGTTTTTTTATACCACCATTTTTAATTAAAGAATTTTTTGGCGTCCCTAAAAATTTATCATCCGGGCAATTTCCTCCTGGATACGCAACGCCACTGATAACAGGATCTGGGCTTCACTTTGGTTTTATCGGTCTCTGCCTGCGGACAGGACTATGGAATAGAGATCTCTATCTCTAGTCTTTGCATATTAGGAGTAGAGATCGACCGAAATTTCGGTTTCGGTTTCGGTTTCGGCGAAACTGCTGCCAAAATTTCGGCCTGACCGAAACTCGACCGAAACTATCTGGATTTCAAAATCTCGTTCCTTCTTTCTGAAATTTTCAACTTTACTCATTGGTATGAGTTGTATCGGCTTAAATGAGACACTGTTTATTGCTGTGAACTCCACTGTTTATCATTATCCGTTATGACTGATTCATGATGCGAGTGTAAATTATAAAGCAAGCAATGCATATATGACTAAACTTAAAAGACGCTTATCACGTGATCTTTAAATGCAGCAAACTTAACAGTAATAGAAAATTTTTACTTTGAAACTCCAGATTGTTTCGAATGCTATATGAGAAAGCTGTTGTTAAAACGTATGAAGATTTACGAAATTTATTACAAAAGATATATCGAGGTATGTATACTTAAAATATTTTTTATTAGATGAAATTTGTATAATTGGAAACTATTTCTGTCTTATTGATAAATTAATTACGTTTTATTTTATATGAAAATAAACACTTTTGGATAGAGGCACAGAGAGTCAACTTGGCACCGGATATAAAATTTTCAAACAGGGGTGCCATTTTAATACTTTCTTAAGGAGGCAGGGAGTGGCAAAGTTTTTTTGAGGGGGAAGGGGGGAGGGGAAGCGGTGAGTGAGCAAAGATTTATTTTGATTTTATTGTGTATATCCTAAAACAAAATTGACAACTGTTGCATTTTTATCCTTATATATATATATATATATTTAAAATTAGCTAAAGTACAAAATAATGCTAAACCTATCTCACTTTGAGAATATTGAAATGGAAAATAAAGTTTATAATTAATAATTTCTAGGCTTAAAATGTTGTCTTAATGCTAATTTTCCTTTTTTAGTCAAATTGAAAAATTATTTTAGCTTTTGTGCCCTTTACTTAAACTAACCTATAATGACTCATACTTTCTTATCACATTCTTTGATGGGGAAATTTCCTCCCCCTCTAATCTTCCCAAATGACACTCCTGTTTGTAAGAAAACGCATATATGGATGCATAAAAGGTATTAATAATATTGACTAAATGCATTATTTTAAATTACATTATTTTATATTATTTTTATATGTTTATAACAACTTATATTTAATTAATTAGTTTCAATAAATAATTTTTATTTAAATTCATTTTTAATAAAATTAACGCTTAATTAATAATTATGTATACTGCCGTTTCTATGCAAAATATTGTTCAGGTAACATGCATAGCAAAGTAAATGCAATATCCCGCATCAATTTAGACAAAAGTTCTACATTTATGAATGTTTTCTTGAGAGGTCTATATAAAACATAAATCTTAAGAGAGATCGTTTTAGATTAAAACAAATTTATAAATTCTTTTGAGTGGAGTAAATTTCAAAAGTTAGTTGTTATTAGAATTTTAAATTTCAAAAGTTGGCTATTATAAAATGATAAAATATAAAAGTTGTATTATTTATGTTTCATTTTTGTTTGAAACTTATACACACACATATATATATGTACGTTTGTTTGTTAGAAATGTGGTTCAATACAAGTTTAATTAATAAATTAATTAGTAACGTAATTAGTTGTTATTAAGTAATTAATAATTATTTGTTAATAATTAATTAATAATTATATGCAGTTATGTATGTATTAATCAGTTTTTTAATTTTTTTTTACAGTTTCGGTTTCGGTTTCGGCCGAAAGTCAGAAGATCCCCGAAATTCGGTTTAGGTTTAGGTTTCGGTCTTAAAACCTGTTTCGGTCGATCTCTAATTAGGAGACACAGGGGATCAGACAGCATTCTACTACAGCGGTTTGTTTGTCGGCTTTTTTGATGCGGTGAGTTTTTTGTAGCACTGCAAGGGAGGAGTGTTCCACTCAGGAGACTTCCTTTTCTTTCGTTGATGACCACAGAAACTTTGGAAAAAGAAGTCCCGATAAATAATTTATGGCTTTTTGTAACATATTTTTGAAAATGTGGTCTGAAAACATAGCCGAACCTTTTGTATACAGATGTTCTTCTTCTGCTAATCGGCCTTTTCTATATAACATTTAGGCACAGTAGAATCTCTTGCTCTCTAATTGAAGGAGTCTTTAAGACTGTGTACAGACAAAGCTTGCTTAAAAACTCGCAAATCATTCCCCTGGCCTTTCTTTTACAAAGGTTCTGCGGTCATCAACAAAAGAAAGAGGCGGAGATAAACTTGTCAACGACGTTCCCTTCTGACCTTTAGACCATCTAGAGAAGTCATAAGATATTAAAGAGAGAGAATGACCACAACAGATTATCCGATCAGGAGAAAAGTAGTCTGTTCTCTCCTTTAGGTTGTGTACAGGCAACACTTGCTTAAAAACTCGTAAACCTTTCCCTGGCCTTTCTTTTCCAAAGATTCTGTAATCATCAACAAAAGAAAGGGAAGTCTAAAAAAAAAAAAAAATGCCAGGGATCTTCTCCACTGACCTCTGAACATCTAGACATGCTTCAGAAGACTGACCACATGAAAAGGATCGCCTGACTACATGAAAGGTACTGCTTAGCAAAAACGTAGTCTGTTTGAACCTTAAGGGTCAATTTATATGCTTGCTAAAAAAGTCTTGCTAAGAGAGTCGTAAATCATTCCCTTATCCTTCCTTTTTCAAAGGTTATGTGGTCATCAACAAAATAAAGGGTAGTCTCAACAAAAGAAAGAGGCGTTGATAAACATGTCAGGGACTCGACCTCTGACCTTTAGGCATGTAAAATAAGTCATAAAGCATAAAACAGACCACCTTACCGCACGAAAGTGACCGCTTAGGGAAACATAGTCTGGGACAACCTTAAGGCTGCGTACAGACAATACTTGCTTAAAAACTAGTAAACCATTCCCCTGGTCTTTCTTTTCCAAAGGTTCTGTGGTCATCAAAAAAAAGAAGGGGAAGTCTCAACAAAAGAAAGAAGCGGAGATAAACATGCCAGGGACCATCTCCGATGAACTCTGACCCTCTAGACAAGCTTCTGAAGACTAACCACATGAAAAGGATCGCCTGACTACATGAAAGGTACTGCTTAGCAAAAACGTAGTCTGTTTGAACCTTAAGGGTCAATTTATATGTTTGTTAAAAAGTCTTGCTAAGAGAGTCGTAAATCATTCCCCTATCCTTTCTTTTTCAAAGGTTATGTGTTCATTAACAAAAGAAAGGGGAGTCTGAACAAAAGAAAAAAGGCGGAGATATACCTGTCAACGACATGACCTCTGACCTTTAGACATGCAAGATAAGTCATAAAACATAAAACAGACCGCCTTGCCGCATGAAAGAGACCGCTTAGGAAAACGTTAGTCTTGGACAACCTTAAGGCTGCGTACAGACAACACTTGCTTAAAAACTCGTAAACCATTCCCTTTGGCCTTTCTTTTCCAAACGTTCTGTGGTCATCAACAAAAGAAAGAGGTGGTGATAAACATGCAAGGGATATCCTCTTCTGACCTCTGGGCAAGCTTCTGAAGACTGACCACATGAAAAAGTGCGCCTGGCCACATGAAAGATACCACTTAGCAAAAACGTAGTTCGTTCGAACCTTAACGGTTTAAAATGAAGTAAGTTGACCTGTAGACATAACATAATTTATTCATTCGGAGAACGTGCCTGGCGAGGAAATGAAAAGTATAACCTCTCACGTGGAGATTTACCTTTTTTGCGGCGGGCGAGCGAAATTGGTGGAACCATGACCTTCTGTTTTTTTGTCCTTGCTTGTTTTGTTGTACCACTCCCTTCCCTAATGAAACCAGAATTCATTAGCTGATTTGAATACACCTTCGCGGCTGATCTAGATTTCGAGGAGGGAAGGCCAGTTATTTGTTGTGGCCAGTTAGCGCATTTAGTCGAACGATTTGCAAGTCGAACGGTACTTTGCAAACAAGCTGAGTCCAGGGATCCATTAGGATGATAATCTGGGTGAGTGTTTTATTCGAAGCGTTCCGCTTCATTCATCTCCTTATGATTGATACTTTTATTTTTGGGGCTATAATTAAACATTTAACCCTTTCAGGAGGAAACACTTGTGTTCCTGTAAAGTTGAATTCTCGCCGGAATTTAGGAAAGAATTTAGTTCAAAATAAGGAAAAGCAATTTTTCAACCTTTTCCCGTCAAAGTTAAAAAAGTCAAATTTAATTAAAATGTTCTGGTTCGAATTGGATTAAAATTAGGTGGGATATAATATATACCACCGCCCCTCAAAGGGTTAAAGTATATAAATCGGGATGTTTGTTCAATGTGTAGTAGATATTATAGAGAAGAGATCCTTTGATACTTTTGGGTTATAGCGGCCTTTGAGGATGAATCGTCAAAAGCCCAAGGATTATCGTAAAATGGCATTATAATAATATATGATGTATATAACATTTCGTGAAGCATATGGCTCAGTTATAGTCATATATGACATACACTGCAGAGAAAAATTGTTGATTTTACAATATAACACTGGCATCCCAGCTGCCAATATTATACCGTAAAATTAACAGTAATGAAAAGTAAAATAAGCAGTAATACAGTGCTGCGCATGCACGGTAGCGTACCAGCTACCGGTATTATACCGTAAAATTAACAGTAAAATAAACAGTAATACACTGTCCATATTTATATACTTTAAATGTTAAACATTTGAAGTATATAAATCGGGATAATTGTTCAATGAATAGTTGATATTAGAGAAGATATATTTTTCCAAAATCCGAGCCTGCCCGAGTCCGATACTTAATGTACGTAGTAAAAAAAAAAATTAATAACATTTAAAAATTGTTTCAAGATTAATTTTGTCATTTAAAAATCTCTTCTTACACATAAACACGTATTAATCCTCAACACTCCCTCTTTATAACGTTTCGTGATTTTTATGTCTCTATGAAAATCTGTTTAAAATAGCTAATTTTGGCACTTCTCTATTATCCCGTCGACCACTTTTCATAACAAAAAACTGTCGCCAAACTGTAACGCCCAATAAACGGGAGAACGTTGCCATTGGAATATCAAAATAAATAAATAAATAAAATATAAGAATTTAAGGACACAATTGTTATTTTAATGAATGAAATAACTCATAAATCAGTAAAACATAATAAAAAATACACGCAAATGTCGAATTAAAAACCACTTGATGACATAACAAACACGTATAATGCTTCTGACATCAAGTAAACGGGGCTGCATTTTTGGCATTTAATCTTACAGTTTGGCGATAGTTTTTTGTTATGAAAAGTGGTCGACGGGATAATAGAAAAGCACCCTAATTTTTTATTTATATACCCAACCGCTTGCAGAATTCTGCAAAAAAGCCACAATTCTTATTTTTTTAAAATATCATTGTACAACTATAGCAGAAAGACATAAGTTCTGTTTTACAGTAATTTTGAAAAAGGTCTTCAAACAGAAAGTGTGACTTGACAAGACAAGAGATACATCCCACGGCTTCTTTGTTATACTAATACTAACCGTGTCAAGGCTTCAGGATCAGATACAATATTTCTCCTTATATGACATCAATAATAATTCAATTCCATTTCAAATGGCCTTTTTTAAGGATTGTAAAATACTTTAAGAAACTCGGAATACATTCTTGTTTTACCAATAGCAAGTTTTTTCTCCCTATTTTTTTCAATTTGCGAATAAATAAAATTTCCACTTTGAGCCCGAGTTTTAAGATTGGCATAAAAATCGGGCCTGGGTCGGGCTCGGGGTCAGGTCTCATATCTTGTAGATATCCATAAAACATAAATAATTTATTAATTTCAGTATTAAATTTTCGAAAACACATTTCATTCCTTATCGCTCTTGCTATGTTCCATGGTAGTTTTTAAACATATGAAAAGATATTCATAAATGAGGGTTTTGGTAGTTGTAATTAGATTTATCATATTACCAAACTCAATGTGGGGGTTCTGGGAACAATACTTATACTGTACTTCCAAGGTTCATACATAAGAAAATTGAAAGAAAAACTATAAAATTAATTGTTTAATTTAAATAACAATAATTAATTAAGTGGATAGTTTTAAAATTAAGAAAAAATAAACACCCTTCTTCTCCTGGTAAATAAAATATTTTGTAGTATTTATTTATTTATTTTATTTTATTTTATTTTATTTATTTATTTATTTATTTATTTATTTATTTTATTTTATTTTATTTTATTTTATTTTATTTATTTATTTATTTATTTTTGTGGTTGCCTATAAATTGTCTGTAAATAATAATAGGCAATTAATCTTCAAAAAGAAAAAAAAAACATTTCTTTAAAATAATAAATAAAAATAATAAAAGGAAAGGAGAGAAACATATTGCAGCCGGATAACAGAATATCCGGCTGCAAATTTCAGCGAAGAACCGGTATCCAACTCAATTGACGGGTCCCACCAGTGGCTGAGAGGTTCTGCTCTTAAAGCTGGTAGACGGGATGTGCTAGGCTCAAACCCCTGTCGCGCTCGTCAATCTAACCGTTCGGAGTTTTCCATGGTTTTCTTCGAATTTGCCGTAAATATGGGTTAGGATCCCTTAGAAAGACCCCCACGGAGGGCACACCCCCCTAGGGCCTATATCCCTCAAGTAGATAATCGGCCGTCATAAATCAACCAACGACCAAATTGACATTAGCTCTAAAAATCGATATCTATTAAAATATTTGTAGATTATAGTCATAATTTTTAATATTAATTTCCTAATGATAAAAATTTAGATAATTTTATGAAAATCAAATAATTATAGTTTAAATTCTTAAAACTGACGAGACAGAAAAGAACATCATGAAACATAACAATTACAGAAAATATGAATAAAAATAATTAAAAAATATATCTAACACTTGAAGCTCAAAATTGTACAGGTAAATTCTACAATTCTTCATCGACTTTAAATTTGGTATCTGAGACTAAAATTTACGCTAAAATTGAAATGTGATATCAAATTGGGCATTATTGTTAAAGTCTGTATGGCTATTTCAGCATGGAGATAACTTTTTAAGCTTATCTATATTATAACGCAAAAACATGTCCGTGCTTAACGGTGACGTCACATCGCCGGTGGCATTAACTTGAGCAATTAATTTTGCTTTAATCGGAAATTTATTAATTTCTAAACATCGCACAATTTCAATATTTACGTCACGGAGCATAACTGAAAGCAACGCATAAAGGAAAGACTTTTGTGTCTTAATATTTTAAACAAATACCAATTAAAAAATCCCTGACGGCTCGGCCTACAGGCACAGGTAGATTTCAAAGTCGCAGACCGTGGGGCGCCTGTTTATTGGGAATTGCAGAAGAAATTACCTTTTTGCCACAATACAGCAGTTGGGACCGCCCATTTCGAAATCTACCTGAGTTTGTAAGCGGAGCCGGCAAGAATTTTTTATTTTTATTTTTATTTATTTATTTATTTATTTATTTATTGTAAGAGATGGTCATACAAAAAACTTGTCAATATAAAAGTTGTAGATAATATTAAGACGATTTATAATAAATTTAAGTGAATTTGGAATCTTGTGAATTCACGAAGTTATAATTTTTTCTGTTCTTAAACTCCTATTTCACCCCCCCCCCCCCCCCTCCTCTTGAAGCCATTTTTAATGATATCAAAAATCTGTCCTACATAAATTTTCGGCCCTTTTTCTAGAAGTAATAATAACTTTAAACGGATTCGATATGTATCATTAAAAAGTTATGGTTTTTTTTGTCCCCCTCCCATTCCCCCTCCCCTGGCCCGATTTTGTCCATTAACGAACTTGATCGAGATTTTATGCCCCTTGATTTTATGTATCAGTTTGTAAGAGATTTGTGCAGAATTATGGAAGTTATCGTATCTATAAAAAAGTTAGATAGATAGATATAGATAAAGTTTTGAAATAGGGGTGGTTTTGAGTTCTGGATCGGCGTAGATTTGCAAAAATATTTTTCAGAAATTCCAACATAGGGGGAACAACAATTTGTTGGAATCTCCAACAAAATCGAACATAGAAATTCCAACATAGTATTTCTTACGAAATCTACCTAAAAATGCCCTAAAGAAACATAATTTGTTGTACTTATATAAGAGCGCATACATGCACTATGGTTCTACACTCCGTGTTGAAAATTTTTGGCCTACCTTAATATATTTCGTCATACTTTTTCATTTATAGCTTGTAATTTGTTGTTGTGCAATTAGGTCTTCTCTACCTGTCCCAAGCATTTCTTTCTGAGTCTTTCAACACTCCTTTTTCCCATTAACTTTCCATTGTAGATCTTCATTGCATACTTCTGTCATCATTCATTCTAATTAAGTGGCGTAGCCACTGGATTCTTCCTGTTTTAAATGCATTTATAATGTCCTAAATCTATTAGTGATAAGACTGTATTAAGTACCTTTAAGAAAAATAATTAGCATATAATTATTTAATTTATTTCCACTGTTTAATATTAAACGACCTACATAAAATTATTTTAAATATTTTGTCCTAAAGAAATATTATTTGTTGTATTTACGTAAGAATAAGTCAATTACTTTTTTAGAAAAGAATCGCCATTATTAATTTACTTTTTTTTTTAAGTCGTGTTCATAGAACAACATTTTCTAATCCATTAAAAAATCTATATTAAATTATATTAAATACTTTGCGCCTCAAAAAATATTATTTGTTGTACTTACGTAAGAATAAGTCCATTAATTTATTAGAAACGAATCGTCATTATTAATTTACTTTTCTTAAGCCGTGTTTATAGAACGACATTTTCAAATTCGTTAAAAACCCTATATTAAATTATTTAATTATTTATAATAAATAAATATTTGTTGTACTTGTAAGCCAATTATTTTTTTAGAAAATAACTATCATTATTAATTTATTTTTCTTAAGCAATGTTTATAGAACGACATTTTATAATTGATTGCAATGTATGATTGCATTTGATAATACATCAGCGTGTTTATAGGTTTAATGGGCATTTGCATAAAAATTTAGAGCAATTACAAGAACTATTATCACAAACTTCTTTTTCATGACCTTTTTTAGCCCACAAAGTCCTGAAAAAGTAATTTTTTGTCTTCAAGCATTGTTTATCGACTCTTAAAACATTGTTATCCAATAACCGGTTTTATCCCATGTATTATATCCGGTCTTATGCCAAGAGAATGAGGATCGCAAAGCAAGTCATACAAATGCACCTATAAATGCTAGCAAGCCTTTCATTGTGAGAAATAAATCCTCATTAAATATGCTTCAGACAATACTTATAAAACGTTTTAATAACTTTAAATGTGATGATATTAATTAACAAAATAATATTAATTTTAATGTTAATGTTAATGCTGTTAATTGATCACATTTGTCTGTAAAATATATGTTTGTTGAACATGAAAATGTTTACTGGGGATTTGGTATAGCTTTCGAAAAACCTATATTCTCGTTAAACTGTTTTTAACTGTTATAACCCGTTAAACTATGTTTAAAAAACCCGAGAAAACTGTTTAATACACTACTAGTTGACCCGCCCGGAGTTGCCCGGGCCCGTGATAAAATCTTAAACGGACCCCAAATAAAAAATACTGATAATTAGTGATAAAAGTGCTCGTAAGAAAACATTAATAAAAGCCTTTATTGTCCAAACCCTTTGAAAATTTTAATAGTTATAAATATAAAGGTTTTACAGCCTGTGTAAAAATTACGTCAGAAATATTGTTATCTGGTTGCAAAATAAATGTGCTTTCTTCCCCAGAAAACGATCCTTTTCAAATTCTATAAAAGGGGAGATCTCCCCCTGTTCCATTTCCCTTTCCAGCCTTCAAAAAAAGTGAAAGAGCACCCCCCCCCCTTTCCCCTTTATTCACCCCTCTCTCAAACAAAGCAGGTGGAAGAATGGATGCTCCCTCGAGGAAGGGGAAATAAAAATAGAATGAAGAAGCATTTAGAAAGAGTATTTCCTAGGGGTAAAGTTGTGAGCAGTGAAGGCTAATATCCGAGCTATTATTTCCCAAACCCTTTTGATTATTCTTAATTCTATTTCCAGCTTTATTTCCCAGAAATGCACACTTAAAAAAAGTTGAGCAGTAAGGTCGAATTTGCACTGAAAATTTAAGACTTTTGCTTCTCGCTTTAATATATTAGATAAAAACTACTCGGAAATGTTTCCGAAAATCGGTTGCAGCAAAAGAAACTTTGTTTTTATATATACTCCTTTTAATCTCGAAAATATATTGGTTTCTGAGGTTTCTAAAGAAAACGGACATTTTCTGGAATCGTGGGTATAACTTGGAAGAGGTTATTGTATATTTTCGTTCGTTTTTATGTTATATTCTTCTAGATTAAGAAATATTTGTCTTTTTTAACAGTATATGGACGAGTGAGAAAATATAAAAAAATATTAAGTTTATACTTTCAAAAATATTGCTGCTGCGTAATATTCAAACAATCCTTTTATGTATACTATTTTGCTTGAGGATTATAAGTTTTGTTTTACAAAATCTACTATCTATTGATTATTCAAAAAAAAAAAAAAAAAAAAAAAAAAAAAAAATTCTCCAGTTTTATCATTGAAAGAAATTGATGATAAAAAGCATAATTATTATTAAATTATTTTATAATATTGGGAAATGTTGTTTTTGTCTGAAAAAAAAAAACTTCATATTAAACTCATAAAATAAATTAAACAATAAGATATATTATTTACTTATTTTTACTTACCCATCATACGTAGTACAGGAATCGTTTTGAAAATCGAAAAAAAAAAAAATTTATTGACGGATTTATACGTTTCAGACACTAGAGATTCCAAAAAACATATTTTTAGAAAAATAACATTTTTTGCCGCCCGTCTGTCAGTGTGTGTGTCTGTGTGTCTGTAAACGCTCTATCTCCCGAACAAATTGAAATAAGAGACTTGAAATTTGTTATGTACTTAATATGTAATAATGAGAAGAAGCTTTTTGAATTTCAGTAACCTCGATTATCCGAAACTATCTTTTTCGGACTCTCGAAATATCCATTCTGATAAAAGGTATATAAAATTTTTCGAAATTGTTTATTTTAAGAAGTGACAATAAAAAAACATAAAATGTGCATAAAGAATGAAGTCGATCCGATAATGAGTTGCCGAGATATACACACTATAAAAAAATTCTCGTGAAAATAAATTTTTCAATTGCAGAGTGTATGGAAATATTATTCTTTGGGCTTTTTAAAATATGGCAGCAGTAGGTAAAAAAAGTTATATCAAAACTATGAATTAAATCTCTATTCAGATAATGAAATATTGAATAAAAAATTTAATAAAAAACTTACAAAAATAGACAAATTTAAATATTATTTAACACTGCACACCGGTGCAAGTATGATTGCAAAAATTAGTTAAATTTCTATACATAGGTTTTGATCCTGTAAAACTTTTTTAACTGAACTATTTTCACCGATTTCAACATTAACTAGCACTCAAAATAATTCTCCGATTTAAAAACTGCCTGTTTTAACGTGTTTATCACACATTTCTCTATAAAATTACCAGTTTCCATATTTTTATATGCAGTAGTTTTTTATTATGAGCCAAAAATATAAATGGTCGCAATAAATTCAATTACGGTAACAGCGACAGCCAGCATTAGCTTTACACTTTTTTAGAATAGAGAGAAACGGTCTATGTTTATATAATAAATATATTTAATTTAAGCTTAAAACCCATGGTCTATGTAGGCATAATTTTTTTTAATTTTAACAAGAAAAAAAGTTTTAAGGTAATTTTTATTCAATATCTTACGATTTATTGTCAACAAAAATTTTATAAATTTTAGGAATTCAGACATTTTAAAGATATTTTAGTTATTGAATTCAAAAGTAGAAACAAAAGTATAAAGACAGATAGATTAATTCCTCAAATGTAAGATATTTTTAAAGAATAGCTTATGACTTACCCTTAAAAAATTCTTTATTTTGAAACTTTGTCAAAAAATGAAATGGGCACATGAATAGGTATTTATCTTCTATTATTTTTCATCATATATTACACAAAGTATATTCTTTCATATGGATTTTTTTTTATATATCACAATCTCAATAATTATCTTCGTTTTAATGTAAATTGTTAAAAATAATCAAAGTATAAAAGTATTTATTTATTTATTGGTTTCGAAAGTAAAAATGAAATGTAAACACGATAAGATTAATTCCTCAAATTGTATATATTTAAAAAAAAAAATAGTTTCTGACTTACTTAAATATATATATATATATACATATATATATTGAAACTATGTCAAAAAACAATATCGACACATGAATAGATATTTATCTTCCATTATTTTCTATCATGTGTTACACAAAGAATATTCTTTCACATTGGGTTTTTTAATATTACAATCTCAATAATTATCTACGCTTTAATGCTAAATTCTTAAAAATAATCAAAGTAAAAGAAAATATTTTATTAATTGATTTCAAAAGTAGAAAAGAAGTATAAATACAAGCAGATTAATTACTCAAACGTTACATATTTTTAAAGAATAGCTTCTGACTTATTCTTCAAAAATTCTTTATTTTAAAACCTTGTCAAAAAACGAAATCGACCCATGAATAGATATTTATCTTGTATAATTTTTTCTTATCATGTATTGGACAGAGATTATTCTTTCATGTACTAGTTTTTTTTATATATATCACAATCTCAATAATTATCTCCGTTTTAATGTTGAATAGTAAAAAATAATCAAAATAAAAGAATTTTTTTTTTTCAAAGTAGAAACAAAGTATAAATACAAGAAGAGTAATTCCTCAAATGTTAAATATTTTAAAACGTAGTTGCTGACATACTTAAAAAAAAAAAAAAATCCTTTTAAAACCTTGTCAAAAAAGGAAATCGACACATGAATAGATATTTATCTTCTATTATTTTTCATTGTGTCTTACACAAAGAATATTCTATTATGTAGGTTTTTTTTATATATCACAATCTCAATAATTATATATCACAATCTCAATAATTATCTCCGTTTTAATGTGAGCAGTCAAAAGTTACACATTTTTTAAGCATAGCTTCTGATTTGCTCTTCAAATATTTTTTATTTTGAAACCTGGTCAAAAAACGAAATCGACACATGAATAGATGTTTATCTTCTATTATTTTCCATCATGTATCACACACAGACTGTTCTTTCATATGTTTATATATATATAAACATATGAAAGTTCTTTCATATATATATATATATATATATATATATATATATATATATAAACATATGAAAGAACAGTCTGTGTGTGATACATGATGGAAAATAATAGAAGATAAATATCTATTCATGTGTCAATTTCGTTTTTTGACAAGGTTAAAAAAAAAAAAAAAAGAGAGAGAGAGATAGAAGATATGCTTCAAAAATATGTACGGAGTTAATTATTGACGTTGTGATATAAAAAATCCCATATATATATATATATATATATATATATATATATATATATATATATATATATATATATATATATATATATATATATATATATATACAGGGGTGCAAAAATCTAGGCGCCAATGGGCTGATTCCCACCACTAAATTTTATTAGTATTCTTCGTCAAATTTTGTTAGTATATTTTGTCTAAATTTTATCAGTATTCTTATTAGGCGAAGAATACTAAAAATTTAGTGGTGGAAATCGGCCCATTGGCGCCTAGATTTTTACACCCCTGTATATATTATATATATGTTACAGTCAATGTGATTAATCCGGTGGCTATTAATAATAACTGGTTATTATTAATAATGACCGCGGTTATTAAAAATAATGACCCGATTAATCATATTGACCGTAACATATATATCACAATCTCAATAATTATCTCTGTTTTAATGTGAATAGTCAAAAAGAATCAAAGTTAATATATATATATAATGAAAACACATGTGAAAAACAAAGAATGAGATATTGTAAAAATCAATGGAAAGGATATTGGAAGAATTAAACTTAATAAAATCAAAAATCAAAAACTATGAATACTTTATGGAATTGTCAAAGGAACTTCGTATGAATATTCATAGTATAAATATATGTTATTTTATCAAATATTGTCAGCATTAAGCATAAAATCGACAATATTAAGCTCCTAATAACATATATATATATATATATATATATATATTTATATATAAACACACAAGAGATTAAATAACTAACTAACTAAATAAATAAAACATTATTCAACAGCAATAGAAATTAGAACATAAAGCAATAAATAAAACTCACAAAAAAAAAAAAAAAAAAAACGAAGATTATGATATATATATTTATTGATTTCGAAAGTAGAAACGAAATATAAATACAAAAATATTAATTCATCAAATTTTACATATTTTAAAAAAAGAATTTCTGACTTACTCTTAAAAAATTTTTCATTTTGGAATTATATCAAAAAACGAAATCGACACATGAATAAAAATGTATATTCTTTTTATTTTTTTATCATGTATTAGACAGAGATTATTCTTTTACGTGGGTATTTTGTTTTCATGTCACATTCTGAATAATTATCTCCATTTTAATGTTGAGTTAAAAATAATCAAAGTAAATGTATATATATATGTATGTATTTCAAAAATAGAAACGAAGTATAAATATACAAGAAGATTAATTCCTCAGATGCGACAAATAATTAAAGAATAGCTTCTGACTTACTCTTCAAAAAATCCTTATTTTGAAACCTTGTCAAAAAAAAAAAAAAAAAAAAAAAAAAAAAAACGAAATCGACACATCAGTTAGCTTTTTCCATCATATATTACACATAGAACATTTTTTCATGTGGTATATTTATATCACAATCTTAACAATTATCTCCGTTTTAATGCTGAATATCCAGAAATTGAAAGAAATCATTTGAAGAATAACTTTCTATAATGTTAATAAAGAAATAAAAATCCTTCTAAATTATAACACGAAGGTTGGGCAGGTTTTCCCCAATTTTTATAAGGAAAAAACTAATTCAAAGATTTATCGCTAAATGCTTCGAACAATGTTTGCCTACGCCACACCAGACCTTTTGACAGTAAGGGCCAAGGTTTATCCAAGGCTATTGTTGATTCTGTACTTATGAAGAACAAATAATATTGAAATCTTTCACGTATTAAACAATTTGAATATCCTTTAGCTGTTCTATAATCGAGGAAGAAATATATGTGGAACAGATAGCATTAGGAAAAATTTTCGTTTCTTGATTGATTGCTATAATATGTTAAATAGGTGATAACGCAGTGTATATTATATGTTTCGTGATCTGTGTAGATGTGGAATAATGAACATGAATTCATGCTTGTATTATTATTCGAGTCCGGATTGTATGCAATTTCATATGTGCATATGCATTTGCATATTTTGGCTACATTTTCTATAAATGCGTAAATGATTAGAAGATTAAATATTAGTATATATTTCTGTTATTTTTACTTTCATTAGAAAAACAAATATTTTTTATATGCTTATTAGCAGGCAAATAATTTTTTTTTTTCGTTTCAAAACTTATATAATATTTTTTCTTTTAACACATCTCGATTCTAATTTAAACACACACACACATATATATACCGGGTGAACCAAAAGTTCGTTAAAATTTTAAAAATTCATAAAAAAGAAAGAAATTATGATAAAGAAGTGCGGTTTGCAAAAAAGGTAGTCCGATTTTTTTTTTTTTACAGCAAAAATTTTTTTAGTTGAAAATGTCACTGGTAGAGGGCGCTGACGACCCGAAACACAATGAACAGGACAACAGTACGCTCCACCCATTTATTCTTGCAATGATAATTGTTCAACATGACCTCCAGAACATTGTACGACACAACTAAGGCGACTCACAACGCCCGTTACAGCTAAATGCAACATGTCGGAATGAATTGCAGGAACCTCACGATCACGACAGATAGAATCTTTGAGTTCAGCCAATGTTCAAGGTGATGAACGGTACACAAGTGATTTCAAATAGCCCCACAACCTAATCTGCATAATTCTGCTGGATCTCTCGCATGTTAGCGCCATCTACAAGTGACTTTTTTAACTAAAAATTTTTTTCTCTTAAAAAAAAAAAAAAAAAAAAAAAAAAAAAAAAAAAAAAATCCGACTACCTTGTGAGCCCTTTTTTGCAAACCGCACTTCTTTATCATAATTTCTTTCTTTTTTATGAATTTTTAAAGTTTTAACGAATTTTTGGTTCACCCGGTATTATATATGTATAGTTAAAACGAAATAACATGTGTGAAAATCAAAGGAAGACATAGTATAAAAATCAAAGATATCACAAATTAAACACAATAAAATGAAAAACTATGAATATCTTATCGATTCGTCAAAGAAGCTTCATAAGAATAGTAATTCATAGTAAAGATAAGTTATTTAGTCAAATATTGTTAGAAAATTGCCTAAAATTGACAACATAAAGTTTCTTATAACATATTTTTTTTAAATTCAAGAAGTATGAAAATAATAATAATAAAAAATACATTATGTAATAGCTAAAAAATTGAAAAATAGTAAACACAACTCACACCAGAAAAAAAAAAAAAAAAAAAAAAAAAAGACAAGTGGATAAGTATGCACAGAGGGTTTCATTTAATATTCCTTTCAAAACACTTTATCCTTTCTTTAAGAAATCCAAATAAATTTCATTTTCCAAAAAAAAAAAAAAAAGAAGAAGAAGAAGGTCCTGTTTTTTATAAAGTAAAAATTTACTGGTCTATTTTTTTCGGTTTTTCGAATATCTGAAGAGGCCCGATAGCGGACTATGCCCGCTATTATACACTGTCATAATAATATCCGTCATGTGGACTAAATGCGATATTAAAAAGAAATCAATTTCAAAATTAAACATGTTGTATAGAGACCTTCAAAATGTTAAAACATGCCTATAGTTCCAAAATAGGATTTTATCATGATTCAATACGTTTCTCAAACTTATATATTTACTATTCTCTATTACTTATATATACTGATACTCTCTTTGTATTATTCTCAAACATTTGAAAAATCCGTTATGACGTCAGATTAATTTTCATTTTAATTCTCTAATGACGTGTAATTAAGCTGTTTTCTGTATTTACACATACTTATACTCCTTTTATTATTGAGAAATGTTTGAAAATTTCCGCTTTATTACCAATAGGACGTCCTATTAATCTTTTTTTTTTCTTTTTTTTTCTTTCTTTCTTTTTTTTTTTTTTCAATTGGTGAAACTTTTTATTTCATTTTCATTTTTCACGTGGAAATTTTTCAATAGAAAATTAATTATTGTAGAAAGAAGTTTATTGTGTATTTTTAATTGTTGACAACTGCTATAACGAAAAATGTTTAAATTTAATAGGAAAAGGCTGTTAGATTTTTGGTTTTTTAATCTCTCTATATTAAAATAATACGATTTTTTCAAATTTTAATATTTTGAGCTTCATAGTAGGTATTTAGCTATATAAGTACACAAATTTCCATGCCTGTAAGTTATATAGTTTCTGAGAACGGCTCTATGACGGACAGACAACGGAGCGGGTTTCGTAAGATGAACGAAACCCTAAAAAAAAAAAAAAAAGTATTGTAATGATTAAATTAAATGCAAAAATGAGACTTTTATGCGTGCACATTCTCTACAATAGGAAATGCTGAATCATGGGGATAAGAATAAAAATAAAAAGAGAGAGGTTAAAATCAACGTACTACTCATCAGCTAATGTGACCAGTGCTTTCAGAAACTGGTCTAAGTAGAGCCGAAATTGCTTTTGTAGAATGATTTTTCGGAAAACAACTTTGATGTAACTTTGGTTATTGAGAGATCAAGAAATTGTCAGTGACAATAATGAAGAGAAAGGAAACTTTCTAATACCACCAAAAACGTGAGAGGTTCAAAAATTGCTAACTGCTGTTCACTGATATTACTAGAGATCGACCGAAATTTCTGTTTCGGCTCAAAATCGGAGTTTCGCGTTCGGCGTTAATTCGTTTTCGAATTTGCTGCCAAAATTTCGGCCTGACCGAAACTATCTGTATTTCAAAATCTCGTTGCTTCTTTTGGAAATTTTCAACTTTACTCATTGATATGAGTTGTATCGGCTAATTAGTTATTGTTAAGTAATTAGTTATTATTAAGTAATTGGTTATTATTAAGTAATTAGTAATTATTTGTTATTAATTAATTAATAATTATATGCAGTTTTGTATGTATTAATCAGTTTTTAAATTTTTTGATGGTTTCTGTTTTGGCCGAAAGTGGTAAGATCACCGAAATTCGGTTCCAGTTTCGGTTTCGTCTTAAAAACCTGTTTCGGTTTATCTCTAGATATTACCAGTCAAGAAGGGAAATAACAGACCAACATTTCGAGTGTGTCGCAAAACTTGAATATGATGTGGTAAAAAAGATCACTTGCTCAATTAAAACAAAGAAAAATAAGAGAATACTTTAATTAAAGTTAAGTAGTGCAAGTACAGCAATTTCTATGCATATTTTGTTTGTTCTCAGCAACTTATTCTTTTGCATCAACACAATGCCACTAATTTGCTTTTAAACTGAAATTACTAAATTAAAGAAAAAATTGTTTATTTTAGCATTAAGCTGGTAGCCCATTTAATTTCTGTCTAAAACTGATTGCAATTTATTCAACGAAAGGATTACTTAACACCATTCGAATGTTTACATCGTTTAATTCCGACTTCGGTTAAAGCGGTTAAAAAAAAAAAAAAAGACCGCACTAAGGCAATACCGTCTGACAATAGAGACGGTAGTGACTGACGGGAGTTCACGCTAATAATAAATATCATTATTCAAACGTTTTAAAACTATTTTAGTGATTTTTAGCGACAAAATACCCATTCATTTCGTTGGTTGAAAAAATATATATATATATAAAATTATACGACATTTTGATTATGAAAGATTAATGAATTACACAGTTAGCTCTATCTAAGGTGAACTATGTGTAAGACGGGAATTTGTCTAACGCGGAAAAGTATTCAAGTCCCGTAGAACGATTTATTTGTCTGCGCTGCAAAAAAAAAGAAGTTGATTTTACAGTATAATACTGGCATCCCAGCTGTCAGTATTATACCGTAAAATTAACAGGTATAAACAGTAAAATAAGCAGTAATACGCTGCCGCGCATTACTGTAAAATCAACAATTTTTTTTTGCAGTGTAAGGGGAAATACTGCCTACGGCGGAATATTTTCACGGTCCCGAAATATTCCGCGTTAGTTGAAACGGGATTATGGAAGTATCCTCAAATAGAAGATACCTCATTAGCATTGGAGTGGTCTCTATTACTTGCATTTCTTGATAAAGCATTGTTGTATATTTCGAATACAATGCACGTATGTACAATGTTCGTATATAAGAGGGATTATGTAATATAAAGATATGCAGATATGTAAGCATGCATATAAAGAAAATTAAAGCATGTTGGAAATAACAAACATTAAAGTAATAAAAAAAAACATTAAAGTACGGAAGTAATTTAAAAATTAAAAAGTGTTTATTAATATTTTTTTAAACCGAAATTATAAACATGATTATAAAATGTGCGTTTCTGTTTCATTTTTCTAGGCTTTGTTCTCCGTTTTGCTCGTGGATTCAGCAATCGGGACTCCTTTGAGGGGACACGAGGTGAGTTTGTAATTCAATAAATTATTGTAATTTATTTAAAAAAAAAAATCTCATAGGCAATACTTTGTACGGTAATGTATGTTAGATGTATCTGAAATGAATAATATGTGAAAAAGTTATTTTCCAATGTTTGACTGGTTTTAGTCCTTTCTTCTATATAGATAAGGAAAAAGTATTGGAATTGTGAAAATTTTCGACTTCCATTTTTTGATGGATTTAGATTTTTTGGGATGTCTTGAACGCGATTTGATTATTTTTGTAAAATGTCTGTCTGTCTGTCTTTTAGTGTGTCTATCTGTTAATTTGCGTGTGACACAATTTTGTGTCGGTATATCTCAAGAACGGAATTTCATAAAACTTTACATTCTGTTAGACCTTGACAGGAGATATTGCTGATTAGGTTTGGGTGGGTATACACTGATGATGTTTTAGTGTATATAGCCCAACTGGTGGCGCTGCTGTGCTGAATTTTTCACAATTTCCATGATCTATATGAGATTGGATTTCATCAAACTTGGTATCAGTTAGACCGTGACATAAGTTGTTACTGATTAGGTTTGGGTGTGCATCTTATTCAAAAAGGGACGTTGCTGTGCTGTGTTTTTAACGATTCTCGTGACAGATACACTGTAAGAAAAAAACTGTAATTTTGACAGAAAATATTGTATTTTTTACAAAAAAAAAAAAAATCTATCTTTTTTACAGGAAAAAACTGTTTTAATGAAAATATACAGATATTTTCTGTAAATTAAACTGTTTCCCACTGGCATCAAAATTGACATTTTTTTTTTCTTTACAGTGTATGCCTCGGAATATATAAGATGGAATTTCACCAAATTTAATATGTAAGATATTTATTAAAAATTATGTTGACCCAATTTTAACTCAACAGGGAATGCTGTTATGCTATACTTCTATGATGAGCATTATAGCGAGAAATGTGTCAAATTTTATATTTGAAGTTATTATTTAAAATGTATATATGTTGGTTCAATTTTGTATTTGAATAACCAACATAGGACTCTGTTAAACTGTGCCTTTTTTAACACTTTCCAATATAGCTGAAAAGTGTTTGTAAATTCGGGTTGTCCGTCCGTGCTCTAACTCGCGTAAATATACTTGAATTTCCATGTAATTGATATACGTTATTGAGATTTACCATGGCATGTTCGGTATTGCACACGAAGTGTGTAGCATTTATAGTTTATTTACAGGGGTACTCAAAAGAATTCTGTTACATTACGGTCTACGGAGATTTCTAGTGTATTTTAATAACGTTATACTTTTTCACCAAATTAAATTTTTAAATATTTCCTTAAATAAGTGTACATTACTATTATTTTTACAAAAATAAATAAATAAATAAAATGCAGTTTTGGAGGTTTGAATCAAGTCCAAGCCCGGCTCGGCTCGGAAGTCTAGCCCGTCCCCGATCGAATCTTCAAACGAAGAAAAAGTAAGCCCCATCCCCCCCGGCCCGAGTCTAATAAAAGAAAATTGGCCCGAGTCCGTCCCGCGCGCTGGGCTGGGCTCAGATTCTGGGCCAGGCCCGGGCTCGTGCAGACTTGTACTTTGAAGTGCCGCTGAGACATAAAGGGAAAATAAATGTTATCCGCGCTCAACAACGTGAATTTTCTGATATATTTCCTGACTCATTTTTAAACATAGAAGTACAATACTTGCAGGCATGATTATTGAATCCATTCATTATGGGACAGTTTGTTGTTTTTATTTTCCGCTAAAAGATTTACAGCTTGAGTTATTAGCAATTATTGTCTCAGGACGTCAGTTTTTTTTTCTTTCCTGCGCTGTCGTGTGCGGAAATTCGTCGGTCCAACTTTGACAAAATTTTCTGAAAATTTTTCTTTCTTTAATGAAAACGAAAAAAAAAGTTCGATTACATACATTCCTAATAAGAGCACCTGCCATTTTCACCCGTTTGCGAACAAAAATTAATTAAAAAATGTATCAGAAAGTACCCAGTTTGGATATTTAAAACAGCCTTAAGCAAAGACATCTTCCAAAACAAATTTCGACTTCGGAGACTGTCACGAAATTCTCATTTTCTGATGTGCAAATCATTAGTATCAAATTTCTAATTTGTAAGTAAAACTAACTTTAACAGCGAACAGGCTGCAGGCATAATGCGAGCTTGGTGTCGTGTCAAACACGTTCTCATTTAACTTTCACTTACTAAAATGCTTATATATCTAGTTCTATATATTTATTTACTTATACATTTATTCAAAACTTAATGAAGTTTTATCGGTAAGACATAATTTTAAAATGACGAAAAAATGTCTGTAAGCTTACTTAACTCTGCTACAGACGAATGTCCAACACATTTTTAGTTTTTGTCTTTTGACTAAAATGTCAGGTTAAATGCAACTCAACTTGACAAAATTCCTTTCGGCTAAACATATGAGACACTATGTATCATTTGGTGCCATTCTCTGCCTGCTTCTAACGTTATCGTGTTACGAATATATTTCGAACACTTACATCACTACAAGGCCGACGTTTAAAAAAACTGAAATTTTATCAGTTTTTTTCTCCCAGGCACTCACTGAGCTCCATATATAACAGGAGTTCTGAGTCTGCAAAGCAAAGGTAAAAAATAGTCCGTGATGTCAATGCCAGATATTAGTGTTCTCATTTACTATTATTCTAATTTATGCTTCTGTAATTTAGCCATGATTACCTAATTAATAAATGATTCATTAATCATGTAAGAGAACGCAATAAATAACAAGTTTGGCAACGAATGCGAACTAAAATTACCGTCACTGTATCCTTCCGCGCTGACCTCTTGGAAATCATGTTGGGGAATAGGAAGACAGATGTCCTGTTACATATGGAGCTCAATGGACTAGAATCAGGGTTCGCGCTGCCTATGGCCATTTCGCTAAATCACGACAAAATGTTTCATTTTGGAGAGAAAACGGATGAATGAAATCACAAAATTAATTGAGATAAAACAAAATTTCGGCGGCACTCGATGACGTTATTTTAACGATTAATTTAATTTAATGGTGATATTTAACGATTGAAAACTTTTCTGTAAAAATTAATATTTGTATTTTGATTTTTATCAGAATTCATTCGCATTTTTTTAAAATTAATTATTTGTTTGTTTATATTTAACGTACTAACATACTATCCCGAATCCCGAATTAACTCGTGTTTTGTTGAATATTACTATCATAAAACTCTTTAGAAATAAATTGGACTAGAATTTTTTTTTCAAGCAGCTATACTTGTTTTATTATCTTCTATAGTCGATAAGTTCAAATTAGATCAATAAGTGCACTGAAAATAATTGCAAAAAGTGGGAACACATATTGAAAAGGAACAAGAAAGAAAAATCATACGTCAAGTATAAATTATAAAACATTTTCCAACACATTTAGAATACTGTAACAAAACTTCATCGTTTAATAATGTGAAAGATGAATAGAAAACGCATAACACATTTGAAAACCCACTTTCAAACAATTACTATCTATAGACGGAAAAATATCCGAATTATTTTGTGCAACCCTGTATACGATTTGTAAATATACTATATAGTATGCCAAAATTTATCTCAGTTAGAAAATGAATAACACGATTAAAAAATTTTCAACAATTTCGGCCAATAAGCGAGAATTTACTCGAATTCTTTTGTGCAGACCTGTATAGGATTTATACAATTTATACACCAAGTAATATGTAAAAAATTAGTTATATTTAAAAGCTCAAACCACAATTGAAAACGCACTTTCATCAATTATTGCTCATAGAAAATACTGTAACGGAATTCTTTTGTGTGTCCCTGTATGTGAACGATAAATGTTATGCACACCCTATTCTATATTGAGCATCTTGTAGTGCACCTTAGTGATGTCTATCGATTTCAATATATTTGAAATAGTTTAACATCATTAAAATACACTGCAAACGATTTTTTCCCAATAGTCCACAATGTAACGGCATTTTTTTGAGTGCCCCTGTAACCGAACTATAAATGCTACACTTCAGTTTCAATAACGAAAATGCCATAGTAATCTTCAATAATATGGAAATCCGGGTACATTTACACGAGTTAGTGCACGGACAGACAGATGGCCAGACGAACCGAATTCATAAACTCTTTTCAACTGTGTCGGAAAGTTTTAAAAAGAGGGTACGTTATGGAGTTTAAAGAACAATTTTAAAATGAGTGTTTTACGGCAAATCGATTGCTAAAATTGCTTTCTCATTTTTGAGTATGTTCATGTTTCAAATATGAGTATGAACGGACCTCTATGTGCTCAGTTTTAAGTATGTCCATGTTTCAATATTCTGAGTATTTTTGGTATTTCAGAATTGAAAGCATCGAGTCGTCCTATTTGAAACAAAAAGTTTCATAACAAAATGAAAACATCGATTTACTCAGATTTGAAAGTGTCATTATTCTCAGTGTGCTATATCATAATTTGTATCGTGTATTAAGATATTTTATTTTATTTATTTTGATAAAATCAAATTTTGTTTTTATCCATATCTCTTTAGAGAAAATAACCATTTTTTTGTATGCATAAATATTTTGTAACTTTTCTTATAACATAAATTCTTTAATATTAATCAAAATAAACATTATAATTTATTTAAAAAAACTATAACAAGCATTAATAAAATATTTAAAACTAATGATAATTTTTCTATGCGTAAATTCTTTATATAACTGCTTTAATAGTAGTGTAAAGAAATATTATATTTTTTTAAAAATAGTAAAACTTATGTAACAAACACAAATAAAATATATCCGAAACTAAAGTTATTTTTTCTATGCGTAAATTCGGTGGATATTTTCTATGGGTGAATTATTTATAACTGTATTAATAGTAGTCAAAGACACATTATAATATTTAAAATATAATAAAAATTGTGTAATAAAAATTTATAAAATATCCAAAATTAAAGATATTTTTTCTATGCATAAATTTATAACTGCTTTATTAGTATAGTGTAAAGAAACATTATAATTTAAAAAAATAAAAATAAAAAATGTATAACAAACAATAATAAATATCCAAAACTATTCTATCTATATTTTCTATACATAAATTTTCTATAATTTCTTTAATAGTAGTCAAAATAAACATTATAATTTTTAAAAGATAATAAAAATTGTGTAATAAATATTAATAAAATATCTAAAACTAAGTATAATTTTTCTATGCATAAATTCTATGTATAAATAATAAATTCTATGCATAAATTCTTTATAACTGCTTTAATACTCGTAACTGTCAAAATAAACATTATAATTTAAAAAATGTATAATAAAAATTGTGTATTAAACATTAATAAAATATCCAAAACTAAATATATTTTTTTCTATTTATAAATTCTTTATAACTGCTTTATTAATAGTAAAAAGAAATTACAAAATTTAAAAAATAATAAAACGCGTATAACAAACAGTAATAAAATAACCAAAACTAAATATATATATTTTTTTTTTATATGCATAAATTCTTTATAACTGCTTTAATAGTAATATAAAAAGAAACATTATAAAATTAAAAAAAAAATAATAAAATTGGTATTACAACAAACATTAATAAAATATACAAAACAATTTTTTTTTTCTGTGCATAAAGTTTTCATAACTGCGTTAATATTAGTCAAATACACAGTATAAATTGTAAAAAATAATAAAAATTGTGTAACGAACACTAATAAAATATTCAAAGCTAAAGATAATTATTTAAAACTTTTATTTTACTCTAACTTTTTAAGTTAATGTATTTTTTTAAAATTTTGTTTTCTTAATCAAAGTAAGTAAGTGTTCTCCAGTCAGTTATACATTAACTTTTATCATGAAAGATTTAATTTTTGAATATCCTTTCATGTACATTTATGAACTCAATCGGCAGAACAGCAAACATTAAAAATAAGATAAATAAAAGTAGAACGATGCATAATTAAAACCGAAACTAATCAATTAGTATCGAGGAAGTTAAAATTCTTGTCTACACATTTTTCTTTTATCGATTTTTAAATTTCTAAAGAGTTAAATTACACTAATTTTCCTGCAACAAGTGACAGAATGAGGACAAACCACAGTCGCATTCTTTTACATTGATTTTCAGTTAATTGTCGAAAAGCAGGTGAAAAAAAAATTATAATTAAAAAAAATAATAATAAAACTTTGTATAACAAACAGTAATAAAATATTCAAAACTGAAGATAATTTTTAAAACTTTTATTTTACTTTAAATTTTTAATGTAATAAAATTTTAATTAATCAATTAATCTATCTATTTTGTTTGTTTGTTTTTGTTTTCTTAATCAAGGTAAGTAAAGGTTATCCAGTCAGTTATACATTAACTTTTGCCATGTAAGATTTAGTTTTTAAATATCAGTTCATGTACATTTATGAACCCAATAGACAGAACGCAAATATTAAAAATAAGATACATGAAAGTAGAACGATGCATAACTAAAACCGAAACTAATCAATTAATATCGAGGAAGTTAAAATTCTTCTCCACACATTTTTCTTTTCCCGATTTTTTGAATTTTTAAAGAGTAAACTTACACTAATTTTCCTGCAACAAGTGACAGAATGAGGACAAATCATACAGTCGCCTTCTTTTACATCGATTTTCACTTAATTGTCGAAAAAGCAAGTGAAAAGAAACATTATAATTTAAAAAAATAATAATAAAACTTTGTATAACAAACAGTAATAAAATATTCAAAACTAAAGATATATTTTTAAAAACTTTTATTTTATTTTAAATTTTTAATGTAATAAAATTTAATTATAATTTTTAATAAATAAATAAATTAATTAATTTCTTATTTATTACACATTATATACATTAACTTTTATCATGAGAGATTTAGTTTGTAAATATTTTTTCATCCACATTTATGAACTCAATCGAGAGAATGCAAACATTATAAATTAGATAAATAAAAGTAGAACGATGCATAACTAAAACCGAAACTAATCAATTAATATCGAAGAAGTTAAAATTCTTGTCTACACATTTTTCTTTTATCGATTTTTTAAATTTGTAAAGAGTAAACTTACACTAATTTTCCTGCAACAAGTGATAGAATGAGGACAAATCACAGTCACCTTATTTTACATCGATTTTCACTTAATTTTCGAAAAAGCAAGGGAAAAGAAAAATTATAATTAAAAAAAAATAATAATACAACTTTCTATAATAAACAGTAATAAAATATTCAAAACTAAAGTAATTTTTAAAAACTTTTATTTTACTTTAAATTTTTAATGTAATAAATTTAATTATAATTTTAAATTAATTAATTGATTAATTAATTTCTTATTTATTACACATTATATACATTAACTTTTATCATGAGAGATTTAGTTTGTAAATACATTTTCATCCACATTTATGAACTCAATCGAGAGAATGCAAACATTAAAAATAACATAAATAAAAAGTAGAACGATGCATAACTAAAACCGAAACTAATCAGTTAATATCGAGGAAGTTAAAATTCTTGTCCACACATTTTTCTTTTACCGATTTTTAAATTTCTAAAGAGTAAACTTACACTAACTTTCCTGCAACAGGTGACATAATGAGGACAAATCAAAGTCGCCCTTTTTTACACTGATTTTCACTGAATTGTCGAAATAGCAAGTGTAAAGAATATAGCTATTTTGTTAGAGAATGGCACCAAATGACTTCTTTCCGCAGACATGTGTCAAGTGTTTTAATTGAAAGGATTTTTGTCATTTTGAGTTGCATATAACCTGACATCTTAATCAACAGACAAAAACCAAAAAAGGTTTGGACATTCGTCTATTGGAGTTAAGTAGGCTACAGACATGTCTTTTTGCCGTTTTAAAATTCTAGTTTACCGATAAAGTGATTAATAATTTTAGAGCAAATAGATTTAAAAGAAAAAAAAAACTCATGAAAATGAAAATAGGTAAAAGCGGCATATCAGGGTGAAAATTAAATAGGAGCATGTTTAACACCTGTATTTCTCCTTGAAAAACAAATTTATTCGAGAACTGGAAATTTAACATTAAGGTTGTTGATTAGTAAGATCTCAAATTACCCTCACTAATGTTAAACCTATGGGCGTGTGAATGGGCGTAAAATATTTCCTCAGGATATTAATATTTTTAACTTATCTTTTGCGGATATGCTTATCAAAGAATATCTCTCTCTCTATCTCTCTCTTTATTTTAGGGTTTCGTTCATCTCACAAAACTCTATTCGTCCCGCTTCGTTGTCTGTATGTCACAGACCCAGTTCTCAGAAACTATATAACTTACAGTCATGAAATTTTGTGTACTTATAGCTGAATACCTACTATGAAGCTCAAAATCATAAAATTTGAAAAAATCGTATTATTTTAATATAGAGAGATAAAAAAAACAAAAATCTAACAGCCTTTTCCTATTAAATTTAAACATTTTTCGTTATAGCAGTTGCCAACCATTAAAAATCCACAATAAAATTCTTTCTACAATTATTAAATTTCTATTGAAAGATTTCGACGTGAAAAATGAAAATGAAATAAAAAGTTTCACCCATTGAAAAAAAAAAAATGATATGACGTCATATTGGTAATAAATCGGAAATTTTCAAACATTTCTCAATAATACAAGGAGTATGAGTATGTGTAAATACAGAAAGCAGCTTAATAGGACGTCATTAGAGAATTAAAAAGAAAATTAATCTGCCGTCTAACATTTTGAAGGTCTCTATACAACATGTTTAATTTTGAAATTGATTTTTTTTTAATATCGCATTTAGTCCACATGACAGATATTATTATGACAGAGCGGGCTTCGTCCGCTATCGGACCGGTTCAGATATTCGAAAAAACGAGAAAAATAGACCGGTGAATTTTTACTTTATAAAAAACATGACTCCGCCTTTTTTTTCTTTTTTGGTTGCTAAATGAAATTTATTTGGATTTATTAAAGAAAGGATAAAGTGTTTTGAAAGGAATATTAAACGAAGCCATTTGTGCGATCTTCGATCACACTTACCCACTTGTTGAGGATATGTTCCTCAAAGATGTCTCTCTCTTTTTCTTTTTCTTTTCTTTTCTTTTCTTTCTTTCTTTCTTTATTTTTTCAGTTCTCAAAATATTCTTAAAATATATACTCAATTTATAATTTTATGGGTTAAAATCTTAGCGAAACTGAATAAGATTTTAAAACTTTAAATAAAATTAAAAACATATTTTAGAAATATTTTTACAAGTAAAAAAAAGGAGACATCCTTTAAGCAGAGTACGCGAAATAAAGAAGTTAATATTAATTTCCTGAGGAGATATTTTTAAAATACGACAGCGCCACACGCCCATAAATGGCGACATACGAGCCATAAAATTTGATGGGGCGAGACGATTTTTGGCGAAATTTTGGTGAACCTGCCATTATCGCCAACCTAATGCTTCACTCGTGAAATAGAACTTCTCCAGGTGAGTATTGCCAAATTTTGGAATGTGGGTTGCAACAGTTTGGACAAAAACTTCTAATCTACCATGCGAAATGTGCGTATGCCACCATTGTTTAATTTATAAACACAACAGACAAAGGAATGGCAAGTATGTAGATTAAATTGAATGTGGTTATTTATATAATAAATAATAGCACCTTGTAATAATATATTTCTTTTAAATGTTAAAAGGTGTAAATTAACAACATAAAATAACTTTTATTAGGTTGTTTGACATGTTTCGGTTTATTCCGAGCCATTTTCAAAAACAAATGAAAATATTCCATAATTGCACGGTCTTTGAAGTTATTATTTAAAATGCTATCATTTAATTTTCACGTACTTTTTAAAAATTACGCACGTTATCTTTTATTTTTACTTGGTTGTTTATTTTCATATGTGTAACCATGGAGTCACTCGAGCTGCAATTTCGGTATCGTAAATGATGCTGAATCGTTAACATATTGTATCCATGGTTACAGATATGAAAATAAACAACCAAGTCAAAATAAAAGATAACGTGCGTAATTTTTAAAAAGTACATGAAAATTAAATGATAGCATTTTAAATAATAACTTCAAAGACAGTACAATTATGGAATATTCTCATTTGTTTTTGAAAATGGCTCGGAGTGAGCTGAAACATGTCAAACAACCTAATAAAAGTTATTTCATGTTGTTAATTTACACCTTTTAGCATTTAAAAGAAATATATTGAATGTGGTTGTCACAAAATTTACTATATTGTGCCAAACCAAATCCAAATTTAATCTTTTAGCCCAATATAGTAAATTTTGTCATTTTGTCATCTTTACAATAAAGTTTATTTGGAATTCATACAGATTTTTTTTTTTTTTTTTTTTTTAACGCTTACTATTCTAATTTTCATTTCATAAGAGGACCAGAAAAATTTTAAATGTGAAAAAGAATTGAAGTTTGATCGTGGATTAGGGAACTTGTCATTCCTTTAGACCAGGGGTTCCCAAACTTTTAGACCGACGTACCACTAAATAGAAGATAATACTTCAACGTACCACCAGATAACAAACATAAAGCTAGTATAGAAAAACTCACAAAAAGGAACCTGTCTAAAGCAAAATATATATCCGGTCTTTTATGTTTCCAATTAACAGGTTTTCATATACCAAAACAATGTATTTTGATATTGTATGCATTGTTAAAAATGAATGATTTCATTACTAAATTGATACTTAGACTGGCTGCTTTCTAATAACATTCAAGTAAGAAAAAAAAAAAAAAGATATCATCATTCATTTTTAACCCCTTGGGGACGAGCGACACGTATACGTGACGCATAAGATGCTCAGAATCTTCGATTATTCCCACCAGTTATTTTTTATTGTAATCTTTGCCTTATTAAATCTTAGCATTTCTGTGATTCAATTAGACGAAAATTTCTGTTTTAAAAAACCGGTGGTAAAAGATTAAAAATTCTGTAAAAGACGCTCGTCGCGAAGGGGTTAACAATGCATACAATATCAAAATACAGTATTTTGGTATAGGAAAAAAGCTACAATACTTAATGACATATTGGCGCACACTGATTTATATACTGTTATAGTAGGCTGATTGCACTAATTTGCTTCTATCGCTAATGAAATGGGTGGGCTTGTTTTATAAAGCACAGCTTCCTCATGTCTGGCTCAATATTAGGTACCTTTAGTTATAAGTCAGATTCGATGTTTAGCTTATTCATGTTACTTGTTTTTCATCATATAACGAAAATTTTTTGAAAATTTCCAAGTTAATAAAGGCAAGCGTTTGTGATTCCATAATAATATGCCCCATTCTGTATTTTATTCCGCGTACCAGTAGCCAGAGCTTCACGTACCAGTACTGGTACGCGTACCATAGTTTGAAAACCCCTGCTTTAGACTATTAATTTTTTGTTGTTGTTTTTTGTGTATGTGTTTAAGAGAAAAATAAAATATTTGTTCAATTGTAAAAAGAAACAATAACAAAAGTTTTAATATGGTACGACAAAATTATTCCTTCAAAACTAGTGTTTGACACGATTGTGAAGTCCAGGCTTCCTATTTTTGAGCCATCATTTCTTCTTTATAATGATTATTACGATGTTTTGTGACTATACCTGAAAAATACACAAATAAACAAAAGAAGAATAAAAAATCATGCGTCAAGTATAGATTATGAAACACTTTCCAACACATCCAGAAAACTATAACGGAACTTCACCGTTAAATAAGGTGAAAGAAGATATATGTAAGTAAACAGTATAGGAAACATATAACACATTTAAAAGCGCAGTTTTAGCAATTACCTAAATACTATAGTCGAAGTTATCGTGCCAAAACCGTTGAAAAACAGCGTTTCGAGGTAATTGAGTTCAAAGTTTTGCCCTTGACAGATATCGCCGGTCAGCGCGGCTCAATGTTTATGAATCGTACGACTGTAATTTTAGGAATTTTCGTATAGGACCAACTGGTTACTTTAAAAGGTTCAAACACAATAATAATAATAATAATAATAATAATAATAAATATTTTTTTTGTTATTTCTAACCTTCCTTACCCTTTTAAATAAATGTTCATGATTCATTAAAAAAAAAAAAAAAACTCTTATTTTAAAAAATGTGCTTCTGAAATCTACCTTTACACCTGTGCCAGATAATTAATTAAAAAGTAAGAGCTTCATAAGTGTCCTTCAAACAACACCGGCAGTGAAAGGCAATTCTGATCGAGCAGTAAGTAATAAGTTATTGAAATGGAAACTGCTGTGCTAAGCAGTAAAATGCCCTCCAGCTTAGCTGAATTACATCTTTCGAAAAGATCGACCCATTTCAGATTATGATATAACGTCTGATATTAGAGGAATGTGTTGAAAGTGTAATTAGCTCAATCATCTGACCAGTTTAATAGATTCTTTCCGGTACTCTTTTATAAAATTTTACTTCTCGGTGAAACAGTGTGAATATCAATTCAAAAGTTTATGAATGTCTGTCTATCTCTTGTCTGTCTGTTCTCAGTGAAAAAGGTCCGAATGTTAATTCACTTGTACCTGGATGTACTGAATTTGTGTATCTCCTGAATGTTAATCTATTCTTCTAAGTGTAAAATGTGTGAATATTAATTCACTTATATCTTGTATCTGAATGTATATCTTGTGTATATCTTGAATGTCTGTTTGTCATTCTCAACAAAAAGAGTGCTAATATAAATTCACTTGTATCTGAATGTTGTTTGTTCTCAGTGAAAAATGTGTGAATGTTAATTCACTTGTATCTGAATGTTGTTTGTTCTCAGTGAAAAATGTGTGAATGTTAATACACTTGTATCTGAATGTTGTTTGTTCTCAGTGAAAAATGTGTGAATGTTAATACACTTGTATCTGAATGTTCTCATTTCTTCTCAATGAAACAGGAGTGAATGTTAATTCACTTAAATCTGAATGTATGCCAATCTCCTGAATATGTGTATAAGTCTTCTCAGTCAAATAGATGTGAACCTTAATTATTTTGTATCTCAATATCTGTTTGTTCTTCTCAGTGAAAAAGGTGTGAATATTAATTAACTTGTATCGGAATATTCTTTGTTCTTTTCAATGAAAAAAGGTGTGAATATTAATTCACATGCATCTGGTTGTATATCTTTTTCTTCTCAGTGCAAAGATGTGAATATTAATTCACATGCATCTGATTGTATATCTGTTCTTCTCAGTAAAAAATGTGCGAATGTTAATTTACTTGTTTCTGAATGCCTGTCTATCTCCTGAATGTTTGTCTGTTTTTCTCATTGAAAAATGGATGAATATTAATTCGCTTGTATTTGAATGTCTTCCTATATCCAGAATGATGTTTGTATCTGTGAATGTTTAATGATCCTTTTAATAAAAAGGATGTTAATATTAATTCACTTATATCTAAATGTGATATATCTCTGTTCTTCTCAGTGAAAAGAGTATGAATGTTAATTCTTTTGTATCTGAATGTCTGTGTATCTCCTGAATGTATGTATATTCTTCCCAATGGAAAAGGTGGGAAAGGTGCCATTTGTATCTGAATATCTCCTCTTCGTCTGTTCTTCTGAATGGAAAAATGTGGATATTAATTCATTTGTATCCGAATGTCTGTCTGTTCTTCTCAGGGAAAAAATGAGTGAATAATAATTTACTTATATCTGAATATATTCTGTTCTTATTAGTGAAAAAGATGGGAATGTTAATAGTTAATTCACTTGTACCTGAATGGCTGTCTATCTAGTGAATATCTGTGTATACTTCTCAGTGAAAAAAATATGAATATTAATTAACTTGTAACTGAATGTCGGTATATTTCCTGAATGCCAGTTTGTTCTTCTTAGAGAAAAAGTTTATAATACACTTGTATCGGAATGTTGTCTGTTCTTCTCAATGAAAAAAAAAGGGGGGGGGTGTTAATTCACTCGTATCTAAATCTGAATGTCTGCCTAATTTCTCAATGTCATATATTCTTCTCAATGAAAAAGGTGTGAATATTAATTCAGTTGTATCTGAATGTTGTCAGCTCTTCTAAGAGTAGAATAAATTAATGTTAATTCTCTTATATCAGAATGTCTGTCTATCTCCTAAATGTATATTTGTTCTTCTCGGGTTAAAAGGTGTGAATATTAATTCACTTATATCTTAATGTTTTCACAAGCCCATAATACTACATAGTAAAGGTTAAAAATACTTCTCGTTTTTTTACTATTGTCAATATTAGTAAATAGAAGTTAGTTCATCCCGTTCCGCCATTCACGTTCTTAATGTCCAATTAAAATATATGACATAACTAGCGCAAGCATTTGGCTAGTTTAATAAATTCTTTCCGCACAATTATGCAAATTTTTTCTTATTAGTGAAAAGGAGTGAATGAATTACTTTTTTATTTGGATGTCTGTCGATTTTCTCAGATGGTTTTTCGTTGAAAATGATTTATCAAAAAAATTTTTTTCGATACTTTTCACGGTAAACAATTTTGGATCTTTTGAGTAATGAACATACAGGATATTCTGCAATGGATCGAATGTTTTAAAATTTTAATAATAATTAAACAGTGGCAGCTACTGAGATTATTCTTGCAGTAAATTAATGTGTGAAGTCGGAAATATCTTTAAAGCGCTTCCTTACATCAGTTAAAATTATCACCACTGCACCATCTCAAACTGAACTCGATTTAAATAATTTATTATTATTTATTATTATAATATTTTATATAATTATTATAATAATTTTATATAATAAAAAGGGTTTGCGTTTTGAAAATGCAGGGTTATTCATTATCATTAACGAAATGGTATGGCAGTACATTGATTTTAGACAGCGGAACTTTTTACATAAATATAAATTTCGAAAATTTTCTCTCTGGGGTTTTGAATATTGCTAGCCTTTTAAAGAAAATGCTATGCAAAAATAGTCATACCCCCCCCCCCCCCTAATAAATAAGCTCAAAGCTTTGTAAATTTTCAGTATGAACATGTGTAAAATTACTGACTTTTTTAACTAAATAAGTTTAAAGAAAACAATTAATAAAATAGACAATTAAAATTGCATTTAAAGGCAATTTGTATATTTTAACAAATTTAATTATTCAACTTGTTAAGAAAAAATCAGTTTTTTGTGCATTTTAACTACATAATGAAATAAGTATGTATGGCTTATAATAATAAATTATATATATATATATATATATAAAGGTTTGAATTTTGAAAATGCAGGGTTATTCATAATTATTAACGAAATGGTTTGACAGTACATTGATTTTAGACAGCAGAACTATTTATATTCATATAAATTTCGAAAATTTTCTCTCTGAGGTTTTTGAAAATTGTTAACATTTTAAAGAAAATTATATGCAAATACTACTCATTCCTTAGCTAAACAAATAACCCCAAAAATTTGTAAGTTAACAATATGAACATGTGCAAAATTACTAGCCTTTTCTTAAAATACTTGCTTTAAAAAAATGACAGTAATTTTGCACATGTTCATATTGAAAAAGTTTACAAAATTTTGAACTTATTAAAAAAAAAAAAAACAGTTAATAAGATAGACATTTTAAAACTGCCTTTTATATCGACTTCTATATTGTAATAAATGAAATCATTCAACTTATTTTTTTTTTTAAAGAAAATCATAACTTCTTTCTGTCTATTTTTATGACATAGTTAGATAATTTTATATGGTTTATAATAATAAATTCCATTCAAACAAAGAAAATCTCCAAATCTCTGCATGTTCACCTACGTCAGAGAATTAATTAAAAAATAGCAATTTCACGAGTGTGTGTTCTTCAAACAACGTCGGCGGTGAAAGGCACTTCTGAACGGGCAGTAATAAGTTATTGAAACGGAAACCGCCCCACTCAGCAATAAAAAAAGCCCCCGAGCTGGCTGAATTTCACCTCTTGAATTGATCGACCTATTTTAGACTATGACTTCTGACATTAAAGAAGTTTTTTAAAGTGTAATTAGCACAATCATATGGACATGCTATTAAATTCATTCCACTATGGTTATATCATATTTTCTATTTTTACAAGAAGAAAGTATTGGATTCATGAAAATTTTCGACTTCCGGTTTTCGACGGATTTATAGGTTTTAGAAGGTCCTGAACACGATTCGACTGTTTTTAGAAAACGTCTGTCTCTGAATCTGTGACTCTGTCCGTCTGTCTGTGACAAAATTTTTTGTAGGCGCTCTATCTCAAGAACTAATGCATGGAATTTAATAAAACTTTATATTCAGTTAGTCCCTAATATAAATGGGTGCTGATTAGTTTTTGGTGAAAATCGTCCAACAGGTGGCGCTGTTATGATGCATTTTTTGCGATTTCAGTTAGACCTTGACATAAATAGACGCTGATTACGTTTCGGTGTAGATATCCCAACAAGTGGCGCTGCTATGCTACTTTTTTCATGATTTTCATGATAGCTGTATCTCAAGCACGGAATTTCATAAAACTTCAGATTCTGTTAGTCCTTGACACAAATAGATGCTGATTATGTTTTGGTGTAAATAGCCCTACAGGTGGCGCTGCTATGCTACCTTTTCATGATTTTCACGATAACGATATCTCAGGAACTAATGTACGGATTTTAATCAAACTTCAGATTCAATTAGACGTTGATATAAGTTGTTGTTGGTTATGTTTTGGTCTAAATCTCCCAACAGGTGGTGCTGCTATGCTACATTTTTCAGGATTTACATGATTTTAGCGATAGTCCTATCTGAAGAACTAATGTACGGAATTTAATAAAGATTTAGATTCAGTTAGACCTTGATATAAACTGGTCCTTATTCGTTTTTAGTGTATGCGAAAACTGTATGAAATATAAGAAAGTTTTGGGATTGTTACATCCGACTAGTTTAATTTTCAAATTAAAACAAGATTTTGAAAAAGGATAATTTCTAAAAAATATATATTAAACTTATTTTTTTTTTCTACTATTTAAAATTAAAATATTACGAAAGATTTCTGACGGATCACTTATAAACCGAATAAAATCTAAAGATGTGTGTGAAGATGGAGGTAATTTAAAAAGTCGAATAATAAAATCGTATTTTTAAAACAATATATTGCTCTCTTTGTGTTTCCTTTATATTATATTTTCTACTTTTTAGTGTATAAAATATTTCATATCTGCAATTTCACAGCCAGTTGGCCAGTTTTAGCAAGTGTCGTTTGACGCATTGTTGTTGAAATTCGTAACTATTAAGAATATTCGGATATTTATCACCTGCGCTCGAGTAACAGAAAATTGCCTTAAAATTAATTTATTAATTTATAATTAAGTTGTAAAAATAATAGAAAGTTGTAATGTATTCGGAAACGTATTTATGTACATACTGGCTTTTTATAGTATTCTAGTCAATCAGGAAGTGAGTGAAAAAATTGATTACAAATTTCCATCTTTACATACATAGTACAAGTTAAAAAAAAAAAAAAAAAAAAGAATAAAATACAACAATTGATTTTCCATTCACGAAAATTTGGGAAGAACTTCGTTTGGCACTAGAAAGGAAAATCCGATGATTCCCCAAAAAATAAAGTTGTGTTACGGTGTTTAGGGGGGGAGGCAAAGGAGGCAAAGTATACTTTACCTGTACTTAATTAAAATTTTCGACTTTCTATTCCTAAACCTGGCGTAACTTTTCGACAAAAGATCGCATTGACCTGCGGATGGTGTGGTTCGATTCGGAATTAAAAAATACATAGTAAACGATACCTCACTTTACTTATTTAAAAAAAAAAAGGAATTATCCCCCCCCCCCCCGAGTTAAAATGCTCCCCTTTGCTCCACCTTAAACACCGTAAAACAACTTTATTTTGGGGGGATTCATCGGATCGTCTTTTTCAGCGCCAAAACGAAGTTCTTCCCAAATATTCGTGAATGACCATCAGTTGTTTCTGTAAAAACTTACATTAACTGCACGGAGGTAAAATTGTCGACTTTGTAATTGTAAAACCTGGTGTAACTTTGTAACGAATCATCGTATCAACTTGCGAATGGTGTCGTTAGATTCAGAATTAAAAAATGCATATAACTAACGATACCCTACTTGACCTACTTAAAAAAATTATTCCCCCTCCCTCCCTAATTAAAAGTTTCCTCCTATTTCCCCCTAAAAAAACAGGGTAAAACAACTTTATTTTTTGGGGACTCATCGGATCTTTAATTCTAGTGCCAAAACTAAGTTCTTCCCAAATTTTGGGGAATGGTCATCAGTTGTTTAAAAAAAAAAAAACCTATTTTACCTGTACATGAAACATGAAACAATTTAAGTTAAATAAAAGAGTATAATACTGTCTTGTTGGCAATTTTTATTTACTCAGAGAGTGGTTAAGATTTAAAAATGCTTTTTTTTTTTAAACTTTTTAAATTATCATCTATATATTTAAAGCGAAAAGCGCATTCTGTCAAATTCACATTCTCTTTTCCACACTAAAATCGTCTCTTTGCGCATGCTTCAACATTTTTTGAGGACTTTCCTCAGAAACGGGAAACGTCAAACGTGTTTAGCCTTCACCTGTTTAGCCGAGGGGGATTGAAAAGGGTTGATTGAAAACGGATGGCGTCTTATGGCCATTGCGTTGAAAGCCTTTTTTTTTAAAAAAAAGAACGCATGTTTTCAAAACTTAATATGCACATTTTTTCGCAAAATTTTAAAGAGAGCTTGGATACAGTTATATTTATAACCCATTGAAATTTCAAAGCGTTGGGAAGATGAGAACTATTTTTTTTATTATTATTGCTATGTTAAAAGAGCCGACGCAAAAACAAACAAGCAAGCAAAAGAGTGAGAAGAAAACATTTCTTTTACAACTAGATAACACTATTTTTTCACGAAATTTTTACACGGACTGTAAAACCATTTTATTTATAACCCATAAAGATTTCAAAGAGTTCGGACAAAAAGAACAAGTAAACGAGCGCTTTTACACTAAAAATCAAGATTTTTTCGCGAATTTTTCATTTTAAAATATGATTTCATACAAAATCGGGTTAAAGATATAAAATAATAAAAACTTGATTTTTTTTAAAATTTATTATCACGTTCTCGGACAACACCGGGCGGGTCAGCTAGTACATAGTAATAATAATAATAATAATAAATGTAACCTTTCTGGTCCCCTTAGATAAATGTGCATGATCCATTTAAAAAAAAAAAATTCTCATTTAAAAAAAAGGTTTCAGAAATCTACCTTTACACCTGTGTCATATAAATTAATTAAAAAGAAAAGAGTTTCATAAGTGTCCTTCAAACAACACCAGCGGTGAAAGGTACTTCTGAGCGGACAGTAATAAGTTATTGAAACGGAAACCGATGCACTCAGCAATAAAAAAAGCCCCCGAGCTGCGGCTGAATTACATTTTTGCGGAAGGATCGACCCATTTCAGATTGTGACTTCTGACATTAAAGAGGTTTTTAAAATGTAATTAGCGCAATCATTTCGCCAGTCCAATACATTCTTCCGCGGTACTGTTATGGTGTTAGATGACACTTTTCCTGTAAATGAAGAAAAAGAAAATTTCGAAATTGTACGTCAAAAGTGACAAATGAGGTGCGTTCGTACTATAACTAGTTTTATAAATATTCAGATATTGGCGTAATAACTGTTGCACTCTTATGCATGAATACAAAATTTATTTTATGTGCAGATTTTCATATTATATTAGATATTAATTTTATTTTATCAAATTAACACTAGAACTATACCGAAAATTTTACTCAAGTTTTTTAAAACTATTTCACACCAGAAATTTTATTTAAAACTACTTAAATTATTCATTTAACGTATTCAGGGGTCGATGCAGGGTTTTTTTTCTTGGGGCCCATTTTGTGAAAAGTAAAGGTTATTTTTGTGAAATGTATTATATCTTTGTGAAAAGTAACATTTTGTAACGAAAGTTGAAATCCAGTTAATCAAAGTCGAACCAAGCATTTATAAACAAAAACTTTTTAAAATCCTTTTGCTGAAGTTTTCTTCTCTGGTGAACTCGTTTGTTTACAAATTACACATTTTAAAACATCACAAAACAATAAATAAATAATAAATAGCAAGTTTTTATGAAATGGAATTTTGTGAAAGGGCCGGCCTATTTTAGTAAAAAGAATTTTGTGAAGGGAAAAATTTTATCAAATTGATTTTTGTGAAGGGACCCATTTTATTAAATTGATTTTTGAAGAAGGGGCCCTAAATAGGCCCCAAATTTTGCCTGGATCGACCCCTGGTATTTCTGTGAGTTTTATATTTAATTTATTAAGAAATTTCCAATTTGGTAACCGTCAAAATGACGGCTCATGGTAAGTTCTAGTGCTAAGTTTCAAATATACTTTTACAAATAATACATTACAATTCTGTTCCATTAAAATTGTACCATGCGCAAAAATCCAATACAAGACAATGTAAAAAAAAAAATCATCGTTATTATTTCACTGAAAAAATGAATTATATCGTCTGTTATTATGAAATGATTTATTTCCGTCATAAAATAAAAACATTTTAAGTTGGCAACATTTTATCTTTTGTTGACATTGACTGAAAATTCCAATGGGAAATTGAGCTTAGATTTGAAATTTTCCGAACTTCAAATCTATGTTTAGACTATTTTTCCATTTAATATCTATTTCTCCGGAAACATCTATCCAAAAAACTGCCGATAGATTATAGGATTGCTATGATTAAACAATTTTAGTATACAAATTCGTTTTTTAAATTCACTAATAACGGAAATAATAGAACTCCATCTTAAATAGGGCGTATAATCATCATGGCAACCTAGAATCAATACCTACCATGGGATATCATTGAATGCATTTCGTATGATAGGATTTAATAGAATGAAGAAAACTTTTATTAATATCTTTTTAAGTTTTGATTCGATATTCTTAAAATTTTAAATGACTCGACAAAATTTTGCAACGATTCTATGTATTAAATTTCAAACCATTCGGTTGGGTAGGTTTTGCGCTGTAATATGCGGACGGACGGACGGACCAGACGACGACTATAGGTGCTGCGTATTTATATAATTACGAACACACCTAAAAAGGATGAATTCAATTTATCTGAATGTCTACCTATTCTTGCACATGTTGTTTCGATTTAGAAATGCATACTTTATAGCAGAATTTCGAAACTTTTAACGGTAAAAGTTTTGGATATTTCTAGCAGTATAAGAAATTTATTTACACTCTTTCATTAGATGCGTTCGTAAATATATAAATACGTAGCACCTATAGTCGTCGTCTGGTCCGTCCGTCTGTCCGCATATAACAGCGAAAACACTACCCAACCGAATGGTTTGAAATTTAATATATATTATCGTTGTAGAATTTTGTCGAGTCCATTTCAAATTTTATGAAAATCGAATCAAAACTTTAAAAAATATTAATAAAAGTTTTTAGGTGCGTTCGTAATTATATAAATACGTAGCACCTATAGTCGTCGTTTGGTCCGTCCGTCTGTCCGTCCGTCTGTCTGTCTGTCTGTCCGTCTGTCTGTCCGTCCGTCTGTCTGTCTGTCCGCATATAACAACGCAAAAACTACCCAACCAAATGGTTTGCAATTTAAAATATATTATCTTTGCAGAATTTTGTCGAGACATTTCAAATTTTATTAAAATCGAATCAAAACTTTAGGAGATATTAATAAAAATATTTATTAAGAAATTTGAATTTTTTTTTTTAAATCGGTGCTTTTTTGTTATACGAGCTTCCGATGGATGTTAAATCGTCAAGCGACCGAGATACTTATTTTATGACAGAAAATAATCTGCAGACGATATAATTCATTTCACAGAATTAAAAATCATCAAGATCTGAATATTTATATAACTAGCTGATACATATATATCTGAATATTTATATAACTAGTTAAGATATTTGTATGAACAGTGTCATAAAATATATACTTAACTAGCTGTTTAACCCGTTCTACGCACAGGATATCATGAATTTATTTCTAAAACGTGCGTACGAACGCACCTCGTTTGTAACGTTTGACGTACAATTTCCAACTTGTTTTTATTCTATTAAATTTTATCGTTCGTAAGGTATGTAATAAAAGCAAAAGTCATGTGACTGAAGAAAACAAATACGGGCAAATCTCTTCTTTTTTCATTAGGCCAGACGGCCATTTTTGTTAAAAATTATTTTTTCCAATAAAATTGCATAAAAGTTAAATTTTTAGAAAGGTCTTTTTGGGGTCTGAGAGTCATGATCGGCGTAGATCTGCAATTTTTTTTTCGGAAATTCCAACATAGGGAAGAATGCAATAGGTAGTATTTTCTTAAGAAATCTACCTAAAAAACACAACCGGTATTTAGACAAGAATTTGGTCATTATTTCTTGGCTAAATTAAACCATTAAATAAGTAAGAAAACTTCTAAAATAAGGTTATATGCATATAATTTGAGAATGAATTATAAAAAAGACGAAAAACCGAACGTCAATTTAACCATGTCGGAAGTAATATTCCAAGTCAAGGGCGCGTGTATTTACATGAAGTTGAACTCACCCTGTTTTTACCCATCTCTTCCCTTCTACACTGTAAAAAAAAAGCTCGGAAACGTTATTCTATCTGGTGGGGAAGCAATGTGGACCATCGGTTCTGTTATGTTTCCGCATATTTCGGAAAATGTTTAGTAACGTTTCTGCATATTTCGGAAAAGTATTTAGTAACGTTTCCGTATATTTCGGAAAAATATTTAGTAACATTTCAATTTTATGTATATTTCGGAAATGTTTGTGTAAAATATTTGTGTGTTTCGGAAATGTTTCTGTGTATTTCTGCATCATAATTTCTTTTATTTAGGAGAACGATACACTTTTTTAAAAGAGTTCATATTATCCGATTCAATTTTATTGCATATTAATATTAAATTTGCAGTTAATCTTTTGTTGTACATACAAAGTTAAATAACTCGTTCGATGGTTTCTTTATACTCTTGTTCCATGAATCTATAATAAATATTAGATATTTGATTGGTGAATAATATTACAGTACTAGTATTAATAAAGTACAGATAGCACAGTTTATACGTCTTTATCATCTTTTCGTTTTGAGATTGGTTCCGATTCATAACTTTTCTAATGATGAAATGTATCGTTTATATGACAAAAAAAATTCCTAATTTCACTTATACTATACGTTTTTCACTCAGTTTTTATGAATCAGATATTTGTAAATAAATAACGTTGAAAATGTGATTTATAGATCTATAAATAATTCTTTTTTTTTTTTTTTTTTTTTTTTTTTTTTTTTTAATACAGCCTCATGAGTTCCATCCTCTAAATAGATGCATAATGAAACTGTTTAATTTCGCTGTACTTATAAATAGAAAGATTTTAGTAATACCTTAAAAAAAAAAATCTTGTAAATAGATATACTATTCCAAAATATTTTATATCTGTGGTAATTATTTTATTTTCACGAATTGTATACTTATAAATAGATATATTGTTAAAAATGTTTTGTCTATTTGTAAATATTTTTAATATAGTGTTTTACAATTGTCATGCTTCTAAATATATTCATTTATTAAAGGTATTATTTTATTCATATAACTTGAGAAGTGCTGAGATAACCTGAGAAAATATATATATTTTTATAAGTATACAGTTCATGAAATAAAATAATTATTTACAGATACGAAATCTTTTGACATAATATCTGTACTTACAAGATTATTTAAAAGTATTTAAAATAATACATCTATTTTGGGAAATAAAGCTTTTTCATAATGCATATGTATCTATTTACAGAATGGAATTCGCGAGACCGGATTTTAAAAAAGAATTATTTATAGATTTATAAATCAAATTTTCAATTACATTTATTTATAAATATCTGATTCATGAAAAATGAAGGAAAAACGTATAGTATAAGTGAAATTAGGAATTTGTTCTGTCATATAAATGTTTGTTCTGTCGGAGTAGATGAGCATGCGCAAATATTACTTCATTTCGAATTCCATTTGTAAATATTTTTAATATAGTGTTTTACAATTGTCATGCTTCTAAATATATTCATTTATTAAAGGTATTATTTTATTCATATAACTTGAGAAGTGCTGAGATAACCTGAGAAAATATATATCTTTTTATAAGTATACAGTTCATGAAATAAAGTAATTATTTACAGATACGAAATCTTTTGACATAATATCTGTACTTACAAGATTATTTAAAAGTATTTAAAATAATACATCTATTTTGGGAAATAAAGCTTTTTCATAATGTATATGTATCTATTTACAGAATGGAATTCGCGAGACCGGATTTTAAAAAAGAATTATTTATAGATTTATAAATCAAATTTTCAATTACATTTATTTATAAATATCTGATTCATGAAAACTGAAGGAAAAACGTATAGTATAAGTGAAATTAGGAATTTGTTCTGTCATATAAATGTTTGTTCTGTCGGAGTAGATGAGCATGCGCAAATATTACTTCATTTCGAATTCCATTTGTAAATATTTTTAATATAGTGTTTTACAATTGTCATGCTTCTAAATATATTCATTTATTAAATGTATTATTTTATTCATATAACTTGAGAAGTGCTGAGATAACCTGAGAAAATATATATCTTTTTATAAGTATACAGTTCATGAAATAAAATAATTATTTACAGATACGAAATCTTTTGACATAATATCTGTACTTACAAGATTATTTAAAAGTATTTAAAATAATACATCTATTTTGGGAAATAAAGCTTTTTCATAATGTATATGTATCTATTTACAGAATGGAATTCGCGAGACCGGATTTTAAAAAAGAATTATTTATAGATTTATAAATCAAATTTTCAATTACATTTATTTATAAATATCTGATTCATGAAAAATGAAGGAAAAACGTATAGTATAAGTGAAATTAGGAATTTGTTCTGTCATATAAATGTTTGTTCTGTCGGAGTAGATGAGCATGCGCAAATATTACTTCATTTCGAATTCCATTTGTAAATATTTTTAATATAGTGTTTTACAATTGTCATGCTTCTAAATATATTCATTTATTAAAGGTATTATTTTATTCATATAACTTGAGAAGTGCTGAGATAACCTGAGAAAATATATATCTTTTTATAAGTATACAGTTCATGAAATAAAATAATTATTTACAGATACGAAATCTTTTGACATAATATCTCTACTTACAAGATTAAAAAATATATTTATTAAAAAGTATTAAAAATAATACATCTATTTTGGGAAATAAAGCTTTTTCATAATGTATATGTATCTATTTACAGAATGGAATTCGCGAGACCGGATTTTAAAAAAGAATTATTTATAGATTTCTAAATCAAATTTTCAATTATTTTTATTTATAAATATCTGATTCATGAAAAATGAAGGAAAAACGTATAGTATAAGTGAAATTAGGAATTTGTTCTGTCATATAAATGTTTGTTCTGTCGGAGTAGATGAGCATGCGCAAATATTACTTCATTTCGAATTCCATTTTTAAATTTTACACGGAATGAGTGTAACATTTCCGAATTTTTCAGTAACCAACATTTTACACTACCTATTCGGACACTTTTCCGCTATGGAATGTAACATTTCTGACTTCTTCAGAGTATTCACCGCTTTGAATATTTTTCCAAAAATACGTGTAGCGATTCCGAAATAACAAGTAATTGAGGAGAACACAAAGTTTACTATAAATTTCCGGAAACCTTTCCTCCTTGTGCCGAAACTCTTCTTGTTTGGCACATATATTTTGTTTGACTATTTTAGATGATTTTTAGTTAAGAAATAAAGTGGAAATCGGATTCCGGACAAATGACATTTTACCCTCTTTATAGAGCTCTCATTTTCGAAGGCGTTGGTATAGCAAGAGCGTGCATTAATTTCCTGATTTAAGGCTTAAGGCCCGGTGCCCTCTTGGGATTTCGACTCCTAAGCTTCTGAAGAATTCTTGTACGGTTCCCAAGTGTTATGCGGTAGTTTCGTCTCTACATAGGCTTTGCTATTGTAACGACCTTTGTCAACTGCTTGGGTGCAGGGGAGTGATGTGCAGGTGGCAGTGCTCCCCTTGGCCGAAGAGCCTACCTATGGAGGTGTCCCAGGTAAACTGGGCTCTTCTTGGTGGATCACTCGTTTGGGTTCACGAGAACCTGGGATCGGTGGTGAAGTACGCCTGCCTTCGGCAGCGTCGTTTATTTTTCTCTCTAGATTAGCAAAAATGACAACTCTGCGCCGCACATAGGAGTATTTTATGAAAAATGTGGACAAAAATATTTTGTGAACTATATCAAATTGAAATGTTGTAAAAAGCTATTTAGAGTCATTATATATAATTTTTTAACAAAACATATATATTTTTTTTACGAATTTATAAAAAAAACTTTGTTTTTTAAAAAGTAAACAATCTATTTAAAACAACTCAGAATAAACGTTTATGATATTTAGTAAAATATTCTTTTTTTTTTTTTTTTTTTGCATATTTATAAAAAGTTAATTATTTAACTTAGATTCATCTTCATCTTCATCTTCCTCTTGTTTTGGATGTTGTCTGTATGGTGTTTCTGGGAGTAATAGTTCTATTGTTTCGCTAGAAAATGGCTTGCTTTTTTTTTCTTAGGCTTTGGTCTTGAACTACTTATACAAGGATCAGAATTTAGTAAAAGTGTACTAAAAACATCTTTATTACATTGCTCTCGAGAAAATTTTCAGGAAAATTCTTGCCTATATTGGCCGAAATGTTTGTTTCTAGCTGCAGCAGCCTTCTCCGAAAGTTGGCCGATAGGCAATATTGCATGTTTAATTACTGTGGACCCATGTACTAAAACTTTATGTACTGTTGGTGACATTGGGTGCCACCCATCATATAATTCTACATAAAGCTTTGCAGTTTCTTCGGTGTAATTTTCAAATTTCTTAACATTAATTCTATGTCTACTGGACAGTGCCTCTAAAATTACTTTGAACATTTTTATAAGGTCAATATTTATTCCAGTGATTCGGGAAGCAGTATTGGGATCCACAAAAAATCTTCTTGATATATTTCCATCTTGCGTGTTGCCAAAACCTGCCTTGGGAATATCTACTAGACCCATTTCTTCTTTAAAACTACATTGAATTCGTTTTTTTTTTTTTTTTTTTTTTTTGTTTCTGCCCCAACTTTTTTGTCTTCATTGGTTCTCGCTTGCCACTTTTTTAAAGGAATTTTATATGACAAATGCAAAAGTGATTCAAAAAATCGAATCCGTGTATGAAGAATTGATAAACCGAATCGTAAGGCATCAGGATTCCCAGGATTCTTCTTCTCCAATTTATTAATTTTTTTTTAAGTTTCTCCACATATGTAGCATCTTATTGTTGATGAAGTACTTGTCGCACCATTGCAAACCTTCGCCTCTACCATAGTAGATATCAGCGTGTGTTTTACGTAATATAAACTACCATTAGTAGTAGGTATATCAGTTTTCTTAAGATGTTTAACTTGATTTTCAATGTATTTAATTTCTTCATTAGTAATATCGTTCGTTTCATGAACAAAACGAATGCGTATTGGCCTGCAGAACCCTGTAGCGGAAAGTAGAGGGTTCTGCCACAAAATCTTTTATTGGTCGCCAATTTCGACAGCTAATTTTATGTTAAGCCAATGTTCATTTACCTTTAGAAAGCAACTTTTTGCCCTGTTGGCAGCATCCCATGTTTCTTTAAAATCCGAACTGAAACGGCTTAACGAACGTTTTATTGATTCTTGTTCATCTACTGGGCATTTCGTCATTTCTATAACTGTGCTTTCCATGAAACATAATTTTCCATCTATTTTCTTATTAGGACAATCTTGCATCAGGTCAAACAGCAACTTTATTGAAACATCTTTTGCTATCACTGAAGTTTCTAAAAGAAAATGAAGATTTTTCGTTTTCAAAATATCGTCATCTTCTGATATCTTTTTTTATAAAACGGTAAAAAACAAATTGGGGCAAATTGGGGCAAGATTTTATTTTATGAATATAACAAGGAATATCTAAATTTTATATTCCAACAAAAAGTTTTGCCGGGAAAAGGGCGAAACGTATTTATAAATCACTAATAATTTAAAAGAACTAGTAAAAATTACATTTATTTTTAAAGCTAAAACAATGTGGCTATATTCATAATTATTTTCCTTTATAGCTAAAACTAAATACAGTAATTTAAGCCACATACCTTCCACTTCTTTGGCCAAAAAGGGTTTTTTTCATATTTCCACTCTATACAAGGATAAATGCATTTAAATAATGCGCTTCTCACCACAAAGCTGAGAAAAGAAACATCTGCTATGCACGACAGCTGTGTTCAGACTGATAACGCGACGGGGAGTGTCACCGAACATTCCTAAGATAGTGTTTACGTGAAGCACTGACTACTAATCTATACAAACAAATAAAGTATTGCGGTTTTTAACGAAGTTCATTTTTCGACTTTTGTCCAGCTTTTTTCCGAAATACTCCTCCGTGCGCCGGCCGTGGTTATTGAAGTCAACTCTGCTGGTAGCTACGGTATTGTATTTTTGCAACGTAACTGTAAACGTTCAGTTTACAAGTTGAGTGTCTAAAGATACAGCTGTCATTTATGTGTGTGATATAGTTTGGATAATATTTTAACGCAGAAAAACATCTATTATTACTACCTGCACCACCAATTCCCTCCAAGTCTTTAATAAAATTGCGTACACTATGTAAAAAAAAAAAAAATAATCTCTCAAATTGACAGTAAAAAACTGCCAATTTTGGCACCAGTGGAAAACCGTTTAATTTACAGAAAATATATGTACATAATGATATTTTACCCTCTAGATTAGCAAAAATGACATCTCTGAGCCACCGGATTTTTACATACAAATAACAGTTTATTTTTTCTGTAAAAATTACAAAATCCACATTTTATTTTTTACATGAAAAAACTGATTTTCTTTCAAACAGTTTTTTAATGTAAAAAATACAATATTTTTCTGCCAAAATTACCGATTTGTTTTTGAGTATACTCTGATTATATCAGTGTTGATACTGAATCAATTATTACACAGCTGAATCTAACAGTATTAAAGATTCAGGAAAAAAGAATGGGGGACAGATGTTAACAGTATTAACCCTTTTAGGGGCAAGCAATTGTGTTCCTGTAACGTCGAATTCACACCAGTATTTACGAAGGAATTTAGTGCAAAATAAGGAAAAGCAATTTTTCAACTTTTCCCGTCAAAGTTAAAAAAGTAAAATTTAATTAAAAGTTTCTGGTTCAAATCGGATTAAAATTAGGTGGGATATAATATATCCCACCGCCCTGCAAAGGGTTAAAGAATCACGAAAAAAGAATGGGGGGGCGGATGTTAACACTATTAAAGATTCACGAAAAAAGAATGGGGGGCGGATGTCGTTATAAAATACAATTTAGAAAACAGCCGCCTATTGTTGTTAACACATTTCTCTTCTTAATAAAGCTGTCTTAACGAATTGAAATTTCAAATTTAATTTTTTTACCGAGTGGCTTCTAGAATACAGATTAGTCATTGCAAAATTTGGTTAAAGTTAACTAAGTACAGAATCATTAACAAGTAGTTCAAAAGCCAATAACACATCACGTTTTCTAATTTTTTGATGCGATCTCGCACGAAAATTATTCCATTGTGGTAGATCCAAGGGTAGACATAAAAAGTATTCCGGGAGCAAAAACGGTCTTTTGAAATTTCATTGCAAAACGTCTCTAACAATACTTGATAGGGATCTTATTTATTATAAGATATACTTTACACAGTTAACTAGATGTCCTTAAGGTTTCATTCGATTTAACGAGCCTTACGTTTTAATGATTCAAAGATAAGGTTTTAACCCTATTAGACTTGATGTTCATTCTAATAGCAATAATATACAGGGTGTTTCCTCTTATCGTTGACCAATAGCTAACTCATATACCATTAGTTTTAGAGATATAGTTCCAATTGCAAAAACGTTTCAAATGCTTTTCTTCATCCTAATAAAAATCCATTTCTGCCAAAAATAGTTATTATTATTTTTTTTTAAGTTACGAAATTTAGTTACAGAAATAAGTTATTTAGAAAAAAAATTGTCCATGTTCTGAGGGCCTGATTACCGCCGGGGCAAACTTCCATCAGTAAAAACTAATAGAAATTTTTGCTTTATTTATGACAGAAATTTTGCATGAATAAGGCTATTAAATAAAACGAAAATTTCTATTAAAATTTACTGCCTTACTTGATAGAACATAGATAATTTTTTTCTAAATGTAATTTATAGAACCAAGAGTCGATAGGAAATAAAATATTTGAAAAATAGATGAAATTATATGTTTGTTAAATTGTATGTTTTTACCTCCGAGTCGCAGACAAGTTTTATGGTTACGAAGTGTCTAATATTAAGTGGTTTTAGAGTGTATTTCCTTTTAATTAGTATATAAATGCCGTTAAGCAACTTCTTCTTCATACTGATTTATTTACAAGGTGACTTTTAATTAACCTACAACTTTTAACTGAAATAATTCTTGAGTCGTTGCAAATAGCACTACAAACATTTTTTTATTGAAAAGAACGTGGAAAAGGTATTTAATGGATAAGGGTTTCAAAGTCGGAACCTTCAGAGGTGATACAATAGCGTTAATTAGTCACAAAGTTGACAGCAACAAAATGGAGCGTTTATTTTTTTATGCATGAAATTGAGTCACTTTGAGTCAGATATGAAACTTTTGAGGCTAATAAGGTCTGTCGGCTTCTTCTTGTACACGAAATATTTCATATGACTTCAAAGATAGAAATCGCATGGATCCATATCTGGTGAATAAAGTGGCCAATGCAATGCACTACGATAACGATTTGGGTATTGATTGGTGATAACTGGCTTCTGGATGTTGAATACCACTTCCGCAGAAATTGTGTTGCATTTTCACCACATAAATATTAATTTTTAACAATAAAAATACGACCTTCAGTTGAATATGAAGCTTTGGGAGACATTTTCAAAATTGCGTGGAACTGACACTATACAAATTCCTTTTATGTTCTCTTTCACTGCACGCATTCGTGCCGGCATCTAGTGAGGCCTAGGAAATTATTTCAGTTTAAAGATGTATAGGTTAATTAAAAGTCACCCTGTATATGCATTTATATTAAAAACATAAGTCTAAGGATCTATACTTAAGGTAAAGGCAGACGAAAAGAGTAAGTAGTTTTCAATCTGCATGTTACCTTTAACAACAGAATATTTCATTTTTTTCCCAGAATTCCATGTTATAATTATTAAATATTCCTTGTGATTATTATCTGATTTAGAAAGTTTTCAATTAATCGATATATAAACGAAACAAAAGTTTTCGGAACCTACAAATATGCACATTCAGCAGCAAAATTTTAAGCTATGAAGCTAGAAGGCACTGTCACAATCATTGCTGGTGGGTATTATAACAATTTAAACGTATTAAGCGATAAAATGAGTATCGCTATAATATAGACCATTATGATTGTGATGGCAGGAGCTTAAGGAATATGAAAAATTGCACATTGAACAGTACAAATAAGTTAATTTTTCAAATGATACCGAGTTAATTAAGCTATCAACCATATCATTTTCAGTAATTGTTATTACTAAAATTTTGTACATAAATTTTCAATTTTAATGAGAGAAATATTTATCTTACAGATTATATTTTCCAAGTTAATGTTTTCAGGTTGGGAAATGGAATGTTTTAATCAAGATGAAAAAATATGAAGGAAAAATCACCAGAATGTAGCAATTAGAAAAATTTTAATATAATATTTCAAAGATGAAATTTCAAATTTTCCAATTTTTCCAAGTGGAAATAAACCTTTCCGAAAAAAAAAATAATAATAAGAGAGGTAAAGGGGTTAAAATGATGAATAAGAGTCAGTTTACCTCTTTGTTACACAATCAAGTTTAATAATTTATTTAAATTGCCGCTTTAGGATCTGTTTAGGTACAGCAGCAGATACGTAAAAAATATCAACATGTAGTAAAACCTGTCTACAATTTTATTGAAGGCACTGGGGAAAAAAAGTATCGCTATAAACAGGGTCACGGCCGATTGATGATTGGAAACGCGAAGAAAAATATTAATAACATCTATGTGCAAGACTAATATAGCGTTTTATGATAATTTTGGATTAATTATTCAAAATGTATTTATATATAATAAATTATTCATTAGAAGTTATGAGGAAATACAAGGTAACGTTCCATAAAAACCGAGAAACTCGTAAAAAAAAAAAAAAAAAAAAAAAAAGTACAGATAAGCCAAAATGTAGTATACCCTCTACGTCTTTTTTTCAGGGCGTATCACAACGCCATTTTCTTAAAATCGGCAAAACGCACCCTGCCGTTTTTAAAAGTTGTGATCTAGTTGTATCCAGAGATTTCTTGTAAAATTCCTTCCAGTACCACAGTATTTTTCAATATGAGTATCTAAGTACTTGTAAAAATTAGAGAAACCTCCTTATGCTTTAAGAAAAACAGATTATTAACTGTATTCTGGATGTGTTGGAAAGTGTTTCATAATCTGTGCTTGATGCATGATTTTTCTTTCTTGTTTTATTATTATTCGGATTATTTAAGTATTTAAGTTCGACTACCTATCTGTTAAATTTTTGTTATATATTTATTTTATTTTATTTATTTATTTACTAATGTATTGACAAAATTCTAATTCCTTCGTGTATTTCTATCATCATTTAGCAGTTTAAATGCGCCACTAGATTCAAACAAACAAACAAAAAAAAAACAAGAACAAAAAATCATGCGTCAAGCATAGATTATGAAACATTTTCCAACACAGCCAGAAAACTGTAACGAAACTTCACCGTTAAATAAGGTGAAAAAATATATGTAAGAAAACAGTTTAGAATACATACCACATTTAAAAATACAGTTTTCGAAATTACCTTCCAGTGTCAAAAAAGTAGTCGAATTATTTTGTGCCGCCATCATGATTAATAGATGTGGATATATAGCTGGACAAAATTTAGTTCAGTTAGAATACTTACAGTTAGCAATTTTCACCAATCGATGGAAATGCACTCGAAATCCTTTGTACCTGTATATTATCTGGATACTTCTGTACACACCACATATTAAGCTAAAAGGCAACTTAAAACTCACTCGCAGCAATTACCAACCGTAAACGACAATGTATATTTTTCTTTGCGTAGCCCTGTATATGAATTTATTTATATTCCACAAAATTATATTAGTATACTAAATATATTATTATAGTTCAGCAAGAAAATGCGTAACACAATTAAAAACTACCCTTAAACAATTTACTCCCATAGTCTGTAATACTTACGGATTCCTTTGTGTAGCCCTGTATATGAACAACCGAGTTTATAAACACACACGTACAATGAAAAAATTTAGTTAAACTTAAAAACGCAAACCAAAGTTGAAAACGCACTTATCACACATAGACTGTAAATATCGCACATGTACTGTAACCGATATCATTTGTGTGTCCCTGTAAATAAACGCAATGCACACCACACTTTCAAACGAGCAATTTATAGTGAACCTCAGTAATGCATATAATTTTCATTATGTTTGAAATAGTGAAATATCACTAAATTACACTGCAAACGATTTTTCCCGATAGAACAACATGTAACAGAATTCTTTTGATTGACCCTGTAAATGAATAATGAATGCTTTGCATCCCATATTCTACAAAAGCATGTTTTAATGCGCTTCATAATTATATATTAATTTCATCATGTTTCAAATGGCATAATATCATCAAAATGCACTTGAAACGATCATTTCCCATTGACTGTAATGTAACGGAACACTTTTGACTGTCCGTGTAAAAAAAAAAAAAAAAAAAAACTATAAGTGCTACACACTTTAGTTGAAATAGGGAACATGCTATAGTAAACAACAATAACATACAAAAATTTCAGGGCTATCCGAGTATTTTTACGCGAGTTAGAGCATGGTCAGACGGCAGACAAACCGAAGTCATAAACGCTTTTCAACTAGGTTGGAAAGTGCTAAAAAATGGAAAACATTGCTTTGGAAATTACCAAAATTACAGTAAAGAGAAAGAAGTTTTTAATAATACAACCCGAATGACTAAAAAAAAATCCGCAAGAAAAAACATTGAAACCAACTTTAATAAAAAAATCTCAAAATCTTAAATTTTTACCTAAATTAGAAATGCTTCCTGTTCACATTACGGAAGAACAACCGAATTTGCAACATTAAACCAGAAAAAGAGAAATAAAAGGGAAAAAAATCAGATCCATCAGTGAAATTGTCTTATCGATTTCATCTAAAAGAATTCTTTCTTCGTCTCATTAATGTAGTCCACTTTGAGAACAATGTATTACATTAAAAAAGAACAAAAAAGGAATAATAACTTTTAAAACATGATAATGTGACTATCCTCTTGTTCTTGTAAAGTTACCCCATCTTTTTTTTTTTGCTTTGTTAGTTTTCGCTTAAAAGGCGTTGCCAACTTTTCTGACTTAATTATTATCATTTATCTATCGATATATGAGTTACTAGCACAGGTCAGTTCATCTAAAACTGGTTTTTTCTTCCGAAGAACATTATGGCAACATGTTTTTATTTTAGCTTATTTTGTTTTATTTGGTGAAATGCCAGGATTTCTGTTTTTCTCAAAAGAGAGAAATTCATTTCTCTTTTTCTTCGAGAATAATTTATTTTTATGTATGAATTAGCAGAAAGAAAGCTGAGAATGAATTTGATATCGATTTCGCTTTATCTGTGGAATGCTGATATTTGATGAACGTTATGTAATAATCATCCTCAGGGTTTTAAACAGAAATGTTTTTCGATCTTAATTTCTCGTTTTCTGGGCCAAAAGAAAATGTAGTAAAACATGAATTATCCATAAGCTGGCCAAATTTTATTATAGGATTAAATTTTAAAGATTTTACAACTTTAAAAAGCATAACTTTTTTAACTTATAAAAAAAATAGCATAAAGTCATATTTAATTTTAAATTTCAAAAGTTTTTTAAATTAAAAACTGCTTGAAAAAAATTTCGCCGAAATTTAAGTTTTTTAGCAATTGTTTTTTTTAATTTCATGAATTTATCAACTTTTTCACATTTTAAAAGTTTTAAAATCAAAAACTATGTGAATTACGTGACTTCCGTTCCCAAAATTTGCTGAAATTTAATGTTTAATTTTTTTAAACTTTACGATTTTATCAACTTTTTTAAATTTTAAAAGTTTTTTAAATCAAAAACTGCGTCAACTGTGGAAACTACTTGACATCCGTTCTCAAATTTCGCTGAAATTTAATTTTAAATTTCAAAAGTTTTTTAAATTAAAAACTGCTTGAAAAAAATTTCGCCGAAATTTAAGTTTTTTAGCAATTGTTTTTTTTTAATTTCATGAATTTATCAACTTTTTCACATTTTAAAAGTTTTAAAATCGAAAACTATGTGAATTACGTGACTTCCGTTCCCAAAATTTGGTGAATTTTAATGTTTAATTTTTTTAAACTTTACGATTTTATCAACTTTTTTAAATTTTAAAAGTTTTTTAAATCAAAAACTGCGTCAACTGTGGAAACTACTTGACATCCGCTCTCAAATTTCGCTGAAATTTAATTTTAAATTTCAAAAGTTTTTTAAATTAAAAACTGCTTGAAAAAAATTTCGCCGAAATTTAACTTTTTAAGCATTTGTTTTTTTAATTTTACGAATTTATCAACTTTTTCACATTTTAAAAGTTTTAAAATCAAAAACTATGTGAATTATGTGACTTCCATTCCCAAAATTTGCTGAAATTTAATGTTTAATTTTTTTAAACTTTACAATTTTATCAACTTTTTTAAATTTTAAAAGTATTTAAAATCAAAAACTGCGTCAACTGCGGGAATTACTTGACGTCCGTTCTCAAATTTTGCTGAAATTTAACTTTTTAAGTTTTTTTTTTCTTTTGGTAAACTTCACGAATTTATCAACTTTTTTTTAATTTCAGAAAATTTTAAAATCAAAAACTGCGTGAACTATGTGACTTCCGTTCCCAAATTTCGCTCAAATTTAACTTTTAAGCTTTTTTTTTTTAATTTTACGAATTTATCAACTTTTTTAAAGTTTAATAAAAGCTTTTAAAATCCAAAACTGCGTGAACTACAATTTCAGTGAAGTTTGGGAACATTTCGTCATCTTAATTATCCGAAGATTGTTCATCTGGAAAATGAGTTATACGAGAAGTTTTTACCAGCACGTTTTCACGCTACCATTTATTTTTTTTTCCTTTTTTAAATTTAAATTTTATTTAAATTTTGTTTAAATGATGGAGTTACTTATTACTTTCAATAGCTAAAACAACAACAAGAAGAAGGAAAAATCATGCATCTGGCATAGATTATGAATCATTTTCCAACATACTAACAGAATATTATTAAGAAATTTAATTTTTTAATACGATGGAATGAGATATCTAAATAAGGAATTTAAGAAATACATAACTCAATAAAACTCCATTTTCAGCAATGGCTGCCCCTATTCGAAGTCTTTCATGCAGCCCTGTATAGGATCTACAGAATTTGTAAACAACCCGTAGTACACTAAAAGTGACATAAAATTGCATATCACAGCGGAAAGAGAACTTTTAGCAATGACCGATCATAGTCAGTCCTTTAACCGAATTATCTTGTACATTAATGTTAAATCCTATGCACTTTATAATATATAGAAAACCTTAGTGAACCTTTTAAATTTCATTATATTTCAAGTATCATAACATGTTCAAAATGCACCGCGAGTGATTGCCCCCCCCCCCCCCATAGATCATAATGTAAAGCAGGGCTTAATTTCTAAGAAAAAAGTACCGGAGCCCTAATATCCTGTCGTACTAACACCCGTAGCGCCCCCTCCCCTCCGCCGTCACTCCAATCTGCCTATTTATATTTCATACATTATTTTTAAAATTTAAAGCATTGTTTTTTTATTTAGCAAAATAAAAATTTTAAATACATCTATCTGCGTGTACTTAGCTATCCACTATTTCCCTTTTTGCTGTTACTATTTCGAAATAGAAACCTTTGCCTAATCTTAATGTTAATTAATCGCATAAATCTGTGATTCAATAAGCTCACGATTATATGATTCGGAAATAGTGTTGACACAAAAAATGAATAGTTTGCAGCTATGCAGAATAGAAAAAGACTATATCTGTTGACTCTTTATTCTGATCAAAATAGCATTAAAATGATTTGAAATGGAAATAAATAAAATTTTGAATTTAAGACAGATTGAGCTCGAACCTGCCCAAACAAGAAGACTGATATAACAAGAACGAAAAATCATGCGTCAAGCATAGATTATGTAACACTTTCCAACGCTTCCAAAATAATTTTACGAATCATACTCTTTAATAAGCTAAAAGATAACATCTAAGTAATCCGAATACTTTTATTCAGCCCTGTATAGGATCTATAGATTTGTATATATACTACATAGGATGCTAAATTTTAGTTCAGTTAGGAAACACGTAGCACAGTTTAAAATTCTCCGTCTGGAGTTAAATAATACGGAAATGTGTTCCCGAACTTTTGTACTTCCCTGTATAGGATCTACAGAATTTATACACACCACGTAATATACAAAAAGCGATTTAAAATTAAAATCGCGTTCAGTAACTTAAAACGCACTTCCAGGAATTATTGTTAACATACAGTAGAGAATTCTTTTGTGTGTCCCTGTAAATGAACGATGACTGCTATACACACACTATTCTGTAGTAAGTCTCTTGTAATGAACCTTATATAAATTTCAATGCGTTTAAAATAGGGAAACATTATTTAAATAAACCGCAGACGATTTTTCTCCATAGACGTAATGTAACGGAAATCTTTTGACTGTCCCTGTAAAGTAAGTATAAGTGCTATGCACACCCTATTCCATATTAAGCTTCTTCTAATGCACCTTAGTGATATATATAAATTTCAATGCGTTTAAAATAGTGAAACATTATTTAAATAAACCGCAAATGATTTTTCCCCATAGACCGCAATGTAACGGAATTCTTTTGAGTGTCCCTGTAAAAAAACTATAAGTGCTACACATTTCCGTTGAAATAGGGAACATGCTATAGATAACGATTATAACATACAAAAATTTCAGGGCAATCCGAGCATATTTACGGGAGTTAGAGCACGGACAGACGGCAGACGGCCAGACAAACCGAAGTCATAAACACTTTTCAACTAGGTTGGAAAGTGTTAAAAATCGAGACCGTTTCATTTCCATCTCTTACGAGAGCGACACATCACATCACTTATAAGTGTTTTGATACAAAAGGAGGCAAAAGAGTGGAGATGAGAGAGAAAGGAAAGGGCAATTTAGGATTCATTTTTCGGAAGTGTTATTGCACTGGGCTCCGGAGCGCAGTGTGTATGAGCTCCGGTGAATTCTGGCCAATGTATAAATTTTTACTAAAACCAGAGAAGTACCGGAGCTGGGCTCTGGTGTGCTCCGGCGCAAATTAAGCCCTCGTGTAAAGGAATTATTTTGTACGTCCCTGGTAATTGAACTATAAATGTTAGTAATTGTATACTTCGGTACAAGCATGCTGTAGTCCACCTCAGTAATGCATATTAATTTAATTATGTTTGAAATATCGTAACATCCATAAAATGCGCCGCAAACGATTTTTCCTCATATACTATAATGGAATGGAATTCTTTTTTTGTGTCCCTGTAAATGAACGATTAGTGCTACACACTTCATTCTCAATACCGAACATTCTATAGTAAAATTCAATGTTGTATAAAAAAATTCATAGCAATCCGAGTATATTTACGAGAGTCAGAGCATGGACAGCCAGACAAACCGAATTCATAAACGCTTTCCATCTATGTTGGAAAGTGTTAAAAATGCTGGATTTAGATTTTAAATTTTGGCGATCTATTCAGCTATTAACTTTTTGGCTTGCGGCTAATACGATAACCTTTATCGTTTTTATTAAATTTCAAAACTTTATTTGAATACATAATTGATATTTTTCATATGAAAATGCTTTTTGGTGTTATTAGTAAGGTAATCTAAATATATATGATACTGAATATAAATTCTATTACAGTTCTCAATGAAAAATATTTTTCACCTATGTTATGTACGGTACACAGAGCACAGTATTGCTCTGTAACCTGGGAAACCCGGGTTAGATCGCTTTTTTTTTTTTTTTTTTTTTTTATTATTATTTTCATCTGTTGAAAAAATGTTGTTACAAAAAAACTATATAGAAAACTTCGATTATGGAAGATTGTTGGGTCAAACTATATATTTATTATTGTTTTTTAATTAAATCAAGTTTTTTTTTTTTTTTTTTTTTAAGATTGCTTATAAAAACTGGAAATGATCCTGGTGAGGATTGATCCTGCAGATGTAGACTAATATAGGCATATTGATATGTTCTGATACAAATGTGTAGATGCTGAAGATCTAGGTGTGCGTGATGTGTAGATATAGGTAATCTGTTTAAACGTGTTTGTCTTTCAAAATAAAAATTAACAAGAAAGAAAAATCATGCGTCAAGCATAGATTATGAAACACTTTCTAACACATTCAGGATATTGTAGCAAAACTTCACCGGTTATAATAAGCTGAAAGATGATGTCTAAGTAAACAATTTAGAAAGCGCACAACGCATTTGAAAACTCAATTTCATCAATTACAGTCGGTTAAATATCCAAATTCTTTTTTTCATCCTGTATGTGATTTGTATATATAAAGCTACATAATATGCCAAAATTTAATTTAGTTAGGAAACGCATAACACGGTTGAAAACTCTCCTTCAGCAATTTTCGTCAGTAAGCGGAAATGTACTCGAATTCTTTTGTGCAGCCCTGTTTATGATCTATACAATTTATACCTACCAAGTTTTATGCAAAAAATTAGTTACATTTATAACACAGTTGATAACTACAGCAGTTGATAACACAATTGATAATTCCAGCACTTCAGCAATTTCCGTCAATAAACGGAAATGTACTCGAAGTCTTTTGTGCAGCCCTGTTTATGATCTATAAAATTTATACCTACCAAGTTTTATGCAAAAATTAGTTAAATTTATAACACATTTGATAACTACAGCAGTTGATAACACAGTTGATAATTCCAGCACTTCAGCAATTTCCGTCAATAAACGGAAATGTACCCGAATTATTTTGTGCAGCCCTGTTTACAATGAATAAAATTTATACACACCAAATTTTATGCAAAAAATCTAAATTTATAAACTCATATTACAATTTAAACCACACTTCCAACAATTTTCGCTCATAGATAGTACTGCAACAGAATTATTTTGTGTGTCTCTTTAAGAGTGATAAACACTATGTACACCAGCACACCGTATGCTTTAGTAGACATCTTATAGTGCACCTAAGTGATGTACATCAATTTCAATATGTTTGAAGTAATGCAACATCATTAAAACGATTTTTCCCCATAGACCATAATGTAACGGAACTCTTTTGAGTGCCCCTGTAAATGAACTATAAATGTTATACACTGCATTTTCAATAACGAACATGTCATTGTAAACTTCAATAACATATATCAATAACATGGCAATCCAAGTATATTTACATGCCTAGAAGAACAAAGAACCAGAAGGAGGATGACAAACTGGTTTAGCTCTGAAGCGCGCTGGGGCTGATGGGAAGGTTGTAATGGTGAACCCCACCAATATTGGCCTCTTGGAATTTCAACACCACTCCTATCGGCCTCTTGGAATTTTAACACTACTCCTAGTGGCCTCTTGAAATTTTAACACTACCGCTATTGGCTTGTTTAGAATTAGTTTCGGTAGCAAATACTAAATTTAAAAAATCCGGTGGCAAACAGGCAGCGGGGAAGATCCTGTGTAAAACACCCTTATCTTACTTCCAGTTCTTACTAGTTCCATGTTTACGTGAGTTAGAGCGCGGACAGACGGTCAGGCAAACCAAATTCATAAACATTTTTCAAATATGCTGGAAAGTGTTGAAAAGTATTTCTTTAAATTTTAACTCCTCTGGTGCGGAATTAACGTCTGCCAATAAGTCAGTTTATTTCTTAGTGCATTTTTTCTTGTTTGTTTTTATTGTACTTCTTTTATATGGTGTATTTAGTGTAATTTGTTTATTTTGTATTTTCTAGGATGACGGCAAATATGGTTACAAATATGATGTAAGGCATCCAGGAGGAAGTTCCCACGTGCACGTCAGGACTGGTAGTGACCGTAATACGAATTATTATCCAAGCAGCTTACACCATGGAGATCACATTTCAGATTCATCGTACAACGATCCTACCTACGTTGGACCTATTTATAGGCCAAACAGGGATAGACATTATCCTAAAAGTTATCATGGAGAACCTTCCTATGGCCACACTTATTCAAAAGTTCCAGTGTACGAAGAGCATAGTTACCCAAGATCACCATTTTATGGATCAGCACCTTCTTACGGTCATTCTCCGGCGCATGATCGTGGTCATTACGGATCTCATCATAATCCAGGTGTAATATCACAATCAAATATCGACGCAGGATCATTGTATCAAAAACCTGTTGCTGCTTTTGATCCAACGTACTCTAAACCTCAATTTGTACAGCAAGTATCTGTTGATGAACCAATCGTTGATAAATACGAGCAAGTATCTTTGGAGCCTATTTCCCAAAAAACATTGTTAAAAGATTATTCTGGACCAAGTAGTTATCCGCTTGGTAAAGCACAAGCTCCATCTTATAAAAAATATGAACAGTCCCCGATTGATCAACAAGTAGTCATTGAGGAGCAGTCCCCTATTGATCACAAAGTGTTCGTTGATGAACAGTCTCCTATTGATCAGCAAGTTATTGTTGATGAGCCGTCTCCTATTCATCAGAAGGTTTTTATTGATGAACAGTCTCCTATTGATCAAAAGGTTCTTGTTGATGAACAGTCTCCTATTGATCAGCAGGTTCTCGTTGATGAACAGTCTCCTATTGATCAAAAAATAATTGTTGAAGAACAGTCCCCTCTTGACCAACAAATTGTTATTGACGAACCTAAAGAAATCATTTTACAAAAGCCTGTCTATGAGAAACCAGAATTAAGTCAAATTTCAGTAGAAGTCCCTTCTATTAAAAGTATTCCAAACGTGAAAGGAACTCCGATTGTTCAGCAGTCATATGTAGCTAATGAACCTCCTGTTGTACAACAAGTAACTGATGACGATCCAAACCCCTTCACAAAGAAATCTCCAATCACTCAAAAGACTGTTGGGCATCCATCTCAAGCTGTTTATGATTCTCCGATTGAGCCATCTTTCTCTGACGTGGATCGTCATGCACCACCACAGTCATATAAAGCACCTCCGAGGTATCGCATCGTGCCTACAGGACCTCCTTATGAGAAGATTTCACATTTCACAAAAATTATACATGCCCCACCTCGACCATATTATCCACCTCGCTCGTATTATCCACCTCGAGGTTATCCTCAAAAGCATATAAAGACCGCTTATCCAGTATATAAGAAACCCCCTCTTTCTTACCATATTAAGTATCCTCCTCCTCCTCCTCCACCTCGACCAGTAACTAAAACAGTTTATCCTATTAGTAATCCATATTCACAAAAAACTGTAAACGCAAACATATACAGGAAAAATCCTCCAGTTTCACCATCTGTTAAGCTGCCCCCTCCTCCACCTGTCACTAAAACAGTTGTACCCTCTGCAGGAGTTCAGTATCACGTTGATCCTCCGATCTCTCAGTCAATTAAATTACCTCCTCCTCCGGTTACTAAATCAATAAAATCGCCCGTATCTCAAGTTCAAGAACATGTTGATGTGTATCCAATTTCTCAGTCTGTGAAATTACCACCTCCTGCACCAGTTACTAAAACATTTACACCACATCAGCAAGAACATGTAGATGCTGGAATATTACTGACAAAAAATGCCCCAGTATCGCAATCGATAAAATTGCCTCCTCCTCCTGCGCCTATAACTAAAACATTAATACAAGCTGATTTACCTCAATCGCAAGAGCAAGTAGATGTTGATATAATACCAACCAAAAATCTTCCTTATTCTGCTCCAGTTACTAAAACAGTAGTAGCAGCACCGGTATCTTATCCTCAGCAATATGTAGATGAAGATGTGCTATCAAAGAAATCACCAGTATCAGTTAAACTTCCTCCACCCCCAGTTACAAAAACTGTCGCAAGCGTGAAATTGCCTCCACCTCCAGTGACCAAGTCTGTCGCAAGCATAAAACTACCTCCACCTCCTGTGACCAAATCTGTTGTTCCAGCAAAACAAGAGAGTATAGATGATGATATAGTGTTGAAGAAATACCCACCAATATCTCAGTCAGTTAAAACTCCATCAGTTTCTCAAGTTGCCATACCAGTGATATTGCCCGAAGAGCAAAAATACGTTGATATACCGTCAACAAAGAACGCACCCTATTCTGTAAAGCAGCCACCTGTTCAGGTTCACCAACCAATAACCTTTGAAAAACCAACGTACGTCAAAGAACCATATCATGGACAAAAATCTATTGGATCATCTCAACGTAAATTGCCCTATGTAGAATCATATTTCAACAAACATCAGTACAGAGATCCTCTTCCTCCTGCTCCTTATACAGTTAAACGTCCCTACTCTGCACCACCTGTTTTATCAAATAAAAATCCACACTATAGTGATTCAGAACTCCACTTATACGTTCCATCCACGAAGAACTCCCCTCCCTCACATGGAGTGAAATATCCAATAGTTAGCAATGATCATTCTGTTGAACAACCTGTTAAATCAGCAGTAGGAAGTATTTCACCAAATACGCCGCATGTGAATTCGCACTTCAGCGCTTTATTATCTGCTGGTGACAAAGGAAATGAAGCTCCTCCTTCATATAAGCCACCTCATTCTTCTTCCCCACAATATCAACCAATAGATACACGTTATCCAGAAGATGGTCCCATCAAAAAATATACACCAGATTTTGATGATGGTCCTTCTTATTCTGGTTCTGTTCATGAAGAAGGATTCGGATCTAACACATCTCCTGACGACTCTCCACATTTTGACGACCACGTTGAGGAAAAATCTCCTTTTGACAAGTATCCAGTATCTCATGCTGTTCGACTTCCATCAGTTATCTCATCTCCAAAAGCGGACTCTATTTCCTCTGGTCTAGACCATGGACATACAATTGATGGAATTGGCGAATCGTCACCTCTGGATAAATATCCTCCAGTGTCCCACTCCATAATTTTACCGCTTTCACCAAAAGCAACCCCTGTTCCCAATTTATTTGCTGCCGTGCCTTCTACAGACTCCAACGGAGATGAAATTGGAGATTCTGAAATTTCCGCCCCAAAAAGTGAAGCTTTAATAAGTCCTATATCACACTCGGTGAGGTTGCCCCTTCCAATCCAAGGAAATAACTACAAAAATCACGAAAAATCAGACGAATCAAAGCAAAAATTTCCAGATTTTCCCGTAGAGTCTGCTTTCAATCATCCAGATCCAGTTGCCGATAAAGTTGCCGAATTGACCAATTCGTTTACTCCTGGAGAAAGTTACGACAACTCTAATTCTGAACTGAATGACTCGGATGCGCCTTCGATCGAAGAAGCTAAAGCAGAAATTGATAGACTTAACAGAGAAATTGGACGACCCTTTGGAAGCAGATTGGCAAGGCGTTCTAATTCTGGATTTGTTAGAATTCGTTGAACTGTTTTGGGAACGCAACTGGACGTTAGTGATAAAGTGTTTTATCATGCGTGTTTTTGAAGGGAAGTTCCTATTTTTATTTATTGTGAAATATTAAGAATCAAAATTTAAAGACGTCTATATGCGGTTATACACACTCGGCTTAAGGATAATGACCGGACACTTTCGATTTTGGACGTTTTATCGAATATCTACAGAAATGCTTGACGAATCGTCTTTAAACTTCGGAGATGTAAAGTACATGTTTGACCTCATATTTTTTAGTGATGATTTAGTCACGAGATCAATTATGGGGCGGCAATAAATTGAATAAAAATAATAATATTTGCGATCCTCCTGTAATATAAAATAGTTGAAATGGTCTGCCACTGTAGAAAATGACTATGCGGGCTTTGTACAACGTTTCTACGCATTTGTGTAAGCATAGAACGCATATTCGTGAAGATATAAACATTTGTATTAAAAATTCAAAAGTGTTTTGTTTGTAGCATGGAGAGTTTTCAAAAAAATGTAACGATACTTTCTGAAAACTTGACAAAGTGCAGAAGAAACATTACACTGAAATTATAAAATGAATATATTGAATATTTGATGCGATAATTTTAACGGCGCACGCGCAAACAATATATATATTTTTTTCTCATAATTTTCTAAGGAACTATATAGGGCTACGTTTATAAAAAGACCAGTGGAATATAGTAAAAAAATCAGAAAGATATTGGCGATACAGTGAGCTGAATTTCAATTTGTAGAAAATCCCTTATCATCCAGTTATTTTTAGAAAATAACTGAAATTCAACTCACTGTACCCGCGATATCTTTATGAATTTTCACGATATTCCACTGGCTTTTTCATACGAGTTACCCTATATAGTTTACTATAAGATTATTAAAAACAAATTGTTATCGTTAGCGCACGCGCAGTCAAAAATATTTCATACAAATGCTTATATTTCATCAAACATTTAATATATTTTTTCTAATTGTAATCTACTGTTTCTACTGTAAGTGTCGTTAAATTTGGTAGAAAATTCTGCATGCTATAAAACAAAAAATATTTGATTTTTTTTACAAAAACATTTATTTTGTCACGAATGTGCGTGGTATGCTTATACAAATGCATACAAACATTGTACAGGACCCACATAATAATTTTCTAGAGTGGCAGGCCATTTCGAGCATTTTATGTAACACGGTGATCGAAAATGTTATTATTTTTATTCAATTTTTTACTGGACCCCTTAATTGCTCTCGCGACTAAATCTTGCTGAAAAATATGAGGTCAAACATGTTCTTTACATCCTCGAAGTTCAAAGATGATTCATCAAGCATTTCTGTAGATATTAGACAAAACATCTAAAATCGACAGTGTCTGGTCCTTATCCACAATTTATGAGCATGAGTTTATTTCTTTTAGTTCTTGGCTCATTTTGAGGAATATTGCCATAAAAGATTAAAAATGTATAAATGTTGTTTAATAATATGTTGTAACTACTTAATGTAATAACTAACATTCAATGACTGTGACCTTTTTAAAAACTTTATTATGAAAATTGACGGATTTTAAAAGATAAGTTACGATAAAAGTGAAAAAGAGAAGGGAAGAAAAAAGTGTGATAAAATAGTTTAGAAGAAAAGAAGAAAATGTGATGTACAAAATGATGTGAAATATACGATTAATGTACTGATTCTGAACATTTTAATATTTGTATCTCTTTTTTCCATGTCGACTTCAACTGCGCTTTTTATAACAAAACTCTGCTAAAGCAATTATAAAAATCAATGTAATACGTAATCTGATAGCAATGTAGTTAAAATATTTTGCTATATATGGTAACTTTCGATTTATCATTCTTAGATTTTTCCTTTTCCAGAATTTCTTTATTGAATTTCTCCAGTCGTTTCTAAAACTCGTCGAGAAACATATAAAATCAATATAAAATGTATGACAGTATATACGTTCTAAATGAAATATTTTGTTATAAACAGTAGAACCTCGATTTATCATTCCTGGATTTTTCCTTTCCATTTATTTTTTGCTTGGATTTCTCTAATCCTTTTTAAAAGTCTGGTAAAATAATTATAAAAAAATAATATAATACGTATGCCATGGCAATTTTGTTCAATTATTTTGCAAAATACAGTAGAACATTGTTTGATGCTTCGATGGGCTTCAACAATAACTCGATTTATCTTTCGTAGATTTTTCCTTTTACGACATTTATTTATTGAATTTCTCCAGTGCTTTTTAAAACTCTACTAAAACAAATATAGAAACCAACATAAATAGCATGATTGTATATGTTCTAATTAAAATATTTTGCTGTATACAGTAGAACCATGATTTATCATTCCTAGATTTTTCCTTTTCCTGCATTTATTTATTCAATTTCTCCATTCCTTTTTAAAACTCTGCCCAAACAATTTTAAAAATAAATATAAAACGTATGACCGTACGTTCTAATTGAAATATTTTGCGATATACAGTAGAACCTCGATTTATCATTACTGAATTTTCCTTTCCCTTTATTTATTGTTTGGATTTCTTTTTTAAAACTCTGACAAAACAATTACAAAAGCAATATAATGCTTATGTCATAACAATATTGTTCAATTACTTTGCAATATACAGTAGAATCCTTCTTGATACTCCGATAGACCTCGACAATACCTCGATTTATCATTGCTGGGTTGTTGTTTCCTTTTCCTGCATTTATTTCTTGAATTTCGCCAGTCCTTTCTAAAACTCTGCCCGCAAACAATTATAAAAACAATATAAAACGTATGATCGTATATTCTAATTGAAATATATTTTGCTATATACAGCAAAACCTCGATTTATCATTCCTGCATTTTTTCCTTTTCCTGTATTTATTGTTTGGATTTCTCCAGTCCTTTTTCAAACTCTGATAAAAATAATTATAAAAAGCAGTTCAATACGTATGCCATAGCAATATAGTTCAATTATTTTGAAATACACATTGGAAAATTACTTCGATGAGCCTCGACAATACTTCGATTTATCGGTACTTTTCCTCTATAAGGGCCTTGGCGTTTTAAAAAAAGCTTATCGCAATTCGGGCTTCAAGAAATGAGATTTGTTGCCAAATGATACAAACAGCTATGAAAACAACAAACCTGACGAACTTTTATGCTTGTTTATATTCGATTTATATATATATATATAAACATTTTATTTATGTATATATTATTGTTTTTTATATACAATTTGTTTCTGTTTGTATATAAAAATAATACAGTAATAGTTTGTATATAATGGCTTCTTTATATTAAATAAATTGTATAAATATTGAAAAAATTGCTTGTGTTTTTGAAACTGTGAATAAGTTGCCTGAAAATATGTTGCCAAATTGCCTTCTCTCGCCAAGGCCATTTTCTCTATCGCGCCAAGGAACCTATACTGGAAAAGTACCGATTTATCATTGCTGGATTTTTCCTTTTCGACTACCTCTCTATTATTCTCGACTGACAACAAATTGGAATAACATAAATTAGTTAAAATCACTTTTCCAAACTTGTTGTAACAATCAAATCTTCACTTGAGCTTAATCTCAGTTTCATTTAGTCATTTTGACTGATTTAAATTTAATATGCAAAAATGTATATTATGTACTCAAAACTGAATCACAGGCACCTTCATACTCACTGGTCGGTGCCAAATTATAATAAGAAAGATATTGCATCATGATGTAAGAAATTATGTAAAAAAATACTTTTCTATTTCTTGAGTTACTATGTATTGTGTTTAGATTACTTCCCCTTGTATAGTGTCCTCAATAAAAAAAAAAAAAAAAAAAAAAAAAAAAAAAAAAAACGTTTGTTACAAATAATACAAAATTGTTACAAATAATAATTTAAAAAATATATCATAATTTGTCATCGAAATCATTAAAAAATGTTTCAATAAAGGTTATTTTTCACTTTGGTTTTGATTAAATTTTTCAACACGAATTATTATATTAATATAGGAGTTATCATACGAGTGTATGTCCCCCCCCCCTTTTTTTTGTTCTTGTGGTAAATGAGATAAAAATAATTGTTTGAAGAAAACAACATTTCTGTTATATTAAAAGAAAAGTAGACATTTAATTGTACAAAAATGTATCACAAAACAGACTTCTTTTCTTTTCCTTTCTTTCTTTTTTTAACCATTGAGTAATAGTAATCTATATGTTTTCTAAAGTATCCTCGGCTGAAAACTGTGTTTGAATACACTGCAAAAATATACAAATGTTTGTTAATCTGCTAAAATATACAATAACATCTTCCGAATTATGCCACGATTCCGAAAAACGTTCTCTATCTTTAGAAACCTATATTTTCGACATTTAAAGAAACATTTATAAAAATGTTTATTTCACTGCTACTCATTATCGGAAATGTTTCCGAGTAGTTTTTTGTATACTAGCTGAAGTACCCTGCGTTGTCCGGGATTTTAAGAATCTTTGTGTAGAAAAACCAATTTCAAAATTAAACATAATGTTGTACTGATAACTTCAAAAAGTTAAAATATGTCTATATTTCCATAATCGGGTTTTTATCACGATTCAAACGTTCCTCAAACCCATATGAAGTTATATCACCTGCTGACGTCATATCTATACTTGTTTTCTCTATTACTCATATTGATACTCTCTTTGTATGATTATTAAACATTTGAAAAAGTCCGTTAAACTTCCAATAGGACGTCCGATTAATGTTCTTTTTAATTCTCTAATGACGTCCTATTAACCTGCTTTCTGTACTTACACATACTCATATGCCTTGTATTATTGAGAAATGTTTGAAAATGCCCTTTATATTACCAATAAGATGTCCTATTAATCGTTATTTCAATTGTTGAAACTTTTTATTTCATTTTCATTTTTCACGTGGTTATCTTTCAATGGAAAATTAATTGTTGTATAAAGAGTTTTATTGTGGATTTTTAATTGTTGGCAACTGCTATAACGAAAAATGTTTAAATTTGATAGGAAAAGGCTGTTAGATTTTTGGGTTTTTATTAATTAAAGTTTAACTATACATTATTTCGATTCCGGATTACTTTAGTTGCCTCGGCCGTGTTTTAATACACCTATACGTAACATTTTATACAATTCTGGTTTCCAAACTGTTGATTTGTATAGAAGTGCAGACAGACAGACAGACAAATTTTCATTTTTATATATTAGATTAATCAGTTTTTTTTTCTGGCCGGAATATCAGTTTTTAAAATGTTATCGATTCTCAGCTAAACATTAACTGTTTAATTGAATTTATACTTGCATGAATAACAAAATGATATTAATCTTAATGTTAATGTTAATACTGTTAATTTATAATGTTTGTCTGTAAAACATGCTTGTTGAACAAGAAAATGTTTCATTTGAGAATGGTTAGCATCCAAAAAAAACCTATGTTCCTGGTTAATAAAACAGATTAATACACTATAAAAACTATTCGGAAAAGTTTCCGAAAATCAGTGGCAATAAAAGAAACTGTTTTTATAAATGCTCCTTTAAATGTAAAAAATATATATTGGTTTCTAAGGTTTCTAAAGATAGAAAATGCTTTTCGGAATCGTGGTTTAACTCGGAAGAGATTGCATATATTTTCTTTCATAGCTAATACTGTATTTTCCCATAGATTAAGAAACATTCGCCTTTCTTTACCATTCTAGGATTACCTTTTTAAACATTAGAAATAAATAAATAAATAAAATGGAAGAGAACATTGTATCAGCATTGTATTAGTAAAAATAGACAATTAAAGAATATGTATGTCTTCAAAGAAAGTAATGTATTTCAACCAGTTGGCAGCAAATTATGTCAAATAATTGTTAACTGTTAGCCTTCCATTCACCACACCTAAGATTTCAGGTAAGTTATTCCAATAGGAATTTAGAATAATAATAATAATACTTAAATTATTAAGATATTAAAATAATAACACAATAATATAAATAGACAGGAGGAAAAATGAATAAATTATTTAAAGCTATTAAAAATAATTTGTAGATGACGCTAAGATCATTATATACAACCAGCGGTTCTCAAACTTTTGTGCCTTGTGTAGCCCTTGAAACATTACGAGTACCTGGTATATACATCCTGTAGTTTCTTTTTAATTTTTTTTTACTTGTAGAGTCATAAATAAAAAAGAAAAATAGAAACAAAAGAAACTACACATAAACGTAACTTTTATTTGGCATTTAGTATAAGTTTTTTAAAGAGACACAAGCATTTTCTTAAATATTTTTGTTAATTTTTTGGAATAGAGTCATAAGTCAACTTCAACATCTATTATGTTTTTTTTTTTTTTTTTGTGTGTGTGTGTGTGTGTGTGTGTATACTTTGCTCTTAAATTTAGTAATATTTCTCCAAGTATCATCAACTTTGGCGACAATCTTTTACATATGTGTGTGTGTAGAAACACACATACATGTGGGAATTTGTCACCAAACTTGGTGATACTTCATGAAATATCGCCAAATTTGAGAGCAAAAAATAGACCTATGCTTCGCTGTATGGATGATTTGGAGAAATCTTTCATTATACTTACGAAGATTTTTTTTGTTTTTGGTTTTGGTTTTGTAACACCTACTCAACAACACATTTTTAACACTTTTCAATATTCAACATAGTTGAAAAGTGTTTATGAATTCGGTTTGTCTGTCTGTCCGTCTGTTAGTGTTCTAACTCTCGTAAATACACTCGGATTGCCATGTAATATTTATATGTTATTAATGTTTACTATAGAATGTACGGTATTGAAAATGAAGCGTGTAGCATATATAGGTTTTTCCAGGGACACACAAAAGGATTCCGTTGTATTATGATACATGGGTAAAAATCGTTGGCGGGACATTTTATGGATGTTACGATATTTCAAACATCTTGAGATTGATATGCATCACTGAGGGGAACTACAAAATACTCTGGTATCATGGTCGCATACATATAATTAAACATATCATATCGTATTAAACGAAAAAGTTTTATTTCAAAACAACAGCTGTAAAGATGACATGGTGGTGAAAATTTAGATGATATTTACAAGATATTTTTGAACAATCTCGGGAACCCTAATAAGACCAGGTCCCTCTCTCTAGAACTTAACAACAGTACGCTCCATCTATTTATTCTTGCAATAACAATTGTTCAAATGACCTCCAGAACATTGTACGACACAACTAAGGCGACTCGCAACGGCCGTTACAGCTGAATGCAACATGTCGTAATGAATTACAGAAACTATCCGGTCAAATAGAACAACTTCATCAACAACACTCGATCGGAAATGTTAACATTCTGAAAGCGAATGAGAAATCCTCGTGTATCCCGGTCTTTTATTGCAGGATTAATTTGCATAATTCTACTGAATCTCTCGCATGTTACCGCCATCTACAAGTGACTTTTTTAACTAAATTTTTTTTTGCTGCTAAAAAAAAATCCGACCACCTTGTGAGCCCTTTTTTGCAAACCGCACTTCTTTATCATAATTTCTTCCTTTTTTATTAATTTTTAAAGTTTTAACGAACTTTTGGCTCACCCGGTACATGGCTGCTCGAGAAAATTTGAACACAATATCGGATTACATATCAATTTCTGGATAATATTCTGTCAGTGTTGGAAAATGTTTCATAATCTATGCTTGATGCATGATTTTTCGTTCTTGTTTAAATTAACAGTTGACGTTAACTGAGATCCTTGACATACTTGACGAAATTTCAACTGGTATACACATTACATTTAACACAGTAAATATACTTAAAACGAAATTAGAAAACAAATTAATAGATTAAGAGAAACTTATTAAAATTAAGTAGATACTATTCATTAAAGAAACATTACATTTATTAAACAAATGAATAAATAAATACCTATACGTAGTTAACGTTGCAAAATGTAATGAGTAAGATAAAGAACTCGGCTATGCTATAAAATATTAGGAAAAGAAGATAAGTAAATTATAATAATAATTAAAACCAAATAGCTAATTAGTTGCAATTCGTGAAACTTTAAGTAGTTGAGTGACAAGTTATGTTCTGAATATATAATTGCAAGATGCTTAATAAAAAAGTTTCAGAGATATTTTCCATGTCTTATATAAGCGTATTTCAAGCATTAAAATAAACAAGAACGATACATCATGCTTTAAGCATAGATTATGAAATACTTTTCAACGCATTCAGAATAACTGTAACGAAACTTCATATATATTAATAAGGTGAAAGATATTGTGTCTAAGTAAACAATTTGGAAAACGCATCACATATTTGGAAACCTAGCTTCAGTAATTGCCGTTAATAATCGGAAAAAAATATCCGAATTTTAATAGAAAACGCACAGCACAGTTGAAAATTTCTATTCGGCAATTTCAGTCAATGAACGATAATGTAGATAACATAACTGTTTAAATAAAACGTTGGCCCTTTGCCAGTATGTTTTACACTATATTTTTCATTTTAAACATATTTTAATAATATTTTAAACCCAAATTGACTAAGGAAAAAAATAGATTTTTTTTAAAGTGTCCAAAGGATCACTTTACCCTCACCAAAGGGCAAAATGATCCTTCATTTTAAAAAATTGTAAATTGTTTTTTATCGGCAAAATAAAGGATATAAAAGTAATTATGACAAGACATAAGTGTAATCCATATCTAAAAACATACTCCATTAAGTAAACCATGTCATATTTCTGTACATGAAAGACTGTATATCTAAATAAATATGAAAATTAGTGCTTACCTTATAACCGATGTTATAAAACCCAATTTTTCAAAGAATACGATTCAGACGCGTAATACTGCGATCGCTTGAATACCGCCATTGCTTCTTCTTCCACTTATCACAGCTAGTTTATGTGTTACCCTGTAGATAGCGCGACCTTGCATGGAAGAAAACATATGTGGATCGTTTTGCCCGTTAGAATCATTTTAGGCAACCTTTCTCTAATACTCGACATATTTTAGCAGCCCTGTATATAATCTATACAATTTATACACACAAAGTAATATGCAAAAAATTAATTAAATTTAACAAGTTGGAAATTGCAACGTGACAAATGAGGTGCATTCGTTTCATGCTATATCTAGTTTTACAATGTAAAAAAAAAATCATTGTTATTATTTCAGTGAAATTACATCGTCTGCTATGAGCGAAATGAGGAATGCCTTTTTTTCTTATTACGTATGCCACGTTTACAGATGGGAAATTTTTATTTTTTTCAACACCAGACAGCGCGGTGAAATTCACTATGGAGATCATGCTTTGCGAATGGTTACCTCCATGGTTAATATTTCTATGACTCATTATGAATGAATCTTTTATTTATTTATTTAATGGAATGCTATATTCGGCTGTTAACCTAATTTTCATTGAAGTTATCTCAGAATCTATACATTCTTGAATGCATCATCTCATCTCTCAAGCAAATAATTTTTTGAAAGATCATTCTAAAAATGTAACTTTTATGGAATTTCATTCGCAAAAATAAATTTGAATAAAAATGTCCGCATGACATATGAAAAAATAAGTGGTTAGCTCGTATTTGCTTTCCTCACTCACATGACATCCGCATTTGTTATATAGATTTATGTATGATATAGGTTTTAATATAATAAAGAAATCTTTTATTAATATCTTTTTAAGTTTTGATTCGATTTTCATAAAATTTGAAAGGACTCGACAAAATTCTGCAACGATTATATATATTAAATTTCAAACCGTTCGGTTGGGTAGTTTTTGCGCTGTTATATGCGAACGAACTGACAGACGGGCGGTCCAGACGACGACTATAGGTGCTACGTATTTATATAATTACGAACGCACCTAAAAACGGGTGCCACAACTGAAAATGCGCTTACAGCAATTATTTTCATATACAGTACTGCATCGAATTATTTGTGTGTCCCTGTAAATGAGCAATGAATTACACTCCATAATCTATAATAAGCATCTTGTAATGCACCTCAGTGATACATATAAATTTCAACATGTTTGAAATATATTAACATGATTAAAATACACGGCAAACGATTTTCCCTCACAGATCGTAATGTAACGGAATTCTTTTGAGTGTCCCTGTACAGGAACTATAAATGGATACACCTTATTTTCAATACCTAACATGCCATGGTAAACTTGAATAACATATATCAATTGCATGGCAATCCGAATATATTTACGCGAGTTAGAGCACAGACAGACAGACAAACGGCCAGACAAACCGAATGCATATTAAACAGTTTTTAGCTATGTTGGAAAGTGTTAAAAAAACGTGCTTTTTAGGTGCGTTCGTAATTATATAAATACGTAGCACCTATAGTCGTCGTCTGGTCTGTCCGTCCGTCCGCATATAACAGCGCAAAAACTACCCAATCGAATGGTTTGAACTTTAATATATAGAATCGTTGCAGAATTTTTTCGAGTCATTTCAAATTTTATGAAAATCGAATCAAAACTTCAAAAGATATTAATAAAAGTTTTCTTCATTCTAATTAATTCAATGATATCCCATGATAGGTAATGATTCTAGGTTTACATGATGATGACGTCCTATTTAAGATGTATTATTTCCGTATTACTGAATTTAAAAACCGAATTTGTATACAAAAATTGTTTCATTATAGCACTCCTATACCCTACCGACAGTTTTTTGCATAAATGTTTCCGGAGAAATAGATATTAAATGGAAAAAGAGATTAAATATGGATTTCAAGTTCAGAAATTTTCGTAACTAGGCTTAAGTTTCCCATTAGAATTTTCAGTAAATGTCAAGAAGATGAAATGTTGCCAACTTAAATGTACTTATTTTATTACGGAAATGAATCGTATCGTAATAACAGACGATATAGTTAATTTTTTCACTAAAATAATAACGATATATATATATATATATATATATATATATATATATATTTTTTTTTTTTTTTTTTTTTTTTTTTTTTACATTGTTTTGTATTGGATATTTGCTCATAGTATAATTTTAATGTAACATAATTGCAATGAATTGTTTGTAAAAGTGTATTGAAACTTAATTTGATAAAATAAAATGAATACCTGCACATAAAATAAATTTTGTATTCATGCATTTTTGCATAAGAGTGCAACAGCTATTGCACCAAGATCTGAATATTTAGAAAACTAGTTATAGTACGAACGGACCTCATTTGTCACGTTTGACGTACAGTTGTCAACTTGTTAGAAACATATTTTCCGAAACGTCAGTTGAGGCTTACTGTGGAGACGCGAAAAGTTTGTCCGTCTGTCCGTTTGTCTGTCTGTCTGTCTGTCTGTTCCGCGATAACTGCCGTAAAAATCGTCCTATAAGGTTGATTTTTGGTGGGTATGTTTGTGAGGTACCCAAAATTAGCTGCATAGTTTTTGGTTACATTTGGTTCTTTTGTTCGAAAAATATAGAACATTTCTTTTTAGGTCATAATGCTTTTCTATAGGAATGCAGACGGTTTTCAAATTTCATTTCTAACTGAAATGAAAATCGCATATTTGAATAATGGATTTCAACGTAAAATTACTAATGCTAAATTTTCGATATGGAGGTTTTAAATATATCCAATAACTTTGAAAATTTGCTGATACATTCATTAGAATTTAGAAATTAATTGTTTAAATTATTGGAAAATTATCGGGAAATATAAAACATTTTATTTTCACATTTTTTACAAATTTTAAAATGCATTTGTTTTTACTTTGCTCTTTAATTTATTAGTTGCTTGGCAACCCTATTTCAAAGGATATCAAAATAATAAAATTCAAGTAACTCGCACTATTTTGCTGCAATATTTTATTATCAAAATAAATTATTTTTGTATTCTATTGACATAAATAAAGAATTTATTTTAATACAAGTTTATTTTTTTATCTAAAAAGTTACAAGAATAAGAAGTTCATAAGAATTTCAGAATATCATTGCATAAACCGTGTTTAATTTAACGCTTCTATTTTTTCTAAACCTACGAATTATTTTATATGCTATAAATATGTATGTAATTAAAAAAAATTAAATTGCGGATTGTAAGATGCTAAATAATATGAAAAGTGAGATTAAAAAACAGTGACTTTTAGAGCTGACGTTGAGGCTCCTGATCTGCAGATTTACTAGTTTTACTTTTACTTTTATTAAACCCGTTAATTCATTTTGATTTCTGCACTGTCTCAAACGACACTTTACCTAATTATTCGAATGAAAAAAAAATTATCGTCAAAATATCTAGTGAAATAAAATAATTGTCCCCCAGGGCGAATCATTGAAACATCGTGTGGTATGGCCCAACCATGGAAATACGATAGGCACAATTTTTATCCAATGACCTTGAACTGTCTTAGATAATCGAGAAAGTACCCCGTTATACTTCTAACTCAAATTTCCATAAAAATTACACAAGCTAAAAATGTGAAATTAAAGCTGATTATTGAGGTTTACTTTGCTACTGTTATTTCAAAATGACTCAGTAACAGTTCACTGTGAAAAAAAGTTGGAAATTGTACATTAAACGTGACAAATGAGTTGCATTCGTAGTATAACTAGTTTTGCAATGTAAAAAAATCATTGTTATTATTTCAGTGAAATGAATTATATCGTCTGTTATGAGCGAAATGGGAATGCATTTTTTTTTCTTATTACGTATGCCACGTTTACAAATGAGAATTTTTTTCTACACCAGACAGCGCTGTGAAATTCACCATGGAGATCTTGCTTTGCAAATGATTACCTTCATGGTTGAAAATTTCTATGACTCACGATGAACGAATCATTTCTGTTTATTTACTTTAATGGATTGAGATATTGGGCTGTCAACCTAATTTCAACTGCAGTTATCTCAGAATCTATACATTTTTTAATGTAACTCATCTCTTATACAAACAATTTTTTGAACGATCTTTCTAAAAATGTAACTTTTATGCAGTTTTATTCAAAAAAAAATTTGAATAAAAATGGCCGCTTGGCATATGAAAAAAGAAGTGGTTAGCCCGTATTTGTTTTCTTCAATCACATGACTTGCGCTTTTATTATATAGATTACGTACGTTAGGATTTAATATAGAATGGAGAAAACGATTATTAATATATTTTTAAGTTTTGATTCGATTTTCATGAAATTGTAAATGACTCGACAAAATTCTGCAACGATTATATATAGTATTAAATTTCAAACCATTCGGTTGGGTAGTTTTTGCGCTGTTATACGCGATCAGACAGACGAACCAGACGACGACTATAGGTGCTACGTATTTATATAATTACGAACGCACCTAAAAAGGATATGAATTATCACTTACTACTCAGCGTATAACCAACAGAGTGAAAAAATGTCCAGACCGGGGATCGGACCCTGTGGTAGAGCATTGGTGCGTAATATCAAAGGTTCCGGGTTCGATCCCCAGTCTGGACATTTTTTTACTCTGTTGGTTATGCGCTGAGTAGTAAGAGATAATTCATGTCCTTTGTTATATATGATAAATAAAACTTTGGCTTGAAAAATTAACTCAGTATCGCCATCTGTTGAGAATTCTATGAACAATTTATATTAACTGCTGTGTTGGAAGATAGAAGCCATAAATAAAATCGTCTTTTAAAGCCCGCTGTATAAGTAGCATTGACTTTTGGGTATATAGCAGATATGAAACGCGGTCATACAAAGGGTTAAAGAAGCATTTATAAAAACAAAGCTGTTTTTGCTGCCACTGATTTGTGGAAACGTTTCCGAGTGGTTTTTATAGTGTGTTAATCAGTTTCCTCAACACAGAGTATAGGTTTTACTAAATCGTCTGCATGAACTAATTCTTTGACTTTAATGAAAATGGCTCGTTATTCTGTGGAAGAATGTGTTTTTCTTTACGATAATTACATTATGTCTAAATCATTTAAAAAAACGCGAGAGAAATTTCATTTGAAGTTTCCATTAAGACCAATACCTTCAAAATGCTGCATCTTCAAAATTGTTAAAAGATTTCGGTCAACGGGAAGTGTCATGGATGTGGATAAACAGTGAATGAGAACTGTGTTAACACCGGGAAAGCTTTATAACATCAAAATTTCCTTGGAACAAATCCCAGGTAAGTCCATACGAAAATTACAGTTGGAGCAAGGGATATCCTATGGTTCAGCGTATCAGGCTGTGAGACACCATTTGAAATTTTACCCGTATCGTTTAAAGTCCGTGCAGAATTGCGTCCAAGTGATCTATGAAACCGACTGCATTTTTGTGTTTGGTTTCACCGATTTATTCGCAACAACATTAAAAAAAAAAAAGCATAATGATGTTTACTTCTCAGATGAAGTTTGGTTCCAACCTTAATGGCTATGTAAATAGCCAAAATTTCCGCCTATGGAGTCAAGAGAATCCCCATGAGCTAAGGGAATCGTCTTTACATATCCAAAAGATTGGTGTGTGATGTGCGCTCTCAATGCGAAGAGAGACAGGACCTATTTTTTTCACCCAAACTATCAATTTCGAAGTGTACCTGGACATAATTCAAACTTTTATTGCTTCACTGGAGATACAGGACCGTTACTGCTGGTTTCAACAAGACGGATTCACTTCACACAACGTCAAACCTAACAATGAAAGCGCTTAAGGAATTCTTTGATGGCCATTTAATTTCAATAGGCCTCTGGCCACCAAGGTCACGAGACCTCACCCCTTTAGATTTTTTTATGTGGGGTTATCTCAAAGATAGGGTTTTCCAGAGAAATCCTGTAAATATCGATGAATTAACATCATAACTGAAGAAATCTCGTCAATAACACCAACAATGTTGCGAAGTGTGTCAAAAAACTTGGTTCGACGTGTTCATGTTTGCATTCAAAATGGTAGCGAAATTTTCAACATTTGCTGTAAGGAATGATAATGAAAAAAATTTGAATTAAATTTTGTTTTTCAGCAATAAAATTATTACAGGATTAAGTAACATTGTGCGTCTCCATTTCTGCTTTACCTCACAAATAAAGTTTTAATAGTCCAACAGTGTTGGAAATTGTCTTCCACACTTAAACAAGATTCAAACAATTATACTTCAATGTTAGAATAGTTGCCACATCCATCAGATTTAAGGGTAATAAGAAAAACCAACGGGTACTCTTTTAAATTGATTACCCTGTTTATCCTTCCTGGTTATAAATTATATTTTTGTAGATTAATAAAGATTTGACTTTTTTACACTGTTCTTTTAAAAATATCAGGGTTTCCAACCCTAGTTTCCCGTGTTACAGAACAAAATGCACGTTATACGTAAAAATAATTTTTTTTAAAAACTCATATAGATTTTTTACATTTAATATACATTTTTAGATTGACCACTAACAACACTAAAAAGCACTTTTATTTGACTTTTATTTTATATCAACTACAAGGCTAGTTTGATAAGTTCTCGGCCTGACACAAAGATGGAAGAAGTATGACCCAATGATAATGATGTTTGTAAAGTGTGATCCTTTAGATGACATGCTGCCGAGTTTCAGACTCGTGAGTTTATTGGTTATTACTGGCTATCAAATAAAGTAAACAAGTTTTGACATTTTCTAAAAATGGAAAAAAATTGAATTTCGATCTGTCATAAAATACTTTGCTAAAAGTGATTTAACCCGTACGGGGGCATACAAAAAGAGTTACATTCCACCTTAAAGGATTCTTGTCCTTCGTATCTGACCACAAAAAAGTGGGCTGCTGAAATTAAACATGGTAAGAAATCAATTCCCGATGATGAACGCTCAAGACGCCCAAAAACCACTACGACCGACGAAATCATCTCAAAAATTCACAATGCCGTATTGAATGATCGCTGATTGAAGATATGGGAACTTGCTGAGATTGCAAACATCTCGATAGACCATGTCACTACATTTTACAGGATGTTTTAGGTATGAAAAAACTTTCCGCTCGATATACGTGCCGCGTTTGTTGAACGTCGACCAGATACGCCAAAGAATGAATATTTCTCAAGAGTCTTTTGAAATATTTTGTGTTGCAAGTTGAAAAACAAGTAATATAAAAAAAAAAATTAAGTCAATTCCTACTTAGGTCAACAAACAAAAATTTTATTTTAGTTACCTTGTTATTAAATTAAATTTAATTAATGAATTAATATTTGAAAAAACTGTATTAACATCAAGTGTCATCCACTACAAGTTTTTGAACTTGAGTGGATGAATAAAAAGTATTTTATTAACGATTGAAAATTTGAACAAGATATATAAATATATATAGGGAGAGTGTGAACTAATAGTAGGAAATGAATAAAATGAAATAGTGTCAAAAATCTTGTATTTTCTTTGTCAGGGGGAGAACTTTTCGAACCCCCCTTGTACAGGGCTGCACTAAAGAATTCGCACACAAGAGTGTGTCTTAAATGTATTGAGTTGCAAGGGGACTACATTGAAAAATAATATGAAATTATGTCAAAAATCTTGTGCTTTCACTGTCAGGCAGAGAACTTATCAAACCGCCTTCGTATACAGTGGAACTCCAGATATACGTTACCTGAGTTGTACGTTTCCCTCAGTTATACGTTTCAACTCAGCGGTCCCGACCACTTGCCATTAAAAATTAGCTGAGTTATACGTTTTGAGTTATACATTTCCCTCAGTTATACGTTACGTTTTTGCATCGCCGGACGAAATTTTGTCTCATTTATAAATTTTTTAACCGGAAACACTGACGACGCGTCGGATGGGTCTAATTTGAAAGATCCTAGTCAAACTTCGGATCTGTCTGACAACTTTTGATGTAGTAAAGCGGTTCTTGAGTAGTAAAAGCAGCAACGATAAGGCGGCTGGCTGCATTATTAACAAAAATTCAAAGTTTGCAGTTCACTGTCGGCTCTGCCGAAAAGAAACAACCGAAGATTAGTGATTATTTCAACAAGATTCAGTAAACTATTGAAATGTCTTTTGATAAATGATTTATATGCCAAGGCGATTCCAATGATTTCTTTTAAGTCCACTATGTGTATTTAAAATATTTTTAATAAAGCCTTTATGATAAAACAGCTTCATGTATACTTTTCTTATGTACCTTTCTTCTAGTCTGTTCCATTGCCAAAATTTTATGTCATGGGTGCAGTAATACTTAGGAAACTTCTGTTTTGGATATAAAAAGTAACAAACTCCGCAGTTGAACAAAGTTTTTACGATATATTTAAAAAATGGTTCCGGTAGACCAATAATTGAGTTGTACGTTTTACTGAGTTATACGTTTTGTTGTCCGGTCCCAGGCGAAACGTATAACTGGAGTTCCACTGTATATTCAAATAAAGTAACTGAAATTTATTAAAATTGGTACTTTCGCACATTATGATATATATTAATAGATTAATAGATTTAGTGATTTATATTATTTATATATGATATTTTATAGCAATCTTTTGTTATTCTGATTATTTCAGTATTTATACACATGCTTCGATTACATTACATATCTATTAAACTGTGCTTTATTTTAAACAAGAAAGAAAAAATCACGCTTCAAGCATAGATTATGAAACACTTTCCAACAAATTCAGAATACTGTATCAAAACTTCACTGCTTAATAAGGTGAAAGATTATATCCAAGTAAACAATTTGGAAAGCCCGAAAACCCAACTTCAGCAATTACTACTATACGATCGGAAAACTATCCAAATTCTTTTGTGCAGCCCTGTATATAATCTAAAGAATTTATACACGCCAAGTAATATGCAAAAAAAATAGTTAAATTATAAATGCATATACTGAAAATGCATTCCGCGCAATCATCATTCAGAGTCAGTACAGTACCATAACTGAATTCTTTTGTGTCTCCCTGTAAATAAACGATAAATGCTATGCACACCATATTCTACAGTAAGTACCTTATAGTGTATCTCAATGACGTATATCAATTTCAATATGTTTAAAATGGTGTAACACCGTAAAAAGATTTGAAGTAAACAAAAATATTACGTCTGAACATATTTATATTTATATTAAAATCATTAAAATTACAGACATTACATTACAATTACATAAAACATTAAAAACATATTAAAATTGGACGTTTCGGATTTACATGAAAATACCTCATCAGCAAACATTTATTCGTACAACTACTCGTACTTTCTTAGAAGCATGGTATACGAAAATTACAGATTTACCTCTTAACGAAGCAAGTGCAATCCCGAATGAATACTCCGTGTTAATATAACTGCAACTTTGGCCTCTACATTTTGATACGTTGTATTTTCTATGTGTTGATATTTTAGAACCGTGACTCACGTTAAGAAAAATGTTGTACATGTCTGTAATTTTAATGATTTTAATATAAACCGTAAAAAGACATTGCAAACGATTTTTCCTCGTAGGCCATGTGTAGCGGATTTCTTTTGAGTGTCCCTGAAAACGAATTATAAGTACTACACACTTCATTTTCTATACCGAACATACCATAGTAAAGCTCAATAACATATATCAATTGCATGACAATTCTAACATATTTACGTGAGTTAGAGCATGGCAAGACAGACGGCCAGACAAACCGAATTCATAACCACTTTTCAAGTATGTTGGAAAGTATTAAAAAGAGCCCTAAATTGAAGTGATGTTAAACTGTAAAAAGGTTTTTGTTCAACGTTGAACGATCTGATGGAGCCAAGAATGCAAAAGCACCAAAACATGGTTCATTTGATTTTTTTTAAACTCCTGATTATGATGAAGTTTCAACAATGGTTCAAATTTTTCACTATCCTATAACAATGCAGCCGTTCAGGAAAAAAAAACCAAGAAAGATAAATATGCGTCAAGCATATATTACGAAACACTTTCCAACACATTCAGAACACTGTAACAAAACTTCCCCGTTTAAGAAGGTGGAAGCGCTAGCGCTAAACTGTGAAACTTGCGACAATTTGTTTGAATCATTCGATGCGTACGAAGAACATTTAACATTTCTGAGAAGTTGCAAAATAATTACTACATGATTAGTCTAACTGAGCTAAATACATCTACTACTATCATTTCTACATCTATTATTTATATAGGAATTAACATGAAGTGACATATCAGTGACTGAAACAACTGTTTGTTTAAAGTACTGATGAATGTACTTTTCTAAACAAAGATAAATGTAAAAGGGGAAGTGATAAAATACTCTTTAATATTTGATTCATTGGAATTAAAAAAAAAGGGTTTTCTTCTGTAAATACAGAAGTTACGAAATAGTTCTCTGATATTATGGTAAGAAAACTCTTTACCCTTGATTGAAAAATGTCGAAAATATCGATTTTTCTAATATTTTGCTTAACTTTTCAGTTTCCACATAGAATCTACTGGAGAAATTTTCATGGAATGAATTGTTTTTAGTTATTCAGTCTAGGGTGCCTCTATATGAGAGTAGCAACATATGGGATATAAAATTTGATTCGTTAAGGTGATTTTGGACAAAAATGAATCGTCAAGCATTTTCGTGAGCCTGCCGTTATAGCCCAGCTAATGTTAGTTAACTTGTTAGGATGCCTCTATATGACAGTGGCGACACGCACACTGGGCGTATGCCTGGACTCCGCTTGAACAGACGACTTTGTCCAAACTATGGCAAACCAATATTACAGATGGCGATATTCGCCTGGACGAGTGAACAAGTTAAAAGCATTAGTTGGACGATAATTACAAGATGTTTGGCGATTCGAAATAGTCTCAACCAGTCAAATTTTTTATCCCGTATCGTATGTCGCCACTCTCCTTAGTTCCTACTGAATTCCTAAGTTCCTACTAAGTTCTCCTAAGTCGCCACTCTCTGAAGCTTCCTAGTCTCAGTCGTCGAATCGAACTCGTCCAGGCAATTATTGCTAAGTTCGAGAATGTTGGTTTGTCATAATTTGGACAAAACTTTTTGTCTAAGCGCAGTCTTTTCTTTGCATGCGCTTTGTGCGCATGTCGTAAATCTAATCTAGAGGCACTCCAATTTAATCTCTAAACAAGACAGATGCATGAAATTTTATATTTTTTGTTGTTATTTGGTTAATGTAGTTACGTACACTGCAATGTGCATTGGCCATTGCAGTGATAACTCCTTGACAATTTTCATACACAACACTTTTATATTATCTGGATTCATAGTTGTGAATATCAAGCTGATGCGTATTCAGTCATAAGAAGGGGCCTCCGTGGCCGAGTGGTTAAGGCACCACTCTGCTAATCGCTTCATAGCGTAGGAAGCAAGGCCGGCGGTGTTCGACTCCCGCCAGCTCCATTGCACACACTTTGTGTAGCTCGCGGATGTAACTCTTGGTGTTTAAATTTCCTTGTACTGTCTCGTCAAGATTTATGTAATTGTTGAAGTCATGTCTGTGTTTCTGTGAATTAAAAAAAAATGTATATGGATCATTCGAGACGACAGCTATAGGTCTCAAAGCCCACCCCCCTCAAAGTTCAAAGTTCAGTCATAAGAATCTAACTATTAAAGTACCTTTATAACAGATCATCGACACATACAGGGCGCATGCTCAGGTTCAAAGTTTTTGTCCAAAATACATCAACCCGTATTTTACAGAACTTGGTGACACTTATTTACAGTGTTGAATTCAGGGAGTGACCCAGGAAAGACATACCCCCCTTCCCCAGAATACTTGGGATTTTATGCTTATTAATGGCCTAGAAGTGCAATTTCTCCCCGGAGGTGAAAAAATCCCCCTCGAAGAAAAATATCACACTGTTGACTTTCGTAGATGTATTCACTTATGATTTATGAAAGAGTATTCTTTTTGCAAATGCAACATTAGTACATAGCTTGGCGATAATGATAAAATTACTAACTTTCGTTTTATTCAAAATGTCGCCACTCTTTTACAAAAATAATTTACTAATAGTCGCCTACTGATTGGCTGGCTTTTTACTCTCATTAAGAAATATGGGAGAATTAAGGTTTGAAGACCGTAAACATATCCATTACTTGATAGAGCGTAAGATTTAAAATGTATATAACATATAAGATCGAGAAACCACAGTTCCAAGCACCCTGGTAATTTAATGTGGAATTTTTATATCGGACGGACATTCAAATTATCAAATTATTCTTTCAAACACTTAATTTACTTATTAGTGTTCTTTTTTTAAAATTCGATACTAGGTATACCCTTTTTGTTTATTATTTATTTATCTACATTTTAGTGTTTAATCAAATAATAAAACTTATCAGAAATTGGATCTTTCAAACCTTTGGAGATTTCAATGTTTATCTAGAAATCTGAAAATAAACAGAAGGAAATGAAATGATCAGATTTCCGATTTTATTCTTAAAAAGAAAAAACAAATTTACATACTGTCCATTTGACAATATTATCGTGACGTCACACTAGATAAGATGGCGCTGCATTCGCTTTTTTTTCATGTTATTTTATTCTCACATTTACAAGCTCAGAAATGGAATTAATGGATACAAAAGCGTGTTATTTCATTAGTTAATAGTTAAATAATGAATACTTTGATAAAAGCATGATTTGGAAAAATTAAATAAAAAATTCCCTCAAAATTAACATTGAAATCGTGAAGTAAAACATATTTAAGTAAAATAAGTTTAATTTACATAATTTATAAACAAATCTCAGTATAAACTCTTCTACTTTCATTCATTTTTGTAGACATCAGCTAGAACCTAATTTATTTTAACGTTGTATTTCTAATAAATTCGATAATTAACACAAAATTATTCTGTAATTAGATGAAGATTCCTTTTTATTTAGTTCTGTTAGATACATTTGCATCATTTCAGTCGCTGAATAAAACATAAATGCAACAAAGGCTGATATTTCAAAAACCTAGTGCTACGCTTTGAAATGGAGTGATTTTTTCCAAACAGCTGTTTTCTTTATAGCCTCAAACCCATAGAAGGGTTCATTTTTATCAGCTATCCCGTTTATATTTAGCTTTTTTAAATGGCCCATGGAGAATGTAACTAACTGACATGTGAAATGAAGTGAATTGAGCTTTGTATGAAAATTGCAGTTTGGGGAAGATGGCGGCGTTATGTGTTTGTGATTTGTTTTGTGTTCGCGTGTTTGTGTTTACCATTTAAATGTCCGATGGGTCTAGAACCATGATTTTCGAAACATCACAAAAATAATAGAATGTATGGTGAAAAGTGATATCTAATGGATAATGAATCATGATACGTTCGTTTTAATTTACGGTTTTTTAATGAGAAATTTTATTTCATCTAAAGCAATAATGTGACAATGGTACGAGTGTTGTTTTCCATTATACAGTGGATATGTACCTTTTCAATTCCTTTTGAAGAAATAGTGTGTGTGTGTGAAATTATGTGAATTTTACATCGAAAAATTGTCCGAGTTTTAAAATTTGTGATGAAAAATGACATCTACTACGTTAAGAGATATGTTGGTTAAACAGGAACCCCGCAATGTCTCTTATTGTTTTGTTTGTGCCGGACCTAGAGCTGAGTATGCTCTTTTTTCGAAATCTTACGGTGATCGCCCATTTTTTCCGTTTTTGGACAGTCACACACCTCCAGAAGGAGCTGAAAGCATTCGCCAGCCCGATGGTCGAGTGTTGACATGTTTTGTTTGTTATACTTTCCTTAATCAACAGTGGGACCAGTATGATAGAAGCAAAACTCCATACAATAGGAGGATATATTGGCTGAAAAGACTAGATGGCGGTCCATTTGCTGGTATGGATGTTAATCTGCAACAAGATTACGAATCGTTGTTTGAAACATCTAATGCCGGAACGGACACGGATAGTCGATCCAAACAAAAATACAGTCGCGGCCAGTATTTAAATGCCGTAGACGTGAAACCGAAGATAAATGAACGCCCCGAACAAGTATATCCTAGTACAATTAGCTTTGCATCGCATCCTAGCGATAAATCGGGAGCGTCTACACCAACTACTAATATTTTAGACCTAAGCCTTCCGGCTAGGACACCATCTCGAACTTCCAATTCTTCTTCTCCTGCCATAAATATCGAAGTTTGTTACATGTGTGGTCAAGATTCGAAAACGGTTTTCGGCATTTATGCCAAACCTATTCCCAATTGCCCGTATTTCCCGAGTGTTATGTCACACCCAAAACCAGTCAATGCCAAACCCATCGACAGCACGGGGAAGTTTTCTGCGTGTGACAGCTGTTTTAAAATTCTCATCCAGCAGTGGGATTATTTTGAGCGCAACAAAGTGCCTCAAAGTGAACGTTTGTATCAGGTTAAAAACACCTCAAGTACGCCAAAAAGTGACGACGAATCTAAAAAGAATTTTGTGTGTTATACTTGCGGAATGATTGCTCAGTTATCTGTCCAAAGGTTCATACATGCTTATCCAGAAAAGAATGGCGATCCTTATTTCTCACTCCTTTTAAACATAAGTCCTCAGCCCGGGGCGAATAAGTTGGTAAATGGTAAGGCGGCTGTTTGTTCCGTTTGTTTTAAAACACTCTCGCGCCAGTTTAGGGTGTATGAATTATCAAATACTCCAGAAGAGAAAAGGAAATATAAAATTTTAAATGAAACAGCATCTGAAAATTTCAGCGTTCTTCGAGAACATTTAAAAAGCAGTTCTCAAGATAGCGATTTAAAATACGATTGTTATTTATGCGAATGTTCCACAGATGTGTTAATTTTAATCAATACCTTACCCGTGAGCGATGTTTATTTCCCGTTTATCAGAAATATACCTAAACCACCTAGTGCTTGTCCTATTGATAATGAAGGGCATGTTAAAGTATGTAAACAGTGTCATAATTCATTGACATATCAGTTTGAAATATTTGAGCGTACGCATGTACCACTCCAGCAGCGTCAATATAAAATCAACTCAAAAATGCTTAGTGAAAGTAATTTTAATGAAAATTCCATTCAACATGTTTCCTTATCTTCGAATATGAACAGTGAAATGCTTCCAAGAAAACCTGAAGTGTGTGGTTTATGTGAACGTCCATTGGTCAATGAAAATGCTTGTTTCATCGAAACAGTCGCTCAAGAAAACACAATGTATTTTCCCTCGATTCTCATGTTGTTGAATCCTAACACAAAAGCTGTTGATCAGTATGGTAGGGTCCTTTCATGTAATCAGTGCCGTCTTATTTTGAAAAACCAGTGGGAGGTGTTTGAAGCGGCGCACGTACCACACTCACAAAGGCAGTATGAAATATTTCCTCCCAAAAAAGAACCAGAACAAAATATGAATTTTAATAACGATATTCATCTGTCAAATTCTAGCGCCGCACTACATATTCAGGTTTCATCCCCTGATATAAAAGTTGAGTTAACTAAGCACCCTAATATAGAACCTTTATTAACTACCGTCAATACTTTTTCGGTAACGACTATAACTTCTACTAATGCTTCGTCATCAAATAGTCCTTTGATGTCGGATTTTAAGCCATCGAAATCTCAAAGTAATGTTGATGAATCCCTTCCTCGTATATCGGGGCCATTGGACGTTCCTTTAACAAGACCCTTATTAGTACCTCCGCATTATTGTTTTGTTTGTAGTGAGCTAAATGTTTCGGGTTTATCTTATACTGTTAAATCTTTACCGACAACTCCAGCGGGGGTCGATAAACCACCCGAGGAAGTGCCATTTTTTCCGTTTCTCACCAAACATGCTGTGCCGGATGGTCAGAAATTAAGTAACGATGGCAGTGCTTTAGTATGCATGTTCTGCTACTATTCTTTAATGTCTCAGTGGCTGGCATACGAATCCTCGCCATTTCCAGAGGATAGTAACCGATGGCATCGGCATTATAACACACATAACTATGTTTGTTACATTTGTGGGATAACTACGTATCGCAAACGAGTTTGTACGATATCCGTTAAAGACTTCCCGTTTTTGTTAGAGCATTCTCGGCCGCCTGGGGCCTTGACAGTTTTAAACGGTGAGTGTGTTGTGACATGCCAGACGTGTTTTGAATCAATTACTTCTCAGTGGAAGGATTTTGAAAGGATGAAAGTGCCAGTCAAAATGAGGAAATATAATTGGATAGTATTGCCGCCACCTGCAGATGATGAAAACAACAGAGGATGTCAGATATTGGTAAGCTAACAGTTTCTGCTTTTTTCTTAAATTTTATTGATGATATGAAAACACAGACTGTTGCATTTTATATTTATTTTGGATCTTTAAAACTTTTGCATTTAGATTTATTTTCATTTTTCATGTAACTGACACTTGAAGGTCAATGATTTAATATTCAAATTAACATCTTAAAACTATAGGTGCAGATTCCCAAAATTTGTAAGGAGCCAGTGGCTCCTAAACCCAAAAAATCCAGTGGCCACAATTGTAAAACAAACGCATAAAAACAATAGTGTTTATATGGGGTAAAAAACTTAAAAAAAAAAAAAAAAAAAAAACCCTCAAGAATTCAAAGTGTAAAGTAATTTGTATAAACATATGTACAACAAAATTTGAATATTAATTAAATCTTAAATCATGTACATTCAGAAAATAAAGTTGGGAAAGATACGGTTTAAAAAAAATATGTATAAGCTAAGCAATCATGATAGCGGGGAATATCAGAAAAATAATATTTCTTATTTGGATTTTGCCAGACAAAAGTACATATGAAAGAAAATCCGAATTTGTGAGATTATTTTGCAGTATAAAAATCAAAACACACTTCAAACATTTGTTTATATATATATGTATATATATATATATATATTTAAATCACAGTCTATGTAAAGTTATCAGATTCAAACTGTTACGAATAACATTGCTATTCGAATATATTTAATAGTTTGCTGTGTTAAACATATCATTCTGAAATGTTATTAAAAGATAATAATAATGTTTGTTATGTGTTTTGGCCTTAATCTTTCAAAAAAATATCAACATTTCACGATGGGGACTGGGAATACCAGAAATTGATTACTTTTAAATCACATGGCGACTTAAACGCCAAAAGTTAGTGGCCACAGCAAAACAATTAGTCGCCACGTGGCGACTGGCGACCGTGAATCTGCACCTATACTTAAAACATGGTCTAATAGTTCCAAGAATATTAGTATTAAATAACCACTTAATAACTGCCTTTAAAATGTAATAGGTATAGTGAATGATTGTGAGTATATAGAGCAGATACATTCATTTTACATTATTTTTAATACAATAGACTCCCTCAAATCCACCATCCTAAAATCCGCAAATTCTTAAAATCTCCACATTGTTTCTGATTTAAACAATGAAACTTACAATTAAGATATCTAGGTGTAAAATTTAAGTTTTTTTAAAAATTTTTATATCATTCTGTATGTACATTTTAATATGTAATTATGTTTGATCTGATTCAACTCATGTTTTACTCATGAAGGAAGTATAAATTTATTTCTGAAAAAATTCTAGATAGTGCTGATATCAGTGGCGATCACAATGTTTTTACCAAATAATTTATGTATTAATCAAACTTTTTTGGTTATTAAGTATGGCTAAACATGAAATAAACTTTGTTATTTTAAGATTTTGATGTGAATTATGAGTGTACATTTATAAAGCAAGTTTCACTGAATAATTCAAGAAAAAAATATATCATCATTATACATATATTTAGTTATGCATTATTAATTATTTACTTGACCTTTACTTTTAATATTTTAAATGTTTTTTTAATTTTTTAAATTTTTATTTTACTTAACAATTTTACTTTATTGTAAGTATTCATTATAAATTTGAATGCATTATTAAATTCAAATTATTGTTTAAAATATGTAAACAAAACAGTGACCAGAAATCCACAAAATTCTAAAATCTGCATAACCTTCAGTTTTAAGCTATGCAGATTTAAGGGTGTCTACTGTATTAATGCTTTGACTATCAGTTTATTATTAGAAATCGTTACAACTGGTAGATCATGCATGGCTGTCCTCTTGATATTCAAACTTTCTAATTTCTCACTTATTGCAAATTTTTGTTTTACAATTCTTTTAGCTGACATTAAAGTCAGGTGTAAAATCACCATTTTTAATGGTCATGTACCCTGACTCCACTGATTGTCTGAGAATAGATATAAATCTTCATTGTGCTTAAAAAAGGGTCCATCATATTTATTTCATTAAATTTTAGGGATTTATTCTTATAACTTTGAGAAGCTAAAATATATATATTATGTTACTGTTTAATTCTAAAAAGAAAATGCAACTAGCTCAAGAAAAATATGTTTTAGTCATTTGATTTTTGAAAAATAACAACTGTCAATCATCAAGAATGCTAAATATCTAAGTGAATTTTTTCATACTTCTAGATTTATTCACAAAGTTATACTCTATTTTATATAAATCTCTTTTCTGCCAGTGTGTGTTTATCAAATACCATTATTGAAATGCTAGGATAAAAATATTAGATAATTTATTTATTGATTTGTTTATTTTGATCTTTAACTACAAACATTCATACATAAACACAGATGTCCTATCCTATCGTTGTGTATAATGCTGAAAATAAGGAAAAAAAGCATAACTTTTGAAAAAATGCAATGACTAATGTTCAATTATTATGAACACTTTCTAATTAATTTTTTATTTTTTTTTTATTTTTAATATGTGTAATAATTGAGGCATTCAGAAGCCAACCTGACTAACTCCATCAAATAAAAATGCTCAGTATAAGAAGTTAAAATTATGTATCTTTATAAAAAAACTTATTTTTTCAGTGTATTTTGATTATACCCCTTAATTTTCTTAAAATCAAGGGTAATTTTTCAGCACTGTATAAATATAGACAAATTTCAACCTAATCGTGTTATATTACCCGAACTTCTAAACAAATGGAGTTAGTCAGATTGACTTCTGAACGCTTCAATTATAAAGATTTAGGATCACCTATATTTTTTATAAAAAGGAATGGCTTAGCTGTCTATCTGCAAATGAATTGTTGATTTGCTGTTTTAAAATGTGTGAATCACATTTTGTGATTTTTCTAGGATTTATGTGTCAAATGCTAGTAAATGCAAACAATGATCATATCAATTACATCCAATTTCATAAACAGAATCTTTTTATCAATAAACTTTACAATAAAATGTTTTAAATTATTAAAAAAAAAAAAGTCTTGATTAAGGAACAAGAAGCACAAATAGATGTTGTCTTTTTTGAATTATTGTTACAGATTATAAAAAAACACCCCCCCTCTCTTTTTTTAATCATAAATTCCTAATATCGTAATTTTTTGACAAGTTAAAAACAGCAGTTATGTAACATTTTTATTTTTCGTATACATATAGTGTTAAGGAAAGTATTGTAATTATGGTAAAAACCCGATTATGGAAATATTAGTAACTATATTTGTACATTTTAAGAGGCTACTTCACTCGCTTGTCGCTTGCTAATGTTAATCCTATGGGGGAAATATTTTAAGATATCTCGTTTGCATTTCAATATTTTTAAATGAGTTTTTTTGCATTGGATAGCTGAGATCGATCTCTATGCAGGTACTTTTAAGCTTTTTCAATTTTGATTACAAGTTTTTTTATTAAGATACTTTCACTTTCTGAACTGGTTTCGAAAGTGAAAGTATCCTAAATAAAAAAAAAACTGCAGCCAGAATCGAAAAAGTAAAAAAAGACCTGCATAAAAATCAATCTCAGCTATCCAAAGCAAAAAAAAAAAAAAAAAAAAAAAATCATCTAAAAATATTGAAATGCGAATGAAGATACCTTAAAATATTTCCTCCATAGGATTAACACTAGCGAGCGGCTGTTTTCGCATGAGTGAAGTAGCTTCTTAAGGTTACCTGAATCTGTTTTTGATATTTTTTCAATGATTCCATATGTTGGTATTTGTTTACGTTTTCTAGACCCGAGAGTCTGTTTTTCGTGTTTTTTCAATGTTGGTATGCAATGTATCTGTGTGTGTGAGTGAACAATATTGCACAAACTATGTTTTAGATTAAGTTTCCATTTAATGAATATATGTTATGTACCAGGGCACTGTCACAAGAACTGTATTCATTTTAATACAAATCGGGCAACCATTTTGTGACCAAAAAGACACCAATAACTATTTTTTTTTAAATTAAAATTATTAATTATTTTTATTGTTCATGCTCATCTGATTTTGATGCATCAGTCATATCCAGGCAACTACAACATGACTACTACTACAGGCTTTTTATAACATTACTTAATTTAGTAAAAAGATTTGTTTTCTTAAAAAGCAAAGAAAAAAAATTAGAGTGAGTTTTATTAATCTGATAAAAACATAGGGAAATTTAAATATTGTACATTGATGAGTATCGGTGAAAATTCACGGTCGTCTCTTGCCATGTGACGATTAAAATTGTCTTTGATCACCACCCCTGTATGGTCACTTTCCAGTTACACATTCCATTGCAATCCATGAGTGACAAATTTCGCAATTTATTTGCTGTGAACATAAGAACTTCGTGATTGCCTCCCAATTGATTGACGAATAGCACAATTTTTTCTGCCGCCAACTGGCACATATCGCAATAATTTCACATGACCGACTGGTGAATTTCGCAGATTTTTTCCACAATCGATTGACGAATTGCACGATGTGAAGTAGCCTGATACCCTGTTCAGATCAGATATTTAAGATATCTTAGACCACTGAACTCACTGAGAGAGTTCCAGAAACTCACTTAGTGAGTTCAAACTTTCTATTGCTAGGTACAGCCAGTACCGCTCACTCTGATTGGCTGTTGAGGTTGCCTTTAACATATTCGCATGTGCACATTCTATGTTTGTTCCGATCTCGGACACGATGATGTTCAGTGAGTTATCTTAGATGAGTTTTGCGGTGTGGACAGGTACTATTCAATTCCGGGAGGGTACCATCTCAAAAATGGCGGTCGAAGTGTAACATCTCGTTTCATTTCAGTGTTTTTAAATTATTTTTTTTTCTGCATTGGCTGAGATTGATCTCTATGCAGGTATTTTTTTATTTTTTCAATTTTGTTAACAAGTTTTTTTTTTATTAAGGTACTTTTACTTTCAGAACCGGTTTCGAAAGTGAAGGTATCCTCATGAAAAAAACCTGCAAACAAAATCAAAAGAGTAGAAAAAATAGGCTTGCATAGAGATTTGACTTAGCTTTGTAATCCAAAAAAATCATTTAAAAATATTGAAATGCAAACGAGATATTGTAAAAACTTTCTCCCATTGGATTAACATTAGTGAGCGGGTGTTTTCGTGTGAGTGAAGTAGCCCCTTAAGGAAATTGGTCAGTGAGTTCTCAAATTCCCGTTGATAATGTTAATCCTATGGGCTTGGAATGCATTCTTTTTTTTTTAAATATCTTCTCGGGAAATTAATATATTTAACTTTTCTTTCTGTGTTGTATCTATTATTCTTAAAGTAAAGGATGTCTTTTTTTTCCCTTAGCTGTCAAAATATTTCTAGAATATATACCTAATTTATAATTTTATGTGTTAAATCTTAGCGAAACTGTAAAATTGGGTCTATTAAGTAAGGTGAAAATTTCTTTTCCAAAAAAGTGATGGGAGTTTGCATGTGGTGATCAGGCCTTAGCAGGACGACTTTTAAAAAAAAAAAGTTAGCGTAGTTTTAATAAATTCTTAATTTGGATATCTGAATTTGATCTTTTATTACAAAAAAGTTTATTTTTCACAAAAAATTTTAATAAATTTATCAAAAATAACTTTTTTTTTTTTTTTCCATCACAAAATAAGGGATTCGGGGAAAAAAAAAAAAAAATCTGTATTGACTCCTGATATTTTTATTGTACTTGATAATTATGATGATAATTTAATGATGATAATGATTGTATGAAAGGAGCTATATAAATTATTAGGAATATAAATAAAAATTTAAAAAAAGTTTATTGTGAATAATTTGTGAATTCTACATGAACATGCTGAGATGTAGATTGAAATTCAATCCAAGGTCATAATACTATTCAAAACCTCTGCACAAATACTATAATATTAATAAAAAAATAAATCACTTTTTTAAAACTCCTTTATTAATTCTTTAACCATATAACTCCTAAATTATTTTTTCTTTGAAATAAAAGTATTAACCAAGAAAAAGGAGGACTTAAAAATGTTAGTAGCATTAATAAATTCTTAATGTGTATTTGAATAACTAACTTTGATCTTTTATTACAAAAAGTATATTTTTCGCAAAAAAATAATAAATTTCACAAAAATAACTTTTTTTTTTCATTAAAAAAAATAAGTAAAAAGCTCATAAATTATCCTTTATTTATTTTTATTATTGTTTTTTTTAAATCGAAATATCAACCAAGAAAATGTAATCCGACTAGTAAGACAGTAAAGAAAATTCAGTAAAGATTCAGTTGAGAAAACATTTAACTCCCAGGGGCTGTATACAAATTTAAATTTCGTAACTTTTAAACAAATAACTATTTTGAAATAAATGGATTTTGGTATGATGAAGAGCAACATTTGAAATATTTTTGCAATAGGAACTATATGCTTCTTAAAGTTAACGGTTTCGTCAGCGATAGGAAGAGATACCCTGTGTGTGTATACATAGGGCAAAACTGGAAAATTTCACTGGTGGCCAGTGGCCAGTAGTAGCAGTTTTATAAGTGGCCACTTTCTTTAAACTAGTGGCCACTTTTTTATTTAAATGTTCTAAACGGTAAACTTTTACTAAAATTTCAATTAGTATTAATCTAAAATTAAATAGCCCAAATAAATGTGTTAATATACGCATATTTCAACCAGCAAAAGTAGAATCTTTGATAAATATAAAATAATTTTACTCTTCCTCTTGTAGGAAAGTGGCCGCTGACAGACAGTTTGTAATAGCCACGTTTTTTTTTCATTTGGTGGCCCTGTGACCGCTGCTAGTGCTAATTTTGACATTTACCTGTGTATTGATAACGAAGGGTGTGATTATTTATTTATTAAAATCGTTTATTTTTATTTTCTCTTTATCTATTTTATCCTTTTAAGAATAAAAAAAAAAAAAATTAAAGTAACTTTCGTACTACTGTTTATTGCACGAAAATTCTGTTGATTACGAACGATCGTCTGCGCTTCACAAAGTAAAAAATATTATCTCAAAAACTGATTTATTTATTTTCTTCCCTTCTATCGAGAATCTGTATTCCTAACCTGTTACATAGAAATGAAAAAAATAAAAAAAGTAACCGGTATGAAGCCTGGCAGCTGTGTGTGTGTGTGTGCAGTGTTTGTGTCACCCCCGACCTCCTCCCATCCTTTTTCTAGTTCCGTTATTGGCCAGAGAGGCTTCTATGTTACTTCATCAGATGTTTTTCCTTCCTCCCCCCTTCCAATTTCTTTCATTTTTTCCCCCTTTCAAAACCTCACATCCGTCCCCCCTTTCCTGCTGCTGTTTTGATGGAAAAGACTTCCCTTGTGGGGCATCTTATAGGGTTGTGCATTCTGATAGAAAAATTCGGAGTTTTCAGGATATCGCTTTAATGCCATCCACGCATGCCGAACCAGATTTTACCTGTAAAGGTGTAAAGCAGGATCCTATTATCGGCAGAGCAGACGAGACCCAATCAAGCGAAAGTGGTGCCCAAGGCCTGGTGTTAACCCTTTAACGGGCGGTGTCCACTAAAAAGGACACCTAATTTTAATTCCAAAACTGACAAACGGCACCAAGAATATTTAATTAAACTTTTCCTTTTATTAAGTACCGGAAAATAAGCAAGTTTTTATTTTCTAATAAATTCGTTTGTAAATTCTGGTGTCAGTCCATTATTTCATCATTTTACAAACAGACTTACTCTGCGCCGGAAAGGGTTAACTCGAGTTTAGAGCCCTGGGTCGGGTTACCCCGATCTTACCCGAACCGGACTAGAGTCCTCTACTTTTGAACTAGGCCTGCAAAATGTACAGGCCTAGTTCATACCCAGCCAGTATGAAAATCATTGGCCCGGCCCGGCATGGCCCGTGCAAAAATTAGTAAAATGGGACTCGGCTTTTTTTTTTTTTTGCAGAAAATGCATATTATTTGTAAATGGGGATATATGAAAATGCATATATTTTTAAATGGGGATATTTTTTTATAAAAATTAAATTCTCCAATTAAAATTTTTAAAAAAGAATTATACATATATTTTTGGAAAAAAAAAAATTAAAGTACAGGAGAACCTGTGAAATGGAACCTATCTATGACTAAGAACCTGTATTAAACGGGAAAAGGTCTTGATCCGTGCAAAAGGAATTTAATAATCCGTGCCAAAAGAATATAAATGTACTATATACAACAGACGCTAGGAATGAAATCTGTGTATAACGTATTCTCTCTTGATTTTTCTTTTCTTACTGAAACTTCATTTGTATGTAATTGTCTAAGTCAATTTTTTAATCAGTCTAAGTGGTCATTAATATTGTTGATATCTCGTATTCGATGTATTTCGAACATAATCTGAAAATAAAATCTATGCATGAGTAAATGTGCTTTTTGAATAATTTTAATTGTAGGATAATGTTTGTCAGTCGGTCCGGGCCGAAATTTTATCTTTTATACCGGGCCAATAAATTTTTTGGTACGAGCTCGGGCCTTTATATCGGGCCGGGCCATTTTTTTTTTTTTTTTTTTTTTTTTCTGTACCGGACACGGGCTTGAAAATTTTACTCGTGCAGATCTCTACTAAAGGCTACCTCCCCTTTTCGTTAGTGTTAATTACATGCGTACATGGGCCTTCTCTTTAAAGCGGCCCAGGTGCAAGGCAATTTGAGAGGCCCTAAATTATTTTGAAAGGTAAAAAAAGAAGCTATGTTAGTATCATTGGAGGTTCTTCTAAGTAAGTGTGTGGTGTCAGGTACAAAAAATGTCGAGGCGCTGTTTTTATTTGGATCGACGATTTAAAATCCGAGCAAGAAAAATATTGTGTCATCACAGCTCGATACCGAAAGTATGCAGCAGAAAATTGTTAATCACAATTTAAAATTGTTTGAAATTTATTTTTATAATTTAAAAATATTTTCTAAGTAATTAAAAGTAAGTATTCATTCTAAAAAATCCCCATGACAGAGTTCGTGATGACTCAGAAAAATCACACACGTAACAAGGACTTTACTATTTAAAAAAAAAAAAAAATTGTTATTACTTTAGACTAAAGATGTCACTACAAAAATGATTCTGTATGTGTGCTGTAATAGCAGTCAAAAAAGTAAAACGTTATCTAAATAATTCCACTTCCAAATTAGCCTCAATTTGCAAAAAAAAAAAAAAAAAAAAAAAAAAAAACACTCTAAAAAGTCAAGCACGTAACGGTGGAATCGCCCTATAAACTAAATTTTTGTTCGTCAGAACCCCCTATGCAAGACAGGTTTTAAAACATATCAGCATATATATATAATATATATATATATAAAAAAAAGAAGTTTAATAATTAAGAAATATTAAATATTCAAAAATAATTTTTTATCAACACTTTCAAAAAGAAGAATTAAAACAGTAAATTCTAGACACATGATTGCTGGAGAAAAAAGTATTATTTCTCTTAGTCTTTAATTATTCTAAGTCACCAGTGACAAATAAATGTTTGCTATTTTCTTCAAAAGCAGCAGAGAATAAGAAAATGTGGTTAAATTACAAAATCCACGGGGAGGCCAGTGACTCTCAAAAATTCAGGAATTGTGTATTTCGCCAATTAATCTCGGAAAAATTGCAAATTTCGTCATTCAGGAGCGGAAAAATTATGAATTTCGTCGATCGGGTGCGTAAAAACTTTTAATTTCGTCGGAGGGGCGCGTAAAAATAATTAATTTCGTCAATCGGGCGTGGAACGGGCACATAAAAATGATGAATTTCGTCGAAAAGGCACGTGAAAATCATGAATTTCGTCGATCTGGTGTGGAAAATCATGAATTTCGTCGAACGGGCACGGAAAAGTTTCGAAATTTACGGAAAAAAGGAAATCGGAAAGTCCTGCATTTGGCCGGTTCTTTCCATATTTTTAATCGCCAGTTTTTCAAGTTGACCCTCCCTCCCCCCCTCCCCCGTTTTCGGTGTCTATGCATAAAAATACTCCTATCATCATCATTCTCCTTTAGGAAAACTTCACGTGACTAGACTTATCACAACTCATTTAATACTAATCTGTATTAATGATATCAATTCTGCCCGGATTAGGGACTAATTCATGGTCGATAAATTTTTCGTCTGCCATCGATATCCGGCTCCCCATTTTCTTTTTACCCTTGCATATTTTGCAGTCCGTTCAGCTGCATGCCTCGTCGTTCTCTTATGAAAGAACAAAAGAAAAACTGAAAGTGCCAGTGTGTTATTATTATTATTCAGGATCAGAGCACCTGGTCGTTAACCGTTTGGATCCTTTTAAAGAGATCGAGCGAGTTTGACGAAAATCGGTTATCTTACTGTAGAAATTAGATATTACCAACCGGTTATAAAGTAGTCCCTTATCGCGTGTATATTAAACGACATGCTTCTGTGGAAGATTATAAATTGAACCGTATAAGAATTCTGTTGCCTCCAGCAAATGACCTTGCCGCCGGGGCTTTTTTCGCAAATGCTTTTCGACCTGCGACCGTACGGGTCGGTCGGGATTTTTAATGCAGTAATGTTTCTCTGGTATTCTATTCTATTCGTCGCTGTGTCAGTAGATCGGATATTTTCATTCTCAATGACGACAGTCATTAATTGTGGCATGTGCCTACTTCTGCCATATAAAATTTCATATCCAAGTTTAAATCAGTTTTTGCATTAGCGGACTGTTATACCACTAAAGAGGTTCGATTCTGAAATTTCTGCTTTAAACCAACCCGAAACTCGGCCCCCGCAAAAACATTTTGTCAGCCCGAAACCCTTTAACCCGAACCCGAAACAGTCAAAAACTAATCCGAAACATTTAAAGTCGAGCCAACCCGAATCAGACTCGTTACGAAAAAAATTAGCATCAATCCGACCCTAACTGAACCGCGGATCGGACCAGATTCGGGTAAAATCAGGTTATCCAATCCGATGCAGTACTCTATATCTATAGGTTTTACTCTAAATATATTGACCTATAGAATCCTGGAGATTTGGCACGAAGGAAAGTCAGCATATGTTTAATTATTACTGTAATGTCGATTTATTACGTTATTTGCCATAATCAGGATTCCCAAAGCAAATGGGTTCAGTTTTTTCTATTCCAGGTACGGAACGCCCCCAAACGCCTCCCTCCCCCCCAAAAAAGCAACCAAAATCGAAAAAGTTAAAAACCAGCCGGCAAGACATCAATCTCAGATAATATATATATATATATAAAAAAATTACAGATATTGAAATGCGAACAAAATATTTGAAAATAAATAAGTAAAAACGCTTCCATTGGTTTAACCCTTTAACGGATGAAGCACTTCAATTTCTAAAATGTTGAAATAAATGATTGACACCGGAAATTATAAACAAATTTATTTGTATATAATAAAAAAGCGATATTTCACATACATAATAAATGGAAAACATTTCTATTAAAATTCTGCTGTCATTGTTCAATTTCGTAATTAAAGTTTTGTGGTTTCATAGGGAAACCAATGAACATTAAAGGGTTAAAGGTGTTGGCTAGTCAAGTCTCAAGTTCCCTTCGCTAATATTAAACGTATGGACGTGGAATGTATTCTTATTTTTAAAATACTTCATCATGAAATTAATATTTTTAAATTCTTTTGTCTGTGTACTCCCTCTCTCTCTTTTTATTTTGTTTAGTTGTCAAAATATTTCTTAAATATATATATTTAATTTTATTTGAAGTGTTAAATTCTTACTCGCAGCTCATCAGCTTTTAACATATAAAATATTAAATTAAGCATATATTAAAAAAAAATCCTTGAAGAAGAGCACACAGAAAAGAAAAATAAGTTAAAAAAATCCCTGACGGCTCGGCTTACAGGCACAGGTAGATTTCGAAGACGTAGACCGTGAGGGTCCTGTTTATTGGGAATTGCGGAAGAAAGACCTTTTTGCCATGATGCAGCAGTTGGAACCGTCCACTTCGAAATATACCTGTGCCTGTAGGTGAAGTCAACAGGGATATATATATATATATATTATGTAAGAGTTGAATCTATAAAAAAAAACTTGTCAATATAAAAGTTGTAGATAGTATTCAGAGGATTTATAATAAATTTAAGCGGATTTGATATCTTGTGAATTGACGAAGTTATGAATTGTTTTCTTCTTCCTTGAGGCCATTTTTAATGATATCAAAAATCTGTCATACATAAATTTTCGGCCCTTTTCCTAGAAGTAATAATAACTTTAAACGGATTCGATATGTATCATAACTAAGAAGTTATGCGTTTTTTTTTCTGTTTTCACAAAAAGCCCCCCTCCCCCATTTCCCCACCCGTGGCCCGAATTTGCTCCGAATTTGGACGAGATTTTCTGCCACTTGATTTTCTGTATCAGTTTGGAAGAGATTTGCGCAGAATTATGGAAGTTATCGTGTCCATAAGAAAGTGATATAGATAGATAGATAGATAGATAAAGTTTTGAACTGCGGGTGGTTTTGTGTTCTGGGAGTCATAATCGGTGTAGATCTGCAAAAAAAATTTCAGAAATTCCAACTTAGGGGATAATGTAATAGGTAGTATTTCTTTTAATTTTCGGCCCTTTTCCTAGAAGTAATAATAACTTTAAACGGATTCGATATGTATCATAACTAAGAAGTTATGCGTTTTTTTTTCTGTTTTCACAAAAAGCCCCCCTCCCCCATTTCCCCACCCGTGGCCCGAATTTGCTCCGAATTTGGACGAGATTTTCTGCCACTTGATTTTCTGTATCAGTTTGGAAGAGATTTGCGCAGAATTATGGAAGTTATCGTGTCCATAAGAAAGTGATATAGATAGATAGATAGATAGATAAAGTTTTGAACTGCGGGTGGTTTTGTGTTCTGGGAGTCATAATCGGTGTAGATCTGCAAAAAAAATTTCAGAAATTCCAACTTAGGGGATAATGTAATAGGTAGTATTTCTTACGAAATATACCTAATCTCATCAAAAACAACTCGTTGTAAATGATCCCGCCAAGCCACAAACCTAAAACGTCAGTCACAAAAAGAAGTGCTATCACATAAAAAGAAGCGATATAGAAGTGCATACTCCGAGTCCCGTGTAAAAATCTATCACCACTCATAATGTTTCCAAAGGACTCGGAGTGAGGTACAGTATGTGAAAACTGCTTGGCGACCTGCAGGCTTTTATAATATATGCAGTATATCAATTTTGAAAATCGAAAAAAATAATTTTTGTTACATCATTTTTTAAATATTTTTGTATGCGAAAGAACTGACAGAACGGATTTTTCCCCAGATCTATGCGATTCCGCTTACGCTAGAATTACTGCAATATATCTCAATTTAGTTACCGTTTATTATAAGGTACAATGTTATTAATATGCGTATGATCATCATATATATATATATATATATATATATATATATATATATATATATATATATATTACAAACTCAAAATCTTTACATGTTTACTTAAAAAATCCTCTTCGTAAGAGTGGTGTTTCTAGTTTAAATAATGGTAAATAAAATCAACAAATTGATTTTTCAAGCTCACAAATAAGGAAGGACATGCAAACACAGAAGCTTCAACTTTTTACAATTTTATGGGAGCAAAATAAATAAATAAATTAAATTAAAATAATATAGTCATATGTAATTGCAGGAAACGCAAACATTATAAAAGCCTGCAGGTCGCCAAGCAGTTTTCACATACTGTACCTCACTCCAAGTCCTTTGGAAACATTATGAGTGGTGATAGATTTTTACACGGGACTCGGAGTATGCACTTCTATATCGCTTCTTTTTATGTAATATTACTTCTTTTTGTGACTGACGTTTTAGGTTTGTGGCTTGGCGGGATCATTTACAACGAGTTGTTTTTGATGAGATATCACTCCTTTTTGTAAGGTATTTAATTTCAATTATACGGATTCCATTTTTATTCAGAAAAGATAAAAGGGGCAAAAAAAAATAATAATAGTGATGCTATTAACAGAATTATACATCAGAATTATACAATTTATTGAGTGACTTATTCCAATGTACATGTCGCTACCATAACAACTGGGAAACTTTTATATTAATTTCCTTACATTGTATTCATCAGATTATTTATGACATATTTATTTTCCCTTTTCTTTTGTTTATATCACTCTTCCGTTTATATACATTCAAAAACAAAAAAATACACAATTTTACAGTAGTTTACAAACTAATTAAAATACTACAGTTTCAGAAAAATGTGGAAAAATAAGAAGCACTTTTTTTCGGTCAACTACAACGATAAGTTTATGGAGCATACTTTACCGAGAATAATCAACATTTTTTTTTCCTACGAACCTATTTCTATTAGTATAAAAATCCCTGTAAATTTTTATACTAATATATTAAATATATTATTTTTGAAAATTACTGAGCACCTCAGAAGTTTTTTATTTGTTTAAGTTTTTTAACTCAACGTTTCGAGAATTTGAAAAATATAAAATTCGCAACGTTTGCAAAAGTATAAAAACTATTAAAGTGATTTCTGTTCATATAGTCTGTTCATTCCAATTCGGTGATCCTAAAATAAAGGTCCCCAATCTCCGGCAGTCCATGAATTAATTAGGACATATCAGGGATATGTTTAGAAAAACATTGGGTCCTTTAAAGGACCCTTCACAATTTTTTTTAATTTCAATACAGGACCCTTCACAAAACTATTTTCCTTAAAACAAGACCCTTCACAAAAATATTTTTCCTAAAACAGGACCCTTCACAAAATTCTTCATCTTAAAAATAGGTTTTTCACAACATTTTTCCATCTTTAAACTGAACATTTCACAAATTATTCATTTAACAGTAAAATCTGACCTGTCACTTTTACACATATAAAGAAAATATATGTAGTTTACATCCATATATCTTCTTAAAAATGTATAAACAAGAACCGGAATATAACGATCATTTCAAATTCACAAAATTATGAGTAGATTTTTCACAAATATAAAAAGCTGTTCACAATTTCACAAAAACAGGACCCTGGGTAAAAAGTCTGGACAGACCCCTGCATATGTATGCAACTGTTAAAATGTTCTCAAAGTTGACAATAGAGCCAATAAGTATAGCTCGGCAAATATGAAACACGGCATTGCTTCATCATGGCTTTGTTTCGTGAGGAGTTCGTTCTCCGAACATAAAAATCTCACGCGATAGTGTTCGTTAACCGATTTGTTCGTAAACCGAACAGTTCGTTACTGATCACCTATTGTATACGAAATTTAGCATTTTAAGTTCGTCATAGCCGGAGATTCGATGAACGGCAAATATTTAAACGCAAAACTTGTAATCTTGGGGTATCAACATTTTTACATTCTATTACTCAGCGCATGAACGTAAAGTTGGAATTTTGTAATCGCTATTTCAATCAATTCCTAATACGCTAGAATTATATATTTATAAATAAACACAGTTTTTTTTTAATCGAGGAAAATACTATATATTAATAGATTTAGAGCTTAACATCGACGAGATTTCAGACGGACAAAATGATCTTGTATTAAATTTTAAAGCAAGATAATGAAACCTTACAGAGATTGAAACAGTGTAAAATCATTAATATACATCTCACTCAGTAAATATACATCGGTTGTAGTGTAATCAAGATCTTCTAAGAGACTCTGTAAACGAAACGTATATGCTTCAATGCCGCTTTACAATAGAGAGGATGTAGTAACATATTTGAATATCTTGTGTATATAGCGAATTTGACAAAAGTTATGCAATTTACTATTGTTTTTCCTCTGTGTTAAGTACAGGAATCATGTACTTCAACGTAAAAATTTGCTAATTACACAACTTTTTAGTCTTATTAAAAAATCTTTTGAGTTAGCCTGTAAACGAACAGTAAATTCTACAATTCTGTTTTACAATAGGAAACTAACTTAGGTAGTTCGTAGTAACATATTTTAACATCATGCGCATACGTTCTTTTTGAAAAGAGTTAGACCATTTAATATTTTGTTTGCTTCATCTTAAGTATAGGAATAAATCACTTTAAAGTGGTATACATAAAAAACTAATTAATATTTTTATACGAAATATTAAACATTTGAACTACTTATAAAAACAATTCAAATGCTGCAAACCGCGTAAAAATCGGATAATTACACAACTCTTTAGCCCTATATCAAAAGATCTTTTGTGAGACCCTGTAAACGAACCTTAAATGTTAAGATTTTTTATAATAGGAAGCTTACTTGGGTCGAGTGTAATAACATATCTTAATATCATGTGTATACGACCATTCCTAAAAGAGTTGGGTCATTTATTATTTTTTTGCTCTATGTTAACTATAGGAATCAATAACTTTAAACTGATAGAAATAAAAAACTAATTAATATTTTTACATGAAACTTACAAAGGTTTGAACTACTCATAAAAACGATTCAAATAACGTAAACCGCGTAAAAATCCGATAGTTACACATTGCTGTAGCCCTGTCAACAGCTTTTTGCTCTATGTTAAGTATAGGAATCAATAACTTTAAACTGATATAAATCAAAAACTAATTAATATTTTTACATGAAACTTACAAAGTCCGAACTACTCATAAAAACGATTCAAATAACGTAAACCGCATAAAAATCTGATAATTACACATTGCTGTAGCCCTGTCAACAGTTTTTTGCTCTATGTTAAGTATATGAATCAACAACTTTAAACTGATATAAATCAAAAACTAATTAATATTTTTACATGAAACTTACAAAGGTCCGAACTACTCATAAAAACGATTCAAATAACGTAAACCGCGTAAAAATCCGATAATTACACATTGCTGTAGCCCTGTCAACAGTTTTTGGTCTGAACAAGATTTAAAAAGTGCAAAAAACAGCACTTTTAAAATCGCATTTACTGGAAAACTATTCGTCGGATTTTGCTTTACTTTTGAATTCTTAGTCCCGTGGCACGTCCCATTCTATAGAATCAAGAATTTTATTTCTATCATAAATAGAACGCGAGATATAGATGTGTCAAAAACTCGTTTTGTCCCGTCCGCAAAATATAAACTAGACAGTTTAAAAAAAAAAAAAAAAAAAAAAAAAAAAAAAATTAATTGTAAAATCGTTTGGCATCCATTGGCGGAAATTCCTTTCATTTACGGTTCAATGCATTGCTGTTTCTTATGCTTGGCGAGAAACTCTGTCGAGTTTCTATGATATCAATTTCCTGAGGGGATATTTTATTAATACGAAGGCATTGCACGTTCATAGGTTTAACATTACAGAGGGGAATTTGAGATCTCAACATTAACATTAAAGGTGCGAGTGGCAAAATATGTTCTTTATTCACAAGAAACTGAGCAATTTTTTTTTAGCGAATGATGACATTAAATTAGCGTATTTAGTCAAATCAGAAGATATCCGAAATTTTTGTCCCTGGCCTTGGAATATTCTTCCAAGAGCCGATGGATATCTTCTGCATCAGATATCTGTCTGATAAAAATAACGTTTTCTTATCTTTTTTACATAACATATCTAGTTCTGATCGATTACAAGACGTTCCTTGATATTTATTTGCCTGCACTGTTCAAAAATATGTGAGAAATTATTTAACTTCAGCTGTTATCATTACTGATAGTGATAACATAGCTAAGAATAAATTTATTCTGTAAATCTTACATAGTCATTGTGTGTGTTTTTTTATACTTAGCGTTGTCTAATCCCGATCAATTAAGTTAGCTGATAAAATGATTTAGATCTAAATCTCTGCGGGCTTTTGGAAGCATCTAATCTTTAAACAATATAAAAAATTTCACGTTTATGTGATGAAATTATTAAAAAACATTTAAATGTTGTATTTAAGATTTATAAATCAAAGAACAGAAAATGATTTTAAAAAGTACAACTACCAACTGTACAAAGTTAAAATTGTTTCAAATTTGTTTGGGCTCGGTTAATTCAATGATAACCTTCTGATTGTAGCATGACCTTCAATTATTTCACAGGTCACGGGTAATCACAAAGTGAGGAGGGCAGAGCCGAAGTTCCCCAGTTCGATACCAATGCGGTCTGCCAGAAAAATTTAACTGTTTTTCCTTCTACGCAGGGTTTCTATGTATTATCAAAATTTATAAATGGAGGGGAGTTGAATTGTTTGGAAGGAAAAAAAAATCTTTAAACCTCACTATTAGTTTATGTGCTATTTAAAGAATCGCATTAATACAGGCATGGCAAAATACCATTGAAAAAGTTTTAATCGAGAACTCAGAATGATTATGCAAAATCGTTTTTTTTTTTCTTTCTTTCTTGTTTGAAAACGAATCTCGAATTATATGATTTTATAATTTTAAACAAAAATCTTTTCAAATTCCTTGCCCTTTTTTAAAACGCGAAATGGTATCCGAGAATATTAGTATGGCAGTGCGGTTTGTGCCATAACACTTGTTAAAGTGTCGGGATTTTTTGGGCAAACGTTCAAAGAAAATTTGAACTACTTTTTTTTGGTTTTGCCATAAGGGAAAAAAAAAAAAAATCGAGATTTTTGCAAGTCGCACTGTAATACTAATATTTATTATTTTTTAAAATTAATTTTTGAAATGTGAGTGGACTGTACACTCGAGGGATGCGTTACATCCATGTACTTCCTTAAGGGTCTTCACGCGAAAACACCCGCTTGCTAATGTTAATCCTATGGGGTAGTTATATATCTCGTTTGCAAATCAATGTTTTGAAACTACTCTTTTTTTTTTTTTTTTTTTTTTTTTTTTTTGGCCATTGGATAGCTGAGATCTATCGGATCCTGCAGCCGTTAAATTAATTTTTCGAAACCGGTTCCGAAAGTAAAAAATCTTCGTAAAAAAAAAAATAATAAGAATAACAATAATCCGCAAAGAAAATCGAAAAAGTAATTAACCGTGGAAATAGAGATAGATCTCAGCTATCCAATGCAAAATAAATAGATAGATAGATAGATAGATCCAGAAAAAAATTGGGGCCTATTTAGGGCCCCTTCATAAAAATCCATTTAACAAAACAGGCCTCTTCACAAAGTTTATTTTAATAAAACAGGTCCCCTTCACAAAATTCCTTTTAATAAAATAGGCCCTTCACTAAATTCCATTCCGTAAATACATACTCTTCATTAGTTATTTCTATTTTGTAATGTTTTAAAATGTGTAATTTGCAAACAAAACAAGTTCACTGAAAAGGAAAACTTTAGCAGAAGGACTTAAAAAAAGAAATTATTATTAAATGCGCCGTTTGAATTTGAGTAGTTAACTTTCATCTTTCGTTACAATTTTTTTTTTTTTGGTTTTTAACAAAAATATAATAAATTTTACAATAACATGATAATTTTTACAAAAAGTAACATTTATTTTTCACAAAATGGGCCCCAAGAAAAAAAACCCTGCATCGACCCCTGGAAATGCAAACGAGATATTAGAAAATGACTGCCCCATAGGATTAACATTTGCGAGCGGGTGTTTTCGCGTGAGGGGAGAGAGGACCCTTAATTAATTCCTATCCCCTTATTAAGTTTTATCCGCATCTCTGTTGCAAGCTGTTCCATCCAAAAACGACCTCTTTCTGAAAGCCGTCGTCATCCGCGGGGTTATCCGAATGCGTTTACTACGGCCATGTGTTGTTATTTTTCTGAAATGTTTGAATTTGACATTGCTCTCTCTCTCTCCCTCTCCTTCCTCCAGGAAGAAGGAAGAGGCAGGTGCCCCCCTCACATACATACACATATATAGGAGGAGAGGCTCGCGTTGGGTTGAGGGCAATCTGGGATGGGAGGAGAATCGTTGCTATATAGAAAGGGGAAGCCCAATATCGTGATGTTTTTCCTGTTTAAAAAAAAAAATCAGGTGTTTTTGAGGGCACAAAAATTCGTTACGTTTGTTGTTTCAGGTGCTTCTGTTACCCCGCCTTCTGATTTGTTATCTAAATAATGAATAGAAGTAAAATTAACCCAATTAGCGGGGTAATCTAAATCTATCTTCTATAATAATAAAGATCACAGAGATATAGAAATTTGTCTGTGCGGCTCCGCGTAGAGCTACCAAATCTAGCAGGAAGGTACCTGTATGCCTGAAGTTATGCATCTCGAAGCCAGTTGTTTGATTTATTTATTTATTTTTTTTTTTTTTATGTATATAATTTTTTATGCGACTTTTACATTTTTTTTCTTTTCTTTTTTTTCAAAGTTTTGCGGCGATTTTTCAAACATTAGTAAAAGGAATCCGGTTTCAATCTTTTAGCCCAATAATAGTAAACTTTTGTTCTCTTTTTAATAAAGTTTATTTGGAATTCGTTCAGAGACTATTCGCGAATTTTTTAATGTAATTTTTAGAGTTTTTTTTTCGCGTTTTGTGGCGATTCTTTGGCGAATCCCTCCCCCCCCTCCCAGTTTTGCGGCGATTTTTCCACATTAGTAAAATGAATCTGGCTTCAATCTTTTAGTCCAATAATAGTAAAATTTGTTCTTTTTTGAATAAAGTTTATCTGGAATTCGTTCAGCGATTTTTCGCGAAATTTTTAATGTATTTTTTTTATAGTTTTTTCGCGTTTTGCGGCGATTTTTTTTCTGTTTACCTTTGTTAAAGGAATCCGGTGTCAGATTTTTAGCCCAGTATAATAAATGTTATCCTCTTTTCAATCAAATTTATTCGGTATTCGTGCAGGAGGTTTTCGAATTTTTCGTGGATTTGTTTATGCTATTTTTAGAGTTTTCTCGGTTTCGCGACTTTTTTTTTTTTTTTTTGCATTAGTAAAAGGAATTTGGTTTTAAACTTTTAGCCTAATATAGTAAATTTTGTCCTCCTCGATTTTTGAATTTTTAGCTATTTTTAGCGTTCTACGACAATTTTTTGACATTTCTAAAAGAATTTTGGTTACTATGGTTTCTTTCGTATGGGTTGAGAGCAATCTAGGATGGGAGGACAGTCGTTGCTATATATAAAGGGGAAGCCCAATATCGTGATGTTTTTCCTGTTAAAAAAAAAAATCAGGGGTTTTTGAGGGCACAAAAATTCGTTACGTTTGTTGTTTCAGATGCTTCTGTTACCCCGCCCTCTATTTTTGATTTGCTATCTAAATAATGAATATAAGTAAAATTAACCCAATTCGCGGAGTAATCTAATCTATCTATCTTCTGTAATAATAAAGATCACAGAGATACAGAAGTTTGTCTTTATGCTGTGTTCTGAAGATACTGATGCGTATAGAGCTACAAGATCTAGCAGCAAGGTACCTGTGGTACCTGAAGTTATGCATCTCGAAGCCAGTTGTTTATTTATTTATTTTTTTAATATAATTTTTTATGCTATTTTTACCTTTTTTTCTTTTTCTTTTTTTTTTTTTAAGTTTTGCGGCGATTTTTCCACATTAGTAAAAGGAATCCGGTTTCAATCTTTTAGCCCAATATAGTAAACTGTCTTCTTTTGAATAAAGTTTATTCGGAATTCGTACAGCGGTTTTTTGAATTTTTCAATGTAATTTTTAGAGTTTTTGCGTTTTGCGGCGATTTTTTTACATTTGTAAAAGGAGTCCGGTGAAAGTTTTTTACCCCAGCATAATAAATTTTGTCCTCTTTTCAATAAAAATTATTCGGTATTTGTGCAGGAGTTTTTAGAATTTTTCGCGAATTGGTTTATGCTATTTTTAAAGTTTTCTCGCGTTTCGCGATTTTTTTTTAATTTTTTAATTGAATTATTTTATTTATTATTATTTTTTTTAACATTAGTAAAATGAAATCGGTTTCGAACTTTTAGCCTTATATGATAAATTTTGTCCTCGATTTTTGAATTTTTAGCGTTCTACGGCAATTTTTTGATATTCCTAAAAGAATTTCGGTTACAATGGTTTTAGCTTACTATAGTAATTTTTGTCTTCTGCTATTTTTTTTTAAAAATTCTAAGCGATTTCTAGCCCCCTCCCGAACATTAGGTTCGTTTGGGAAAATTTCGATTTAAAAATATAAAATCATTCAATTCTGATTTTAGGTTATTATCATGGCCATTTGGTTTTTAGGTTATTAGGCGATTAGGTTATTATCACTTAATATTTAAGGTTATCACGGCCCCGGGCAACGCGGGGCGGGTCAGCTAGTGATCTATACAAATAAATATTTTGACAATAATCCAATTAAACTATTTATTATTTTTTATTACGATTCTTTTCGGTTTAAATTTTTGAATATAAGACATGTTTTAATTCATTACAAAATTTATGTTATGCTGTGTTATGTTATGCTGCGTGCTATTCAGTTTCAAGAATTACTTACGATAAAGAAAATGGTTAAAATGTAAATATTTCATAAATATTTCGTTTATTCAAGTTCAAATAACTTGTGAAAAGTCGGTCGGTTGACAGCTTCATTATATATTGTTGTGTTTTTAGCGCTTCGAAAAATTGCTTAATAACCTTTAAAGGTTAAAATTAACTTTTAACCTTTAAAATTAACCTTTAAAATTAACCTTTCCTTTAGACAAATAATTATTGTAATATATATATATATAATATACATATATTATATCTTGAAAAAAGAAAAACTACCGGAATCTGAGTTAAATTATCCGAAACTTTTTATACACATTTTGGATGAAAGTAGTTACTTGTGGCTGAAATATTTTCATTTACAAAATAAACTTGAAAAGGAAACTTAAATTTTTTTTTACTTAGGCACCTGAAAAAAATTATCTTATCAACCTCTTATAAAACAGCAGTATGATAAATCATAAATTTCCATTTTGAAATTCAAGGTTGGTAATTTTTCACCGGTTTAAACCTTTTTGCTACTTTTTAATATCCATTGTCCTTTCATTTACGACTACGGAATGTGCTAAAATATTGCATTGTTTCATGCATTGTAAAGAAATTTTTAAAAGACAGTTGACTTATTTCTGCTATGTTGTATAACATGGAAAATATGCACTAAATAATATTAGCGCCCATTCACGAAATACTTTTACTTTCGAAACTGGTTTCGAAAGTAAAAGTATCTTCGTAAAAATAAATCCGCAAAGAAAATCGAAAAAGTAATCAATGCAACGGCGGGAATAGAGATTGATCTCTGCTATCCAATGTAAAAAAAATCATTTAAAAATATTGAAATGCAAACGAGATAATAGAAAAATAATGCCTCACAGGATTAACACTAGTAAATCTGCAGATCAGGAGCCTCAACATCAGCTCTGCAAGTCATATTTTTTAAAATATCATTTTTGATATCATTTAACATCGTACAATCCGCAATTATTATTTTTTCAATTGCATGCATATTTATAAGCATATAAAGTTCTTCGAATGTTCCAGAAATTAGAATCATTAAATTAAACACGGTGTTATACTCGGAAATATTCTGAAATTGTGATGAACTGTTTATTCTTTTAATTTTTTTTTAAAGTATATAGGTATTCATCTCACCGTAGTATCATTAAATTTACATTCGTTTTGATTAAAAAAGATATTTCACTAAAATAGTGCGAGTTCCTTGAATTTTATTATTTTATACTCTTTGAAATACGGTTGCTAAGCAACGCATAAGTTAAAGTGGTAAGTAAAAACAAAAAAACGCTTTTAAAAATTGTAAAAAATATGAAAATAAGATGTTTCTATTTCTTGAACAGATGCAAAAACATTTTCAAATATTTTAAGCAATTCATTTCTAAATTCTATTAAATTTATTGGCAAAATTTTAAAACTATTGGAAATCCATATCGAAAATTTAGCATTCATAATTTTACGTCTAAATCCATTATGCAAGTATTCCATTTTCATTTCAGATAAAAATGAAATTTGAAAAATCGTCTGCATCCCCATAGGAAAGCATTATGACCTAAAAAGAAATGTTCTATATTTTCCGAACGAATGAACCAAATGTAACTAAAAACTATACAGCTCATTCCGGGTACCTCACTAACATACCCACCAAAAATCAACCTAATCGAACGTTTTTTACGGCAGGTATCGCGGAACAGACAGATAGAAAGAAACCAAAAACTTTTCGCGTCTCCACAGTGAGCCTTCACTGACGTTTCGGCAATTAGCGAGAGGGTGTTTTCAAGTGAGTGAAGAGGTATATTACTTCACTGAAACTCCTCGATCACGAAATCCCATATTAACGTATGGGAAAACTTAGAAGCGCGATGACTCACTACCTAATATAATTATTAAAATACGTTTTCACCATCAGACAGTAGACATCAGATGCCGAAGTTGAGCGTTTTTAAAAATTGCCTCCTTAAATTTTAACTATTTTAAGAAGATAAAATTTCATCAAGTAGAAATTTCAGAGTTTATACGAAATTTTTAAATAGTTAAAATTTAAGGAGACAATTTTTAAAAACGCATATCGTCGGCATCTGACGTCTACTTTCTGATGGCGAAAACCGTATTTTAATAATTATATTAGGTAATGAGTCATCGCGCTTCTAAGTTTTCCCATATGTTGACATAGGATTTCGCGATCGGGGAGTTTCAATGAAGAGTTATTTATTTATTTTTTTAATACTTTCTAAGTTACGAAAAGAAGTTAACAATCATTCGTACCGTTATATTTCATTTTATTACATAAATAACTCATAAAATGTGTCTAAATGATACGAGTTAGGCACCATTGTGTAGATAGAAAAAGATTGCCTCCTTAAATTTTAACCATTTCTAAGAAGATAAAATTTCATCAAGTGGAAATTTCAGAGTTTATACGAAATTTTTAAATAGTTAAAATTTAAGGAGACAATTTTTAAAAACGCACATCATCGGCATCTGACGTCTACTTTCTGATGGTGAAAACCGTATTTTAATAATTATATTAGGTAGTGAGTCATCGCGCTTCTAATTTTTCCTATAGATTGTCATGGGATTTCGCGATCGGGGAGTTTCAGTGAAGAGTTATTTATTTATTTTTTTAATACTTTCTAAGTTACGAAAAGAAGATAGCAATCATTAGTACCGTTGTATTTCATTTTATTACATAAATAACTCATAAAACGTGTCTAAATGATACGAGTTAGGCATCATTGTGTAGAAGAAGAAAAATTCCGCCTTTTTCTTATTTCTCACTTTCATGCCTGCTTTTTACCGCATCGTTTTCTAATTTTACTCTCCGAAATTTCATCTATGACATCAGATTTTGATCGTTAATATCGGCGAACAGCCGGCAGCAATGTTTGCACTCTCAACTTGTCGGTTGTGGAATGTTATCGTTCTCTTCATCAGTGTCACTGACAATCTCTTGATCGCCCAATAAAAGATGCGACATCAAAAATTGATTTTGAAAAAGTAATGTACAAAACGAGTGCTTTTATATTCTGTCCGGTTAATTGCAGAGTTCGTAAATATCATGATATTTTCCGATATTTTATCGGATATTTTGATATACAGTGGAATCTCATTACAACGAATGTCACTTTAACAAATATTTCAGTTTAACGGATATTTTTTGAATTGTTTAAAAACGTCCTGTGCTTTCACATTATAAAAAAGTATTTACTTGAACGAATTTCATATTAACGAATTTTTCAAATTAACGAATTTATTGAAGACTTAAAAACAGGGCTGCGGAGTCGGTGGGAAAAATGATCGACTCCGACTCCGGGATGGCTAAAGTACTAGTATTGCCTGTTGATTCCTATTATTCAGATTGTTTTAATTGCTGTCATTTGTTTTTAAATAGGAATAGTCGCTTTATTAAATTTGGGAAATTATTTCATTAAATAAAGGAAATATTACTATTTTTATAAAAAGTGGCAGCAATCAAGCAATCGGAATAATAATAATAAAAAAAACTCAACTGGCAACACTGCAACCTGCTGTTACATTCCTGTTTGACCTTGAAGCATATGATGTGCATATCAACCCAGGGGTCAATGCAGGGTTTTTTTTTTTTTTTTTTTTTTTTTTTTTTTGTGAAAAATAAAGGTTATTTTTGTGAAAGTTATTATATTTTTGTGAAAAATAACATCTTGTAACGAACTGTATACTAAATATAAAATATAAACTAGAGATTTCAATTAAAAACAGTTTTCATATATGCTGTACACTGGACAGTATATTGGAACTGTTTAACCTGGGTTTCCTTGTATCTATAGTCCAAATATAAAAATAATAATTCAGTTTATAAATTTAAAATTACATACAATGGGTTTAATTTCACTTCAAACTGTCTAAAAAAATAAGCTGTAATCGGAGTCGGCTTGTTTTTTAGTGACTCAGTCTCCGACTCTTTTGCCCCAAAATAGGCCTGACTCCGACTCCACAGCCCTGCTTAAAAAGAATAGTCATTTCAGTTTTACGAATGTTGAGTTGGCAAGAGGAAAAAAAATATATCTCCATTGAAAAACTAGGATTTGGAAGAAAACTTTCATCAGAAACTCAATGACGGGGAGGCGAGGCAAACGCTCGATTGAAAGCTGGAGTAAAACTATCACTATGATATTTATTGTCGCTGGTAGAACGAAATCTGGGGAGGGGGGGGGGGGGATTTTGGAACTGTTGCGAATTCCCAAATAATCTGCCTCTAAGAAAACCCATGATTGCATCACATCCTGGAAACTAGAATTGTTTAATAGAAATAATACTTCAATTTTTATCCTAATAGCCTAAAACTCGTTAGGATGATTCATTGGTAATAAACGATCATCTAATCTCAGAAAACATCGATCAAATAGAGTACTCGGTGATGCAAACTAGTACTTATTTTCCACGCATATAAACACAATCAAATGTTTACCAAGCTTATTTGAAATAACTTGGAAACATTCCAGGGTTTTTCTTAATGCCTATTACGTAGATTTCGTAAGAAATACTACCTATTACATTCTCCCCTAAGTTGGAATTTCTTGAAATTTTTTGCTGATCTACGCCGATCATGACTCCTATAGAACACAACCCCCCCCCCCCCCCCCCCAGTTCAACACTTTATCTATCTATCTATCTATATAACTTTTTTTATGGACACGATAACTTCCATAATTCTGCACAAATCTCTTCCAAACTGGTACATACAATCAAGGGGCATAAAATCTGGGCTAAGTTCGTTAATGGGCAAAATCGAACCGGGGGGGGGGGGGGCTTTTTGGGAAAACAGAAAAACCCCATAATTTCTCAATTGCGATACGTATCGAATCCGTTTAAAGTTATTATTACTTCTAGAAAAAGGGCCGAAAATGTATGTATGATAGATTTTTGATGTCATTAAAAATGGCCCCAAGGGGGGGGGGGGTTTCAGAAGAAAAAAATTCATAACTTTGTCCATTCACAAGATATCAAACCAGCTTAAATTTATTATAAATCCTCTTAATATTATCTACAACTTTTATACTGACAAGTTTTTTATAGGACCAACCCTTACAGCAAAAAATAAATAAATAATAATAATAATAAAAACCCTACAGACACAGGTAGATAATGAAGTGGGCGGTCCCAACTGCCGTATCATGGCAAAAAGGTCATTTCTTCTGCAATTCCCAAAAAACAGGCGCCCCATGGTCTGCGTCTTCGAAATCTACCTGTGCCTGTAGGCGGAGCCGTCTGGGATTTTTTTTTTTCATTTGTAACTTTTTGTAGAGTGAAAATGTGTTCACATCAGATCAGACTCTCACAGAAGAAAAATGTTCGTAGCTGGACATCTTAAAACTCAAGAAACTTTAAGATTTTAGAACCTAGAAATTAAATTTAGCCTTAAAGTTAACCTATGTAAATAATATATCATTTAATTGTAAATAGAATGTCCATCTGCCATATTGTACCATATGGTGTAACCATCAATTTAATATAACTATACTTAAGGCTCCCGTTGAGCAAGCGCTCGGGAATACGGTGCTAATGTTAATCCAATGGGACATTATTTTGCTAATATCTCGCTTGCATTTGAATATTTTTAAACGATTTTTTTTGCACTGGATAGCAGAGATCAATCTCTATTTCCACCGTTGATTACTTTTTCGATTTTCTTTGCGTATTTTTTTTTTAGGAAGATACTTTCACTTTCAAAATCGGTTCCGAAAGTGAAAGTATCTTCGTAAAAAAAAAAAAAAATACGCAAAGAAAATCGAAAAAGTAATCAACGGCGGAAATAGAGATTGATCTCTGCTATCCAGTGCAAAAAAAATCGTTTAAAAATATTCAAATGCAAGCGAGATATTAGCAAAATAATGCCCCATTGGATTAACATTAGCACCGTATTCCCGAGCGCTTGCTCAACGGGAGCCTTAAGACACCGCGGGCGAACTTTTGACTGTGGTCTGCAGCCTCAACTGCTATTTTATTTTTAAAATTGAGAATATAAACGTGAAAAATTCTAATCTAAGAAATTTTTGTCCAAACATTCCATTCAGGACAATTTTTAAACATATTAACATAAAGGCACTTTATAAATGTTAACAAATAAGAAATAGTAAACCTAAAAGTAAGCTTCTACTTTTTTTTTTTTTAGTTTATTTTCTGTTTTGGTCCCCCTCCCCCCTCTGACATGAGTGCAAGGCCTACTTTGACTGAAGATTTTTGACTGAAAGTAAATTCTACTTTATATACTTAGATAATAGCAAATTTGTCATTACGAATTTTTTATCCCTTTCTTTTATTGTAAGAGATAAATTTTCAGCCATAATACGAGACATAGAAATCTTCTACCTCATTACCATTCGGTTATTCTTAATACTCAGGAAAATTTTCAGTCTTGGTTGCTTAGAATGGACTTCTTGCACCCATGCCCCCTCCCCCCCCCCCCCGAATCCTCCCTTTAAGTTAATTTTTAAATACACTAACGGTAAAATGAACAAGAACGAAAAATTATGCATCGGGCATAGATTATGTAACACTTTCCAACACTAACATGATATTATTAAGAAATTTTATTTTTTCCTAGAATGAAACGAATTATCAAAACAAGCAACTTAAAAAAGCACATAATTCAGTAAAAAATATTTTCAGCAATATTCTGTCTATACCCGGTAATGTGTGCCGAGGCCGATTGCCCATTAGGCTGAAGCCTGGGGGCCCGGAAGAAAAGAAGCCCTGATGCTAAGATTTTCTTTCAGGTTTTTTTTTCTTCATATCATATATATTATTTCTCCTGTCAACATCCCCTTTTCTAAGAAAATAAGAAACACAGAACGACGAATGAGATACCATATGAAAGGATTTTGAACAGGCTTCTGACATAACACACTTAACATTTCGTTAAAACATGTTTTTGATTAAAATTTGCTGATAATTAAAAATTAAATCGGCATTGTTTTCATAAAAGAAATCAAAGGTTTTCCTCAAAATATTGCTGCCAAAAAAAAAAAAAAAAAAAAAAAAAATACCACATTATAGAATGCTCAGCAATTATAATAAAAAACACCGCTCGGGTTTATTTTATATTTATGATTAAAGCGAAATTTAAATTGTAATGTTTAGATTTATATTTCTATGTCCCATGTTTTCCCGAAGCGGATGACGTCATCCTCTAATGCAATAAAATACGATTGTTAATTTTTTTTTCTCGCGCGTGCCTTTAGCAATCTTGGATTAGTTTTTACTCTAACTTTGATGGAATAAATTAGGTGATATTCTGCCTTGATTAACAACTAAATGTTGTTTGCAGATATTTTTATCCTTGCTTTTTCTTTAGAAGTTTAAACCTGCATCTAATAAATATTACATATTGATAAAAAATGGTACTTCTCTATTATCCCGTCGACCACTTTTCATAACAAAAAACTATCGCCAAATAAACGGGAGAACGTTGCCATTGGAATATCAAATTAAATAAATAAATAAAATATAAGAATTTAAGGACACAATTGTTATTTTAATGAATGAAATAACTGATAAATCAGTAAAACATAATGAAAAATACACGCAAATGTCGAATTAAAAACCACTTGATGACGTAACAAACACGTATAATGCTTCTGACATCAAGTAAATGGGACTGCATTTTTGGCGTTTAATCTTACAATTTGGCGATAGTTTTTTGTTATGAAAAGTGGTCGACGGGATAATAGAGAAGTACCTAAAAAATATTAGATTTCAGTGCGAAATCCTCGCACGGGCCCTCTGGTTGTTTTAATATTTTATTTCGAAAAAGAAATTATGTGCAATATTCATTGTGTAACTGCAACAAAAATCATCGCAAATGATTTTTCCGCATACACCCTAAAATAACCGAATTCTTTTGTATGTCCCTGTAAACGAACTATAAATGCTACAGACTTCATTTTCAATACCAAACATTTTATAGTTAACTGCAATAACATAAAAAAAAATTCATGGCAATCCGAGTCAATTTACGAGAGTACGGACAGACAAAATCGAATTCATACTGTGTTGAAAAGCAGGGTTCGTAAATATCATGATATTTTCGAAAATATAAAAAATATCCGATATTTTTTTTATATTTATCCGATATTTTCAAAATAATCAACTTATTGATGATTATAAATATTTTCACAGAGTTAATATAAAATTGGACATTAAAACATATATCATTTAGCATGAAAATTTAATAAAACATTATTCTAAATGTATTTTTCTTTTCAATTACTTAACAAAATTTAAGATCAACTAATTGAAAACAGACACAATTTACTTTTTTAACACTCACAAAAAACAAACTACTAAGATTTTAGTAATCAAGTTTTAAGAAAATTTAATGTTTTATACAACAAAATAATTTGTTTTTATTGAAAAATTTGAAAATAAATATAGTAAGCTTGGTCTTATTAACTGAACAAAACCAAATCGAAAAAACAAATTAGTTCTAATGAAGCTGCAAGTTTATCTAAATTAGATAGAAAAGCCACTAAAAGATAAAACAAAGTAAATATTGTCCCACATAGACATTGATTCTACATTTAAAAATTTAACTTGAAACATAAAGCTTGGATTTTTTTTTTTTTTTTTTTTTTTTTTTGGGGGGGGGGGGGGGGGTTGGCTAAAAAAGCCGCTATAAGAGCAAAAATTCTTTTTCTGCAAAACGACACAACCAATAACAGTTAAAAAAATTCCTTCATACTTGTTTTTACTGAAAATATCAAAAATATTCTACGCAATATTTTGAAAATTAATATTAAATATCAATATGTGAAAATATCAAAAATATCAAACTTCGTGATAGTTTGCAAATAAATATCGGATATATATCATAAGATATATATCCATTAAGATATATATCATAAGATAAGATATCTATCCATTGATATATATCAGGCATGTCAAACACGTGGCCCGCCGACAACTTTCCTGTGGCCCGCCAAGTCTTTGACATTGTAGCTGTGTTTAATTCAGTTGTTCGAACACTCATGTTGAAAATACACTTTTTAGGAACACAGTTATTTCGAGCATGGTCGTTAGAGATGGCAAACATCTGAAAACACACACACATATATATCAGTGTTGCCAGTAAAACGGGCCTTTTAGGTAGATTTCGTAAGAAATACTACCTATTACATTCTCACCTAAGTTGGAAATTTTGAAAAATTTTTGCAGATCTACGCCGATCATGACTCCCAGAACCCAAAACCACCCCCAGTTCAAAAGTTTATATATCTATCTATCTATCTATCTATGTCACTTTTTTCTGACCACGATAACTGGAAAAATTCTGCAGAAATCTCTTCCAAACTGATACATAAAATCAAGGGTCATAAAATCTCGGTCAAGTTCGTTAATGGGCAAAATCGAACCAAGGGGGGGAAATGGGGGGGGGGCTTTTTGTGAAAACAGAAAAACCCTCATAATTTCTTTATTATTATACGTATCGAATCCGTTTAAAGTTATTATTACTTCTAGGAAGAGGGCCGAAAATTTATGTATGACAGATTTTTGATATAATTAAAAATGGCCCCAAGGGGGGGGGGGGGAAAGGGGGTTTTAGAAGAAAAAAAATCATAGCTTCGTCAATTCACAAGATATCAAATCCGCATAAATTTATTATTAATCCTCTTAGTATTATCTAAAACTTTTACATTGACAAGTTTTTTATAGGACCAACCGTTATAGCAAAAAAAAAAAATTAAAAACAAAAAAATCCCTACCGGCTCCGCCTGCAAACAACTTATTTTTCGAATTAGGCGGTTCCAACTCCCGCATCTTTCGAAACTGATACATAAAATCAAGGGGCATAAAATCTCGGTCAAGTTCGTTAATGGGCAAAATCGAACCAAGGGGAGGGGGGGAGGGGTTTGTGAAAACAGAAAAAAAACCCATAATTTCTTAATTATGATACGTATCGAATCCGTTTAAAGTTATTATTACTTCAAGGAACAGGGCCAAAAACTTATGTATGACAGATTTTTGATATAATTAAAAATTGCCTAAAGGAGGGAGGGAAGGGGGGTTTAGAAGAAAAAAATTCATAACTTCGTCAGTTTCCAAGATTTCAAATCCGCTTAAATTTATTATAAATCCTCTTAATATTATCTAAATCTTTTATATTGACAAGTTTTTTATAGGACCAACCGTTATAGCAAAAAAATTAAAAACAAAAAATCCCTGCCGGCTCCGCCTGCAAACAAGTTATTTTTCGAAGTAGGCGGTTCCAACTCCAGCATCTTTTCGAAACTGATACATAAAATCAAGGGGCATAAAATCTCGGTCAAGTTCGTTAATGGGCAAAATCGAACCAAGGGGGGAGGGGATGGGGGGACTTTTTGTGAAAACAGAAAAAACCTCATAATTTCTTAATTATGATACGTATCGAATACGTTTGAAGTTATTATTACTTCTAGGAGAAGGGCCGAAAATTTATGTATGACAGATTTTTGATATAATTAAAAATTGCCTTAAAAGGGGGGGGGGGGGGGAGTGGTGTTTTAGAAGAAAAAAAATTCATAATTTCGTCAATTCCCAAGATTTCAAGTCCGCTTAAATTTATTATAAATCCTCTTAATATTATCTAAAACTTTTATATTGACATGTTTTTTATAGGACCAACTTTTATAGCAAAAAAAAAAAAATAAAATAAATAAATAAAAAATAAAAAAATAAATAAAATAAAATCCTTGCTGGCTCCGCCTGCAAACAAGTTATTTTTCGAAGTAGGCGGTTCCAACTCCAGCATCTTTTCGAAACTGATACATAAAATCAAGGGGCATAAAATCTCGGTCAAGTTCGTTAATGGGCAAAATCGAACCAGGGGGGGGGGGGATGGGGGGGGGACTTTTTGTGAAAACAGAAAAAAATGTATGACAGATTTTTGATATAATTAAAAATTGCCTTAAGGGGGGGGGGGGAGGGGGTTTGAGAAGAAAAAAATTCATAATTTCGTCAATTTCCAAGATTTCAAGTCCGCTTAAATTTATTATAAATCCTCTTAATATTATCTAAAACTTCTATATTGACATATTTTTTATAGGACCAACTCTTATAGTAAAAAAAAAAAAAAAAAAAAAAAAAAAATCCTTGCTGGCTGCGCCTGCAAACAAGTTTGGTTTCGAGGTAGGCGGTTCCAACTGCAGCATCATCGCAAAAGGGTCATTTCTTCCGCAATTCCCGACAAACAGACGCCCCACGGTCTGCGTCTTCGAAATCTACCTGTGCCTGTAGGCCGAGCCGTCAGGGATTTTTTTTTTAATTTATAATAGCTAACACTATTTTTGAATAGTAATTGTTGTCTTATTTATTCCGTCATTAAATAAGAGGAATATTTTTCTTCAGATTGTAATAGCATTCTATCACATCTATCTATCTATCTATCTATCTATCTATCTATCTATCTATGTCACTTTTTTATGACCACGATAACTGGAAAAATTCTGCATTAATCTTTTACAAACTGATACATAAAATCAAGGGGCATAAAATCTCGGTCAAGTTCGTTAATGGGCAAAATCGAACCAAGGGGGGGAAATGGGGGGGCTTTTTGTGAAAACAGATGATTTACAGATGATTTACGGGGGGTTTAGAAGAAAAAAAATCATAGCTTCATCAATTCACAAGATATCAAATCCGCGTAAATTTATTATTAATCCTCTTAATATTATCTAAAACTTTTATATTGACAAGTTTTTTATAGGACCAACCGTTATAGCAAAAAAAAAAAAAAAAAAAAAAAAAAAAAATCCCTGCCGGCTGCGCCTGCAAACAAGTTATTTTTCGAAGTAGGCGGTTCCAACTCCCGCATCTTTTCGAAACTGATACATAAAATCAAGGGGCATAAAATCTCGGTCAAGTTCGTTAATGGACAAAATCGAACCAGGGGGGGGGGGATGGGGGGGCTTTTTGTGAAACAGAAAAAAACCCATAATTTCTTAATTATGATACGTATCGAATCCGTTTTAAGTTATTATTACTTCTAGGAGAAGGGCCGAAAATTTATGTATGACAGATTTTTGATATAATTAAAAATTGCTTAAAAAAAATTCACAACTTCGTCAATTCCCAAGATTTCAAATCCGCTTAAACTTATTATAAATCCTCTTAATATTATCTAAAACTTTTACATTGACAAGTTTTTTACAGGACCAACCGTTATAGCAAAAAAAAATTAAAAACAAAAAAATCCCCTGCCGTCTCCGCCTGCAAACAAGTTATTTTTCGAAGTAGGCGGTTCCAACTCCCGCATCTTTTCGAAATTGATACATAAAATCAAGGGGCATAAAATCTCGGTCAAGTTCGTAAATGGGCAAAATCGAACCAAGGGGGAGGGGGGGGGGAGGGATGGGGTGGCTTTTTGTGAAAACAGAAAAAATCCCATAATTTCTTAATTATGATACGTATCGAATCCGTTTGAAGTTATTATTACTTCTAGGAGAAGGGCCGAAAATTTATGTATGACAGATTTTTGATATAATTAAAAATTGCCGAAAGGGGGGTTTAGAAGAAAAAAAAATCATAACTTCACCAATTCTCAAGCTTTCAAATCCGCTTAAATTTATTATTAATCCTCTTAATATTATCTAAAACTTTTGTATTGACAAGTTTTTTATAGGACCAACCGTTGTAGCAAAAAAAAAAAAAAAAAAAAAAAATCAAACAAAAAAATCCCTGCCGGCTCCGCCTGCAAACAAGTTAGGTTTCAAAGTAGGCGGTTGCAACTGCCGCATCATCGCAAAAAGGTCGTTTTTTCCGCAATTCCCGACAAACAGGCGCCCCACGGTCCGCGTCTTCGAAATCTACCTGTGCCTGTAGACCGAGCCGTCAGGGATTTTTTTTATACAGAAATTTGATGGGATTCCATCATAAAGTTTTAACTTTTAATTTCGAACTATTAAACAAGGTTACCATTTTCATTTTAAATTGACAAATTATGAATGTGGATTATTAAAAAAACACCAATAGAAAAAGTACTTGTTTTCATTTGAAAATAAAAGAACCTAAGTAAACTTCACCCTCACGGCAAATTTCATAATGCTATCATGTTATTTGATAGTATTAGCGTTTACAAAGAGAATTTATTACTTTAACAAAACAATTTTCAAAAAGAAAATGTATTTTATTTTAAATGTTGCCAGGCATTGTTAAAAAATCATCGGAGTAGAAATTTTTAGAATATAATAAAATTAAATTTAAAAGTTAATTCAAAGATGCTTTTTGAATTTCAAGACATATGAAAATCAGTTTAATCTATTTACTTTACTTATTGTTTGATGTTAAAATTAATGTTTAGAATTTATTACTGCAGTTAATCAAAATTTAGTGCTATTCCGTGATAGAGCGAAAATATATGGATATGGAGATTTCAAAATTCTATAATTACTTATTAATCGCCCAATTTTTTAAAGTATATAGTGTGCAATTAGGCATATTTTAGCTATGTTCGGTAGCGCACGTTTGTACGACTTGCTGCCAACCTTTTGTTATTTTTCAAGTCAAATACACATAATTTGAACCAGATAATGTATGTAATAAAAGAAATTAAGTCAGTAGCTCAAGATATAAGAAACAGTTTTAATAAATAATTTTTTTTGATTATTATTATTATTTTTTTTTTTTTTTTTTTACTTGGAAAAAAAATAAAATCCAGAAAATTGACAGCTATGCCTTTGTTAGATAAAGATTGACAAACCAGCGTGCTCAATCAATTTTTAAAATAAATACAATTTAAAATATTCAATTAAATTTTATTTATTTGGTTCATAAAAAATGTCTACTTTTTTTTTTTTTTTCGAAGATAAAATAAAATAAACTATGAATAATATTAACTTTGGAACTTTATGTGAATATTACTTTAACATGGCTGTGTTTTCTAGGTACAAATTTTATTGTGCAATGGTAATAATATTATCTACTTTTTTTTATGTGGCCCGCGGCTTTGTATATAATGCCTAATTTGGCCCGCGGCAGTAAACGAGTTTGACATGCCTGATATGTATCAACGAACCCTGTTGGAAAGTATTAAAACCAAATATTAAATGTATCTTCCAGGGGAAAAAAAACACCACGTGCTCCTTTTCTCTCTTTTCTTTGTGTTCGATTATTTTAAGTCACTTGTAACTATTATTTTTTTTTCCTTTTTCAAATCATGAGAGAAAAAGAAAACTTAGTTAATTCAATTTGAAGATCCACAGAGGTACAGCACTCCCTCATCCCTCCTTTGCCGGCCTCCATGATATCATCATGAGTGCATAATTGTCATCTCCCATCGTCGATAGATTGTCAATTTCTCTCGGCGCAACCAGGCCTTTTTCCATCCTCCATCTTTTTCACCTTGACCCGACATGCACAAACGCACCACAGAATCCGATCTTTCGACGACCCAGCCGGTGGCAGCAGCAGCCAGCAGCGGGCGAATAACTTTTCCCGCTCCGGGGCAAACACGTTTGACCTAGATAGCATCTGAAAAGGCTACAGCATCTGTGTAGGTTAGCGGGATAGTTTTTTTCTTTACACCCCTCTCTCTATCTTTTATTTTTTTGCTGTTGTTCGTTTTCTATTACTTCGATGGGTATATTACCTCAGAGATTATTGTTATTTATTTCATTTTATTTTTTATTTCTAGAAAATTCTGTCCTGACTTTTCTTTCTTTCTTTCTTTTTTTTTTTTTTTTTTTTTTGTTTATTTATGCAGAAACGGTTCGTTAATGAGTTTCGTTTTCATTTCTTTTTGAAATGAGGGTCGTGCATCAGGTCAGGTTGTTTACTATTAATTTTTTATTTTTCGGATGTGGTCAGGGTTCGATTAAGCCAAAGAGTTGACTAGGATCTGATATTCATTAGGAGGTGGCGGAGGGTTGGGGGGATTCTTCTACTGTCACACGCCGTAGCCTACGATGATCTACGACGCTCCGTTGTGCGCATCCTCGTAGGTTACGCACACACAAATATATATATATTAAGGTGGTTCTCAAATGATCTGCTGAACAACGTAAAATTTCTGGCACAATTTCGGACTTATTTTTTAACGCAAAGGTACAAAATTGGCCGACTTGACTATTGAGGCGATTTGGAACCGAAACGAGTTTCCATTTTTTGATAAATAAATTACTTATCGAGTTAGAAGCGATTCGTGCGTTTTTTCTCCTTTCTGACGCTGAAGCATCGGGAATTCGGTTCAAAACGCCGACTTTGACAATGTTTTCTGAAAGATCTGCGTTTATTAAAAAAAATGGAAATCGTGTTTCTATTACAAAGTTTCTGAATAACAAAACAACACCTGCCCATTTCTTGCGTTTCTGAACAAAAATGAATTAAAAAATGTGTCTGAAAGTAGCCCATTTGGATTTGAGAACAGCCTTAAGTATTTACGATGCCTTTCGACATATATGAATATGAAAATATGATTCATCAATAGCATGAACTTCAAAGTATTACGACTTGAAAGCAGATGTATATATAATTAACAAATCAAAAGTATTAAAAAAATAACTATAAACCTCAAAATATTAAATTAAAAAACTAAAACAATAAAATACCCAGGTAAATGGACAGCCTTTTCCTCACTAGTAGGTGGAAAGGCGTTAAATTCCACCCTCCCCTCTCCCCCTAATACGAAAAATCATTTCTTGCAGGTTTCAAAAGGCTGCTCGTTTACCTGGGTATTTTATTGTTTTAGTTTTTTAATTTAATATTTTCTGGTTTAGTTTAATTGTTTAATATTGTTCGTTTCTTAGTTATATACACCTGCTTTTCAAGTCTTAATACTTTGAAGTTTATGTCTTTTGATGTATTATATTTTGTTGAACTTCTATGAACTGCTTTAGCGCCTGAGATGCGATAATTTTTCATTAGTAAAGTTTGAAATATAAAAAATATATATTTAGATAAATTCCTTTTTTTTTTGTGTTTAATGTAATCTTAGAGTGCAAAATATTGATTAAAATCATTAGAAGATCAAAACAGATTTAAAATATCTGTGTTAGGAAAGCTACGAGCTAAATTTGGGGGATGAAGAGCTAAATCATGTGTACCAGGGCCACGGTCCAGTTGACCCATGTTTTAATAAGGCCATAGATGGGGGTCAGTTTTAGGTTTAAGTGCCATTTTTTATTTGTCGTTTTCTGTCTGGTTTTTGTGGGCCGGTTTCGGATACACCTTAAAGATTTTTCAAAGCAGTCCATTCCGTATAAGTTATTAGAAGTCTGCGCACGCCGAAATTTGCGGGCCCGGCCCGACCCTTATAATTTTTTTGGCTGGTCCCGGTATAAAAGTTAAAAGTTCAGCCCGGCCCATACATAAATTTTATAGCCCGTTCCGGTAAAGTAAAACTTTGGCTCAACCCGTACAATTTTTTTTTTGGCCCGGTCCGATATAAAAGCTAAAATTTAGGCCTAGTATGAAAGCTAAAAGTTCGGCCCGATTGTGTGTTCCATCCCGACTGAATTTCTATGAAACATGCTGATATTTCTGGAGCAGCAGTATATATCCTACAATTCAAATTATTCAAAAAGCACACTTACTTACTTATACATAGAGTTTATTTTCAGATTGTGTTCGAAATGCATGGAATGCAAAATATGAACAATATTAATGACCACTTAGACAATTACGTACACTGATTAAAAAAAATTGACTTAGACAATTACATTCAAATGAAGACTCAGTAAGAGAAGAAAAATCCGTTAGAGACGGGTTCCATTCTTAGAAGGCACATCGTCTGTTGTATATGTATTATATTCTTTTCGCACGGATTATTATAGTCTTTTTGCAAGGATCAAGATATTTTTTCGCTTAAGACAGGTTCTATTTCACAGGTTTTATTGAAATTTAATTTAATTTTTTTTTTTTTTTACTAGAAATGTATGTGCTGGTCTTTAAAAAAAAAATTTTTAATTGAAGAATAATGGGCATTTAAAAATTTATGCATTTTTTGCAGATATTGTTGTGTTAGGCCAATGATTTTCATACGGGGTGAGTCGAGACCGGGCCTGAAAATGTCGGCCCGTGCAGACCTCTAGGAAGAATGAACTCCAGATCCGGCTTGGACCGGTAAAAATAAATCTGGCCCGTCCCTGAAAGAGTGAGGGTTAGCCTCGACCCGACCCGAGTCTGCAGAAAAAAGTAAGGTCCGTACCGGACTGGCAGTAGTAAAGACCAGACCCGGCCAGCCCGAGTTTCGTGAGTTGGCCCGAACCCGTGTAGACTTCTACAGGCTGTACGCCTGTAAAACACGTTTTCCCACCATAAGTATATCGGAGCAGTGAAGCAGGGCAGCGTTAGATATTTGTAGTTACGTTGGAGACGAATTCGACTCTGCGTCGCGTCCTCCAATTACTCCTCCCATATTCTAAATTAGTTGGAAATGGACTTTGAGTCGATTACAAAAGATAGTAACCGATTACGATTATTTTAAATTTCGAGGATCAGAACTTACGATTATGTCACTGTTTATGAAAGTTAGAATTATACTAATTTTCTATATTCTAGAATACGGCGATGTTTAGATTATGATTAAAAATTGTTTTTATTCCATTACGATTATGGAGCACGTCCATTATGATTACATTTCGGCTACGCTGATTTCTTAAACGTATAATATGTTACTAATCCGTCAATCCCTCTTTTTCAGTTAGTGAGGTAAAGACAGTTTGTTAGAATGCTTAGCCCGAACACAGTTTTTTAAAAGGGTTAACTGCTAAAGAGGGTGGCAAAATGTGCTATAACCTCATGCTAGACAAGAATTACGATTATATAGCATTTTGATACAGTTTAAAATGAGATTATAATACGATATGATTACGATTAAATTATGATCATAATCAGAGTAAAATTTGATGATAATTATTTTGTTATTATTAAAAAATAATACAAGTACACGATTATGATTATTATAAGTCTGGATATGGAAGTATAGTTTATTCATAAGTGGGGTTTTTGTGGAATAGTACACTGTAAAAAAAAAAAAAAAAAAAAAAATCTAAAATACTAGAACAAAAAATGACCCAAATTTCGTTGTAAGATATCTCGGGCAGCAATGTTTCAAATCACAAAATATCTCTTTGTAACCAAAATTGGGTAAAATAAATTGCCCATTTTGGGTTTATTGCAGAATCCAAATTGGAATTCGCCCCACCAGTGGCTGAGAGGTTCTGCTCTCGAAGCTGGTAGACGGGAGGTGCTGGGTTCGATCCCAATCGCGCCTGTCGGCCTAATCGTTCGGAGTTTTCGTGGTTTTCTTCGAGCCGTGGATTTATCCATGCGTAAATACTGGTTAGGTTCCTTTAGAAAGACCCCCCACGGAGGGCACTCCCCCCGGGCCTATATCCCAAGTGTAGATAATTGGCCGTCAATAATCAACCCAACCCAACCCAAATTGGAATTCAGAGTTTGGCCCAAAATGGGTAAAATTTAAACCCATTTTGGGTATATTCAACTCCAGTTTGAGTTTTGCAATAATCCTAAATTGGAATTGCAACATTGAAAGAATACCTAAAATGGGTTAAAATGTTACTCATTTTGGGTAAACTCCGAATTCCAATTTGGATTCATTCTCCAATAAACCCAAAATGGGCATTTTTGAAATCCATTGTAAGTCATAAAGAGACTTTTTCTGATTTGGAACATTGCTGCACCCAGATATCTTCTTACAACCCAATTTAAGGCAATTTTTGCTCTTTTTGAAAAATCTATAAAATTTATGAAAAATGTTGAAAATTTTATATATAACACCATTAAAGCTCTTTTGCTTTTTAATCTTCTATCAAGAAGATACCTTTTTTTTTTTTTTTTTTTTCTTTTTTTTTACCTCTCTAAATTAAAAACCACATAAAGCCAAATTTTTTACAAAAATTTAACTGTTGTTAATGAATGAGGATATTGCTGGGAATGTTAAAAATTTCCTTACAACACATTTCGCTGTAACAGAACTCCACTCTTATGTTTGCATTAAACCAATCATTTCTTTTATTTCAGCTCGTTAAAACCGGATTTTCGTTACGTCCTAGATCGCTATAAACGAGTTCTGGTTGTGTACCTTGCAGTTGGCTTACATACGTAGGAGATGCAATGTCTCTCAAATATACATAGTTATAAAATATGAAAATAAAACACGTGTAAAGTATTTATAAAATGCATTGCAATTGAAATAAAATCCTGGTTTGATGACGTCATAAATTTTAAATGCTCTATTACTGAATTGTATAAAAGAAACATCCTTATAACTCCAAAATTGATAATCCTATTAACTATGAGTTTACTGCGTCGGATTAAGCGTCTCATTTTCCAATTGAAATATATCTTTGAATTGAAATTTGAATGAAATACAGGGTCATAAAAAATCGAAGAGTGTGGAGAATAAGATTACAGATATCTCGACAACTCATTATCCGATCGACTTAATTCTTGATTCAAAAGTTATGTTTTTTTATTGTCTTTTATATTCACTCCTTAAAATAAACAATTTCGAAAATTTTTATATACCTTTTATCAGAACGAATATTTCGAGAGTCCGAAAAAAATAGTAATCGAGGTGACTGAAATTCAATAAGCTTCTTCCCATTATTACATACTAAGTACATACCAAATTTCAAGTCTCTATCTCAATTTGTTCGGTAGATAGAGCGTTTACATACAGACAGACGGACGGCAATTTTTTTTCTAAAAATATGTTTTTCCTAATCTCCAGTGTCTGAAACGTGTAAATCCGTCAAATTTTTTTTTCAATTTTCAAAACGATTACAAGATTTGCCGTATACTACGTATGATGGGCAAGTAAAAAACAATCGCATCGCTCTGATGCCAACAAAACTAACAGAATCCTCTGAAATTATCTCAAAAAATAATTTGTTGTGTGGTCTTTCTCGACCTCGATTTCTTAACTGGCACCTGCATTCGGGTAGGAAAAATGCGTAGTTGGACTTTTGCGTAATAGTAATCTAAATTGACTTTCATTCTTTTTGTTCATTAAACCGGGTTTTCGTTATATTCGGGCTAATTACTATAAACTTGTTCATTCTTTTGACTTTGTAAAACTGGTTCTCGTTACATCCGGGCATTCAATAAACGAGTCTTCTTATTGTTTGTAAAATATGGGTTCTGGTTAGCCCCAGCTTGCTCCTTAATTTTGCTCGTTAAAACCATGTTCTCGTTACGTCTGAGCTCATTCTCTTTACTCGTTATAACGGTCTTCTCGTAACATCCGGTCTCACTATAAACATCCCCCCCCCCCCCAAATAAAAACCGGGTTGCCGTTACGTCCGGACTCGCTATATATACAAGTTTGACTGCAGTCCGCTTATAGAAATAACGAAAGAAATGTTTCTCAAATAAAAATGGTATTTCAAAAATCCGGTGATTGGGGAAAAAAATAGCATTGCTCTTTCCCGACAAAACGAATAGAATCCCCGAAAATAATTGACGTATTGTCTGTCTCGACTTCAATTTCGTAATTTTCGTAAAATATGTAGTCGGACTAATTGCGTACCGACTTGCAATCATTTTGCTCGTTAAAACTGGGTTCTCGTTACATTCGAGCTCGCTATTAACGAGTTCATTCTTTTTACTCGTTAAGAGGCCCCTTCACTCGCGTGAAAACACCCGCTCGCTAATGTTAATCCTATGCGACAGTTATTTTATAATGTCTTGTTTGCATTTCAATATTTTTAAATGATTTTTCTTTTTACATTGGATAGCTGAGGTCGATTTCTACGAAGGCTGTTTTTTTTACTTTTTCTATTTTGTTTGCAGATTTTTTTAATGACGATACTTTAAAAAATACCTGCAAACAAAATCGAAAAAGTAAAAAGCGGCCTGCGAAGCAATCGACCTCAGCTATCTAAAATGAAAAAAAAAAATATATTTTAAAAATATTGAAAATGCTAACGAGATTTTATAAAATAACTGCCGCCTCATAGTATTAACATTACCGAGAAGGTGTTTCCGCGTGAGTGAAATAGCCTCTTAAAATAGGGTTTTCGCTACATCCAAGTTCCAATTTTTTTTTTTTTTTTTTTTTAAATTCTTTTTATTTATTTATTTATTTTTTTTTTATTATTATTTTTTAAACCGGGTTATTGTTACATCAGAAATTCTGGGATTTCGTTACTTGGCTTGTTAAAACTAGATTACTTTTACATCCGAGCTTGCTCTATACGAGTTCGATTCTATGTTGTGTATTCCGTTTACAAACATAACGATGAAATTATCTCTCTCTCAAATAAAATGATGTTTTAATAATCCAGATACTGTAAAAAAAACAATTGCGGCCAACAAAGCTAACAAAATTCCAGAAAACTGTCCCAGAAAATAATTGTAGCGTGGTCAACTTGACTTTGATTTATTAAATTGCATTCGCGTTGGAAAATCACGTAGAAAGTCGCGTATTAATAATATATTACATCGACTTTGTCTTTTTGCTCGTTAAAACCGGGTTTACTATGAACGAATGCATACTTATTAGTTGATCGTTGCATATGGTTACCTTTTACGAGTTTATTCTTGTAGCTCGTTAAAACAGAGTTCTCATTATGTCCGTGCTCACTATAAAAGAGTTAATTTTTTTGCTCGTTATGTCCGGGAATGCTGTAATGTAAACAAATACATTCTTATTATGCGTTACATTTAGTTGTTCACTAAACCGGTTCATTCTCATTGCTCGTGAAAACCTGGTTGTCGCTAAATCCGAGCTCGCTATATACGAGTTCTCTTGTAAACATAGCTGAGAAAATGTCTCTCGAATAAAAAAGCTATTTTAGAAACCTGGTGATTGGAGAAAACAATTACATCGTGCTGCTGCCAACAAACTATCTGAAAAAATAATTGTTGTTTAGACTTTCTCGATATCGTTTTATCAACTTTCACTCAGGTAGAAAAATAATGGAACTTTTGTATTAATAATTTAGATCGACTTTTTTTCTTCTTCTTCTAGTTAAAACCGGTTTCTCGTTACATCCTGGCTATTTATTTTATTGCACGTTCTAGTCACCGGCAACTGGGTTCTAGTCACATCGTGGCGCGCTATAAAAAAAGTCCATTCTTATTGTTAACGAAAATAGCGTTATTGTTAGGTCGCTATTTATTAGTTCTCCTAGAAACATAACGGAGAAAAGGTCTATCAAATATAATATAACCTTTTTATTAGCTCACAGGTTGAGCGAATGTGCCCGCAGGTTCTGTATGTACCTACGTACGTACGCATGTACGTAACGCGATAACTCTTGATAGAAATATCCGATTTGCTTCAAATTTTGTATACAGGTTCATTGTGATAAGGCGCTTCCCTGATTAGTTTTGGGGGTTTATTGGTTAAGAATAAAGGGGGAGAACGGAGGGCTACTTGCCCCTTTTAATTTAGATAAGTGGGTTTTACTTACCCATCATACGTAGTATAGGGTAAGTCTTGCAATCATTTTAAAATTCGAAAAAAAAAAAAAAAATTTCGACGGATTTACACGTTTCAGTCATTGAAGATTCCGAAAAACATTTTTATGGGGAAAAAAAATGCCGCCCGTCTGTCTGTGTGTCTGTAAACGCTTTATCTCCCGAACGAGATAGAGACTTGAAATTTGGTATGTACTTTAGTATGTGATAATGGGAAGAAGCTTATTGAATTTCAGTAACCTCGATGATAAGGAAATATTGTTTTCGGACTCTCGAAATGTTCGTTCTGATAAAAGGTATATAAAAATTTCCGAAATTGTTTATTTTAAGGAGTGAATATAAAAGACAATAAAAAACATATATTTTGCATAAAGAATGAAGTCGATCGATTGATGAGTTGCCGAGGTATTTGGAATCCTATTTTCTACACTCTTCGATTTTTCATGAACCTGTATTTCATTCAATTTGCAATTCAAAGATATATTTTAATTGGAAATGAGACGCTTAATCCGACGAGTAAACCGTTAGTTAATAGGATTATCATTTTTGGAGTTATAAGGATGTTTCTTGTACGTAATTCAGTAATAGAGCATTTAAAGTTTAGGACGTCATCAAGCCACGATTTTATTCGAATTGCAATGCATTTCATAAATAGTTTGCACATGTTTTATTTTCATATTTTATATTATGCAAATCCATGATGGGTAAAGGGTAAGTATTACGGTGGCCCCCAACGACTAGTCGTTGGGGGCCACAATCATACATGGCTCAGCCATGTATGATGCCATTAACACGGCTCAGCTATGTATGATATGCCATTAACACGAAGTCAACATTTTTAATTAATTTAGATAGAAGGTTTAAGATACCAGAAATTGTAGAGAGTAGATATGTAAAATGTCATTTAGTACTTTTAATTTAGATAAATGGGTTTTTCATGTAGAATTATCCGATTTGCATCAAATTTGGTATATAGGTCTATTCTGATAAGGCGCTTCTCTGATTAGTTTTGGAGGTTCATTAGTTAAGTATAAAGGGAGAAACGGGGGGGGGGGAAGAGTCTAATTCCCCTAACTTTAGCCAAATGTGTATTTCATGCAGAATTATCCGATTTGCTTCAAATTTGGTATACAGGTTTATTGTCGATTTCTTTTTTTTTTCGAGGGGCTTATTTCAAATTCTTTGAAATAAGAGTATAATATACAATTAGTGTGAATAGCCTGTGAGCTCAATGCCCATCAATTTAACTGGTCACTTTTCTTTTTATTCAAAAATCTGGTGACTGGAGAAGACAATCGCATCGCTCTGTGCCAACAAAACTAACAGAATCCAGAAAATTATCTTCAAAAATAATTTTCGTGTGGTCTTTTTGACCTCGATTTCTCTACTTGCTCTCAGATAGGAAAAATACGTCATGGAACTTTTGCATTAATAATTTAGATCGACTTTCATATTTTCTTTATACCCAAGCTCGCTATAAAATAATTCAGTATTTTTGTTCCCTAAGACCGCGATCCCGTTATATCCGGTGCTGCTGTAAATTTATTGTTTGTTAAAACCGGGTTCTCATTATATCCAAGCTCGCTATAAAGAGGTCCTTTTTTTTTTTGCTCGTTAAAACTCGTTTCTCGTTACATTTAGGCTCACTAAAAACTGTTTGTTTTGCATGTCTAAACGGTGTTCTTGTTACTTCCGGGCACGCTATGAACGAATTTAATTTGTTGCTCGTTAACCTCTTCGCGACGAGCGTCCTTTACAGAATTTTTAATCTCTTACCACCGGTTTTTCAAAACAGAAATTTTCGCCTAATTGAATCGCAGAAATGCTAGCATTAAATAAGGCAAAGCTTACAATAAAAATTAACTGGTGGGAATAATCGAGGATTCTGAGCATCTTATGCGTCACGTATACGTGTCGCTCGTCCCCAAGGGGTTAAAGCCAGGTTCTAGGCACATTCCAGTGCGCTATAAAGAAGTTCATTCTTATTGTTCGCGAAAACACGGTTATCCAGTGTTGAATTCAGGTTGTGGCCCAGGTGGAACATCCCCCACACCCCCCGGAGCATTGAAATGTCCCTTCCGCAAGATTTGAGATTTTATGCTTTTAATGGTTAAAAAGTGCAATTCGCCCCCCTCCCGGAACTTTACAATGTCTCCCCCCCGGAGCCACAGAAATCCCTCCCGGAGAAAAGTGTCTGAATTCAACACTGCGGTTATCGTTAGGTCGCTTTTTGAGAGTTCGCGTAGAAACATAACGGAGAAGAGAATAACCTTTTTAAAAAATCTGGTGATTGAAGAAGACAATCGCATCGTTCTGCTGCTAAGAAAACTAACAGAATCTCAGAAAACTATCTCAAAAAAAGTAATTGTCGTGTGGTCTTTCTCGACCTCGATTTCTCAACTTGCACTCAGGTAGGAAAAAGGTAGGTAGTTGTGTAATAATGTTAATAATAATGAATAAATGAGCATTTTTCGGTGTAAAATGATGTCTCGTAACCTTGAGACGGCTTTTTTCATTTTTTTTCCCCATTTTTTCTACACATTTGTTTTTTTTTCCTGAGTGTCAAGGACTTTACTTTTCAAAATCCTTTCCTATCCGTAGATGGTTTTTTTTCTTCATTTCTGGTTTCAGATCCGTCTCACGTTTCGAGTCTATTTCTCTTTGTTTTACAAACTTTCGTAACTCATAAGACTCGTATTTTCTGCTACCTTACGGTTTGTTTTGCGTAATTGTTTCAGGGCGTGTACTGTGACGTGGTCTTGGGTTGATTGTGTTACGATTTTGGATTTTCGCTTCAACTCCGGCTTTAAGCAAATATGGCGCCCTGGTTAAAGCTTTTCTCAGCACCCTTACAAATGATATCTTCAAAAGAAACCACAGTCGGATCCGTTTAAGACGCTCACGGTTAATACGCGACCCCGCTTAATTCTCGGTTTTTTTTTTTTCAGCCCCGTGAACATTACCCACAGGACTAATGCACAATTATCACGTTTAATACGCGGACGATTATCACACGATCCCGCTTAATACGCGATACAGTTTTGGTCCTTTGAGGCAAAAGATCTCGTTTAATACGCAAATTCATACACCAAGACCAATTCATAGACCATATGCCAATTTTTTCTTTCTTCTTCAATGTTTCCAATTTAAAGAGTTTATTTTTATTCAGATATCTACCATTATTTCCGAATAATAATATTCAACTTATTTAATGACATATTAAGACGAATATTACTAATCTGAAATAGTGGTTATATATTTGAATAAAACTCCCGCTTGTCGCTTGTTTCATGTATGTTTTTACTGGAGTAGAGAGAGATAAACGAAATTTTTCCCATTTCGTTACGCATTGTTCCTTCTTTGCGCAGTGTATCGTCGATAATTGTTTTTTTTCCCTCTCGTACACTATAGGAAATAAAGCCTTTTTATTACTCTGTGCTTTTAAAAGCATTTGAAGAAAAATGGAAACTTTCAAATTAAAATTCATAAAGATACAACTAAATGTAAATATATTGCTTGAAGGTGCGTAAAAACATACATAAAACATTTAACAGCACATTAAAGTCCTTTTAAAAATTCAAAACGTTTTCAACCGAACTTACTCGGTCATCATCAGTGAAAAACTAATAGTTAAGTTGGGTTGTTGTCTCTTCGCCTTTTCTAGCTTGTCCTGAACAAACCATTTTACTTCAAGGGTATACAAGGGTATACTTCAAGGGGCTTACACCCTTGAAGTAAAATGGTTTGTTCAGGACAAGCTAGAAAACGCGAAGAGACAACAACCCAACTTAACTATTAGTTTTTCACTGATGATGACCGAGTAAGTTCGGTTGAAAACGTTTTGAATTTTTAAAAGGACTTTAAGGTGCTGTTAAATGTTTTATGTATGTTTTTACGCACCTTCAAGCGATATATTTACATTTAGTTGTATCTTTATGAATTTTAATTATTAAACAAGGTGAATTTGCACAGAAATTTTAACTTTGTATGGAAACTTTCGTTTACAATTCTATTTCTTCGTTACTTTCTTCGGGTGTCTGTTTGCTCCTGTTTTTAGGTGCGTTCGTAATTATATAAATACGTAGCACCTATAGTCGTCGTTTGGTCCGTCCGTCTGTCCGTTCGTCTGTCTGTCTGTCCGTCCGTCTGTCTGTCTGTCCGCATATAACAACGCAAAAACTACCCAACCAAATGGTTTGCAATTTAAAATATATTATCTTTGCAGAATTTTATCGAGACATTTCAAATTTTATTAAAATCGAATCAAAACTTTAGGAGATATTAATAAAAATATTTATTAAGAAATTTGATTTTTTTTTTTAAATCGGTGCTTTTTTGTTAGAGGAGCTTCCGATGGATGTTAAATCGTCAAGCGACCGAGATACTTATTTTATTACAGAAATTAATCTGCAGACGATATAATTCATTTCACAGAATTAAAAATCATCAAGATCTGAATATTTATATAACTAGCTGATACATATATATCTGAATATTTATATAACTAGTTAAGATATTTGTATGAACAGTGTCATAAAATATATACTTAACTAGCTGTTTAGCCCGTTCTACGCACGGGATATCATGAATTTAATTCTAAAACGTGCGTACGAACGCACCTCGTTTGTAACGTTTGACGTACAATTTCCAACTTGTTTTATTCACGGCTGGTGAGCTACATGCGCATGAATGCTGTTAAATTTTAATCTAAATATCCGTAAAAGACACAATGTTCTACAGTAAACACATAAACGAAAGCTCTAAAGTTAACTTAGAGCATTAAATGTGTAAGTAAGATGAGTTACAGCAACATCATGCAAATATCATGATTCTTGAAACGCGTCTTAACCGGGTTCGACTGTATAAAGTTTTAACTAAGTATTTTGGGGATTGTCCGCCCTTCATGTTTCAGCTCCACAAGCAGCCGTCTCCCCCCCCCCCCCCCCCCTCAAAAGCCGGCCTTGTTAAATTCAGATGCCTTTAATTTTAAAACGAGTGAAAAATGTTTTTATTCTTTTAACCAGTGTGTTGATAGTACGTTAAAGCGGCATTCTCTCTCTCTCTCTCTCTCTCTCTCTCTCTCTCTCTCTCTTTTTTTGTTTTTACCTCATTCAACAACGTGAATTATTCTGACGCATTCACGAACTCATTTTTCCATGTAAATGCATGAAATTTGCAGACATTACTAACTATTGAAATGCCACGGAATCTAATGGCGTTTTTCATTTTTCCCAAAATAAAAAGAAAAATAAGGGAAGGGTTCATCACATAGTTATTTAATAAAATATTTGCGAGAATAATTAATCATTCAAACTAATTATTAATCCCATTAACACGAAGTCAACATTTGTATTATTTTAGATAGACGTTTTAAAATACCAAAATCGTTGAGAATAAAGATCACACCAGTCAGTCAGCTATTATAAAATATGCTTTTTACAATTGTCGAGCAAATTTCAATTTCTGCCTTTTTGGCCAGGATTTTGCATCAAATACCCCACTGTGCGTAAGCTCCGCAATTGTAAAAGAGTACTTAAACAGTACAAATTGTAAGTACCACTCTCGAACACTAAAAATGTTTATTGAATTTTAATCAAGTTTTAAGAATCGATAATTGTTTTCAGCTGCGGTATACATTTTTAGGTGCGTTCGTAATTATATAAATACGTAGCACCTATTGGCGTCGTCTGGTCCGGCCGTCCGTTTGTCCGCATATAACAACGCAAAAACTACCTAAACGAATGGTTTGAAATTTAAGATATATTATCGTTGCAGAATTTTGTCGAGTCATTTCAAATTTTATGAAAGTCGAATCAAAACTTTAAAAGATATTAATAAAAATATTAATAAAAATACTTATTAAAATAAATAAATAAATAAATAAAAATAGGTGCTTTTTTGTTATAGGAGCTTTTGAGGTTTAATCGTGAAGCGACCGATGCACTTATTTTATGACAGAAATTAATCTGCAGACGATAGAATTCACTTCACGGAATTAAAAATCATCCAGATCTGAATATTTATATAACTAGCTATAGTACGAATGCACCTCATAACGGGCTACACATAAAATAATTTGCACATATCATGGATAGCAATTGCTCAAAAGAAAATTTTACTGAGTTGTGTGTGTGTTTTTCTTTTTTTAAGTTGCTTATTTAGATATCTCGATTCATTTAATGAAAAAATGAAAATGTTTTTAAAATATTCTGTTAGTGTTGGGAAAGTGTTTCATAACCTATGCCTGATGCATGATTTTTCGTTCTTATTTGGATGAAAGAGGGGGAAATAAAACGGATTATTGTACGTTTATTGGCGTCACTTTCTCATTAAAATTTAAAAGAAAAATTATTTTCAATTTGAATAGATGGCGAAAAAACTTCTTGATTAAATTATTTTTTTATTATTATTTTTTTTTAATCTAGAAAAATCACCTTGCATTAAAAAAAAAAAAAAACCCCGCTAAAAATCGCATAAAAAATTAAATTAAAAAAGTCTATTCAAAAATTCCAAAATCGGACTTCGAGGTGATATATATTTGATATACATTTTGATTACGTACAGGTATCTTCCAACCAAAAGTTTTGTAGCTCTGCGTGCAGCGGTCTCTTCAGAAAACAGTCGACAGACAGACAAACTTCTTTCCTTATTATTATAGATAGGTAGATTTAAGATATGAAATAGTCTAACTTAACTAGGCATTCCTGATTATTATGATAACCAAGAAATGTCTAATCTGTTGTCGTCTTGTAAAACTCTGACGTATTGTCCAATTCTGATGGTTTTCCGCCAATATTACTATTTAAATTAGATAAAAGTTTTCCTCTTCTAAAGAAACAAAACATCTTCTAAATCATCAATAACTTTGTTGATAAGAGGATAAGACATTTAGCTTTAGCCATGATTTGGTTAATATTTCAGGCTTCCATTTCTCTTCCTTTTTCCTGTTACTTTTCAAAATTTCTTGTATAATAATTCGCACAAAATAAGCATATAGCTGAAAGTTTCATAAATTTTGCTTTTTACTGTATATAGTAATTTATCAAATTAAATTGATTTTTAACCAACTTATTTAAAGTAAATAGTTTTACAACACCATATTGCTTTAATGTCAAATGTTACATTAAAAAATATATGAAAAAAAAAATACTATTTCTTTGTTAAGCTTAACGGTATAACTATATTTTACGCTACCCACATAGGTTTTTTTGCTCTAAAATATTAATTTTACATTATTTTATTATAAAAAAGAATGCAGAAAGTTATTCCTAAATAAGTATTTTGCGCTATACACAAAAGATAAATAAGTTCTTATTTACTTATAAAATCCAAAGTTTTTCTCATCATTACAACCAAGTTATCTCATCCATAAATTTCAAATGGCTACCATGTATAATAAATAATACCGCAACAAATATTTTATTATTCACTGAAAAATGCTAACTGAGATATATAACACACTAATCTGGCCAAAAAAGTGAAAAAAAAAAAAAAAATGTATATGATATAAATTTATTTTTGAAACCTACCTATTTTAACCCCGTTATTCACTTTACCCCACCTAAGTCTACTTTTCTGACCATAGAAGTTGAATATATATATATATATATATATATATATTCGCGATATCCTGTATATCCATAAAAAATAAGTATGTCCACAAAGTTAGGAGGAGAGAACACATTAGATAATTAATATAGTTTATTATATAAAGAATTAAGAATTATTTTTAAATTTCATGATTAACTATTTGTTTTTAATTAGTTCAGCTTCAAGTGCTGAACTTTCCATATTCACATTACATCTTTCTTTCAAGATATCCAGGACAAGGCTGAAAACTTTCATGAAGGTTCATATTTTAAAATAGGCTCGGCCTACAGGCACAGGTAGATTTCGAAGACGCAGACCGTGGGGCGCCTGTTTGTTGGGAATTGCGGAAGAAATGACCTTTTTGCCATGATGTGGTAGTTAGAACCGCCCACTTCGAAACCTAACTAGTTTGCAAGTGGAGCCCGCAGGGATTTTTTTTTTTTTTTTTTCGATAAGGGTTGATCCTATAAAAAACTTATCAATATAAACGTTTTAGATAATAGTAAGAGGATTTATAATAAATTTAAGCGGATTTGATATCTTGTATGGACGAAGCTATGAATTTTTTTCTTCTAACCCCTCCTTACCCCCCCCCCCCCCTCCCCTTGGGGCCATTTTAATGATATCAAAAATCTGTCATACATAAATTTTCGGCCCTTTTCCTAGAAGTAATAATAACTTTAAACAGATACGTATCATAATTAAGAAGTTATGGGTTTTTTTTCTGTTTTCGCAAAAAGCCCCCCATCCCCCCCTCCCCTCCCTTGGTTCGATTTTGCCCATTAACGAACTTGACCGAGATTTTAGTCCCCTTGATTTTATGTATGAGTTTGGAAAAGATTTGTGCAGAATTTTTCATGTTATCGTGTCCATAAAAAAGTGAGATAGATAGATAGATAAAGTTTTGAACTGGGGGTGGTTTTGGGTTCTAGGAGTCATGATCGGCGTAGATCTGCAAAACTTTTTCAAAAATTCCAACTTAGGGGAGAATGTAATAGGTAGGATTTCTTACGAAATCTACCTAAAAACAAATGAGCATAATTGCAACCTAACGTTGACATAATATACTGTTAGGGGAACCGTCGGTAGCGTAATAAATTTTCTCCTTTTTCGAATTGTTAAATTGGTCTTCTATATTTTAGTATACGTTTTCGTCTTTTAATAATGGTAAAGAAGGATAGTTCAGCTTACCTGAGATTTTCCTTATGCGCTGAATATTTCCACAGTAATCCAAAGTGTTTGCACTGATATTTATCTTATCGACTGATTGAAGTATTCGCTATATGGAAGTAATAAGAACTATTATTATTAGTAAGTAGAGATGCACGAAATAAGAAGTAGATCCATTTTGAGTATAATATTATAATTCTTTTCTAGATATTTACATTTAAATCGCGTTTTTGGAGACTGCTTTTAGATGCTCCAATTTTACATTATATTTGAGATATATATTTACAACACATATGTACAAGAGCGTTTTAACTGCTCGGATTCATTTTAGATTCTGAAGGGAATGTCTTTAAGTTCAGTTCACACGCGCGTGATAACAGCTGTAGTTTTGAAGTAGGGAGGTCTGCAGAGTTTTTCACTTAATTGGTTTCGACAGTTTCTGGTTTTGTTCACTATGTTTTTCAGCTGCGGCACTTGAAGTACTTATTGGTAATTGGGGTCTGGTTTTTAACATGTTCTTATTTCGATCATTCGCTGCACGTGGAGATTATTCACTGCATAAAAAAGGTTTCTCCGTCACTCCCCCGTAATCTCCTGTGTGGGGAATGGTTGAAGGTTCAGTTTCTTACGGTGTTTCTCGTACACAGGTTTGGGAGTGGGTTTTGTGAGAGTGTCGGCTATCATTTCTTCACTGGGGCAGTATTGTAAATCGATTTTTCCTTCTTCTTTCATCAGTTTGATGTTGTGGAAACGTATGTCGATGTGTTTGGATCGCTTAGTATCTTTATCGTTTTCAGTCATTTTTATACAGGACATATTATCCTCAAAAATCGTGATGGGTAATTTTTGTGGAATGTTGAGGTCGCTAAGCAAGTTTGTTATCCAACTTAATTCTTGTGCTGCGTTGCTAGCTGAAACGTATTCAGCTTCGGCTGACGAAAGTGCAATACAATTTTGCCTTTTTGTAATCCAGTAAATCGGTGATTTTCCTACCATGAATAGATTTCCTGATGTTGATTTACGTGTTTTCAAGTCACCTGCCCAGTCTGCATCGGCGTATGCTGTTAGGATGGGCTTGCTGTTTGCGTTAAGAGTTAAATTCAAATTTTCTGTAGTTTTAAGGTATGAAATGATTCTTTTCACTGCTGTCCAGTCCTTTTGGCGTGGTGTTTCATTTCTACGACATAATATGTTGACTGCTGCGGATATGTCAGGACGCGTGATTGTTGATATGTAAAGTAATGTGCCTGTGGCTTGTCGATATTTCGTGTTATTAGGTAAAAGATTATCATCGTCCTCAAGTCTGTTGAATCCTGCAATCATGGGTGTGTAATGAGGTTTCATGTCGTTTAAATTCAGTTTTTTCACTAGTTCCTGTATTTTATTGTTTTGATTTAGGTAATATGTATCGTTGATTTTATTAATGTTTATGCCTAGGTAATTATTCACTTCTCCTAAGTTTTTCAGTTCATATTCTTTCTTAAGTTGGTTTATTGTTTCTTCGATGTCACTGTCCTTTCCTGCTATCAGGATATCATCTACATAAATGATGATGTATATCGGATTTTCTTGATTTGATTTAAAGTACAGACATGGATCATTTTTGCTCTGTAAGAAATTATTGTTTTTGAGTGTTTCCGATATTTTGGTGTACCAGGCCTTTGCGGCTTGCTTAAGACCGTAGATGGCTTTTTGAAGTTTACAAACTTTTCTTTCATCGCCGGGTTTAATATACCCGTCTGGTTGACTCATATAAACAGTTTCAGTTAATTCACCGTGCAAAAATGCTGTGGTTATGTCAACATGTTTCACGTTCAAATTTTTGTGCAATGCAGAGATGAGAAATGCTCGTATTGTAGCGTGCGAAACTACAGGTGCAAAGGTTTGATCATAGTCAATCCCGAATCTTTGACTATATCCTTGTGCTACTAAACGCGTTTTATAGCTTTGAATATTTCCTAAATTGTCCTTTTTTAGTTTAAAGGTCCATTTTGAACCGATAATTTTTGTTCCGGGTGGTGGATCTGTTAAAGTCCAAGTGTTATTTTTTCTTAGGCATTGGATTTCATTTTGTGTTGCTTTTATCCAATTTTGTTTATCATTAGTATTTTCCATTTTTTCGATATCTTCCCAATTTTCGGGAATGTTTTCAGATGAACTATTTATGAGACAAACATATCTCTCAGGAGGAACGCCTCTATTTGTCCTATTAGACCTTCTTGGTTCAATTGGTTGCTGTTTGGGCACGGATGGTGTCTCTTCACTGTCAAGTTTTATTTCTAAGTGATTTTCATGTCTATCCGGTAATTGTGTATTGTCATCGGATGTTTTTGTGGTGATTTGTATCTCCTCAATGTTATCTGAGTGTACAATTTCATTCTCAAGAAATTACACCGTTCTCGCTATTATAATTTGTTTTCCTTGTGTGTGAATTCTATAACCAGTCGATCGTGTATCATAACCTACAAACGTTCCGGTTTGAGCCCTGTTATCGAGTTTTCCTCTATTTACTTTATCGACGTAAAATAGCGCTTTACAACCGAATGTTCTTAAGTGTTTTAAATTCGGTTTAATTCCTCTCCATAATTCGTAAGGTGTTCTGTTGTTGTTTGCTTTGGTTGGGAGTCGGTTTTGTAAGTATGTTGCAGTGTTTATGGCTTCACCCCAAAAATGTTTCTTAATTTCTTAATTTTGCTTGTGATAGCATACTTCTAGTCATATCTAATAAACTTTTATTTTTTCTCTCCGCAACTCCATTCTGGCTCGGATTATGCGGGACAGTCAATTGGTGTAAAATTCCATTCTGTTTTAAGTATTCATCGATCTCTTGATTTACATACTCACGACCGTTATCCGATCTAATTTCCTTAGGTTTTTTACCGAACTGATTGTATATCATCGTTATATACTCTTTTATCTTTTCAGCAACTTCGCTCTTTTTAGATAATAAATATATCGTATAGTATATCGGGAATAATCATCAATAAGAGTCATAAAATATATTTTTCCGCCTAAGGTCGGTGTATCTAGAGGTCCACACACGTCACTGTGGATCAAATCCGCAATATTAGTAGCTCGATTTGTTGCTGATTTAGGATACGGCATGTTAGTTAATTTAGTTTCGATACAAGTTACGCATGTTTTATTTTGATGTTTACATTTTCCTATCTTTATTCCGTCCGCAAGTTGATTTGTTATCATTGATTTAATCGCGTCATAATCTCTGTGACCTAGTCTGCGATGCCAGAGATCTATGCATTGTTTGCTGTCACAGTTATACGTTATGTTTATATAATTTTGTGGTTCTTCCACATCGTCTATTTCCTCAATAATGTATAAGTTTTTCTCATTTTTCGCCCTAATATATATTTCTTCATCAAAGATCAAATCGCATTTATTATCGTCGAAGATTAGTTTACACCCGTTTTTAGCGGCTTTACTAACCGAAATTAGGTTTGACTCTAAGTCTGGGACATAAAGCACTTCGCGTAATTTCGTTAGTTTTTCTTTTCCTTCGGGGGTTAATGTTTTTATAAAAACTTCTCCTGAACCTAACGCTGTCAGTTTATTACCATTCGCGATCGTTACTGAAGTTTTATTATAATCAATAAATTTACTAAATAGGCTTTTATCATTACAAATGTGCGAGGTAGATCCTGAATCGAGAATCCAGTTATTTTTGCCTACTTTTTGAGTGATTAATGCTTTATTTTGCGTCTGATCATTTGCGTATTTTCTTTCGTTTGGAGCTTTGTTTTCCCTATGAGTTTCGTTTTTTTTCATAACATAATGAAGATGAGAAATTCTTTTTATTTTTGAATTGATTGTTACGAGGATTTCCGGATTGTACCGTGTTTCTGCTCTTGTAGTGCCAGCATTCGTAAGTCGAATGATTTTTCATTTTGCAGTTGTTGCAATATTTTTGTTCTCTTCTATTTTCAGTGTGTGTATATCTCCTATTTGTTTTAAATGCTCTCTCGCTGTTATATCCGCTATGTGATTGTTCTGACATTTCCTGTCTACGATTATATTCATCCGTTAATTTGTTTTTGATAAAATCAGGGGTGAGCTCATTTTCCGGTCTCGCCTCCAACGCAGTTATCAAAGTATTGTAACTGGGGGGAAGAGAACACAGAAATAGCGCGGAAATATGTGAATCGCTAATATTTTCTCCAATGGCATTAATTTTATCTATAATTTGCAAGATATTAGTGATATGTGAGATCATGTTTCCGCCCTCCGCTAATTTAGTACTGTATAATTTTCGTAACAGGTAAAGCTTACTAGATAAATTGCTTCTCTCATGTATATTTTTCAGAGCTTCCCATGTTAATTTGGCAGTTTCTAAGTTTTTTACATTTACGATTTGAGAATCATCAATGCTTAAGTTAATTAAAGCTCTAGTCTTGCGGTCTCTTTTGTGCCATGCGGGGTCGGGTGGAGCTGGTGGATCTTGTACTAATATCGTCGAGTTCCTCTTTAATCAGGAACATCTGCATCTTGAACTTCCATGTACTATAATTTGTAGAATTGAGTTTTTCAATAAATTGAGTATTTTCTTTTATCGCATTCATTTTTTTCTTTTTTTTTTCTTTAGCGTTCTTTTATTTATTATTATATTTTAGAAATTTGTTAAATTATCGTTTTTGATACTGGGATAATATTCTTTTTTCAGAATCAGTCTTTCATAATCTTTGTTAGGGGAACCGTCGGTAGCGTAATAAATTTTCTCCTTTTTCGAATTGTTAAATTGGTCTTCTATATTTTAGTATACGTTTTCGTCTTTTAATAATGGTAAAGAAGGATAGTTCAGCTTACCTGAGATTTTCCTTATGCGCTGAATATTTCCACAGTAATCCAAAGTGTTTGCACTGATATTTATCTTATCGACTGATTGAAGTATTCGCTGTATGGAAGTAATAAGAACTATTATTATTAGTAAGTAGAGATGCACGAAATAAGAAGTAGATCCATTTTGAGTATAATATTATAATTCTTTTCTAGATATTTACATTTAAATCGCGTTTTTGGAGACTGCTTTTAGATGCTCCAATTTTACATTATATTTGAGATATATATTTACAACACATATGTACAAGAGCGTTTTAACTGCTCGGATTCATTTTAGATTCTGAAGGGAATGTCTTTAAGTTCAGTTCACACGCGCGTGATAACAGCTGTAGTTTTGAAGTAGGGAGGTCTGCGGAGTTTTTCACTTAATTGGTTTCGACAGTTTCTGGTTTTGTTCACTATGTTTTTCAGCTGCGGCACTTGAAGTACTTATTGGTAATTGGGGTCTGGTTTTTAACATGTTCTTATTTCGATCATTCGCTGCACGTGGAGATTATTCACTGCATAAAAAAGGTTTCTCCGTCATATACTTATTGCCAATAATAAACATTAAATTATATCAAAATCATTATAAACAATAAATTACATGAAAATCCTTATAGACCAATAATTTATATGAAAATTATTATAAGATAATAAATTACATGGAAACCTTTATAAGATAATAATTTATCTCTTATGAGTTCAGAATGTAATTACATCAGGTTTTTCTCATCATAATCAAAAATTGCATCTTTTTCTGCAAATAAACTATAAACAACTGCTGGGTTTTATCCATGTGATGTTTGATTATGATGAGAATCAAATTATAAGCAAATAAATGATTATAGCATACCTAAAGAACTTATATTACACCCAAACAGACGTTGTTTGCTGAAATTGGATTTTAAAATGTGGTATGAGTTTTCTAAACTGTTTACTTTCATATCTTCTTTCATCTTATTTAAAGGGTTACATATAACTTAAAAAAAAAAAAAAAAAAAAAAACCTTTGGAATTAAATTCCGTGAAAAAAAAAAAGTGTGTAGAATTATAAGCAAAAAATCGATAAAACAGACTTGGTATAAAAGATTCTACTCAGGGTTCGTAAATATCATGATATTTTCGAAAAGATAAAAAATATCCGATATTTTGATATATATCCGATATTTTTTATATATATTCGATATTTTCATAATAAACTTATTGATGATTATAAATATTTTCAAAGTTAATATAAATTAAACATTAAAACATATATCATTTAGCATGAAAACTGAATAAAACAATATTCTAAATGTCTTTTTCTATTTTTTTCTTTCTTTCTTTCTTTTTCTTTTTTTTTTTTTACTTAACAAAATTTAAGATCAACCAATTAAAAACAGACACAATTTGCTTTTTACACTCACATAACAAACTATTAAGATTTAGTAAACAAGTTTTTAGAAAATTTTATGTTTTATACAACAAAATAATTTGTTTTTATTGAAAAATTTGAACATAAATATAGCAAGCTTGGTCTGCTTAACTGAACAAAACCAAAACGAGAAAAAAAAAAATATTTTTCTAATGAAGCTTTCAAGTTTATCTAATTTAACTTTCAGTGGCTTTTCTAAGTAAATATTGTCCCACATAATTATTGATTCTACATTTAAAAAGTCATTTTCAAATATAAAGCTTGGAAAATTGTTTTTGGTAGAACGACGCAGCCAATAACACTTAAAAATTCCTTTACACTTGTTTTAACTGAAAATATCAAAAAATATTATACGCGCAAACCCCCCAAAACCGAGAGAAAGGACTGTATACTAAATATAAAATATCAACTAAGAGGGTTATTCCATGGTAACTTACGTTACATTTAGAATAATTGACTTCAGTAATTTTAGTAATATAACACTAAAAAATATTCAAAATGTAATGTTTATATGATTTGTTAATTAAACCTACTTTGTTAATTAGTCCGTACTCCATGGCTTGCGAACATACTTGCGGTTTCCATTTTTTGATAAATAAATTACTTATCGAGTTATAAGCGATTCTTGTCACATGGCGATACGTTTTTACTCTTTTTCGCGATGCCGCTTCGAGAATTCGTTTCAAAACAACGGCTTTGACAGTATTTTCTGAAAGATCTTTCGCCTTTACCAAAAATGGAAAACATCTTTCGATTACATAGTTTCTGAATACGATCACCCGCCCATTTCATGCGTTTTCCAACAAAAACGAATTCAGATATGTGTCAGAAAGTAGTTACTTTGGATTTGAGAACAGTCTTATCCAAGGGTGGTTTAAAAAAAAAAAAAAAAAAAAAAAAAAAACGGTTTGAACCGTCCTGGTCAAAAATCATTTTGACGGGAAGTTATTTTTATATTATTCCATTGCGTGATAAATTGACAGTTTGTCACAATAATACTTAACAGTATTTAATACAACATTTGGAAGTGTTTAGAAATAAATACTTTATACTTTACTTTTCATTACTTTAAAATTTAACAGCTCAAAAATTTCTAAAGATAAGTAATTATCGTAAGTATTGAAATACTTTTAAATAATTTGATTACCAAGGGTCGATCCAGGCAAAATTTGGGGCCTATTTAAGGCCGCTTCGCAAAAATCTATTTAATAAAACAGTGCCCTTCACAAAAATCAATATAATAAAATAAACCCTTCACAAAAATCAATATAATAAAATAAACCCTTCACAAAAATCAATTTGATAAAATTGACCCCTTCACAAAATTCCTTATAATAAAAAAGGAACCTTCACAAAAGACAAAATTCCTTTTAATAAAATAGGCCCTTTCACAAAATTCTACTCCATAAAAACTTACTATTTATGAATTATTTATTATTTTGTGATGTTTTAAACTGTGTAATTTGTAAACAAACAAGTTCACCAGAGAAGAAAACTTCAGCAAAAGGAGTTAAAAAAGTTTTTGTTAATAAATCCTTTGTTTGAATTTGAGTAACTGGATTTCAACTTTCGTTACAAAATGTTATTTTTCACAAAAATATAATAAATATCACAAAAATAATCTTTATTTTTCACAAAATGGGCGCCAAGAAAAAAAAAAAAACCCTGCATCGACCCCCTATTACATAATCTAATTTCAGATAAAAAGTCAAGGAAACTAAATCACACTAAGCAAAATAAACAATTTTGAAATGTTACTTAGAACTCAAAAAATGATTACAAGTAACAAATGTTGCTGTAAGCTAGGGCGATTTCATAGATTATTCTGTACGAAATCATACTTAGAAAATAATCTTTCTACAGATGAAGAACTTGCATAACCATTCATCAAGTACATTTTGAAAGCTAGAATTTCCAAATCAATATATTTTTTAATTTTTTATTATTGTCCACCAAATGTCTTAATGCATTAGATTACCAGAGGTCGATGCAAGGTTTATTTCTTGGGGGGCCTATTTTGTTGTAAAATAAAAGTTATTTTTGTGAAATTTATTATATTTTTGTGAAAAATAAGATTTTGTAATGGAAGATCAAATCATGTTACTCAAATTTGAACCATCATTTATGAATAATAACTACTTTAAGTCCTTCTGCTAAAGTTTTTTCTTTCTGGTGAACGATTTGTTTGCAAATTATACATTTTACAACCTATTGATAAAGTAATTAATGAAGGGCATGTTTTTATGGAATGGAATATTGTGAAGGGGCTTATTTTATTAAGAGGAATTTTGTGAAGAAGCCTGTTTTATTAAAAATAATTTTGTGAAGGATTCTGTTTTTGTAAGAGGAATTTTGTTAAGGAGTCTGTTTTAACAAGAGGAATTTCGTGAAGGGGTCTGTTTTATTAAATGGATTTTTGTGAAGGGTCCCTAAATGGGCTCCAAATTTTGCCTATATCGACCCCTAGTTACACTTTAAGGGTGTACTCAAATCCAAACTGCTTATTTTGTGACTTATTTTTAAATTGATTTTGGCTCTAAAATGCATCCAATTGGCAGGTTCTCTTATTCAGAAACTCTATAATGTCCGTACTGGTCGATTTTTTGATAAAGGCAGAATATATTTCAAAAAATCCTGTCAAAGTACCCGAAGCGATAGCGCTGGAAACAAAAGAAAATTATCGTACTGTGAAAATAATTGTTTTGTAAATCAATTTCTAATTAATTGAAAAAAAAAAAACACAGGTCACTTATAAATATTTTCATAAATCACGCCGCCAAGTTTCATGTTTTTACTTTTAAAAATGAGTCTGAAAAATGTGTGAGAAAATTTCGAGTTGTTGAGCGTGGAAAAATATTTTTTCTTTTAAATACAGCCTTAAGATAAATAAGATTTGTGAAATATGTATTTCTGTTTGAAATACTACTGCACAAGGCAAAAAGAAAAACAATCCACGTATATTTAATTATTATTAAAATATTAATTATTAATAATATATATAAATATGACATTAATAATCCCATAAATATACAGTTAGAGCAATTTATGTAAACTTATGTTATCTAATAGAATTTCGACCACTTTTGAGATGGTTGAAACCAGTTTTAACCAGTGTTCTGGTTAAAATTAGTTTCGACCAGCCAAAATTACAACCCTGGACACAAGTGTCTTTAATTTGAAGTCGATAATGGGTGATTCCACCGTTACGTGTGTGACTTTTAGAGAGTGTTTTTTTTTTTTGCAAATTGAGACAAATTTGGAAGTGAAATTATTTAGATAATGTTTTACGTTTTTATTGCTATTACAGGACACATACAGAATCATTTTTGTAGTGACACCTTTAGTCTAAAATAATAACATAAAAAAAAGTAGTAAAGTCATTGTTACGTGTGTGATTTTTCTGAGTCACACCCGTAACAACGACTTTACTATTAAAATAATAATAATAATAATAATAATATTTCTTTAGACTAAAGGTGCAAAGGCTACAAAAATGATTCTGTATGTGTCCTGTAATAGCTATAAAATAAAAAAAATCCCTGACGGCTCGGCCTACAGGCACAGGTAGATTTCGAAGACGCAGACCGTGGTACGCCTGTTTGTCGGGAATTGCGGAAGAAATGACCTTTTTACGATGATGCAGCAGTTGGAACCGCCTACTTCGAAACCTAACTTGTTTGCAGGCGGAATCGGCAGGGATTTTTTTGTTTTTAATTTTTTTTTTTGCTATAACGGTTGGTCCTATAAAAAACTTGTAAATATAAAAGTTTTAAATAATATTAAGAGGATCAATAATAAATTTAAGCGGATTTGAAATCTTGAGAATTGGCGAAGTTATGAATTTTTTTCTTCTAAACCCCCCTCCCCCCCCTTAAGGCAATTTTTAATTATATCAAAAATCTGTCATACATAAATTTTCGGCCCTTCTCCTAGAAGTAATAATAACTTCAAACGGATTCGATACGTATCATAAGTAAGAAATTATGGGTTTTTTTCTGTTTTCACAAAAAGCCCCCCCATCCCCCCCCCCTGGTTCGATTTTGTCCATTAACGAACTTGACCGAGATTTTATGCCCCTTGATTTTATGTATCAGTTTCGAAAAGATGCGGGAGTTGGAACCGCCTACTTCGAAAAATAACTTGTTTGCTGGCGGAGCCGGCAGGGATTTTTTTTGTTTTTAATTTTTTTTTTTGCTATAACGGTTGGTCCTATAAAAAACTTGTCAATATAAAAGTTTTAGATAATATTAAGAGGATTAATAATAAATTTACGCGAATTTGATATCTTGTGAATTGACGAAGCTATGATTTTTTTTCTCTTAAAACCCCCCTTTTTTCCCCCCCTTGGGGCCATTTTTAATTATATCAAAAATCTGTCATACATACATTTTCGACCCTTCTCCTAGAAGTAATAATAACTTTAAACGGATTCGATACGTATCATAATTAAGAAATTATGGTTTTTTTTTCCGTTTTCACAAAAAGCCCCCCCACCCTTTCCCCCTTGGTTCGATTTTGCCCATTAACGAACTTGACCGAGATTTTATGCCCCTTGATTTTATGTATCAGTTTGTAAAAGATTAATGCAGAATTTTTCCAGTTATCGTGGTCAGAAAAAAGTGACATAGATAGATAGATAGATAGATAGATATATAAAGTTTTGAACTGGGGGTGGTTTTGGGTTCTGGGAGTCATGATCGGCGTAGATCTGCAAAAATTTTTCAAAATTTCCAACTTAGGTGAGAATGTAATAGGTAGTATTTCTTACGAAATCTACCTAAAAGTAAAACGTTATCTAAATAATTTCACTTCCAAATTTGTCTCAATTTGCAAAAAAAAAAAAAAAAAAAAAACACTCTTTAAAAGTCACACACGTATCGGTGGAATCGCCCTCATGTATTTTTTAGAATAATTACTCGTGTTTATCCAGAGAAGATATTCCAGTAGCCTCTTGTCCTTGACATGAAGTGCTCGACTCATTTGAGCCGAGACACAATATAATACGGAATTAGCTTACGTAAAATAAATCAAAGGATATACACAAAATAGCAAGCCTTCAGTCTCCGTAACCAATTATATACTTTTTATTGTATGCGATTTATCCTTTCTTTTGCGACTGCGAATGACAGGTTTTGTTGCCGGATGATGTAAACTTTGACGTAATCTTAACAAAAACCGTTCGTCTGGAACTGCATTTCACTTGTTGAGTTTTCGTATCGTGCGATCATAAAAATCATTGGTATTCTTCTAGACAATAATTAACCGTTAGACGGGAAATCGGAGAGAGACGTTGTTTGTTTCTCATTTCACTCTTTAGTTTAATCCCCTTCCTTTTTGTAAAATTTTGTTTTTCTCAATGATTGCGACACCAGCATTTATTATTATTGTTTGTTTAATTCATTGGCTAAATTTCGTAGACTTAAGAAATACACTTATTGACTACGTGGCTGCATTTGAGACTTACTGTTGTGGACTTTTGTTTTCATGGATGAAGATTATAAAATAACAAGGTCATTAAAAAAACTAAACGTAATTAAAAAACAAGTGGGTAAGTGTGATCCAAGTTCGCACAAAGGGTTTCGTTTAATATTCCTTTCAAAACACTTTATCATTTCTTTAAAAAATCCAAATAAATTTCATTTTCTAAAAAAAAAAAAAACTGTATTTTTCTCGGTTTTTCGAATATCTGAACCGGCCCGATAGCGGGTGAAGCCTACTATTATATTCTGTCATAATAATATCTGTCATGTGGACTAAATGCGATATCTAAAAAAAAAATAATTTCAAAATTAAACATGTTGTACACCTTCAAAATGTTAAAATATGCGAATATTTCCGTAATCGGTTTTTTATCATGATTCAATACGTTCCTCAAACTCATATATTTACTATTCTCTATTACTCATATTCATACTCGCTTTGTATTATACTGAAACATTTGAAAAATCCGTTAAACTTGCGATATGACGTCAGATTTTCTTTTTAATTCTCTAATGACGTGTAATTAATCTGCTTTGTGTACATGCACACATACTCATACTCCTTGTATTAGTGAGAAATCTTTCTGTTTTATTACCACTATGACGTCAATCTTTTTTTATTTCATATTAATCTTTTTTTTTTTCAATTGGTGAAACTTTTTATTTCCTTTTTATTTTTCACGTGGAAATCGTCTGATAGAAAATTAATTATTGTAGATAGAATTTCATCATGGATTTTTAATTTTTGGCATCTGCTATAAGGGAAAATGTTCAAATTTAATAAGAAAAGGCTGTTAGAATTTTGGTTTTTTATCTCTATTTATTAAAATAACACGACTTTTTCAAATTTTAATATTTTCAGCTCTTCGCAGCTGATATTCTGATTTATATACAAAGTTTCAACTCTGTAAGTTACACAGTTTTCGAGAATGGCTCTGTGACAGACAGACAACGCAGCGGGAGCAATAGGGTTTCGTGAGATGAACGAAACCCTAAAAACATGCTGTCATTAAAATTCACAAAAAAAGTCAACTTATATTATAAAGCACAAATGTGTGCTTCGCTCAATGATGCGGGCAACAATGTGGTTAAAATAGATGTTGCAACAGGGGAACGATGTTTTCAATTAATCAGGCATGAAAGAGTGCCACCTTTAAGGGAGGAATTCCACCTTTTTGAAAGTAATGTTGGACATTATCTGTTGATGCAAAAATACAAAAGAAAATATTGAAAGCATAGTGGGGGGGGGGGGGTAAAATTAATCCTCAGACATCTTGTCTACACAAACCCTTGAAGTTTCTGAATTGATGTACAGAAGAGCTATCAAATCAAAGGTCAGCTTATGTTATGAACATCTGAAAATCATGTTAATGAAGCTATTTAAAGTGTCGATCCAGAATGAAGTTTTTTTTTAGTCTTTAAAAAGGAAAGAAAGTTTGCATGAGGTTCTTTTTGAAATAGTATATTTTGGCCCATTTATACATCTTTCGGTAGTTTCAGTGATGTATTTCTGAATTAAAGATCACTTTCATGTGTATATATTTAGCATGGACGATTTTTTTTCTTAGAAACGAGTTGAGGGGGGGTGGGATCTTAAGTAGTCAAAAACAGGGCTGCGGAGTCGGTGGGAAAAATAACCGACTCCGACTCTGACTCCTGAAATTTTAAAGGATCCGACTCCGGGATGACTAAAATACTAGTTTTGCCTCTTGATTCCTATTATTTAGATTGCTTCATTGCTGTCATTTGTTTTGAAACAGTAATAGTCGCTTTATTAAATGTCATTAAATAAAAGAAATATCACTATTTAAAAAAAGTGGCAGCAATCAAGCAATCTGAATTTAAAAAAAACCTCAACTGGCAACACTGCAACCTGCTGTTACATTATTGTTTGACCTTGAAGCTCATAATGTACATATCAACCGATAATTTTTTTTCACGTTTAATTTTTTTGGATGAATTATGGGTGTAAGCTGTGATAGGTAGTTCAGACCAGGATTCATTTACTGCAGCGGCAAACTTCCGACAGTATTTTTAGTATAAAAAGTTTCACCTTTTTTAAATGCAGATTTCTTTTTTTTTTTTTTTTTTAAATAAGGCAAAAATATTCTTATAAAATGCCTGTAGAACTTTGCCCCTGCATTAATTGGCTCTTGTCAAGACTGAAAATATTTTGAACATCTCCTCCCCTCCTCCTCCCTGATACTCTATGCACATGCACTCACACAAAAGCACAATATGCATTAAATTTTACATGTGGTAAAATTTAATTATGTCAAACTCTACAAAAACTGCATGTAAAATATTTATATGCACGTAAATTGCAATCGAAAAGTTAAACTTGAAGCTATTAGATAGAAACAACAGTTGAAATCTAATAAATCTCCAAAATTTACTTTGGACAACACACACAAAGATCTATCAGATGAATCCAAACAACATATAATATGTTGGTATATCATTTTAAGACGATAACAAAAATATTTTATGCAAAATCAAACATATATTATACCAAAATATCGGTGAAAGGATGTTTAATTTTGGTTTTATATCTATTCTTGCAGAACCAAAAAATAGGAGACAAAAATTTTACAATTAAAGCATCATTTGGGGTTTCCAGAACCCGAAAAATTCTGAGAGAATGCAAGAAAAATAAAGATGAAAATTTTATATTTCCTGCATTAATTTTATAATTTTGGCTTTATTTCGGGTCTGCAAGACCTGAATATCAAAAGGAGAAAGATAAAAGAAATTTCACTATTTCATCATTGTCTGCAGTACTTAAAAGTACTGCAGACTCAGGAAAAAAAAAATTACAATTTCTTTTTTTTTTCTTTTGGGGAGGGGGGGGGGGGGGGGTCCTATGCACACGAAAAAAAGGGAGAAAATATATAATTTCAACATTACTCCTGGTCCCACAGACCTGAAAAATCTGAGGAATACAAGAAAAAAAAAGGGAAAATTTTCCAATTTTCACATTACCTCGGGTTTCGCAAACCCCAAAAAATCTAGAGAAAGGACTATATACTAAATATAAACTAGAGATTTCAATTCAAAACAGTTTTAAAATATGCTGTACACCGGAGAGTATATTAGGCCTGTTTAACCTGAGTTTCCTTGTATATATAGTCCAAATATAAAAATAATAATTCAGTTTATAAATTTAAAATTACATAGAATTGGTTTAATTTCACTTCAAACTGTCTAAAAAACAAGCTGGAGTCGGAGTCGGCCTGTTTTTTAGTGACTCCGACTGCGACTCTTTTGCCCCAAAATAGGCCCGACTCCGACTCCGCAGCCCTGGTCAAAAACTATCCAGCATAATATTTGTTTTGAAAAATTAATAACTGCACTTCATATAAGCTCATCAGATATATTTGGATTTACCTTTTTAGCAAATTGCCTACCATTCTTTTTTTCTTTTATCTTTCTTTCTTTTCTTTTTTTTTTTTTTTTTTTAATTCAATGAACCTATACATTTTTTGTCCCTTGAATATATTATTTTTAATATTTTCTAAATTCATACGTACAATTGTATTTCAGCTTATTGTGCAAATACTTCTTAAAATGTGTCTAAATTACGACAATTTACTGCCGTTATATAGATTGAAAAATTTTCCACCCTTTTTTTCTATTTCTCACTTTTATGCCTGATTAATATTAAACAATCGTAACGTTACTTCTATGGGGAAAATGCAAGTTTTTGGCCGATATCATCCCCCCCCCCCCCCCCCCGCTCTTAAGGATCGAAAAAAAAAATTCTAATTCAAGTATTGCCCTCAGGAATACATATATATTCCAAATTTCAAACCTCTATGTCAACAGGAAGTGGGTGAAAAATGTGTAAATTTGGCTGCCACAAACGTAAGAAATGTAAGTTAAAAGAAAGCATGTAATAAAAATAATAATTGTGGCCTTTATCTTTTTTTAGTGTGTGAGTGAGTGAGCGCGCGCGTGTGTGTGACACACACAGAAAGAGAAATACATAGAGAATTAGTGATTTCTTTTTCTGTATTTTGCCTTTTCCTAATTTGTTTTTAATACAAAGTTAGTAAAATTGTTATAAATAATATGAAAAAATGTAATTGTAAATAAATAAAAGTATTCTCAAAATATGAACTGAATGAGATAAATATGGAATTGACAAAGCTAATGCCAAGCCTAAACCATTCCAACTATATGAGAAACTGCCTTATTAATTTTTTTTTTTTTTTGAGGTGGATGATATTTTGATACTTGGCAACAGCTTTTAATACAAAAAACTACAAATAAAAAGGAATTGTAATTTATATTCATGAAAATAATCTATTCTCTTTAATAGTAAGTGCAAATTATTATTATTATTATTTTGTCCCTATTATATGCCGCCGCTAAAGATATGTATAAGGATCTTATTCGAACTGGCCACTTGCTTATAATCTATAAATTTGAAATCTACAGAACATAAAAAATCTCATGTTGAGAATTATCGAACTCCTCCAACTTTTGTGACCCTATTCTGGAGATTTTTTAGTGCATATTCTGTCAGTTTTTAAATGTATACTAGTTGACCCGACCGGCGATAACTGGGCCCATGATAATAACTTTAAATAAACTACAAATTTGCATTATTTTATATCTTTAACCCGATTTTGTATGAATTTATAATTTTAAATGAAAAATTCACGAAAAAAATATTGATATTTAGTGGCAAAAGTACTCGTAAGAAGACATATTCTGGTTTTTTAGCACTTTCCAACCTAGTTGAAAAGTGCTTATGACTTCGGTTTGTCTGGCCGTATGGCCGTCTGCCGTCTGGCCGTCTGCCGTCTGTCCGTGCTCTAACTCCCGTAAATATGCTCGGATTGCTCTGCAATTTTTATATGTTATTGTCGTTATCTATAGCATGTTCCCTATTTCAACGGAAGTGTGTAGCACTTATAGTTTTATTACAGGGACACTCAGAAGAATTCCGTTACATTGCGGTCTATGGGGGAAAATCATTTGCGGTTTATTTAAATAATGTTTCACTATTTTAAACGCATTGAAATTTATATATATCACTAAGGTACATTATAAGAAGCTTAATATGGAATAGGGTGTGCATAGCACTTATAGTTACTTTACAGGGACAGTCAAAATAATTCCGTTACATGACGTCTATGGAGAAAAATCGTCTGCGGTTTATTTAAATAATGTTTCACTATTTTAAACGCATTGAAATTTATCTATATATATATCTAAGGTGCATTACAAGAGGCTTACTACAGAATAGTGTGTGTATAGCAGTCATCGTTCATTTACAGGGACACACAAAAGAATTCTCTACTGTCTATTAACACTAATTCCTGGAAGTGCGTTTTAAATTACTAAACGCGATTTTAATTTTAACTCGCTTTTTGTCTAGTACGTGGTGTGTATAAATTCTGTAGATCCTATACAGGGCAGCACAAAAGTTCGCGAACACATTTCCGTTTATTGACAGAAACTCCAGAAAGATAATTTTAAACTGTGCTACGCGTTTCCTAACTAAACTAAAATTTAGCATCCTAGCGTATACAAATCTATAGATCATATACAGGGCTGAGTAAAAGTATTCGGATATTTTTCCGAATATTGTATCTGTTGGAAATTCCTGAAATTATGTTTTTAAATATGTTATGCGTTTTCCAAATTGTTTACTTAGATGTTATCTTTTAGCTTATTAAACGGTATGTTTTGTAAAATTATTTTGGAAGCGTTGGAAAGTGCTACATAATCTATGCTTGACGCATGATTTTTCGTTCTTGTTTTCACGTACATTTGGATACCTTTAGTATTAGGCAATAGATGGCAGCACTACTGATTCAATCAGAAAGTCTATTTCAAATTTCCTCTCCGTTTCAAATAATGATTTTCACTACCTTTAAATTTTATTTTAATGTTTCATAAACTATAAAATAAAAGTTTTTTCCAGTATTACTAAAAGTTATAGATTATGAAGGCAATTATTTTTAAATTTTAATATTTTTAATACAAATCTTTTTTATTTATATTATGTTTTTAATAAAAATTTTATTTGTAAAACTATTGTTGAGTGTTAAACTTTAATTAATTCAAAAACATTCAAATAATAATAGTAATAATAAAAATACAAATTATATGCGTACTTCTTTTCCTGAAAATGTGACAGTAATTGAAATGAATTACATTTAATACAGCCAAAAGTAATGCAGAAATCATACCGTCGGAAGCGGGATTCGAACCCACTTTCTTTGCAGATAGCCAGAGCTTGAGCTTAAACTTGGACTTAAAGCCTTAGACCACTGAGCTACGCTGATTACATTCAAGTGTACCTTAAAATTAAACAGGTTTCAGATTTAATCTCACGCTTTCGCAAAAACATTGAGTTTGTGCTGAAATTTTTAGCTTGTCGCTTTAATATATAGGATAATCCACTGTCTGGTAATAACACTTTCCTTTCTAAAAAGTTCGTGGAATTATTTCTGTTAACGTATTTCTTTTGTATTAAACTTATTTTGTTTTCTTTTATTTCCACAGGCTCAAGAAAATTCTGCGTCTAATTTATCACAGCCCGAAAGTGATCAAGTGCTCACGGATGATTCAAGTAAGTGTCTCTGCTTATATTTTTGATGGCGTCTTTTAATGCTTTTAATTATCTAATCCTGTGGTTCACAACCTTTCTATATCGCTCCTTCCCAACCAAAAATAACTGGCAGCGGCGAACAGTGGAGTATTTGATGCAAAATTCTGGCAAAAAAGGCAGAAATTAAAATTTTCTCAATAATTGTAAAAAGCATATTTTATAATAGGTGATTAACTGGTGCATCGATCTATGTGTATTTCAAGAGTGTGCGTTATATCCGGCGGCACATTGCCTCAGGTGAAGTGAAAGTTTCTTCGTGAGAAGACGTGCTTTTCTGTTACGTTTCAGCTATGTTTGTTACTTTGTTATTGTGTTTAAATGTATACTTTGACGTGTGAATTTAAATAATTTTAATTTTTACATAATAAAAAATAATTAAAATTGAAAATGGGTAAATTTTAAGCTTTTTTAGATCTAATTTATTGAAATATATTACCTAATATATTCAAAGCTTTTTAAGGCTGTGTCGGGGTTTGTCGGATCATTTTTGAATTATAATAGTTGTATTGGTTATAGTTTTGAAGGCAAATTTGTTTTTTAAAAAGAAATCTGCATTTTGTTGCCATTTTTAGATATTCATGTTTTTTGGTAGGACTGCAAATCTGTTAAAAACAATCAAAAACCAGCATCTCTATACTATAGAGACTCAACTTTGGTAAATTACTAAATGCAAGTAATATACTAATACAAATACTATATGTTATATGCATTTGTTTATAAATAATTAAACATTTATATGTGGTAAAATTAACATTTAATTGAACTTTACTTGTAGATAAAACAAATGTATCAACAATTAATTTCCTCTTATAAACAGTAAACAATTAAGCAAACATTGTATTATATATTTATTTATTTAAAAGAAATACATATATATTTAATCATAAATAACATTAATTAAGTGTATTTACTAATAATAAGTGAACAACAATGGTTTTAACTTTAAAACACATGAAAAGTAATTTTGCCAAGATTTTGCCTCAAATACTCCATTGTGCGGTGCCTCCTTCGAGAGGAAATTTGTGTTTTATAAAAATAAATTTTGTGAAGGGTCCTTGTTTTATTAGAATGAAATTTATGATAGGCCCTGTTTTATTAAATGGCTTTTTGTGAAGGAACTCCAATTTTTGCTTGGATTGACCTGTGATAGTAATTTGATGGAAAAAAAGAAAATATTTTCAAACTGTACAGTTCTTTCTTAAAATGAAAACTGTACTGAAAGACACACACTGAAAAAGAGAGTATTGTTTTGCCATTGTTCTATCGTTGGTAATTATGTAAGAAGCATATGTTATTAATTTCATTTGAGTTTTCTTCATAAATGTGTATATATACATACATACATATTCATCCAACATCTATATATGATGGATTTTACATATTTATGTAATGTACACCCTCTTCCTCATTTACTCATCATATTATATAAATTGGGTGGAAAGCACCATCAAAAATCGATAGTAAAAAGACTGATAACCCTTTTAATTAATTTATTGTTGAAATATTAAACTTGGTCCAATTGATAAGTCAGCTGTAATTAAGAAAACTATATAAGTTTATTCCGTTTTCTGTTTATTATAATTATTTTATTTTTCATGTTTGATTTCTGTTGTCAAATTTAACTTTTAAAAAGTTCATTTCTCTGCAAATTTATATAAACTGTTGTCTTTGGAAAATGGGTTATGGGTTTAAAGGCGGCAGGAAATAAATCGAAAATTACCTATTTATCTATCACAGTAATAAAACTTTGTGAATATAAAATTCTCAAGATTGAAACTTTTCTGTTTGCATACGTATTTATTTTACTTGTATAGATGGCAGCACTATATAAGGTATATAATTTACTCCAGCTGTTAGCAGAAATCCGAAAAACGAATACTAATGTGTTATCAGTTTAAAACACGTAATCTATCTCTTTATATATCTACTCCACGTTGCAGCATTTTTGTTACGAATATTTATTCTTGAATTTGTTCATAATTTAAAAAAAGAAAAAAAAAACTAGAAATGTATTCAGGGTAGCTCTTTCTCAGATTTCGTAAAAGTCAATTATGTTTCTCATTGTGAAAAATGTGTTAATAAAAGTTTTATTTTAAATTATTATATTAGATATTAGTATTGAAAAACTGTTATTGTCAGTTTTAGAAGAAAACTTGCACTTAATTTTATTTGGGCTTATGTGTTATTGAGGGAGGGCACCACTTGAATTAAAATTATTCTGAGTGTCTCTTGACACAGCACAAGCTATAATGAATTAAAATGCATTATTTCCTTTCGAAATAGTGATTATTTTTTTCTAAATTTGTTTTTTTTTTAATTAAAAAAATAATTCATAAAAGCAAATTTTACAACATTACACACAAAATACATGCTCGTAAAAGTAAAGAAAAAACAAACAAAAAAAAAACGGTAAAATTGAATTCAGTTTCAAAAATACACTTGTGTTTAAAACACAAGAAATACTCTATGATGTACAAGTCTATGGTTTGTGCGTTTTGGGGAAATATAAAAAGTACTTGAAAAAAAAAAGTTCATTTTCAAGTGCTTGAAAATCTTTATAGACTGGCAATGTGGTGTTTTTTGTCCCCTTATGTATTATACTTATTCTAAAGTTATTTTAATGCATGTAATGTTGCATACATCTAAACAGTTCGTGGAAATATTTAAATTAGTCCTTGAAAATCCCTCAAAAGTGCTTGAATTTTATTTGTTCTTAAGTATATGAACCATGAAGTCCTCATATGCATTTCAAATAGAACAATTGCCGATTATTATTATATCTTATGGTACCTTAAACTTTAAAATTGTCATGGATTTACATTTATCTGTTCGTATATGACTGTTGAACTTCACAGATTATTTAAATATGACAACTCATGGCTATATAATAGTCATTAATGTTAGAATGTTTCAGTTAATGTATTAAAAATTGAAAATTCTCCAAGATATAATTTTTTCATTCAACTTTAAAATTAAACTGAAGCTGTACAAAAATGGCTAGGTTTATTTTATTTAGTTTTTCTAAACATTTTTTGTCTGAATTTAAATTTCTTTTTTCTTCCCTTCCTCCTGAATTGAATAACTATGATTGAAATATATAATAAGAGCGTACTTGTTTCGGTATGTAACTATCACAGTTTGATCATATTTATAAAAATAGAAATTTTAAACTCTCCTTTTTTTTTTTCTCCCAATTTTTTTTTTTTATAAGTTTGTATTTTGAAAAATAATTGTATGATAATTCCTAGCTTTTGGATAGGTGGGTGCATTTATTTTATTACTTTATCATAAAAAAAAATTATATGATTATTTTTTGTGTAATATGTCATGGTTGTAAACGTAAAACCTTTTTCTTGGGTTTATGTATAAAATAATAAATTTGACTGATATTCTTGTATTTTTGCATAGCTGGTAGATGGCAGCACTGCCAGCGTTTTGTTAATTCTGCGCAGCTCCTGTTAGTGATTTTTCAGGTAATAGATGGCAGCACTACAAACTAGTGATAATTAGCTCGTTATTTATTTTCCACTTACGGAATCATGCAAATCATAAAGATATCTTCATGCTGCAATTTTTTTTTTAAATATAAATTGTTATTTGTCTATTAAAGTAAAAATTAAAATTAATTTATTTTTTGTAAAAACAGTATTTCTGTGTGTGTGTGTGTGTTTTTTCTCCCAGAAGTTGCTAGAATCGTTATCGGTTTAAAAAAAAAAAAAATCAAAATTCCGGGAAATTCTGCAATATTTTTGCTAAAATTTTCGAAAGTTTGGTACTTACGTATTATCCGGGCCAGGAGATAGATCGCCAAAAATGGTTGTCAGTTGCCAATCTTGTTTAGCGTTGTCAATAATGTTCAAAACAGTAATTTAATATTGTTAAGTGCATAAAATTGTTGAAAATGGTAAATAATATAAAATAAATAAACAATAATAAATAAATAACAAAAAACTGTACACTATAATAAGAAAATAAACTATAAATTATACAAACAATCTATACACTATAATAAATAAACAAACTATATACTTGTCAAAAAATAAGGGTTACTGTAATTAGTATAATTGGCGCCATGCTTAGCTCATTTGTATCTGACCTGGCCCGGATAATACGTAAGTACGAAAGTTTTTCTAGGCGAAGGTAGCTTTGATAATTAGATAATTATTAATAATATTGTCTGTCAACAATTTATTATTTGCAAATTTTTATTTGTTTAATTGATGGTGCTGCCATCTATTATTTAGTGCAGGAAAAACTTTATAAATTAGTGTATTCATTTATTGGATAGTTTCTATAGTGTTTTAGAATGCTTTGATCATCGTCGATCTCATTTTACAAAATTCATTTTTTCAATTGGATCGTTTTTTTAAAGTAAATCTGCATTAATTTTTAATTTAATTTAATTTTTCTTTTTATGTTTTTACTAGTAGTTTATAGACATTTATTAAATATTAACAAGTAGAGAAATTTTTGTTCAGTTAAAAAATAAATAAACCCTCTAAGGGGATAATATAGCTAAAATAAAAAATGTATTCTCATATATTATTACTTTCGTTGGAAAAAGAGAAAGACAACCACTCTTTAATAAATAAGTAAATAAATGTTAACTTCGGAGCCCATCTGCTTGTCTAGTGGTTAGGGCGCTGGCTACTAGACAAGAGGTCATTACCGTCCCTATTGTCAATAGAGACGGCAACGAAGAGGTGCGGATTCGAATTCCGACCCAGAGTCATGTATATTTGCAGTGAGTGGGTCAGATTCGACTTTGAACGGTGCACAGTGGAGTATTTGATGCAAAATCCTGGCCAAAAAAGGCTAACATTGAAAATTGCTGAAAAAACGCAATTTCAGCCTTTTTTGGCCAGGATTTTGCATCAAATACTCCACTGTGCACCGTTCAAAGTCGAATCTGACCCACTCACTGCAAATAGCCATGCCTCTGGGTCGGAATTCGAATCCGCACCTCTTCATTACAGTCTCTATTATAAAATGTGTTTTTAGTTAGTCAGCTATTATAAAATGTGTTTTTTCGGTTCTGCAACATTTTATAATAGCTGACTAACTGGTGCATCGATCTATGTTTATTTCAGAATTAAGAGTATATCCGGCGGTTCCTAATCTCAGTTGAAGTGAAAGTTTCTTTGTGAGAAGACGTGCTTTTTCACTATGTTTCAGCTTCGTTATTGTTTTTAAATGTATACTTCGACACGTGCATTTAAATAATTTTACTTTTCATATCATAAAAAATAATTTAAATTAAAAATCAGTTAATAATCGGCCTTTTTAGATCTAATTTATTGAAATATATTATCTAATATATTCAAAGCTTTTTAAAGTTGTGTCGGGGTTTGTCGGACCATTTTTGAATTATAATCGCCTTAATTATAGTTTTGAAGACAAATTAAAAAAAAAAAATGCTCCTTATATTGTCCATTTTTAGATATCACTGTTTTTTGGGAGGACTGCAAACCTATTAAAAACACTCAAAAACCAGCATTTCTTTACCATAGAAACTCGCCGCACCAAATGAACTAGTCGCTTCCTCCTTCCCTAGGATTTGATATTCGGAAGGTGCGGTACAGCAATGGGGTAGTGTGAGTGTTTCACATCAGGCCTAGGACCCGGTTCCCTTTTGGGATTCCGGCAACGAAGCTGTGGCTCATTCTCGCTATCCGCCCGAGTGTGAACCTATAGTGGCCCTTTTATAAGGTGCCACTAATGTCGCTTCGACCTTTGTCATCAACCCACTTGGGAAAGAGAGTTTGAAGCGCAGGTAGGCGTACGCCCCCGCTTCGCTCTCCGGCCGAAGAGCACTACCTAGAGGGTCCCCGGGTAAACTGGAACCCTCCTGGTCGTGTCTCGCATGGGCTCTTCAAGAGCCTGGAATCGGCGGATGATGCACGACTGCCTTCGGCAGCCGCGACCTCTGTCTTACCATAGAAACTCAACTTTAGTAAATACTAAATGCAAGTAATATATATTAAAAAAAAAAAAAATTATAATAGGACGGTTGGGTGGGTAGACGTTGGATTGAGGAGGTGTGTGGCGGCGTTGTATGGAAAAATACGCATGGTTAATTTATATATATATATATAAAAAAAAAAAAAAAAAAAGGGGCATTTTGATTTACACAATTGTTTGATCATACACATTTTATAATGGACTGCGATGTGTTATTCTTATGTATATTAATTTAGTTAGATTTACTTATTCATTATTTAATTATTTTAAATGAATTTATATTCATTAATAAGAATGTATTTGATCTAATGATTTGGATTAATACCTTTGGTGGACAATATCATATCTACTTCTAAGATAATGTTTACTTTTATACAGTGTTGATATAATATGTTTTAATTTTATTTAGTGTTTTTATTTAATTTAACTTTGTTTAAAGCCACATTTTTGTGACTAATTCATTTCATTATTTACTCAATATTAATTTTAAATTCATTGATTCTTAATTCAAATCTTTAGTATTTTAATTTAATTTATTTTAAATGATGTTGCATTTTTAGTACAGTTATTTAATCGTTGTTGACATTTAATGGTACATTTTTAATGTTGCATTAATTATTAATTTTTCCATATTACTACTTTTTTATAACATAGTATTATTAATTTATACATCCATTACTTAGATATTATTCAACTTTCTATTTATTAATTAATTTCATTTATTTATTATTTAACTAATGGCTATCATTAAGATAGTAATTTTGTTTAATTATTAAAAACTAATTTCCATCCATACTTTATATTTACTTTTACCACTAGTGGGCAGCACTATTTTAAGTTGTTTTTTATTATTAATTTTTACATCTTAATACTTATTTATAACATAGTATTATACATTAATACATCCTTTAATGTAATTAGATTTTCTAATTTATTAATTAATTTCATTTATTTATTATTTAACTAATTGGTATCAATTAAGTTAGTAATTTGGTTGATTTATGAAACATTTATTTCCATCCTATTCCTTCGATTCAGATTATATCCCCCTTTTTTTTTTTTTTTACTAATAGATGGCAGCACTAATGTTCCTGTTTATTTTATAATCCATTATATTTTAACATTATTTCTGGCATCACTGCAAAGCAATTTATATTTCTAAGCAATTTATATTTCTAAAATTGGCAACATATATGATTTTTTATGCAATTCATTCCCCAGTCATGTTGGAGTTTTCATGATGGTTCATGAACTGCAAGGTATCTTATTTATATCTCTATTCATCTTTATGGATTTTTTTATAAGTATGGTTTCTTTCCTTTTTTATATTGTATTTTATTTTTTATTTTATCACTGATTTGAATCATTGTATTTGAGATGTAGTCCCAATATCATATTTTTTAGCAATGTTTGGCTAATATGAAGATGAAACATTTCATTTTATTTGTGGTATTTAGGCAATTGGGACTTGATAATTCTGTCTAAATTCCACAAATTTCCTTTCATTTAATTCATTTAATTCCATTGATTCAATTTTTATTTAATTTCTTATTCTTTCAATGTTTTTTGATTCCATATTAAGTGTGTTGGGGAATCTTTCATTGTCAACTAATTATTTCATACTTAATTATTTCATGGTTTAAGTTGGTGTTATGATAATGTTTCATTTATGGTTATATATATATATATATTATATGCATTGGTTTTTAAAAAAAAATTAAACATTTGTGTATAATAAAATTAACCACATTTAATTAAACATTAGATGTAAATAAAACAAATCTATCAACAATTAATTTCCTCTTATAAACAATGAAGTAAACATTGCATTATATATTTATTTATTTAAATAGATGTATGCATTTATGCATATATAACATTAATTATGTGTATTTACTAATAGTAAGCCAACAACAATGGTTTTAAATTCAAAACACACGAACGTTAATTTTTGCTAGGATTTTGCGTCAAATACTCCACTGTGCGGAAGTCCTGGTATGCAAAAGAGGACCGTAGAGCCCGCAACTAAGCAAACTCTATATTCCGGCGTATAACGGGCACTTTTGGTACAGGAAAATTGATCAAAATTTACTGGTGCGCGTTATATACCGGTTATTTAAAGAAACATGAGTATAAGATTGATATTTCTATATACATCAACATGCTACTTACCTGCAAAAAATTATAATGAGTAAGAACTTTATGCTAAAATAAATAACATTTTCTTTAGTTTAGTCATTTTAGTATTTAAAAAGTCCTTCCGGCCTGTACCGGGAGGAAAAGGTAACTTTCATAGTCCATGTTTTTAAAAATTCAACTCATTTTACTCAAACACACGAAGCTAAAATGCTTCGAATCCGATTATAGAAGATTCAATTCCGGTTTTCGTTAATGCTGAATTTGGATGCGAATTTCAGCATGAGAGTTACAGCATAACAATCATGTTGTTTCAAAATCTCAGCCACCGTAGAATTTCACATTGCCATATCTCAGCCATTTTTTAAGATAAAGCCAAAACAAAAAATGTTCCGGAATACTTGTATCACGATCTAACACTTAAAAGAAACAACTTTTTCAATTTATAATTTTTAATACATGTTTTTGAATTTTTTAAAAAATAAAAAAAAATATTAACTAGCTGCTATTTTGAAACAAGATGGTGCTTGAAGCTGGTCAACGAACTCGGTCGAGACTTTGGTATGTTCTGTACACATGATCAGTTATACTCAGATCGGTTCATAAATACGAGAGTTACAGCATAACATATATCAGATTGTTTCAAAGTCTCAGCCACCCTAGAATTTCAAACTGCCCTATCTCAGCCGAAGAAAATTTTCTCGATTGGGAAAAGTATCTTTGAGGATTTGATAAAGAATACGCAATGTATGACGTTGAATTAGTGGATATTAAAAAAATTTGAAGCCAATTATAGCATTTCAATGATACCAGTTTGTCTCTTCTCTTCCTTGCTGAATCTAATGTCCAAAAATGTTGAATTGAAGTTATTAAAGGAAAAATAAAATCACAAAAGTATTTGAATATGAACAGTTACTTTAACAACGTCAGAAGTTGACCATTCTGGAGATACTCTATCTTGAAGATGAATTTGATTATAACACTAAAGAATGGTTAGGTTAAGAAGAAAATATTAAAATGCTCAGTGAACTTTCAATGCAAAAAGTTACTACAGCTAGGGTACACAAATATAAAAGCGTTTCCCTCGTTTAAACATATATATTTTAGTTTATATATAACGCAAAAAATGCTTGACATAATTTTATTTAGTCTGGAACACAAATAATGTTCCAGAATCCTTGTATCACGTTCTAACACTTAACGGAAACAAACTTTCAATTTATAATTTTTTTCTACATCTTTTTGAATTAAAAAAAAAAAAAAAATTAACTTGCCGCCATTTTGAAACAAGATGGCGGATGTAGTTGGCCAACGAACTCGGTCGAGACCTTGGTATGTCCTACAGACATACTCAGTCATATCCAAATAGGTTAATAAATAAGAGAGTTACAGCATGACAAAATTAAAAAATATTAACTAGCTGCCATTTTGAAACAAGATGGTGCTATATATATATCAACATTTGAACGGAAGGTGGTTTTGGGGGACTGGGGGGCCAAGGTCGCTGAAAATATGCCAAATTTTTTTGGAATTGCTTTCCTCCGAATGGTGATGAAAGCTACCTAAAAGTTGAAGGGCCGCTTCAGTGAAACTCGTCGATCGCGAAATCCCATGTTAACCTGTGGGAAAATTGAAATACGTGATTGCTTATTACTTAAATATGGTTTTCGTTTTCACCATCAAAAAGTAGACGTCAGATGCCGACAGGGTGCATTAAAAAAAAAAAAAAAAAAAAAAAAAAACTCCTTAAATTTTAAGTATTAAAAAAAAATTCTATAAACTTTGAAATTTCCACTTGATGAAATTTTATCATCATCTTCAAAACACTTAAAATTTAAGGTGGCTTTCAAGTGACCTGCTCAACAACGAGAAACTCTCTGATACTTTTTCAGACTCATTTTTAAACGCAAAGGCAGAAAATTAGCAGGCCTACTATGGAAGCTAGTTGGAATCGAAATGAGTTTTCCATGTTTTGATAAATAAATTACTTACCGAGTTATAAACGATTCGTGCCACCTTACAACCGATTTATGGAATATAATTGATGGAAAATAGTGGGAAAAATCAAATAGTGTTAATCCTATGGGTAGGATGCATTCATATATTTAAAATATCTTCTCAGAAAATTAATATTTTTAACTTCTGTTTTCCTTGTACTGTTCTTAAAGAATGCCTCTCTCTTTTTTTTTTTCTTAGATGTCAATTTTTTTAAAAATATATGATTAATTTTATCTGAAGTGTTAAAATCTTATTCAGTTTCGCTAAAATTTTAACACATAAAATGATAAATTAAGCACGTATTTTAGAATTTTTTTTTACAATTAAGAAAAAAAGAGACCTCCTTTAAGAACAGTACACAGAAAGCAGAAGTTAAAAATATTAATTTACAGAGGAGATAATTTAAAAATACGAATGCATCCTACGCCCATAGGATTAACATTGGGAACATTAGGGGAATCGGGAAGTTTACTGACGAGCGAGCAGCTTTAAAGTTGTTGGTCAGTGAGATCCCAAATTTCTCTCGCTAATGTTAAACCTAAGAGTGTGGAATTAATGCGTACTTATTTTTAAAATATCTGCTCAGGAAATTAATATTTTAAACATCTCTTCTTTTTCTGTATATTCTTTTCAAAGAAATGTATCTTCTTTTTTTAGTTCACAAAATATTTCTAAAATGTATGCTTAATTCAATATTTTGTGTGTTAATAACAGCTGACGACATTTCAGCACTTCACATAAAATTAAGTAAATTCTTCTTTTATCTTTAAATTAACGACTAACAAAGGTTCTTTTTAAGGCTTATTTCCTGTAACATTGGAGAATGTAAAGTTCCTAAGTACATACTCAATCAAGAAATTGCATTAAAACACTTGCTTATCCGCGATCCATTAATTTTATTTTATTGATCTCTTTTAAATCCACTTTGTTTTTTTTCTTTCTTTCTTTCTCTTCGCCTCCGTGGAACCTCGCCAAACGATCGTTGATCTTTCATCTTTTGTTTTCCCTCTCTTAGATAACCTCCACTTTTCCGAAACATGACTGATGCTCTCGAAGAGCATAGCCGTTCGATTTGGGAAATTGCACACCTGCTTTTTGCATGTCTTTACTCCTTTTCGAATTTGTGCACTCCCTTACGCGCGCACGCGATTCTTTTATCTCCGCTTTTTTTCTTGTATTTTTTCCCCTTCCTTTCTATTTTTTTTTCTTTTTGTTATTCTTTTCCAACTTTTTGGTCGGTTTCATTAAACCGAGTCCATTGATTGATCTGGGTGGGCGACATCTCGTGCTTTGGCGAGAGAGGAGGGTTGCTGAAATGAGATCACTTTCGCCAAGTTATGTAAACTTCAAAGTCAGCTGGGGAAAGCGGGTAAAGAATGGAGGTGAGGTTCCATTCGGTAATTGTTTGATTTGGCAGGAGATATTAACCCCTTTCAGATTTCTTTTTCTTTTTTTTTTTTTTTTTTCTCCAGCAACTTGACGGAGCTAAAGGGTATGTAAGGAATACACACGAATAGCACGTTCGGAAAGTGTTCCTTACGAATTTTATTCGTTACATCTAGGCTTCGTAAATATCATGATATTTTTGAAAATATCAAATTATTTGCAGCAATGAATAACATAATAAGGTGATCTTAAAGATTTAGGTGAAGCTGGTAAAAGAAAATTTTCTCGATGTGGAAAAATTATCCTTTAAGAATTTGATAAGGAATACGCAGTATATGAAGTTGAATTAGTGGATATTAAAAAATTTGGAGCCAAATATAGCATTTGAATGATACCAGTTTGTCTCTTCTCTTCCTTGCTGAAGCTAATGCCCCACTAAAGAATGGTTAGGTTAAGAAGAAAATATAAAAATGTTCAGTGAACTTTCAATGCAAAAAGTTACTACAGCTAGGGTAGAGAAAATATTTTATTGGCGTGAGCTTCTATTATCAAAATCACACAAAAGAACTAGAAAAAAATCCATTTCTCCTTTTAAATTTTTAAATGAAAATTCTGTTGAATAGGTGCATGTTTACTCAACTAACAAGTACATGTAACAAGATCTGTTTAAGTGTCTAACACAATTGAACCCCAATATCTCAAATCTTACAAGGGGAAAAAGAATCGCGATATTGTTTGCTTGGCACAAGGGTTTCATAAAATATAATTCGTAATAATATACAGGGGTAGTACTTGTCCTGAAATATGGTAGTCTGTCCAAATATTCCTGAAATTTTGCGAGTTTTGTGCTATATCGGCATTTGAATTGATCAAATAGGGGGTAGGTGTACCTTTTTACTGATGCAAAACGATCAAGAAAGTCGCAATTTTCTTCAATCTATCGTTAAAAATAGTGGTTTTCGTCGATTTGCATAAACAAAATCACAATATTTGGTGATCAATTACCAAAAATCACAATTTTTATCGATTAGTCATTAAACAAAAATTGCTATTTTCGTCTGTCAGTCACAAAAAATCACAATTTTTACCAGTCAGTTATAAAACAGAAACTCTTTTGCAATTTTTGTCGATCAATGAAGAAAAAAAGATTTTCGTCTTTCAGTAATGCAAAAATCGCAGTATTTTAGCAGCTTGGTCAAAGAGTTCTGGTAAAAATATATTTTTTTTTAAATGTATACTTTTACAACAAAAAAATTGTGTATATAGTGTACTATTTATGATAATAAAATGTATTGAAGAGTTAGTTAAGGGTTTTTTCGGTTCGGTTTTCAAGAAAATGTGTCCTGAAATTGTCCTGAAATATTGTAAAAAGTATGTCCTGAAATATCTCCTGGGCTAGTACTACCCCTGAATATATAATTTTACCAATGTTTAATTTAGTCATGTAAAAAAAAATGTGCATTATAACAAAGCTTAGAAGGAAAGCATGTTAATTAAGTCTGATGGTTGTTATTTATTAGTGCATGACAACTTTTTGTACTGTGTTCTTCAATATTACTATTTTCGATAGAGTCTAAAACCTGGTAAATACGTTTTTTTCTGTTTCTTTTACTGTCGCTTTTTTAAAAATTATTATTATTTTTATAAATTTGGACATTTTGGAAAAGAATCAAGTGACAATAGACAGTACGTGTTGAAAGAAAATGTAAAGACTGAACTGCTAAATGTCAAATCATTCTAGGAATTACTTATGAAAGGCTTTAAATCAGAAATGGTCATAATTGCTCAATATAGTGTACAGAAACGTACCAGATAGCAAGGATTTCAAGGAAAATGTTTTGAATAACTGTGGTAAAATAAGTTTTATTCATTAAAGTGCAAATAATATTTATTTATTTTAGTTATCAAAGGATTTTTTTTATAAAGATTATATAATATCAAAGTTTAACTGTACAGCTGTGAACACAGTTAACTCTGTACATTAAATGCAAACTATTAGTTTCATTCTCCCAAATGAAATGAGTTATATTGATACATCACTAACAGAGTGAACGAAGCTGATTTACCATGATGTTTATAATCTTTTAATTTGTTTCTGCACAGATATAAAAGGGTTTTGCTCATTTGAAACATATGTATATTTTAGTTGATATATAATGTAAAAAATGCTTGACACACATAATTTTATTTAGTGTTGAGTCTTCAATTTTTACTTACATTTGTTCAAATGTTTATGCCTGTAGTTGATAAGTCAGTTAGTTACACTTTTCTTAAAAAAAAAAAAAAAAGCAGATAACTTCCTTAAATTTTACATGAATGTTAAAAGTATATTATTTGCTTGCGTATTTTTGCGCGCCTATTTTGTAATTTTTTTGGTGTCAAAAGAAGGGGAAAGTACGCAAATTATTTTCTTTAAGTGTTTATTGGTATTAATTTTTCTTTAAGGAGAACGTCTTGCATCTAACAGGGTTGCTGCCCCACCTAGAAAACCTGGAGAGTTGGGGGAAAGTAAGGGAATTTGAAAATTAGCCTAATAAGTCATGGGAAAGTCAGGAAATTTCAATATTTCACCAAAATCTGGAAAAGTCAGGAATTAATAAAATCTAACAGTGTCTCTGCACTACCTGGAAGACCTGGAGAATCGGGGAAAGTAAGGGAATTTGAAAATTAGCCTAATAAGTCATGGGAAAGTCAGGAAATTTCAATATTTCACCAAAATCTGGAAAAGTCAGGGAATTAATAAAATCTAACAGGGTCTCTGCACTACCTGGAAGATCTGGAGAATCGGGGAAAGTAAGGGAATTTGAAAATTAGCCTAATAAGTCATGGGAAAGTCAGGAAATTTCAATATTTCACCAAAATCTGGAAAAGTCAGGGAATTAATAAAATCTAACAGGGTCTCTCTGCACTACCTGGAAGACCTGGAGAATCGGGGAAAGTAAGGGAATTTGAAAATTAGCCTAATAAGTCATGGGAAAGTCAGGAAATTTCAATATTTCACCAAAATCTGGAAAAGTCAGGGAATTAATAAAATCTAACAGGGTCTCTGCACTACCTGGAAGATCTGGAGAATCGGGGAAAGTAAGGGAATTTGAAAATTAGCCTAATAAGTCATGGGAAAGTCAGGAAATTTCAATATTTCACCAAAATCTGGAAAAGTCAGGGAATTAATAAAATCTAACAGGGTCTCTCTGCACTACCTGGAAGACCTGGAGAATCGGGGAAAGTAAGGGAATTTGAAAATTAGCCTAATAAGTCCTAGGAAAGTCAGGAAGTTTTAATATTTCATCAAAATCTGGAAAAGTCAGGGAATTAATAAAATACAGTAGACTCCCTTAAATCCGCATAGCTGAAAACCAGACGTTGTGCTGATTTTAGAATTTTGCGGATTTCTGGTCACAGTTTTGTTTGCGTTCTTTAAACAATAATTTGAATTTAATAATGCACTCGAAATTATAATGAAGCTTGGAATATAGTAAAATAATAAAAATTAAGAAAATTTAAAAAGCATTTAAAATATTAAAAGTACAGATCAAGTGAATAATTAATTATGCATAACTAAATATGCATAATGAGGATGAGATATTTTTTTTCTTGAATTATTCAGTGAAACCCGCCTTATAAATGTACGTTAATAATTCACATCAAAATCTTAAAATAACGAAGTTTTGATTTCATGTTTAGCCATATTTAATAACCGAAAAAGCTTGATTAATACGTACATTATTTGGTAAAAATATTGCAATCGCCACTGATGTCAGTACTATCTTGAATATTTTTTGAGAAAACAGGAATTGAATCATATTAACTAGAATTACATATTAAAATGTTTATATATATATATATATATATATATATATATATATATATATATATATATATATATATACTTGACTTTTACACCTACATCTTAACTGTAAGTTTCATTGTTTACATCGAAAACGAAGTGCAGATTTTAGACATTTGCGGATTTGAAGGAGTTATGGAATTTTCTTAAAATACGCCTGGAAAAGTCAGGGAATAACACTGACTGGTAACATTGAAAAAAAAAAAATCTCCCAAAAAGCTTTAAATATCCCGAAAAAGTTTTAAGCGTCAAAATGGTGTTAGCCCTTACTTTTTTTGTAAACCAAATTATTATTATTATTATTATTATTTTATTTATTTATTTATTTATATATTTGGAGGGGAGGGGGTTAAAATATTAAACGAATATTAAATGAAATGTTTTTAATTTATTTTTCCATATGTTTTGTGTTTTATAACAGGATGAATCATATCACTAATAATAATTCCAGGTAAGGGGGGTGGGGAGGGTAGGAAAAACCGGCTGACCCGTAACACTCTGCGTATATACATTAATTACAAACAGTGATAATAAACTATATATTATTTATCTTGGTCAATTTAAAATCTTAATTATTTTTCGGCGGAAATACATTTATAGTAATTTAGCGTAAATGGATTTTTTATAAACATTTCGCATTTCTTAGTACATGTATAAGAAAAGGAAATCCCCAAAAAGCTTCGAATTTTCCGAAAAAGCTTTAAATTGGGCGTCAAAGTGGGTTACTTTAAGTGCAAAAATATTTTTTTGTGAACCGCCATAAATGAATAAATAAGAATTATTATTGAGTGCATTATATATATATATATATATATATATATAAAATGTTAAACGAAGTATTTTTAATTTATTTTCCTATTCGTTTTGTGTTGAGGATGAATAATAACACTGGCACCAAAACCAGGTAGGAGGGGGGGCGGGGGGGGGGGGATCCACTGAACCACAAAACTCTGCATACAATACAAACAGTAATACTCAGCTATATGTTGTTATTTTTCTAGTTCTATTTAAAATTTTAATTATTTTTCTAGGTTAATAACAATTCACAGATGAGTCATTCAATGTTTTTATATCAAAAGTTTTGTGCGTGAAATGAGTAGATTGTGACTCAGAACACATTTAGATATGTGGTTTTATTTTAATGAAAATAAATAAATAAATAGAAAGAGACAATAATTTGGTACATGTTTTCTTTTTTTTTTTTCTTTCTTCCTCTTCTTTCACGCGATAGTCGTTTTTCTTTAAAAAAGAATTTCTTTATTTTTCTAGTCCTATTTAAAATTTTAATTATTTTTCCAGGCTAATAGTATACAATTTACAGCCGAGTCTTTGAACGTTTTTATATCGAAACTTTTGTGTGTGAAATTGGTAGGTTGTGACTCAGAACACATTTAGATATGTGATTTTATTTTAATCAAGCATGAAAGAGTTCCTTTTGGATATTCTCTGGATTGATGCAAAAAATCACAGAAATTTAGTATATATTAGGGGGGGGGGGGTGCTGAAAAAGGATCAGGGTCCATTAGCTGTGTTTTTGGCCCATGAAATAAGACTAAAATTCGACTTTGTTATACTGACTTAATTATTTCACTTTCTATAATATTAGAAGGTTTATCCTGTACGATTTCAACAATATTTTTGCATTTTGTTCGGATTTCTATAACTTACACAAGCTCAAAGTTCATATTATTCGGAGTTTTTGATGAAAAAAATTCTCCTAATTTTACCTCAAATTTTAATATATTTTTTTAATATTTTACTATGAGCGCGGCTTTGAAACAATTTTATTTTTACATATATTGTACATTTTGATGTATTTTATAATGTGTGTAAAGAAGAAAGTGTTGCACGATTGCGCTCATATAAATAATTGAGGTAAAATTAGGAGAAATTGCGTATTTTTTTTTATTAAAAACTACGAATAATACGAACTTTGAGCTTGTGTATGTCATATATATCCGAACAAAATGCAAAAACTATTGTTGCAATCGTACAGGATAAACCTTTTAATATTAAAAAGTGAAATAATTAACCCCTTGGGGACGAGCGACACGCATACGTGACGCATAAGATGCTCAGAATCCTCGATTATCCCCATCAGTTATTTTTTATTGAAGCTTTGCCTTATTTAATCATAGCATTTCTGCGATTCAAATAGGCGAAAATTTCTGTACTGAAAAACCCGGTGGTAAAAGATTAAAAATTCTGTAAAGGACGCTCGTCGCGAAGGGGTTAAGTCAATTTAACAAAATCGAGTTTAGGCTTATTTCATGGGCCAAAAACACGGCTTATGGAACCTGGTACTTTAAGTCTCACACATTTTATCCACTCAAATCTCAAACTTTTAGAGTTTGTTTCTATTCTTTCTTGAAAGGTCAACTTTTGGTGTTTATGAACATTTGAAAATAATATGAATGAAGTTGTTTAAAATGTCTGACTTTAAAAGAAATACAGTTTGCATAAGGTTCTTTTTTGGAATGTAATATTTTGGTACATTCATATCTAAATACAGGGTAAGTCAAAATGAATATAGCGATTACAAACGGCTATAAATATTTAATGGAAAATCGATAAGATTAACACATAATGTAGACGGAACTTAAAAATTTTGTATACATACATCATAGATGTTCTATGTGACTTCCCTTGGTCACACGGACAACATCTAGGTGGTAGTCCATTTCACGCCATACATTCTGAAGCATTTGTTCAGTCACCGACGCAAGCGCATAACAAATGCGTACTCTGAGTTATTCAATTGTTTTGGGCATGGGAGGCACATACCTTCACATAACCCCACTAACGGTGTCTTTCACATAACCCCATACTCAAAGGACGCATTTGTAATGCGCTTGCGTCGGTGACTGAACAAATGCTTCAGAATGTATGGCGTGAAATGGACTACCACCTAGATGTTGTCCGTGTGACCAAGGGAAGTCACATAAAACATCTATGACGTATGTATACAATATTTTGAAGTTCCATCTACAGTATGTGTTAATCTTATCGATAAATTCTTTTCCATTAAATAGTTATAGCCGTTTGTAATCGCTATATTCATTTTGACTTACCCTGTACTTTATGATAGTTTCAATGTACTGGTGAAGCTGTACTGCTGGCACAAAGACAAAATTGACATCCAAGGACGTCACATATAATTTGAAAACCTTTTATTTTACCTAAACAGGAAGAGAAAGTCTGAAAACAATCAATTTTGAATTAAGGTGTCGGTGTAATTATGAAATATTCAGAATAAGATTTGACATGAAAGATTTATTACCCTACTTTACATAAATTCATCAACTATATTTGGACTTGACTGTCAAACTGTCTTGCATTGTCTTTTGATTCAATGTTCTACGTTCATTGTTAGTTTAAATTTGATTTAAATTTATTAGTGTTTTCTAAATTTATATATAAAATAATAATAATAATAATTTTGCATTTTATTTCTTTTCTTTTTTTTTCTTTTCTTTCTTTTTCTTTTTTTTTTTTTTTTTAAATATGCATTAAATTGTAACTAAATTATAAGAATTTATCACAATATAGCATGAAAAAATTTCCACCTTTTCTTCTTTGAATCACTTTCATGCCTGTTTAATAAAAATAAATAAATAAATAAATTATAGAGAGACATAATTTGGTAAATTTTTCTTTCTTCCTTTTCTTTCACGCGATAGTCGGACATAGGAACTATGACGGATTCCGATAATTTCCGAAGAAAATGAATCTAGGTCATGATAATGAATGAATCATGGTTTAGCAGTAAAAATAAGTGCAAATAGAAGTAAATTTATGCATAGTTTAGTAGTAATTATTAGTATTCTTCTGTCGTTCATTTTGACGTTTAGTTCCAGTATACATGTATATGAAAAAAAAATAGGTTAATAGCTTTATTCTTCCCTCTCCCGAAATGTAATGCTTTTTATGACATAGTGATTTTTATTTTTTTAATGTTCAAGTTTCAAATTCCCCGCTCAACAACGCGAAACTTCCTGACACATTTTCTGACTCATTTTTAAACATAAAGGCATAAAATTGGCAGGCCTGACATATGAAGCGATTTGGAATCGAACAACGTTTTCAATTTTTTGTTAGTGGCTGAGAGGTTCTGCTCTCAAAGCTGGTAGACGATATGTTCTAGGTTCAAGTCCCTGTCGCGCTCGTCGACCTAACCGTTTGGTTTTCTTCGAAACTTACGTAAATACGGGTTAGGATCCCTTAGAAAGACCCCTTGGAGGACACTCTCCCCGTCGGCGTATAATCCCTAGCGCAGTGTCAATTCAACAAAGTTAAACAGAAACGTTGAACCGGCAAACAAAGATAACAGTAGCAAATCACAAGAGAGCAAAGCACAGCAGCGATGTGAACAAATCAATAGTCAGGTGGATCACAGCCATGCTGTGATCAGGCGATTTCCGCCCTGCACCCAGGTACTAACCCGTTAAGCTAGGCATTCATGCCGGGCAGGTAGGGGCCTGGTTAGCGGTATAAAAAAAAAAAAAAATCCCTAGCGCAGATAATCGACCGTAACAGTTAACCATTTTTTGTTAAATAAATTTCTTATCAAGTTATAAGCGATTCGTGTCATGTGACAAGTTTTCCCTTTTCTTCAATTCTATGGAGCAACTCATAAAAAGACCACTTAAATATCCTGAAAACTGAGAAATATATCAGTAATACAGTGAGCTCATTGACAAATTGAGAGGGGGGGGGGGAATCCCTTATAATCCATTTGGATTTCCCCTTCCAATTTGTCAATTAGCTCACTGTATTACTGATATTTAACTAGTCTTTTTATATGAGTTGCTCTATAGAATTGACTACCAAATCATGAAAAAAAAAAATATTTGGTATAGTTCGCGCATGCGCAGTTAAAAATTATTTCATACAAATGCCCATATCTCATTAAATATTCAATATATTAATCTTTTAATTGCGGTATATTGTTTCTACAGTTCTTGAAGTCAAACATGTGTTTTACATCCTCGAATTTCAAGGCTAATTCGTCAAGAATTTCAGTAGATTTTCGACAAACCGTGTAAAAAGCGACAGTGTCCGGTCACTGCCTCTTAATTTTTGGGTAGCATTGTATAAAGTGATGTAAAAACGGAGCTTTTAGTCAATATTTTGTTATTTTTATGTTCTGATTTTTTAAAATTATTTTATATATGCTAAAAATGACGTACTCTAACATCTGAGTAAATATTTTTCAAATCGGAGTTGAGTCACAAAGGGTTAAAGCGGCTAATTATAAAGTGATGTGAAAATGTACCTTTTAGTCAATATTTTGTTATTTTTTTGTATACTTAAAATGATGTATTCTAACATCTGAGTAAATATTTTTCAAATCGGAGTTGTTGAGTCACAAAGGGTTAAAGCGGCTAACTATAAAGAATTGCAACGATTAGATGCTATTTTTAGAGGAAACTTTTGAACTTTTACTTCATAAAACGCTAATGCTATCGGCTTACCCGTCACTAAAAATGGTAATTGTGTCTTCTCCCGCGTGTTTCATCGTTTACATTTTCAATGTTGAAAAATGAAAGACATAGGAAACATGATTCATTTCTGTGCATCGGAAAGGCCGCCGACTGGAACGGTTTTTCGTAAGATTGGCTGAGAATTTCACGCTCTGGTGCATAAATCGTTTCCACTTTGTTATTGAGGTACAGTTTAATATGCGAAATTCGGGCACTGTTTTTGACATTGTTTTCTGTAAGACCGGTCATGTGTGTTGCGTATAACTCATATCTCTGAAAATGGTCTTCGAACACGATCACTCAGTTAATCCATCAATCATTGCATGCATACATATACGCACACAAGAGAGGAGACAGGCTCGGGTACGATTTTAATACAAGTCTTCGGACTCGGACTCAAAGTGAAAATCTTATTTATTCAATAATAGTAAAGAAGAACGAAATATCATGCGTCGACCATAGATTATGAAACACCTTCGAACACATTCAGAATAGTGCAACAAAACCTCACAGTATAATATAGCGAAATATATGATATGATGTCTAAGCGCGTAACACATTTGAAAACCCAATTTCTGCAATTATCATCAATAGGCGGGAAAATATCCGATGTTTTTGTACAACCTTGTATATGATCTATAGATTTGTATCTGCTACATAATATGCCAAACTTCAGTTTAGTTAGGAAACGCATAGCATACAGTTGAAAACTCCACCTCAGCAATTTCCGTCAATAAACGGAAATCAAATGTACTCGCGAACTTTTGTGCTGCCCCGTGTAGGATTTATAGAATTTATACATATCAAGTAATAGGCAAAAAATGAGTTAAATTTTTAAAACTCGTACCACAACTGAAAACGCAATTCCAGCAGACAGTATAGGTAACCAAATTCTTTTGTGTGTCCCTGTAAATGAACGGCGAATCTTACGCACACCCTCTTCTATATCTTGTAGTGCACCTCAGTGATCTACATCAATTTCATTATTTTTAAAATAGTGTAACATCATTAAAATACACGTCATATAGACTGTAACGTAGCAGAATTCTCTTGAGTGTCCCTGTAAATGAAGAACAAACGCTACACACTTCATTTTCAATACCGAACATGCTATATAGTACACCTCAATAACATATATATCAATTGCATGGCAATCCGAGAGTATTTACGCGAGTTAGAGAAGGGACAGACGATAGACAAACCAAATTAGTAAACACTTTTCAACTATCTTGGAAAGGGATGAAAAGGGGGAAAAAAACCTTTCTATTTGAGAAACAAGAATGTAGCCTAAATTTTTTAAAGTGTATTACAGTCCTTTAAAAATCAGTTTGAATTGTTATTGATGGGATATCGGGAGAAATATTCTACTATCTGATTCTGAAGCCTTTGCACTGCCGGTGTTAGTAACACTGGGTGGCTACAAAATCTGGAAATCAGAGAAATGTCAGGGAGGTTTATGAATCTGGTAAAATCAGGAAATTTCGTAAAAGTACTTGAAAATTAGGGGAATTTGTCTGTATGCGAAAATATTTGTGTTTTTCCACGAGACGGATTCGTCGACAATGAGGTGATATTTAAGCCAATAGTCGACAAAGAAAAGTAATATTTTTATATATATTTTTTAAAAGATGCACGATATAAGTTTTTGGTATTTAACACAACTTAGGGTGATCATATGTCCTCATTTTCTGTGGATAGTGCTTATATTGAAGGCAATTTTGAAAATTTTATGATACATTAGCATCAGGTGGCTAGCTTAATCCAATTAGCTATCCCGTTATAGATATAGATAAGTGTTAGAATTTGAATATTCCTCAGAAAATGAGGAAATTTTCTGGTGGCCCTATATTCATTGGGCACTATGTGAAGTTGTTGGACTAAATTTTGAGTTCGGATTTATAAAACTGTGAACCAGTACTTTATGAAAACTGTGCAATTTTTATGGTTTTTTTTTTTTTTCCCAAATGAGGTATATTAGCAAGCTGGATAAGTGTGTTATACGAGGAAGCGGCATACATTAAAAAATACCATACGTGTATCGTTAATAATGGAAAGCAGGGAAATCAGATAAAGGTAATCAAGGAAAAATCAGGGAACTTTTTCTTGCAATTTCTGTAGCCAACCTGTAACATAAAGAAGCCGTGGGACATCCCTTTTCGATCCCCTCTTTTTGTTTGAAGACCTTTTCAGAATGACTGGCAAACAGAACTCGCGTCTTTCGTCCATTTATAGTTGTACAATGATATTTTAAAATAATAAGAGTTGTGACTTTCACAGATTTCTGCCATTGGTTGGGTCTATTTACTATTTTAAACAGATTTTCAGGGACATGAACATCACGAAAAGTCCTCAGGAGGGAGTATTTAGGATTAATACTTATGTCTAAGTATAAGAAGAGATTTTTTTTTAAATGAAAAAGTTAATCTTGAAACAATTTTGAAATATTATTAACAATTTTCTACTGCGTACTTTCGGTATCGGGCTTGGGCTCCGAAAAAAAAAAAGATCCCTAGCTTATCTCGATCGCGCGCACACAGTGAATCAATTACTTAGGTTTCTCATTTGTTTAGGAGAATTATACCTTATCTAACTCTTTTTAGGTGCGTTCGTAATTATATAAATATGTAGCACCTATAGTCGTCGTTTGGTACATCCGTCCGTCGGTCCGCATATAACAACGCAAAAACTATCCAACCGAATGGTTTGAAATTTAACATATACAATCTTTGGAGAATTTTGTCGAGTCATTTAAAATTTTATGAAAATCGAATCAAAACTTAACAAGTTGGAAATTGTACGTCAAACGTGACAAATGAGGTGCGTTCGTACTATAGCTAGTCACATAAATATTCAGATCTTTTCGGATTTTTAATTCTGTGAAATGAGTTATATCGTCTGCAGATTAATTTCTGTCATAAAATAAGTATCTCGGTCGCTTGACGATTAAAAACTTCGGAAGCTCCTATAACAAAAAAGCACAGATTTAAAAAAAAAAAATTCAAATTTCTTAATAAATATTTTTATTAATATCTCCTAAAGTTTTGATTCGATTTTTAAACAAATTGAAATGTCTCGACAAAATTCTGCAAAGATAATATAATTTTAAATTGCAAACCATTCGGTTGGGTAGTTTTTGCGTTGTTATATGCGGACGGACGGACAGACAGACAGACAGACAGACGGACGGACCAAGCGACGACTATAGGTGCTACGTATTTATATAATTACGAACGCACCTAAAAAGGTATTAATAAAAGTTTTCTTCATTCTATTAAATCCTATCATGCGTAATTAATTCCATGATATTCCCCATGAAGGGTAATGATTGTAGGTTGCCATGGTGATGACGTCCTATTTAAGATAGAATCCTAATATTTCCGTATTACAAAATTTAAAAACCGAATTTGTGTATATTACTAAAATTGTTTAATTAGAGCAATCCTATAATCTACCGACATTTTTTTGGGATAGATGTTTCTGGAGAAATGGATATTAAATGGGAAAAGAGTTTAAATATGGATTTCAAGTTCTGAAATTTTCAAAGCTAGGGCTCAAGTTTCCCATTGGAATTTTCAGTCAGTGTCAACAAAAGATAAAATGTTGTCAATGTACTTACTTTATAACGGAAATTAATATTATCATAATAACAAACTATTTAATTCACTTTTTCAGTGAAACTAGTTATAGTACGAACGCACCTCATTCGTCACATTTGACGTATCATTTCCAACTTGTTTTCTTTTCTTTTTTTTTTCTTTTTAGTATGAACCTTTTTTTTTTCTTTTTAGTATGAACCTTTTGATGAATGTGTTATTAAAGAACAAAACTCTTATTATTGCCAGGTTTTATTTAAGCGACAGACAGGTTAAGATAAATAAATACTTTTTCGACTTTTATATTGCTTTCATGTTGAATATTTCATGCTGAATAAATTACTTCCTTATTCACACGCACATCTTTACCTTACTAATCCATTTTATATAAGGGAATCGTGAGAAATCTTGATTCAACTCGAACAATTACATTAGTGAGATGAATTTTCTTTCCATGATCCGGTTGCCTTTATCATAAATGACAGGATATTTTCCCAGTGATTGAAAGCAATAAAGAACTCTGTCGCGTAATTAAAAAAAAAAAAAAAAAAAAAAAAAAAAAAAAAAATGACACATGACGCTTCTGAAAAATCTCTAGACTCTTCTCAGATTCAAGATCGAGAAATTCCTTCAAATGCAATGCAGAAAAAGCATGCTATGGACAAAACTTTTCTACATTTTTGAGACTTTTTCATGACACTTCACATTCTAGACTTTGTTGTATGGCATTCATTTGAAAACTGGCAAAGATGAAGTTTTCTTGCATTATAGTATTAGTATTTTATAGAATTTCATTTTGCAATTTTCTTGAAAGGTGGTTGAATTTTCTCCTGGGAAAAGAGTATAAACCCTGTTATTACGATACAAATTTCTGTTTTTATGCTGCTTGTTATTTTGTGATACTTAAAGCAAATTTTGTGTATGCCTGTTTGGTCATGGAATTGTTTTGGATTTGGTCAGGGAAAATCATGGAAAGTCAGGGAAATTACCAGACATGTTTTGCTGGGAACCCTGTCGTTGCGGGTCGGATCAGTTTCGGGTTGGATTTTAACTCGTTCGGGTCGGGTTGAGGTTGACCCGATTTTTCAAAAGAAAGAACTATATATTTGAGCATTAATGAGTGTATATTTGTTAACTTTCGCTTTCGTATATAAAAAAAATTGATTGTATAGATTATTTTTTACTACTTTTCTATAATTGTATTAAAATATAGATTCATTTTCTATAACTTCGTGTTCGGGTTGACGGTTGACTTTATACGGAATTTTCGGGTTCGTGTCAAACACAACCTGTGCAGGACTCTACTATAAAAGTCTGCATGATTATTATCCGGTTACCATGCCAATATGATAAATAACACACAGAAATCAGGTAGCATAGATTTTCTTACAATTACAAGACGTATTGCTATATATATATATATATATATATATATATATATATATATATATATATATTGTTTGCAATTTATTAATATTGTACTTTTAGAAATCATTATGAACGTTCAATAATAATAAATAAAAAAAACGTTCAAATTGATATCATCAAATTAATTTATAATACTTGTGTAAGTGCACATGTTTATTAAATATACTGCAAGAAAAAATATTTTTATTTATATAACATCAATAAAAACACATTTCTAAATGTATTATGCAATTTCTAAATGTAATTTCAACTGTAATTCTAATGTAGTAATTTAAATTAATAATGCTGTTTTAATTAATAATGTTTCAAATTAATGTTTTTAATTAATAATGCTTTAACAAATAATGTTAAATGTTGAATGATTTTTAATTTAATTAATAATGTTTTTAATGTTAATAATGTGTTGCATTGAAAAACAAATATAGCCATTTTAATTCATAGCCATTTCTTTGGATTCTGAAAATCCATCTCTCTTTAACCTTAATGATTTTGAAAAAAGAAAAAGAAAGAAAAAAAGATGCGATATTAAATAGCAGATAAATTAAGTGAATTATTATTATTATTATTGTTATTTTCGATTTCGATTTATCTTTGTATAATATTACATCTGCTTACAAAAGACCCACCCCCCACCCCCTCCCCAAATATCTTGCCTCTTCCTAAATTTTATTCTTCCGGCTCGTCACGGGCAAGGCAGTTTCGGCAGATGCAATCAAAATTGAAGGGGAAAACAATTGACCACTTGTTGAGTAAACGACGCCAAGGCCGCAATAAGTCGCCAACCGCTAGACCGTCCACTCCAGCCAATGTTTGTTGTCTTTCATGCTTTGATACAACTCGAGTAGTTCTTCAGGTGATAATGTCAGTGTCGATGTGCCGTTGGATTTAATGCGATGCGATTCTAGTCTGTGATTCCGCCGCGGACTTACCTGTGTGTCGTTCATTTTCTCCCGTGTGTGTGTGTATACATGGGTGCCCCGCTGTGAAGGTTTAGTTTTTTTTTTTAATGACCGGTGTGATGTCACTCAATCCTGTCTATTCCGCCAAAGATGGATTTGTTCCTAGACCCTTTGGATACTTTGATTACATCGCTTCTCTGCATAGTAAGTGATTTTAAAAAAATTAATGTTTGGAGAAAAGTACAATTTCTTCTTTATTAGCAGGGTAATTAACATGGCGCCGGGGAGAGGGAGGGGCACTGTCAATTTTTAAATTTAATTAACTAAATTTTCTTTCTCTTTGATAGTTTGAAAAAAAAAAAAAATCATCCTATGTGACGTGCAATAATTAAATACTAACAAAAAAAGGAACTTGGAATATTTAATTTTTAAATTGTTAAAATTAAATTTTCTTTCTCTCTGATAGTTTGAAAGTTAAAAAAAATCCTAAGTTACTTGAAATAATTAAATACTAACAGAAAAAGGAATTAGAAATTTTAATTTTATATTTAATTTTTAAGTTGATTAAATTAAATTTTTATTCGTTAAATTTAATTAACTAAATTTTCTTTATCTCTGATAGTTTGAAAGTAAAAAAATCATCCTAAGTTACTTGAAATAATTAAATATTAACAGAAAAATGAAATTAGAATTTTTCACGCTCAAACAAATTTTAATTCTGTTTGTTTATTTTACATCCAAGTATTTAAAAGTGAACTTTAACAGAAATTCAAGAGGGCAGAGCCTCGCTAATAGGATTGCCAAATTTTAGTCTGACCAAAAAAAAAAGTCGGCTGACTTTTGTTTGTTTGTTTTTAATCAGAGCAGGCACTGGCATCAGGTGCCAAGTCAGATAGGCACTTTATTGGCGTCATCTTCATCATTACAGATGCACAGATGATCGGCAGGAAAAGATAAAAACCTTTTAGCACCAGACGCCGAATAGAGTTGCTGCTGCGGCGCTGGTTTTAACAACTTTTAAAAAAGTCGATTTTTACTTTAAAAAATGGGGTGATTTACACGCAATTCATAATATTAAAAATTCACATTAAATTTACATTAATTTATTTTTGATGCACTCATAAGTTGTTTTTTTTACTGAAAAGTTTATAAATTTCTATTATTATAAGTAAATTCTCTTTATGACCAATAGAAAAATACTATGAATGCAACATGTCTAAAAGAAAAATATATACAAATTGAAGAGAGTACATTAAGTTAGATACCAACATGTTTTGATAGTCTATATTACATGACTCTTACATATACTATGCAATTTAAAGATTATGTGTAATTAAACAGTGACAAATCACACTTAAAAAAGAAAATAAATCCAAATTTATTTTGAAAAGGAAAATCATTTTTTACATACTGCTATTTACTTTTTATATGGATTAAAAAAACATAATTTGTATGTGTTTTAAGTGAAATTATCTGACAATACGTGAGAATATCCATATTTAGCAAACGATGATTTATAAAAATGATATATTTTATTGATGTATAACATATCAGATGTCGATCCAGGGAAACATTTGGAGCCTATTCACAAATTCCTTTTAATAAAATAAGCCCTTTCACAAAATTCTTCCTAATAAAATCTCTTCACGAATTTCCACTCCATAAAAACATACTCTTCATTAATTATTTTTATTTTGTTAGGTTTTAAAATGTGTAATTTGCAAAACAAAACAAGCTCACTAGAAAGGATTAATAAATGCTTGGTTCGAATTAAATTTCTTTTAATAGTCTGACCAAAAAAAAAAAAAGCCGGCTGACTTTTGTTTGTTTGTTTTTAATCAGAGTAGCAGGAAGGGTGGTGCCAGTAGTGCACTGTCACCAGGCGCCAAGTCAGATAGGCACTTTATTGGCGTCATCTTCATCATTACAGACGCACAGATGAGTCACAGTAGTTCGAATTAAATGCTTCTTCGTTTCGTTTCAAAATGTTATTTTTCACAAAAATTTAATAAGTTTCACAAAAGTAATTTTTTACTTTTCACAAAATAAGCCCCCCCCCTTCCCCATAAGCCCTCCTCATAAAGAGAAAATTCTCCATATTTTGAGAACATTCAGTGATAAAAAGGGAATTGGGGAAGATGATGATATTGGAGGAAATTTTGGTATACTTCTAAGTTTAAAACAAAAGAAAACACACACACACATCTATGCATATATAAAAGTTAAAACTTGGGCTCAAAGTCAAACTTGTTAAAATAAAATATTGAAAAGCTTGTTGCTATTCAAAAGAATTATACATGCTTTGCTATTCTTAATACTGTTTTCAATAGTGGCAAATAGTTTTTACTTAAATGATTTTATGTACGATTTTAAATATTTCAGAAAAAAAGAAATATATGAGAGAAATTTATTAAAATAGAGATTTTTATCAATAAAGTCCTTAAAGTCAGTGAAGGCTGTATTCAAATCCAAGGGGCTACTTTCAGCCACATTTTAAAAATTCCTTTTTGTTCGAAAAGGCCTGAAATTGGCTGGTGTCATTCAGAAAACTGTGTAATCGAAAGACGTTTTCCGTTTTTTGGTAAGTGCAAAAAACTTTCAGAAAATAGTGTCAAAATCGGCGTTTTGAACCGAATTTCCGGGCGTGAGAGCGAGAGAAGGGAGAAAACCGGTCGTCACGTGATACGAATCGCTTATAACTCGATAAGTAATTTATTTATCCAAAAATGAAAAACTCATTTCTATTCCAAATTGCTTCAATTGTCAGGCCTGCTAATTGTATGCCTTTTTATGTTTAAAAATAGTCAGAAAATATGTCAAAGTTTCGCGTTGTTGAGCAGATTATTTGAGAATCACCTTAAGTTATAAAATAATCATTAAGCAGTTAATAAAATATTTAATAACAGAAATGCCTTCCTCCGCTGTCTTTTTATTTTTTTAAAGGCCCAGTGTAAACAAGAAAAGCAATAGGTATGCCCTTTTAAAATTTAGCTGACATTGTTTTGCAACTCTGGCTAGTAATGAGACTATCAGTTATGTATTATTAAAAATTAATGTTTTCACTATTAAGAAATAATATTATTAAATTAATACTCAATAACCTTTAAAATTAGTTATTAGTTATAGTTCACTGTATAAAAGCCAATTTTGTCAAAGGAAAAAAAAAAAAAAAAAAAAGCCAATTTTAGTCCATAAAAGCCGGTTAAAACCAATATAAGTTATCGGCGTGTTTTTAAAAAAGCTGGAATTTTTTGCAATTTTGCTCCCTGACGTAAAAGAAATCTATAATAAAATTAATATTTCTTAAATGTTTCTGTGTTGCTTGGTGCGCGCCAGCAGCCCATCTGTTTCGAAATCTTACTCCTATCCTTTTATATTTATAAATATAAATATACAAGTCCACAAAATTTCACTAACTGTTTTTTTTTCCTTTCTTTTAAAGGTCGATATAATAGTTATTATTTTCGTTTATTATTAAAAAAGAAAAAGTATAGATATGAAAATATATACTATTTGATTATGGAAGATCCCCAATTTAAATGCATGTATTACGTGTGTGTATTGTAGTAACGTATGTATTGTAAACTGAACGTATTAAATTCACATAAATGTGAAATTTTGTTAAAAATATATAAATCAAATTACTTTTTTTTTTCCTATGTTTGATGTCAAAATTTTTAATTTTTATTTTCGTACTTTTAATAATAATAAAGTTACTTAATACATTTAGAAACACACGTTAGAAAGAAATTTCAATATTAATTTGCGAATTTCTCAAAAAATTGTGTTTTGAGAAATATTTTATTCACGATGAGTTTTCATGGTAATTTTGCAGTGTCAGTGGACATTAACTTTTAATAATATTTGGTTATTCAAATTGTAAAATCTGTACTAAATTTTGTTACAAAATGGAAAAAAAAAATGAATCTATAATATAAATTTTGTGCATTTCTCATGAAAATTGGAAGTGCTTACGTAATAACTTAAATATTTTTACGATTTAAAAATCGATGTTGACCATGTAAATTTCGTTCTAAGAAGAAACCATTAAAGTAAATGTAAAAGTAAACGCACTTTTATAAAGTATCCAATGTTATTAAATTATATATTCAAATTGTCAATGTTTAATTATTTGTTTTAATTTAAAATTGATTAATATAACGGATATTTATGAAGCGTGCTTATACTCTTGTAATTAAGCTGAAAATTTTATGAGCATTTCCCTAAGTTGGATATTTTTTTCTGGTATCCTAGGTTAGAGTTAGGAGACCAGGCCAGGCCAGGCCGGGCCCAGTCACCATTCTTTACGAGCCTAACTGTTTTCTGCAAACTCGGACCGAGTCAGCCTGGACTTCATTCTTTCTAGAGGTCTGCACTGACCGAAATTTTCTGGTCTGGTCCCGACCCAGCCCAGCCTGGCCCGTGCAAAAATCAGTAAAATGAGACCCGGCACAACAATATTTGCAAAAACAGCATAGATTTTTAAATGGCCATTATTCTACAATTAAAATTCTTTTTAAAGAGTAGTACATACATTTCTAGGCAAAAAAATTAAAATACAGTAAAATCTGTGGAATAGAACCTGTCTATGACGGAAACATGTCTTAAACGTGAAAATGTCCTGTTCCGTGTTAAATTAATAGAATGATCCGTTCGAAATTCATCGTTTCTTGTATATAATACATATACAACAAACGATGTACTTGATGAAAATGGAACCTGTCTATAACGGATGTTTGTGCTTTCCTGATTTTTGTTCTCTTAATGAATCTTCATTTGAATGTAATTAACTATGGTCATTAATCTTGTTGATATTTTGTAATTCCATGCATTTCGAACATAATCTAAAAATAAAATATATATGCTTAAGTAAGTGTGCTTTTTGAATAACTTTAACTGCAGGATACGGATAGTGTTTGCTTCAGAAATATTGGTATGTTTTGTAGAAATTTAGTCGGGCCGGGCCGAACTTTTAGCTTTTATACCGAGCCGAGATTTTAGTTTTAGTGCAGGGTCGGGTTTGGGCCAAATTTATAATTTTTATTACTGGGCCGGGCCGAAATTTTTTTTGTACGTGTCTGACCGGATCCGGGCCTGAAAATTTCGGTCCCTGCAGACCTGTACTCTAGGTGTTCATGTATTAGAAGTATCATTGTACATGACTAATTTTGCATGAAAAAAAGTTATTTTATGGTCATAACAGTAAATGAACAGTTCGCGGTTTTTTGTCATTTGAATTGTAAAGTTATACATAAAGTATTTAAATTTGTTATGCGTGGGTGAATATTAATTATTTAGCACAAAATTTATTCATAAACGAGTTCTCGAGCGAAGTTAACAATAAATTAAGAACAAGTTTACTGATTAATAAGGAAGGCGCTTTTTTAGGGTTCCGTATTTAAAAAGTAAAAACGAAACCATTATAAGATCCCTCCTGTGTCTGTCCGCCCGTCTGTCACAGCCCTTTTACTCGTAAACTACACTGCAAAAAATAACTGTTGATTTTACAGTATAAAACTGGCACCCCAGCTGCCAGTATTATACCGTAAAATTAACAGTATTAAACAGTAAAATAAGCAGTAATACGCAAAATAACTGTTGATTTTACAGTATAAAACTGGCACCCCAGCTGCCAGTATTATACCGTAAAATTAACAGTATTAAACAGTAAAATAAGCAGTAATGCGCGGCAGCGTATTACTGCTTATTTTACTGTTTAATACTGTTAATTTTACGGTATAATACTGGCAGCTGGGGTGCCAGTTTTATACTGTAAAATCAACAGTTATTTTTTGCAGTGTATGGGACGTGGAAAGTTCAAACTTGGGAATGTTATAAAGTCTTTTTACCCACCTATTTTCAGATTATTAGCTATTCACAAATATGTTTAGGAAAAATTTAAGGGGCTAATTAAGTTACTTGAATTTTTTTAATTTTTTTTTTTTTAGTATATTGTATGGGGTATCGTGTGGAAGATCTCGTAATATCGAACTCAAAAATATATTTTTTATAATTTTAGGTATTCTATTTTCAGAGATATCGTCGAAAATGCACTGCAAAAATATATTACCCCCCCCCCCCTTCTATTTCCTAATCTACTGAAACTAAAATTATGAAAAAATTAAGGGTAGTAGGAGTTTATTTAAACCTTGCAGGAAAACTAGAGCGATTTTCCAAGGTTTTTTGAGAAAAACGCATTTTTCCATTACACGCAAACTTTACTTTTCGGCGGTCAGCGGCAGAGTTTGACGGGCGCTCTAGGTATCTATCGACGTAGAATCATCCAAGGGTATTTGGTAATGATTTTCGAGAACAATTGTCGGTAATTAGTCGAGATATTAATTGAAAAAAAAGACTTTCTTGTTATATATCGTATAGGGTATCGTTCGAAAGATCTCGTAACATCGAACTCAAACATATATTTGTTTTAATTTTAGGTATTATATTTTCAAAGAGATCATCGAAAATATACTGGAAAAATATGCCTCCCCCCCTCCTATTTCCTAAAAATTATGAAAAAATTAGGGGTAGTAGGATTTTATTAATTAATAAATGTAATGTACGAAACCCTTTGAGCGCGAGTTATACGCGTACTTAACCGATTTTCTTTTCTTTTTGGAGTAAACTGTACAAAAGTTATTAAAGGCTATTCTCAAACTGCCCACTTTGACATATTTTAGGTAGATTTCGTACGAAATACTACCTATTACATTCTCACCTAAGTTGGAAATTTTGAAAATTTTTTGCAGATCTACGCCGATCATGACTCCCAGAACTCAAAACCACCCCCAGTTCAAAACTTTATCTATCTATCTATCTATCTATCTATTTATGTCACTTTTTTCTGACCACGATAACTGGAAAAATTCTGCATAAATCTCTTCCAAACTGATACATAAAATCAAGGGTCATAAAATCTCGGTCAAGTTCGTTAATGGACAAAATCGAACTAAGGGGGGGGGGATGGGGGGGCTTTTTGTGAAAACAGAAAAACCCTCATAATTTCTTTATTTTTATACGTATCGAATCCGTTTAAAGTTATTATTACTTCTAGGAAAAGGGCCGAAAATTTATGTATGACAGATTTTTGATATAATTAAAAATGGCCCCAAGGGGGGGAAAAAAGGGGGGTTTTAGAAGAAAAAAAATCATAGCTTCGTCAATTCACAAGATATCAAATTCGCGTAAATTTATTATTAATCCTCTTAGTATTATCTAAAACTTTTATATTGACAAGTTTTTTATAGGACCAACCGTTATAGCAAAAAAAAAATTAAAAACAAAAAAAAACCCTGCCGGCTCCGCCTGCAAACAAGTTATTTTTCGAAGTAGGCGGTTCCAACTCCCGCTTCTTTTCGAAACTGATACATAAAATCAAGGGGCATAAAATCTCGGTCAAGTTCGTTAATGGGCAAAATCGAACCAGGGGGAGGGACTTTTTGTGAAAACAGAAAAAACCCCATAATTTCTTAATTATGATACCTGTCGAATCCGTTTGAAGTTATTATTACTTCTAGGAGAAGGGCTGAAAATTTATGTATGACAGATTTTTGATATAATTAAAAATTGTCTTACTTGGGGGGGGGGGGGGTTAGAAGAAAAAAATTCATAACTTCGTCAATTCCCAAGATTTCAAATCCGCTTAAATTTATTATAAATCCTCTTAATATTATCTAAAACTTTTATAGTGACATGTTTTTTATACGACCAACTGTTATAGCCCAAAAAAAAAAAATCCTTGCTGGCTCCGCCTGCAAACAAGTTTGGTTTCGAAGTAGGCGGTTCCAAGTGCAGCATCATCGCGAAAAGGTAATTTCTTCCGCAATTCCCGACAAACAGGCGCCCCACGGTCTGCGTCTTCGAAATCTACCTGTGCTTGTAGGCGGAGCCGTGAGGGATTTTTTTTAATTCATTTTTGTTCGGAAACGCATGACATCGGCAGGTGTTCTTATTCAGAAACTTTGTAATCGCAAGACGTTTTCTATTTTTCGATCTTTCAGAAAAAACTGCCAAAGTCTGCGTTTTGAACCGAATAGCGGACTCCGCAGTACGAGAAAGGGAGGAAAACGTGTCGTCACGTGACACAAATCGCTTGTAACTCGACAAGTAATTTATCTGTATATTTATCGAAAAATAGAAAACTCGTTTCGATTCGAAATCGCGTGAATAGTTTTATGCTTTTGCGTTAAAAAAAAAAAAAAAATGAGACGGAAAATGTATCCGGAAGTTTCGCGTTGTTGTGCCGTTCATTTGAAAAGTACCTTAAAATGAAAATGTATAGGAAAAATAACCTATATATAATATCTAAAAAAAGTATTGATTTAATTCTAATCTACTGTGAATTCAATATCATTTGCGTACATATTGGTGTGTTTGCAAGTTTGTTTGGATTGTCTGATTGAAAAACAGTTTACCTTTTATCATTGACTGGTTAAAACGGTTAACATTTTATCATTGACTATGGTTAAAACGGTTTACCTTTTATCGTTGAATATTGTTTGTAGAGGCATGAAAGAGTTGATCTAAAAATGCAAAGAAAATTTTGGAAACATATAGTGTGTATATAGTGTGTGTGTGTGTGTTGGGGGGGGGGGGGGGGGGGGCAGGTGGTATCTGAAAAAAATCATGAATGAAGTTGTTTAGTGTCTTTCCAGAGGGAATTTTGGACTTGTGAATTTTTGTTCGGAAACACCTGAAATTGGTTAGTGTTCTTATTCAGAAACTACATATAATCAAATGGTGTTTACCATTTTTTGGTAAAGGCAAAAGATCCTTCAGAAAATACTGTCAAAATTGGCGTTTTGAACCGAATTTCCGGGCGCGACAGCACGGGAAAGAAAAAAAACCCTGTCTTCACGTGACAATAATAGCTTATAACTCGATAAGTAATTTATTTATCAAAAAATTGCATAAAACCATTCGATTCCAAATCGCATCCATAGTCATAGGCCTGCTAATTTTATTCCTTTGCGTTTATAAATGAGTCATAAAATCGGCAGGTGTTCTTTTTAACCCTTTCCGGCGCGGAGTAAGTCTGTTTTTAAAATGATGAAATAATGGACTGACACCAGAATTTAAAAAAGAATTCATTAGAAAATAAAAACTTGCTTATTTTCCCGTACTTTATAAAAGGAAAAAAGTTACTAAATATTCTTGGTGCCGTTTGTCAGTTTTGGAATTAAAATTAGGTGTCCATTTTAGTGACCACCGCCCGCTAAAGGGTTAAAAGAAACTATGTAATCCAATAGTGCTTTCCATTTTTTGGTAAAAGAACATTTCAGAAAATGCTGTCAAAGTTGGCATTTTGAACTGAATTTCCAGATGCAACGGCACAGGAGATGAGGAAAACCTTTCTTTACGTGACAATAATCGCTTATAACTCGATAAGTAATTTATTTATCAAAAAATTGAAAACACCATTCGATTCCAAATTGCTTCCATAGTCAGGCCTGTCAATTTTATATCTTTACGTTTATAAATGAGTCAGAAAATGTGTCAGAAAGTATCGTGTTGTTGATCAGTTAATTTGAGAACTGCCTTAAGTTGTACTTCAGTTTTTTTCTATTTCCAACTAATCGAGTGTAGACAAAATGAGCTGCTTTAAATTCGTGTATTTTGTGTAGTTTCGATTTCGAACCTCGTTCAAATCTGTGCCGTTCTGCCACGTGTCACAGACCCGCTGTCCCTGTATATTAATAGTAGGTAATGAGTCATCTTGTTTTTAAATTTCTCTGTTCTGTAAAATCTGTGGTTAACGGATTTTACGTTAGCGTCCGAATAAACGTTATAACAAAAGTCGCTCCATCCGTTTCATACGACCTATAGCTTGGACTATAATAGTCGACCCCTTTCATTTCCGGTCAATGGATGTTCAGGGCTGTCGGATATTGCTGTTTGAACTGCTTCTGTTAAGCTCATCGAGATGAAATGCAGTATTCCAGACCTATGGTTATACTTTCCCCTTTGCGATTGCATATCGAGTATAACAATGAGTTTTTGCTCTAGCAGTCGTATGTTAAATTCTTAGCTATGTTGAATTCAGAAATGTTGTTCTGGAAGTGATTTTTGCAGCCAAAGGGGGCGGGCGGGGGAAATTTTAGAGTGAGTTTCGGAGGAAGATCCTCTATTTTATAGTGGAGTGATTCTAATTCTAAGAGAAGGGAAAAAATCGAAATCTTCGAGGTAGGAGTTAAGGGTCCTCTCCCCTCACGCGAAAACACCGCTCGCTAATGTTAATGTTGGGGGTATAAAATATGTACATACTAATGAGCGTATATAATACTTTTAAAGCAAAAAAGATAAAATTGATATTAGAGGTATAATTGTAGACTATTTTTTTCCATAATTGTATTCAAATATGGATTCATTTTCTTTCACTTCAGGTTCGGTTTTGAATATTTCGGGTTCAGATCGGGTTTCTATTTTATTTTATTTTTTGTCGTTTTCGGATTGACTTTGAGCAGAATTTTCGGATTCGTGTCGGGTTGTACCCGATCCGTGCAGTACTCTAATTGATTGTAGCCTCAAAATCATTTCTGCTTTACTTGAGATTTCAAACAAAGAGCTTGTGAAGGAATGTGTAAACCGATGTATAACGTTTTTGGTGAAAACTAACATAATCCATGAACAACAAACTCTGTATTCTTATGGTAGTGATAGTGAATTAATATGATCGATTATTATATATTGACGGACACGAGCTTGACCTTGAGCAGTGCATCTGTTTAAACAATCTGTACAAATCTATATGTCGGTGCGTGTCTGTTTTGAGGGGGGATGCGCCTCTTTTGAGGTTTTGCGCGAAGAGCAGCTGCTGTACGGCGCTTGCCGGCGGAGTGTGACTAACGAATTCACCTCTTATCTTGAATGCTCAGTGACACATTCGAATCTTATCGTCAGCCGCATTTGCCAAATCGTCTGGAATCGGTCATACAATCAGCTTAAGAGCACAAGAGATGTTGAAATTCAGAAAAAAAAAATCGACCAGATTTGTATACGTTTGGAAGGGAGGATGTACCTTAAAAACTTTATCTTTTTCGGACCTGAAACCCTCCTCCACCACCGTCGCATTCTCTTGTCGTGTCCCCCAAAAATGTTCACATCAAACAAGTCGAAAAAGGTCCCCACGCCGTCCCGTTGGTGTATATCAACCTAAAGGTTGCGTTTAGTGATAATTTTTAGAACTACGGTAAATAAATTCTTCTTCTAATTTTATTCTTAAAATTCACTTTAAGACTTCATGATAATAAAGGAAAGGTAGAGAAAGTTTGTCCTACCTTTTGAATCCGCGAAGGTGTAGTAAGTGTATCCAATTTTACTATAAATCCAATGGCACTATTTAATAACTTCTTTCGATCACTGATGAAAATAAAAAACACATCTTCTCTAAATAAAGTATTGCTTCATTGTATAATTTCTAAGTTAATTATTTAATTACTGTTGAAGAAAAAGAAAGATTAATTTTACATTATAAAATTTACATCACACTATAAAAAGTTAAAACATTTAATTTAAGAGAATTGTTCAGCAGGTCTGCATTAAATAAAAGTTACTCAGAGACTAAAGTATTAGTTCTTGGATGAGAGAAAAAAACACAGTCAAGTCTACGTCATTTAGCCTTGAACTCTTGACGTTACACGTGTAAGTTCTTTAATGAGAATCTCACAGAAAAACAGAAAAGTACTTTGTCAGCACACGTGTATCGTTTCGCCAGCTTGAAGTCGGATGGATGAAGTCAGGCTCACGATAAATAGATGAAATGTTTATATCAGAAATCACTATCCTAACACCCCTGCTTGATTTCTGAAGCATAAATGTTCTTGAGATTTAAACCTGTTCTGTGTTTTGTAAAGTCAGGTTTGGGAAGGGGCTTCGTTAGAATGTCAGCTGTCATAGTTTTGGTTGGGCAATATTGTAGTTCAATTATTCCCTTTTCCTTAAGATCTTTTATGCTGTTGTATTTTATATCGATATGTTTAGTTTTCGAATGATGTTTATAATTTTTAACCATGTTTATACAAGCTTGATTATCTTCGAATAAAGTTATGGGCAAATTTTGTTGTAGATCAAGGTCCTTTAGAAGATTGATAATCCAAACTGTCTCTTGTGCTGAAGTTGCTGCTGAGATGTATTCAGCCTCAGCGGATGATAAGGCAACTGAATTTTGTTTCTTAGTTGACCAGGAAATTGGTGTATTTCCTAATTTACATAAATTTCCTGTTGTTGATTTACGGTCATTTTTATCCCCTGCCCAATCGGAGTCAGCATATGTTGTTAGTATTGGCTCATTTTCTTTACTAATAATTAGTTTTAGTTCTTGTGTTGTTTTTAAATATCTAATAACCCGCTTTACTGCGTTCCAATCCTTTTCTCTGGGTTTTTCGTTTCTACGACTCAAAATGTTCACAGCGGCGGCTATGTCTGGTCTGGTTATTGTAGCTATATATAACAATGTTCCGATAGCTTGCCTATATTTACTGTTATTAGAAAGTAAATTTTCCTCATCAATTATGTTTAAGTACCCGGGTTCCATCGGAGTATCACAGGGTTTCGCTTCCTTTAAATCGAATTTTTCGATCAGTTCTTTTATTTTGTTTCTTTGATCAAGTGCGAAATTTCCTTCTTTACTTCTTTTTATGTTTATCCCCAGATAATAATTTACAAGTCCTAAATTTTTGACTTCATATTCCTTTTTTAGTTGTTCTATTATTTCATTTATTTCTTTAGTTTCCTCTGAAATTAACAAATCATCAACATATATTATGATATATGTTGTTCTATCCCTTAATTTTCGTGTGAAGAGACATGGATCGGAGGTGCTTTGCACAAAACCAAGTTTAGTTAAACTTTCTTCTAATTTAATGTTCCATGCTCGTGCGGATTGCTTCAATCCGTAAATTGATTTTTTTAGTTTGCAAATTTTATCTTCCTCTCCCGGTATTACATGCCCTTCTGGTTGTGACATATAAACTTCCTCATCTAAATTTCCGTGGAGGAATGCAGTCTTAATATCTATATGATTAACATCTAAATTTTTATACGCTGCACATGCTAGGAACGCTCTTATAGTTGTATACGTTACTACTGGAGCGAAGGTTTCAAAATAATCGCTTCCGTATTTTTGAGAGAAACCTTTGGCTACAAGACGTGCCTTATATTTTTCTATTTCATTATTTTCATTATATTTTTTGGTGAATACCCATTTATTCCCAATTACTTTTATTCCAGGTGGTGGATCAATTAGTTCCCATGTTTTGTTTTTTCTTAATGAATTAATTTCTTCATTAGTTGCTTCATACCATTTGTTTCTATCATATGGGTTTTCGATTTTCGCTATATCTTTCCACTCTGTTGGTTCAACAATTTCATTTTGTTTAGTTATACAAGCGAATCTATCGGGTGGAACTCCCCTATTTGATCGTTGAGATCTTCTAGGTTCGTTTTCGTTTAAATTTTCCTCATTGTCTGTTTGTTTATCTTCCTGCATGTCTATAAAGAATTTTGAGGAATCTCCCCCTGCTTTTTCAGGTTGTTTCTGAACTTCTAATTCTTCTCTCATATCAATGTTTGATTTTTTTTCGTTTTCATTTGAATTAGAGTTTTCTATAAATTTAACAGTTCTCGCCCTTATTACTTTATTATTACCAATATAGATCCTATATCCTTTGGATCTATTATCATAACCGATAAATGTTCCTTTTATTGCTTTATCATCGAGTTTTCCTCTTTGGGATTTATCGAGATAAGCATAAGCTTTGCAGCCAAATATTTTTATGTTTGATAAATCCGGTTTTTTGTTTGTCCATAGCTGGTATGGAGTTGAATTGTGTGATTTTGTTGGTAATCTGTTTATAAGATACACAGCTGTATTTAAAGCTTCGGCCCAAAATTTATTTGGCAGCTGCGCTTCCGATAATAGGCACCTTGTCATTTCGACTAAAGTCCTATTCTTTCTTTCCGAAACACCGTTCTGAGGTGCACAATGCGGAATAGTGAACTGGTGATAAATACCTTCATATTTTAAGAATTTTTCTAATTCTTCGCTAGTGTATTCACCCCCATTGTCTGATCGGATTTCTTTAACTGTGCGACCGAATTTATTTTTCGTTATGGCTACATATTCTTTCACTTTGGTAACTACCTCACTTTTATTCGGTAAAAGAAATATCATTGTGAATCTACTAAAATCATCTGTGAATGTGAGAAAATATTTCTTCCCTCCTATGCTTTCTGCTTGCATCGGACCACATACATCCGTATGCACCAGATCGATCGCCTTCTTAGCTCTGTTCTCACTCTGTTTTGGATACGGTGCATTTGTTAGTTTTCCCTTTATACAACTCTCACAAACTATGTCATGTTTGCAATTTTGAATTTCTAGACCTGTTGCTAAATTCTCTTAAATTAAATGTTTTAACTTTTTATAGTGTGATGTAAATTTTATAATGTAAAATTAATCTTTCTTTTTCTTCAACAGTAATTAAATAATTAACTTAGAAATTATACAATGAAGCAATACTTTATTTAGAGAAGATGTGTTTTTTATTTTCATCAGTGATCGAAAGAAGTTATTAAATAGTGCCATTGGATTTATAGTAAAATTGGATGCACTTACTACACCTTCGCGGATTCAAAAGGTAGGACAAACTTTCTCTACCTTTCTTTTATTATCATGAAGTCTTAAAGTGAATTTTAAGAATAAAATTAGAAGAAGAATTTATTTACCGTAGTTCTAAAAATTATCAGATTATGAGAACTGAGGATTGAACACGGTAAAACCGCTCTCTAATAAGAAAAATAAATAAAATAAAAAACTATATTTTAAATAATAGAAACTATAAAGTATTAGTAAAATTAATAAAAATACAACATCATGGCTTCAAATATGAAAGAAATGTGTAGCATAGAAAAACTGAACTCCAATAATTATGCGATTTGGAAGTTCAAGGTAGAGATGCTGTTAATGAAAGAGGATTTAATCAACCAGATAACTGATGATCCGCCAAACCCCTTAACAGGCGAATGGACGAAGAGAGACAATAAAGCCAGGGCTATTATAAATTTAAGCTTAGAAGACTCCCAGCTTATATATGTTAAAAACGAAACATCAGCTAAAGCTACATGGCTAGCATTAAAAACAATACATGAGCGCGCGAATTTATCTAGTAAATTATATTTACTAAGAAAGTTATATAGTATAAAACTAGCTGAAAATGGTAATATGAACGACCATATAGTTAAAATATTAGAAACCGCTGATAGGTTAAAAGCAATAGGAGAAGAGATTAAGGACTCTCATCTATCTGCACTTTTGTTGTGCTCCCTTCCACCTATCTATGATACTCTGATCACGGCATTAGAGGCCCGATCAGAGACCGAATTAAATCCGGAATTTATAAAAGGAAAACTAACAGATGAATTTCAAAGGAGACAAGAAAGCTCCAATTCATCGCATGAAAATGTATACAAAACATTTAATAAACAAAAACAAAACACTAGGGCATATCCAAAAAGAGAACAAAACCTTTTTTGCACGAATTGCAAAAGAAAAAACCATGTGCGACAAAATTGTTGGTTTCTTAAGAATAAAAATTCTAAGAACCAAACAAATGAAAAATACAGACAAAATTCGTCTTTATGCTTTGAAGCAAGTAATTTTACTCCGAAAACTAAAGCAGAAAAAAACACACAAATTCAAGAGAGTAAAAGCGAAGAAAATCAAAAAGGAAAAAACAATGTCTCAAAGGCAATTATCATTAATCGCACATAATGAGTCTAAATCTACTTGGATTGTTGATTCTGGAAGCAGTTCACATATTTGTAATGACATAAATGTATTTGTTGACATTGACAATAACAACAAAAATACTGTCACGATAGCAAACGGAACAACACTAAAATCGCACGGGACAGGTACAATAAAATTACGGACACAATCAAATGACATAACTTTAAAGGACGTTTTATATGTCCCTGATATTCAATCAAATTTAATGTCGGTTACGAAAGCCACAAAGTATGGTTATGAATTCATGTTTGAAAATAACACCTGTAACTTATCCTATAATGGAAAAACTATCTTAGAAGGAAAAAAGAGAGAAAATTTATATGAAATTGACCTATATAAACCTAAGCAAGAAATCTATGTCAATTTTGCTGAACAATGCAAGAATAAAAACTGCATTGAGCTTTGGCATAAGAGATTAGGTCATAGAAATGTTAATTCAATTAAACAACTCTTATCCTAACATTTAGGACACATTTTAAAAATTCTGTGATAAGAAGTCAGAAATTATTTCTCTAGACTTGCTTTTCCAACGTCTTTGTGGTCATAAAAAAAGGAGGGGATAAACATGTTAATGATTCTCCTGCGTGGTCCTCTCCCCGTGTCAGCGCGACAGAAGACTCCATACATGAACGAAACGAAAAAAGGGCCGCTGTCGCAGAATGCGATCTGATATCACCTTAAGAGTGTATTTTTATTGGGTTTTCAACAATTCCCTACAAAAAAGTCGTTAATCATTCCCATGGCCTTTCTTTTCCAAAGGTTCTGTTGTTATCGAAAAAAGAAAGATACGATGATAAACATGTCAGAAATCTTCTTCGCTGCCCTCTAGAAAAACTTCTGAAGACTTATCACGTGAAAAAGAGCGCCTGGCCACATGAAAAGTACCAAAACATCCAGGTAAACAACAGTGCCAAGTTAGCAAAAATGTAGTCTGTTCGAACCTTATAGGTCAGCCTTCTGCGACGGCGGTTCGTTTGTCGATTTCTTTGATGTGGCGAATCTTCTGTTGTTCTTGAAAGAGAGGGAAGTACACGGAGACTCCCTGACCTGTTTATTATCCACTCCCCATTTCTTTTGTTAATGACCAGAGATATAATGTATGACTTCTCTTCGCAGAATTTTACAAAATGCAGCCTTAAGCTGCTTTTTATATGGGGTTTTCAACAATCCCCGACAAAAATTCGTAAATCATTGTGCTTTGCCTCTGTTTTCCAAAGGTTCTGTGGTCATCAACAAAAGAAAGGGAAGTCTCAACAAAAGAAAAAAGTGGAGATAAATATGTCAGGAGTCTTTTCTGATGACCTGATCTGACCTCTAGACAAGCTTCTGATGACTGACCACATGAAAAAGAGCGCCTTACTACATGAAAAATACCGCTTAGCAAAAACGTAATTTGTTCCAACCTTAAAGAATCGAAAAAAATGCGTTTTTCCTCAGAGAAACCTCTGATGTGGTCATTCGCTCTCTCTGATGTCTTCAGTCTTCGGAAGCTCGTCTGACATGTTTATCACCGCCTCTTTTGTTGATGGCCACAGAACCTTTGGAAAATGAAGGCCAAGGGAATCATTTACGAGATTTTGTCGGAGATCCAATATAAACGCACCTTTAGGTGTCATCCATGAATTATGTCACACTTTAAGAGGGTGTGGGGGTGCCGAGAAAGTGTGACACAGTGTGACAGTTGGAACACTCTTTCATTTAACTTATCTTCGTTCATGGATGTAAATATGGAATTTTATGCTCTATTTTTCACTCACTTTCTGATAGGCTAGAATTATTAAAAAAAAAAAAAAAAAAAAAAAAATAGATACACACGTGTATTTCTAATGACAATGCAGCATTTTAATATTTTTATAACATAATTATAAATTATTAAAGTAATTTTAAGGCATTTTTTCGTTAGCGGGGCGCAGGTGGTAGATCGCCAAATGTTGTTTATTGTTACAACTGCATACGAGTTACAACAACAATGGAGTGTTTAATTATACGCCATACCACGTTTGCTAAAATAGACCAACTGATGGCTGTGAAACTGCAATAATGATTTTTTTTTAAACTAAGAAAGAGAAATAAAAAATAAAGAGTGTAATTATTATTATTTTTAATTACACTTTCTTTTCTGACATCAGTTAGAATTGGAATTGTTGCTGACGTCATATTTTTACACTTCTAACATAGTTGAAAAGTGTTTATGAATTCGGTTTGTCTGTCTGCCGTCTGTCCGTGCTCTAACTCGCGTAAATATTCCCCGATGATTCCCAAGCAATTGATATATGTTATTGAGGTTTACTATGGGGATATTCGGTATTGAAAATGAAGGGTGTAGCAGTTATAGTTCCTTTGCAGGGACACTCAAAAGAATTCTGTTACATTATGGTCTATGGGGAAAGATCGTTTACAATGTGTTTTAATGGTGTTAGTCTATATTAGACACATTAAAATTGATATACATCACGGAGATGCACTAAAAGAAGCTGACTGTTGAGTATGGCGTGCATAGCATTATATCTTTCGTTTACAGGGACACTCAAAAGAATTCCGTTGCATTAAGGTCATTAAGAATTCCGTTACATTGGGGAAATATCGGTTGCGGTGTATTTTAATGTTACCCTATTTCAAACATATTTAAATTAATAGATATCATTGAGGTGCACTACAAGATGCTTACTTGTCAAATTTGGTGTGCATAAAAGAATTAGGTTACAGTACAGTTCTATTAACAACACTGGATTTTAAATGCGTTTTCAATTGTGAAACGCATTTTTTAAATTTAACTAAATTTTTGCCTATAAGTTGGTGTGTGTGTACAAATTCTGTAGGTCATATACAAAGTGGCACAAAAGATCTTTAGCAGATTTCCGTTTATTGACGGAAATTGCTGAAGGTGGATTTTCAACTGTCAGGGGTCGATGCATTTTTTTTTTTTTTTTTTTTTTTTTTTTTCTTGGGGCTCATTTTATGAAAAGTAAAGGTTGTTTTTGTGAAATTGATGATATTTTTGTGAAAAATAATATTTTGTAATGAAAGTTGAAATCCAGTTACTCAAATTCAAACAAAGCATTTATTAACAAAAATTTTTGAAAATCCTTTTGCTGAAGTTTTCCTCTCTGGTGAACTTGTTTGTTTACAAATTATACATTTTATAACATCACAAAATAATAAATTATTAATAAATAGTAAGCTTTTATGGAATAGAAAATTTTGTGAAGGGGGATATTTTATTAAAAGAAATTTCGTGAAGGGAACTGTTTTATTATAAAGAACTAAATGAAGGGGCCCATTTTATCAAATTGATTTTTGTGAAGTTTTGTTACCTGTTTTATTAAATTGATTTTTATTAAATAGATATTTCTAAAAAGGCCCCAAATTTTGCCTGTATCGACCCTTGACTGCGCTATGCGTTTCCTAACTTAACTAAATTTTAGAATACTATCTAGTATACAGGGTGACTTTTAATTAACCTACAACTTTAAACTAAAATAACTTTTCAGAGCCTCAATAGACGGCGGCACGAATACGTGCAGTGAAAAAGGGTATAAAAGAAATTTGTTTAATGTCAGTTCCACGCAATTTTGAAAATGTCTCTCAAAGCGTCCTATTCAACTGAAGATCCTATTTTTATTGTTAAAAATTTGTATTTACGTGGTGAAAATGCAACATTATTTCTACGGAAACGATCTTCAACATTCAGAAACCGACCAAAGCCTTCTAGAGCAATGGTAAGAGGTGATAAAAAAAAATGGCCACCTTATTCACCAGATATGAATCCATGTGATTTCTATCTTTGAGGTCATATGAAAGATTTGGTTTACAAGAAGAAGCCGACAGACCTCATTAGCCTCAAAAGTTCCATAACTGACTCATTTTCAAGCATAAAAAAAGAAACGCTCGATTTTGTTACTGTGACTTTGTGAATAAGTTGGGTTATTGTATCCCCTCTGAAGGTTCTCACTTTGAAAATCTTATCTATTAAATTCCTTTTCTACGTTCTTTTGATTAAAAAAAATGTTTGTAGTGCTAATTGCAGCGACTCAAGAGTTATTTCAGTTAAAAGTTGTAGGTTAATTAAAAGTCACCCTGTATATACAAATCTATTGATCACATACAGGACTGCACAAAAATTGCTGAAATCGGGTTTTCAAATGTGTTATGAACTTTCCGAATTGTTTACTTACATATCATCTTTCACCTTATTAAATGGTAAAAATTAAACGGATTTGTAAAATTATTTTGGAAGTGTTGGAAAGTGTTACATGATCTATGCTCGACGCACGGTTTTCGTTCTTGTTTATTTCATTTTTGAGCAAGTACCGTTAATGACGCTGAAGGTCTCGACGTGTACATGTATAAAGATGGATGTCTCATCAAAGCAATCGTTCGAATTCGAAACTGGGACAGTTAAAAGAATGCTTTACTTTTTCGCGACCTCTGAAAACCATTTATTCTGTATTATTCATTCTGTTTTTGATCTATATCTGTAGCCACCAGCATTACTCTTATTGCCCGCCTTAAAGAGACCGAGGCCTCTCCCGTTTTAATGTATTCAAATGACGCCATTTAAATTCGAGATAAATTTTCCTCTCTGCATCCTGAAACAACTTGAATATTTCCTTTGTTTCTTCCCCCACCCCGCCACCAACTTTATTTATTCCTTTCTGTATTTTTTGGGTTAAGTAGATTTTGTTGGGAAAACGAAAGATTTCTCGAAATTTGTTGAGGTTGTTTTAGAATCAGGTTATATTTATTAAGAGTTTTAATCGGAGAATTACTTTTGTTTCTCTTGGGAATAATCGGTAATAATTTATCATTTATGGTCATGTGCAGTTTATTTTTTAGGGGTGTTATGACGGCAAACCTGTGCGAAGCAATTCACACACCGCCTCTTCGTATTTTTATTTTTGTTTTTTTTTAAAGCACGCGGAAGGTTTAAAACATATCGTACCACTTTACTAATAGTAGGTGTGTGTAGTATATAAATAATATTGTTTATTAAATAAATAACAATCCACCGGTAGCTTAGTGAAAGCTAGGTATATCTATCATATGAATTGTATCTTTTTTATATAATAATGAACACATATGCACTCATTAATATTCAAATATATAGTTTTTTTTTTCCATTTGAAGAATATATAGGACTTTCTTTTGAAAAATCGGGCCAACCCGAAAGAGGTCAAACCTGACCCGCAACGAAAAAATTCGCGTCAATCCAACCTGACTCGAACCGCGGGTCAGGACGGCTTCAGATAAAATCGGTTAACCGACCCGATGCAGGATTCTAGTTGCATTTATCTTTTAACTACTGTCACAGAAATTGTTAGCGATAGCAATAGTACTACAGCGCTAAACGAAACAAAATTCCACTAGTGTCTGGTCGAGTTTTGAAAAAATGCAGAGAAATTCTTTAAGAGTTTAAGAGACGCATGAGGGTGGTAGCTTAACGTAGTAGCAATATTTTAATAATCGATAACATAATTAACAATAATTATTTGACAATAAATGTTCTCCAATGATACTTCAATAATACGACTTGATAAATAATGTACCACTTTGGATATTGTAATACAGCTCTTTAAGAGCTTTTAAAAGCTCTTTATTTGAGCGCTGGTAGCTCTTTTTACTAAACAACTTCATTATTATTATTATAATCGATAACATAATTAACAATAATTATTTGACAATAAATTTCCTTCACGGATACTTTAACAATACGACTTGATAAATAATGCACCACTTTGTATATTGTAAGACAGGAAAAGCTCTTTATTTGAGCGCTGGTAGCACTTTCTACTAAATAACGTCACTATTATAAATCAATATTCTTATATGTTTTAAACAAAAAAAAAAAAAAAAAAAAAAAAAATCTTGATCTGGATATGTTCAGTATTATTCAACTATAAATTACATTTATATCTCTTTAGAAAAATGTATTGCTCTATGAAAATACCACACTGAAATCTATAGAGATAAGTCCTTTAAGGATTAAATATTTGTACTTATATTCCTTGAAATTTGCAGACTTTTTGAGTATTATGAAAAATTAGGACTTTTGTCATGTGGTTTCGCAGGACGTGTCTTACAGAATCTGAAAATTGGGACATCTGGTAACGCTAGTCACAGCTGAAAGTATAATAATAATAATAATTGTTTAAAAACTTAATTAGATTTTAATCGTATTCGGACTAATTTAAAGTATACATAAGTATCACTAACGTTTTGATGTATATCATAATGTGTAATTTTCAAAATATGATGTTTGATATTTTCGATATTTGATATTTATTTTCAAAATATCATTACATGTGATATTTTTTATATTTTTAATCAATACAAGTGTAAATGATTTTTTTTTTCAACCGTTATGGACTCTGTTGCTCTGGCAGTAACTTTTTAACCAATATATATATATATATATATATATATATATATATAAAATAAAAAATATTTTTCAAGCTTTACATAGAAGCTGATTTTTAAATGTAGAACCAATAATTATGGGGGGCAATATTTAATTAGAAGGATTTTTAAATTTTCATGCTAAGTGCAATAGGATTTAGTTTCTAATTTGTATTAAGTCTGAAAATATTTATAATTGTCAATAAGTTGATTATTTTGAAAATATCGGATATATATATATAAAAAAATGTTGGATATGTATCAACATATTGGGTATTTTTTATATTTTCGAAAATATCATTATATTTACGAACCCTGAGTATCACAAAAGATCAGAGCTTAAATAAGATCGATTGAATATTTTTTTATTATCAGTAATAGCGTACGTAATTGTAATGCTAGATACTAATTAATTATTCGATATGTTGCGAAGAAATTGTTGTCATTTACCGTAATTTCCGGTGTATAAGCCGCGGCTAAAACAAGTCTGTTACGAACCAGAAATTTTATTTATTAAAAAAAAGTCAAATGAGTTCCATGATCAAATAGGTTATCTTTTATTAAATAAACTTTCTGGTCGAAAACAGATTTATTTGTGCCGCGGCTTATACACCGGAAATTACGGTAGTTAAATTCGACGTACTTAATTTTGTTTAAATGTTAACACTCTTTCTGTCATTAAAAAGACAATAGACGTGTTGAGTTCTAATTTCTCCCTCCGTGATTTCTATCTTAGCCTGTAAATCCGTTTTTCAGCAGGGGTACCGTTGTTGCGGTAGAGTTAGCTTTCTTTCTTTTATCCGTCTCGCTAACATCATCTGCCTTCCTCAAATTGAATTCTTTTATTTTATGAACGTGTGTGCTTGGTAAAATGATCGGTGATACTCAAAAATGAATAATTAATTAAATTGCTTATTAGAATGTATTACGGAATCGCCCAAACGCAATTGAATTAATAATTGCGAAGAAAGACTAGGATTTTAGATTTAAATATGCTTTTCATGATTTGTATTGTTGTTGTATTTAAATTATTTATCTCATCTTTAAGGGTAATTCTCTTAGTAAAAAAGAAATTTAATACTTTTATAAATTTTCTTGCGAGTAAAATAAGACAAATTAGCTTATTTTATTATTTTCAAGTATTTATTTATCTCATCTTTAAATATGATTTGCAAAAAAAAAAAAAAAAAAAAAAAAAAAAAAAAAAAAAAAAAAGAATATTTTTATAAATTTTACTGTGAGTAAAATAACACAAATTAGCTTATTTTATTATTTTCAAGTATTTAAGACCCCTCCCTCTCTTTTATTTTTTTTTCTTTTATTGAAACTTTACTAAAAAAGAAAATATGAGTTGTACATGGATTATGTGGCATACTTCAAACACCCGCCCCCGTTTGTTTGTTTATTTATTTATTTATTTGTAGATTTTATTAAAATTAAATATTAATTATATTTCTCATTTATATTGAAGCACTTTCATGAAGATTAAAAAATATATATTGAAATTTTTAATAGATACTTGAAAGAATTGGTATTATAAAACAGTACTTGCTCAGTTATATTTTTCTATGTATAATGCCATTAGTAAAACTTTTTTAATATTTAGTATGGTTCCATCCAGTATTCAGATAAATTGGAGTTATAATACTTTTAGCTGATATGAAAAATTATTGTATATTTAAGTTGTTTTTTACACCAACTAAAAGGCCAAAAATAACTAATAAAAACAAACAATAAAAAATTTGAAGACTTTGAGTACTTATTGCGAAAGATTTTTATCACTTATTTATTTATTTGCGTGAGTGTGTTACTATACATGACGAAATATTTCATAAACTGATTTCGCAGCTTTTGCGTTTATTGTGCGAAAAATCGTTAAATAACTGTTTGGGAAAACTGTTTTTGATTCAGAGTAGAGTCATGCACGAATCGGGTTGCCCGACCCCGAAATTCTGCTTAGTTAACCCGACCAAAAAAAAAAAAAAAAAAATCACCAACCTGAAACCGACCCGAACCCGAAGTGAACGAAAATTAATCCGTATTTTAATACAATTTTAGAAAAGAATAAGTCTACAATTATATCTCTAATTGTCATTTTTTAATTTTTTATTTGTATAAAAATAATAAGCACATATACAATCAATAATAATCAGATATATAGTTTCTTTCATTAAAAACATATTCAAGACTTTCTTTTGAAAAGTCAGGTCAACTCGAACCCGAAATATTTAAGACCTGCACCGAAAAATATTAGCGTCAATCGGACCAGACCTAACCCAAACCGCGGGTCGGACCGAGGTAAAATCGGATAACCCGATTCGATACAGGTCAATTCAGAATGTTGTGTAAACGCTTTTGTATTAAATATTTCTTTATATATCCGTTTAAATATTTCTTAATTGTTTTATGAACATGCTCCCTGTCTCCTCCCGTATATAATTGTGTTGTCGGATGACTTAATCCTGTGTGCAAGAGGGAAGGGGGAGGGGGGGATATCAATGTCAGATTTTGTGTATTTTAAGGTTTTCGGACCAGTTTTTAGCATCTGAAAGTTTAAAGTATTTTTCTTTTTAAGTGAAATATTTAAATTTCGACCTGAAAATTACTTTGTTTCTTGTTTTGTTAAGGATCCGCTTCACGCACTTGAAAGCACCAGCTCGCTAATGTTAATATTATGGGCCTTGATTTTTCTAATATCTCGTTTGCATTTGAGTATTTTTAAACGATTTATTTTGCATTGGATAGCAGAGATCAATTTCTAATTCCGCCGTTGATTACTTTTTCGATTTTCTTTGCGGATTTACGAAGATACTTTCACTTTCGGAACTGGTTTCGAAAAAAAAAATCGTTTAAAAATATTCAAATGCGAACGAGATAATAGAAAAATATTGCCCCATAGGATTAACATTAGCGAGTGGGTGTTTTCAAGTGCGTGAAGAGGACCCTAAAGTAAGAATTATTGTTATTTTGTTATATATCTTCTAATAACTCTTTATAAATTGTGAAACAAAGAATATTATTGAGACTTTTTTTTAAAGTTTTAACACACGCACACACACACACACACACATAAAGATAACAAGCCTTTTTTCAACAAATACGTAATAAAAATCGTTCATAATCCTAATCCGCACCGCAATAATCGTTGCGGCAATAGTTCCTTCCCATGATGGGTGTGCTTTTATCGCAAATGGCCTGGCGTTTCCCCGAGCAATTTTAGAGAGCAATAAGCAACTCTATCACTTAAAAAAGAAACCTACCACTTTTCTATTTTGCAGATTCAGAATCAGCGGGCTGTTGTGTAATCCCCATTGCATGAAGCATTTATTCTAATGTTCATTTAAATATCCCTTAATTGTTTTTGGTCCTCTGACATTAACAGATAATCTTCCGCAATCCTCTTTTTACAACCAAGGCCCAACAGTTGAGAGCCTCTCTTAAACCCTATTCTTCTATTCATGCACTTTGCTCTATTCTTATTAAAAAAAAAAAAAAAAAAAAAAAAGTCCTCAATGAAACCGTCAGCGTGCCTGTTAATGCCATTTGCGGGCGTGGCTCATATTTTATCCCTTTCTCTTCTTTTTTTTTTTTTCTCTTATCATGAAGTAAGGGGAATCACATAATCGCGGGTCAAGGCCCCCCTCTTTCTCCCCCCCCCTATAATTTTGTCGTGCACGCAAACTCAGTGGCGTTGCACGCGATTCTATCGATTCTGGTTAAAGCGATCCATCTGTCATTCTGGTTTATTAGGAGTGAATCGATTATAATATCTATGTGTATATATAGGCATAGTTGACGGCCAAAACGGGATTTTTGATGCCCTTTCACTTTATTTCCCGAACACTTTTGTTCTTTCGAGCGTGTAATAAACTGGGCCTTTTTTTTAATGATTGGAGATTGTATTATGTAAATTGCGGCTTGTGATATTTTTATTTTCCGAACATATATAGTGTAAGAAAAGTATTGTAACGATTATAACAAAAAGCCGATTGTGGAAATTTTAGTATATTTTTACAATTTGAGGTTACCTGTATTCGTTTTCGATATTTTTACAACGATTCCATATGTATGTACACGGCAAAAAAAAAAATAAAAAAATAAATAAATAAATAAAAATAAATGTCGATTTTTTTTTTTTTCAGTGTATGTATGCATGTATGTTTTTTACTTTTTCAGATCCACAGGGTCCGTTTTTTAATTTTTTACGATGATTGTGTGCGAGAGAGTGCGTGAGTAAGCGAGTGAGTGTGTGTATAGTTGAGAGTAAGTGAGTGAGTGAATATCGTTCAAGTGTAACTTAAATGAGGGGTGTTATGGGTCATATGTTCTCAGGCAAATAAATTGCGTGTATATTCTTCATGCATTCATTTTACACTTTGGCATTTTCAAAAATTGGCACGGTATGCTTAGGAACCTGATAAATCATTCTCAAAGTGGACAGTCCGGTTAAAAAGAAAAGCTGTTAAGCCTACTATATATATATATATTTTACCAGACTCAACTATTTTTTGGTATAGGCTGTGTGTATTTTATTTTTTTCTGTGCACTCTTCATCCTGGACGCGTCGCACGTCGCACCATTCTCCCCAGAAACAGAAACTCGCGCCAGGTGTTGAGCCGTGAAAACGTAGCAGCTGCCTTCGAGTAACCTCACTTCATCTGAAGTGATTTTTCAGACGATTGGAGACGAGAGTATGTCTTGTGTTTGTTACATACCTCCTCTGTTTTTTTTTCTTCTTCTCTTGTCTATCGGTGTATTTATTTTTTTTTTTCCGAAAAGCGGCCGTTTATGTTTGCAGGTGATCGCGGTTAGGAATTAAAAGAAAAGAAAACTGTGGTAATAGTCGCGTATGAGTCGACCCCCTAAATTCGAGAGGGATAACAGGTTAAATACCAGTTATTTCGAAAAGTTGTATTCGCTTATTTAATCGCAGAATTCGGAATTTTCTGAGATTTAATAAGGCAAAGGGAACTAACTCTCCGAAAATACTGGTATCCTATAGACTCCTGCACGAATCATACCTGACGACCAGAAAAAAAAAAAATTATCAATCCGAAACCTGACCCAAACCCGAAGTGAAAGAAAATGAATCCATATTTTAATGCAATTATGGAAAAGTAGTGTACAGTCATTTCTCTAATATCAATTATATATTTTTTGTATAAAAATGAACACATATGCATTCATTAATATTTAAATGTATTGTTGTTGTTTTGTTTTTTTCCATCTGAAATAACGGGTCAATACGAATCCGACCCGAAAGCGTCAAAATGTAACCCGAAACCGATTCGAATCCGAAACATTTAAAGTCAGCCTGATCCGCAAAATAATAATAATAATAATAAATAAATAATAAATAAATAAAATAATAAGGGCAACCCGAACCGCGAGTCAGGTTGGATTGGGGTAAAATCGGTTTACCCGACTGGATGCTGAACTCTTATTTAATCTAATATTCCTCTTGAATTTGAGTGTCTACTTTTACGCGAATATGTATGGTAGTTTTTCGCATATACAGTAATACCTCGGCTAATGAAGATTTCTTTGGATGTTTTTCAACTAGACTAACGAATGTTTTAGCGTTAACATAACGCAATTACATTTCACTTTAATTGAAAAAGAAATGTCGTTTCGGTTAATGAATATTTCGGCTAACGAATAGGATTCCAGAATGATTTATCTTCATAGGTATCATTGTATAGATGAGACAATTTATTATTTTACATTTATTTGTCTGGGTGAGATAAGTAGCAGCTGCAGCTGCTGCCTTGAGTAACCTCACTTCATCTGAAGTGATTTTTCAGGTGATTGGAGACGAAAGTGTTTGTGTTTGCTGCATACTTCTCTGTTTTTATTCTTCTTGTCTACCGGTGTATGTTTTTTTTTCTTCCCCAAATAAAGAGTTTTTCGCTTGTGTAAATAATTGACAATTTATTATTATTCTACATTTGTTTGCCTTGTACTTGGGCGAGCTAAATTTTATTTTTCGCCGCTGATTTTGAAAACAAAATAGTAAAATTTATACTTCCCGAGTTTCTTAATATAATATATAATTAATCACTGAGAGAAAAGGGAATCAAGGATTGTAAAGACAATGTTTTTCTTTTTGTGTTCATTTGTTTAGAAATGATTCAGGGGTATCCCCCCCCCCCCCCCCCCCCCCGATGATCAATAAGAAAAAAAATGTTAACACTGATTGCATTTCCTATTTTGGAGAAAAGTCGGTTTCAGCTTACTTTTCGAGTTTTGAATATTTCTTATTTGTTAAATTTGTGTATTGCTTTTTACGTTTATGTGCTTAAAAAATGTTTTAAATCGTGGTACTCCTTGACTAAATATCGAGTTTTTTTCAGCAATTTCCTGTTCATATCATCAGTTTTGAAAAATGCTGATTATATTTAATATCTCTCAGTTGTTTTAAATTGTTGAAAAAAAAATGCAAATAATAAAAAACAGCGACAAATTGAACAAAAAGATTTGAAGAAATTTCGAAAGAAAAAGAGACAGAGAAAGACAAAGAAAATTCGAAGAACTCTATATACTTCACGAGATATACTTACAAAATGGAGATGCCTCAGTCCCATAGAATTAATATGAAGAATGGAAAACGGATATCTAATTGAACTACAAGATAGAAATTTTTTTTTCTATTCTTTAACATGATAAAAAAAAAAAAAAAAAAAATGGAGATGTTTGATATTCCATGTGGTAAAACTAATACTGCACGATATTTTTAAATTTGCTATTGTTATCGGATAATTTTTTATCGTTTTCCTTGATCTGAAGAACCTTCATCTATTGAATTTAGTTCAACCTCCTCTGTTTAATTAATGAAAAAGCAAGTGGCATCACGAAACCCCTTCTTCCGCGACATCTGGCGGATCGCAGGAAGTTCTCTCTCTCTTTTTTCTTTTTTTACTCTCATATCGACATATTTTTCTTTCTTATTTTGTTTCCTTTGGTCCGTGGTACACCCCGTGACTCGTTGTCAAGTGCAATTCCGCATTGAAAATAGTAACATCTGCTTGCGCGCCGAGTGCGGTTGATCTTTTCGCTGCCTGGCCCATTTCAAAATGACTTCTTTATTTAATTTTTTTTTTTCTTTACGGTTTGTTCTTTCTTTTCTCTCCCTTACTTCGAATTAAACGAAGTAATTTCGTAATTTTCTCTAACGAGCTGGCAACACTGAGCGACATTGTAATTGAGAGTTTTTTTTTTTTTTTTTTTTCGGACGTTAATAGCTAGTTATCAGATTCGTTACGTGTGCGCGGCATGATTCTGTGTTGTCGAGAGTTGAATCATTTATTTCTCCCTCTTTTTTTTTTTTATTGTTTTGCTGCAGCTTAAGAAGAAGGGCCTCGAATGTTTTTGTATGGTTGTCTTTTTTAGACAACTTTAATTGTGTCGTCCAGTTAATTTCGTTCCAATGTCGTCATGAGTTTTTGATCTTGTTTGTCAAGGGGGCATCCATTAATTATGTCATGTGAATTACGTGATATTGTTTTACCCCTCCCTCTTCCTATGTCACAGATTGTCACACCCCCCTCCCGCTCCCTTGTTGTGATGTCACATATTTTTTTGCAACGGTTATTTTAGAGCTAATCTATATATTTAAAACGATAAGCGCATTCTGTCAAATCCACATGAAAATCGGCTCTTTGCGCATGCGTCACCGTTTTTTTTTTTTTTTTTTTTTTTTTTTTAATAAGCCTTCTACCCTCAGAAACGGAAAACCTGATTGATTAACCCAACCCTCACAGGGTTCCCAGCGACATGGAAAGTCATGGAAAATCTGGAAAGTCGGGGAATTTCAAAGTAATCGGGGAAAGTCATGGAAATTAAAAAATATATAGGAAAAGTCAGGGAATTTACAAATATTTCCTAAAAAGTCATGGAAAGGCTTGGGGAACATGGTTTTTTTTTTTTTTTTTTTTTTTTTTTTTTTTTTATTTGAAATCATTTCTTTTTCAGAAAAGTGTTACTATATTTCTCGCTATATATATAAGTTCTCGCTACATGGCGCCTCTGAAAAATATCTAGACTCTTGTCGGTTTCAAGATCGAGAAATTCCTTCAAATGCAATGCAGAAAAACCATAATATGGACAAAAGTTTTCTACATTTTTTTTAGACTTTTCCATGACATTTCACATTCTAGACTTTGTCGTATGGCATTCATTTGAAAACTGGCAAAGATGAAGTTTTTTTTGCATTACAGTCGAACCTCGTTAACGCGAACACTCAAGGGGAAACGTTTTTTGTTCGTGTTAAAAGTAGTTCGTATTATCCGATACCTTATACATTACATACATCTGGACGGGGCAATCGGAAACAGTTCGTGCTAAAAGTAATTCGCGTTAAGAGTGTTCGTGTTAATGAGGTTTGACTGTATAATGTTTTATAGAATTTCATTTTGCAATTTTTTTCAAAGGTGCTTGAATTTTCTCTTGTGAAAAGAGTATGAACCCTGTTATTACGATACAAATTTCTGATTTTTATTTTTTTTTTATGCTGCTTGTTATTTTGTGTTATTTGAAGCTGCAGATTTTGTGTATGCCCATTTGGTCATGGAATTTTCTTGGATTTGGTCAGGGAAAATCAGGGAAATTGCCAGACCGTACCGTTGTATTGAAAGCATAGACCTTCTAATTTATTTTTGCTCTGAGGTTGTTTTTTTTTTTTTTTAAGAACTTGTGTTTTCACTACTAAATATACATATTTTTTCGCAAAATTTTAAAAGAAGCTTGGATACAGTTATATTTATAACCGATTGAAATGTCAGAGAGTTTGTAAGATGAGAACTATTTTTAACACTTTCCAACCTAGTTGAAAAGTGTTTATGACTTCGGTTTGTCTGTCCGTCTGTCCGTGCTCTAACTCCCGTAAATATGCTCGGATTGCCCTGCAATTTTTATATGTTATAATCGTTATCTATAGCATGTTCCCTATTTCAACGGAAGTGTGTAGCACTTATAATTTTTTTACAGGGACACTCAAAAGAATTCCGTTACATTGCGGTCTATGGGGAAAAATCATTTGCGGTTTATTTGAATGATGTTTCACTATTTTAAACGCATTGAAATTTATATATATCACTAAGGTGCATTAGAAGAAGATTAATATGGAATAGGGTGTGCATAGCACTCATACTTACTTTACAGGGACAGTAAAAAGAATTCCGTTACATTACGTCTATGGAGAAAAATCGTCTGCGGTTTAGTTAAATAATGTTTCCCTATTTTAAACGCATTGAAATTTATATAAGGTTCATTACAAGAGACTTGCTACAGAATATTGTGTGTATAGCAGTCATCGCTCATTTACAGGGACACACAAAAGAATTCTCTACTGTATGTTAACAATAATTCCTGGAAGTGCTTTTTAAGTTACTGAACGCGATTTTAATTTTAAATAGCTTTTTGTGTATTACGTGGTGTATAAATTCTGTAGATCCTATACAGGGAAGCACAAAAGTTCGGGAACACATTTCCGTATTATTTAACTCCAAACGGAGAATTTTAAACTGTGCTACGTGTTTCCTAACTGAACTAAAATTTAGCATCCTATGTAGTATATATACAAATCTATAGATCCTATACAGGGATGAATAAAAGTATTCGGATTACTTAGATGTTATCTTTTAGCTTATTAAAGAGTATGATTCGTAAAATTATTTTGGAAGCGTTGGAAAGTGTTACATAATCTATGCTTGACGCATGATTTTTCGTTCTTGTTTTATTATTTATTTATTGCTATGTTAAAAGAGCCGACGCGAAAAAAAAAAAAAGCGAGAAGAAAACTAGATAACAATATTTTTTCCCCCGAAATACTTACATGGGCTGTACAACCGTTTTATTTATCACCAATAAAGATTCCAAATAGTTCGGAGAAAAAGAACTTTTTATTTTAAAACTATGAAACGACCCTGCGTGGAAAAAACAAGAAAATGAGCGCTTTTATTATTAAATATGAATATTTTTTCGCGAATTTTTCATTCAAAAATATAATTTCATACAAAATCGAGTGAAAGATACAAAATAATAAAAACGTGTTTTTTTTTTTTTTTTTTTTTTCTTATTTATTATGACGGGCCCGGGCAACGCCGGCGGGGGTCAGCTAAGTATTGATTAAAACAGCATTGCGATTATTAAACTTTACTTTCCGAACACATAGTTTAAGGAAAGCATCGTTCTGTTAGTTATAAAAAATAAATAAATAGTTCAGTTAGAATGTATTGTGGAATGATCTTAAAATCCTTCATTGTTGATACATTTATCTACACGGTTTTGGTAACAGATAAGTCAACGGGTGTTTTATAAATAATTTTTAATGCTGAAACAAAGAATGTAATCAAATATGCTCTATCACTTCAAGTTTTACAGTTAATTAACGCTTAAGTTCATTATTATATCATTTTTGGAACATAATAGGAACAGTCTGCTATCTTAAAAACGAAATGTCATCCACACGGGGACCAATAAACAATGAGTCATCCACCCGGAACCAATGAACAATGCTTTAAGGTTCGCCCAGACCACCAGACTTAGTTAGACTTGTTTCTTGTGGTTTATCGGATTCTTTGAGGTTTTATGACTTTCTTAGCATGTGTAAAGTTCAGAAATTAAGCAGGGGAGGACACTGACAGGTGGTCAACGCATCTTTCTTTTGTCGATGACCACAAAATCATTCGGGAAGAATGGGGAGTTGTATGATTTAGGGCTCTCTCAGACAGGCTTGCTTAAGGTGCAAACAGATAGCGTTCTTATGTGTCGCTATGCATGATGTTGTATGTCGGATTCTTTCATCTTTAATGACTTTCTTAGCATGTCTAAAGGTCAGAGATCAATAGCGGGAGCCGTTGACAGGTCGAAAAACACCCATTTCTTTTGTTGAATCTCCCCCTTCTTTTGTCAATGACCACAAAATGATTCGAGAAGAATGGGAAGGGAAAGAATTTATGAGCATCTCAGTACGACTTGCCCAGGAAAGCTCTGAACTGGCCTTTAGACTGCGAATAAATGCACTTTTAACTATGAGTCATTTCGGCGGAACCTGTTTTAACTCGCACACTCTGTCGGTGCATTTAAAGTTATTGGCGGGTGTGGTTGTGCGCGGTAATCCGTGTTAAGTTCTGCGAGTTCAGTAACGGTCTTATACTTCTTCTAGTTACGAAAGTTTAACTAATTTCGCTTTGTGTAATTTCATGTACCGATAAACTTGTTCACTTTGCAAATTTTATACTTTTCCAGCAATTTCTCAAGTTTGAATAGTAAACATGTGATGCGTGATGCGTAAACTGAGTTTATTTTCAGATTCAGCTTCTTCTACAGAAGCATCAGATTCATTTTGCAGTTTCTGCTCCGAAAATTATTTTTCAACCAGTGTACCTGTAAAAAGATTTCGCACTGCAGTCTAATATTTTTTAGCAATATCTAATATTTTTTAGATGCAGGTTTAAACTTCTAATCATTGTTGCGGTATTTTATTTTTGTGACAACACTAATTTGAGAAAAACTTTTCATTTCATTTGCGAAAACAATGCCGATTTAATTTTTAATTACTTGTAGTTTTTAATCAAAATACGTGTTTTAACGAAATGTGAGTGTACTATGTCAGAAGCAGCTTTAAAATCCTTTCATTAGTATCTCATTTATCGTTCTGCGTTTTGTATTTGCTTAGAAAAAGGAATGTTGACAACAGAAATAATATATAAGATTTTTAGACTAGTGTAATTAAATTATGTCTGTATAAATAAAGTGTTTTTTTAGTATAATTTGACTAATTGTTTTCTTTCTCTTTCTTTTTTTAGGTAAGTGATAATTACTGTCTTCTCTTCTTCTATTCATGAATGTGTGAGTTGGTAAGCAATCACGTAAATAAAAAAAAATATTTTTATTTTATATTTAGTTGATTTGTAAACTACGACATGACGTTTAAATCAGCCCTTAGTATTTGAATTTCAAGCTGTGTTCAGTGCCTTCCTGAGCAAGTCGTCCTGAAATAGCCATAAATCAAATTTCTCTCCATTCTTTTCGAATCATTTTGTGGTCTTTGACAAAAGAAATGTATGTTTTTCGACCTGTCGCTTGTGCTCGCGATCTCAGATCTTTAGACATACTAAAAAAATCAAAGAGTCCGACATACCACGTCATAGATATCGACACATAAGAACGTTGTCTGTTTGGTCCGATTCTGTTAATATTAAAATATTCTACTAGTTTGCTGATATAAGTTCATTAATTGATAGTAAACTTCAACATATAACCTTTAAATCAGTCTCACTACTTGCGTTTCTAAGATTAAAATATATTAAAATATTTTACTAGTTTGCTGATCCACTTTTATAAGGCTATTAATTGATTTGTTGTAAACTTCAATGCAAGACACTTTTAATCAGCCTTGGTTCTTGAATTTCTAAGAGAAAAACATATTAATATACCACTAGTTGCTGATTTACCTTTATCATATATTATAATACAAGCAAATCTTGTGTCTATGTGTGTGTGTATGCAAATTTTATCTTTAAAACGGCTCTAACGATTTTGTATCCTACCGTTTTGGGGCACCAGAAGACCATTGGAAAAGATCATATGTTCGAGAAAATTCGATTAGTGGGTTGATGTTGGGGTCATTACGGGTCAATGCAATTTCAATGCGAATGAAGGTTGAAACAGCTATTAAGTTTTTGAACAGTTGGCAGTAAACAAAGTCGCATAGTTGGCAACATTTCGCCAAATTTGGCGATATTTGGAGGGAAAATTGACTTTTTAGATTACCAATGCCGAAACCACATGCTTGGCGCCAAATGAAAGAATGGCGCCAAAGTTGGCGACATTTGGTTAAAAGATTGTTTATTAGAATCTGAAAGAATTTTCTAGAAATTCCCAATATGAGCGGAGATAATGATTCAACCAATCAGCGTCCATAGAGCGTTCTCGGAAACATAATTCAACCAATGAGGGTACATATAACTGATTTTTATATGTTGTACAGAGAATTTATTGTATACTGAGCTGAACAAAAAGCTAATTTTAACCGAGCATAGCTCGATCGTCCCCGCTGGTTTATTAATTGATTTGTAAACTTCAACATATGAATTTTAAATCAGCCTTAGTACTTGAGTTTCTAAGATTAAAATATTCTACTAGTTCACAGATACCACTTTTATAAGGTTATTAATTGATTTGTAAGCTTCAGCATATGACATTTTAATAAGCCTCAGCACTTGAATTTCTAAGAGAAAAACACATTAATATACCACTAGTCTGCTGATTTACATTTATAGGCTTGTTAATTGATTTGTAAACTTCAACATATGATTTTTAAATCAGCGTTTGTATATGAATTTTGAAGAGAAAAATATATTCAAATATTGTACTTGTTTTGCTGCTCCACCTTTATAAGTTTATTAATCGATTTGTATAAACTTAACACTTGACTTTTAAATCAGCCTTAGTAGAGTTTTTAAAAGACAAGTATATTGAAATATACTACTTTTTTGCTGATCCACCTTTATCAGTTTATTTATCTACAAACTACAACATATGGCCTTCAAATAAGCTTCAGTACTTGAATTTCTAAGAGAGAAAATATACTACTAGTTTGCTGATCCACCTTCATAAGCTTATATAGCAGTAATGATATTAATAATAATGAAATATATCTGCACTTTAACAGCAAAACTACTAAATATGTGTAGCATGTTTAAAATAAAAGGTAGGGCTGACAACCCATAAAATAATCTGGGAAGAGTCTGTGAACGATTACATCTTGCAATTTTTTTAATCTCTAAATTTACTGTTATTAGTATTTTCAGTTAAATTATTGTTTTTTATGCTTCAGTTTTATTAAAAAGTGCATTAAAAAAATCCAATATTTTAATTAAAATTATTTTCAAAAAACATAACACGTATTTTATACTTTACATTACATTTAATCGCACGAAAAACTCCCAATAAATTTCGTTTCAGGGGCCACCTCTTCGCACCTAACGTAAATGTGGGCTGATTTTGCCTCCCCCCCCCCTCCCCCGTTAATCGCGATGAGTTTCCACTCAATATGCAATTATTATTACTATTATTATTATTTAATAACTTTAGTAGCTGACATTCTATACTCCCCTATGATAAGAGATGCCTTTGTCATATGATAATATGCATTTTGACTTTGGCGATCATCCAAAAGTGTTTTTCCGGTCATGATTATGTAATAAAACCTGAAACACGTGAAAATAGGTAAGGAACTTAAAACGGTAATGTACGGGGAAAAGGTCATGTGTTCTAGTTCTAAAGTTGTTGATATTTAATCCTGTGCTGTCCAACGGTAGCAGATATGCCATCAGGTTTCCAGATAGCTTATAAAAGAGATCTTTTAAAATAGATGGTGTTTCATGCCACATTATTATTATCGGAATAATGGTTAACTTACCGATAGTTTTAACCTTTTATATTCCGACGGGATTTTAGTGTAATATTTTATTAAAAGTGTTTTACAATTATTTTAAGACATTCATAACAGTGTTTTCTAGGTGCACAGCTTTTGAATAATAACTTAATGACCTTTGATTTCGCAACACACCTAAAATACTTCCGTGACATATTAGAACAATACAGCACAATGGTTTAATTTAGAGTCCTGCATCGGATTGGGTAACCTGATTTTACCCGAACCCGACCCGCGGGCCGGGTCGAGTTGACGCTCATTTTTTCGTTGTGTGTTCAGGTTCGCATCAGGTTTAATTTAAATGTTTCGGGTTTGGGTTGGGTTTTGATTATTTCTTATCGTGTTTTGATTGACCCGATTTTTCAAAAGAAAGTCCTAGTCCGACTAGTAAATGAACACTTAAGCCCATTTTTTAAAATTATTCATAATATTTTAATAAACCTTTGTGTGTCTGACAGTGCAACTACATGTGTTGGTATACAAATGATTAAAAAATAATAAAAGGAAGTTTATATTTCATTTATTTGGGATGTTAGGGGTTGTCTTAATAAAAAGCTATACAAAAACCAAGTAGATGAACAGTTCTTACCAGTTAATGAACGCAAAATTTTCCAGTGAATGAACAGGCAGCAATTAAAAATTACTTAAGTTCCATATCTATATTATTTATTTTACAACTTGTACAAATAACTTATCAAGCGTTTTTACTGAATTATGGGTTTTTAAAACCCAGCGTGATGGGGAGTTTTTCAATCCTTATTCTATTAAAATATTTACTAATCGTTCATTCACTGGGGGGCTGTTCACTTACTGGTTGGAATACCCTACATATTTTTCAAAAAAAAAAAAAAAAAAAAAAAAAAACCTTTATATTTGAATATTAATGGAGTGTATGTGTGCTCATTTTTAGGCAAAAAAGATAAATTTGGTATAAGAGTATATAATTGTAGACAACTTTTCCATAAAAAATTGATATTAGAAATAGAATTGTAGACAACTTTTCCATAAAAATTTGACATTAGAAATAGAATTGTAGACAACTTTTCCATAATTGTATTAAAATATAGATTCATTTTCTTCCACTTCGGGTTCGGGTTTGGGGTTCTGGTTGAAATGTGTTAATTTTCAGGTTGACAAACTTTTTTTTTTTTTTTGCCGTGTTCGAGTTGATTTTAAGCAGGATTTTCGCTGAACCGACCCGTTCAGGAGTCTAGTTCAAATATCATTCACTGGCCTATAAATTCTAGAACAATGAATGAACGACACCAAAGAATATATGTTGACAAAATACGACACCTTTGGGTGTTGTCGTTTTTTAATTACTTTATTCAACTTTAGAAGATTCTCGAATATGATTTTAAAAACAATGGTCGATCCAGTCAAAATTTGGGGCCTATTTAGGGCTCCTTCGCAAAAATCTATTAAATAAAACAGGTCCCTTTGCAAAAATCTACTTAATAAAATGATCCCCTTCATAAAAATCAATTTGATAAAATGCATCCCTTCACAAAATTCTTTATAATAAAACAGGCCTCTTCACAAAATTCCTTTTAATAAAATAGGTCCTTTCACAAAATTCTATTCCTTAAAAATTTACTATTTATTAATTATTTATTATTTTGTGACGTTTTAAAATGGTGTAATTTGTAAACAAACAGGTTCACCAGGGGAAAACTTCAGCCAAAAGGATTTTAAAAGTTTTTGATGCTTGGTTCGAATTTGAATAACTGGATTTCAACTTTCGTTACAAAACGTTATTTTTCACAAAAATATAATAAATTTCACAAAAATAACTTTTACTCTCCACAAAATGGACCCTAAGAAAGAAAACCTGGATCGACCCTTGAAAGCATCTACAAAACGGTTGAAGTGTTGTTGGGGGAGTTCAAAATAAAATGCTATTCTCTACAAATTTTTTATCATAGCGTGTAACGTAATACCGCAATGTTTGCCCTTTTTTGCCCACTCATGCGTTTCTACCGAGAGACAATTAATGATATTTTTATCGCTGCTTTTCAAAACCCAAACATCGCAAGCTTATGAATAACTACGTAATAAAAACAAAATTCCGGGGAATTCGATATCACCTGCTATAATAATAAACGTTCGGCTACTGTTCCATTCTAACATTCACCTTTCCCTCTCTCTTGTTTTCTTTCCTTTTTTATAGTTGGAACCGGATAGACGCAGTTGAAGAGAATATAATAAACGAAATAATAACGAAGGAGAAAAAAAAAAAAAAAAAAAAGGAGGTAGAATTATAATTTACGTGGGAGGCAGTAGGGCGAAGGTCACCCACTCACTGGGATAGACAATAGAAGTGGAGGGAAGAGAGGCGGTCAAAACCGTAAAGTGGTTTTTGCAGTTCACAATCCCGCTGACCCCTTGGAACATTTTTTTATTAACTTTTTTTTTTTTAACTTTCCGTTGATTGTTACAATGCCCTTTTCCCTCTCTCTCCTGCCGACGTAGCTATTGACACTTTCCAGAGCAAAGGCTGCCTTTTTTGCCCCTGGATTTTCATTTCTATTTTTTTTTCATTTAACGTGAGAGAGGGCAGAGTTCACGCGTGCCATTGTCCTTGTCTCCTTTTATTTTATTTTTATTTTTTATTTTTATACCGTCTCCGTGACGATCTAAACCTGACCATTGTGATACCGTGGTTGATCTGGTCTGATGCTGCTTGCTTTTGCTACCTTTGCAGCTTTTATTTTCTTCCTGCTATTAAAAGTTTTTCAACATCACGTAAAGGCGCTTTTTTTTTCCTTTTTCAATTTTTAAGTTTTGCGTATACGGATGCTTTCATCGCCGTTAAAAGACTTTTTGTTCGTTTTCTTTTTTTTCTTTTCTTATGTTTGTTTCGTGCAGTCAATTTAGCTTCTGAGAAAGAAAAAAAGAAAGCCATTTCTTTTCAATTGTAAAGTACATGTTTTAGAAAAGTATCGAACCCGTAATTATTGCACGAAGAGAATAGAATGAAATTTTACACTAAACAGGATGTGTATATTTAACGTGTAATTTAAATAAAATTGCATGCATGTCTTAATGCATAAACAAAATTTTATATAGCTTATAAAAAGTTGAAGTACAGTGCGGCTTTGGTATAAATGATAATATATTTTTTTCCCTTTTATATTAGTCATTGTTTTAATAAAATACGAAGTCACCTAGCAACACGGGCGAAGGCAGGCGTTGCTGTCTTTCTTTAGACGTGATTTACTCCCGAATGATGTAAGTGCAGTGTTTCCGCTGAAGTATAGAGAGTCTTTTAAAAGTATTTCGACTGTTACGTTTATTATTATTATTATAATTAAATTCCATGTTTATTTTCTTGAATTAAATTCAATGATTGACATATGTAAGGAGTGATTGCCAATTTTGAGATCTAGCTTTTGAATTTTGCATGCTGTAAGTCAGGGTTTGAAAAATCCCGATCGCCAAGGCGACTAAAAATTCAGAATGGACGATTAAAGTTCCGACTACTGTTTTTCTGCTTAGTTTTCTTTTCTTTTCTTTCTTTTTTTTTTTTTTTTTTTTTTTAGTATTAAAAAGAACATTGTGGTAGCAGTAGTAGAAGAAAAAAAAAAGTGGCTTCATAGAACTGAATTTGCCTCTATTACGCTCAATTAAAGGTACAATACACAAGCACTTTTAACCCCTTGGGGCCGAGCGACACGTATACGTGACGCAGAAGATGCTCAGAATCCTCGATTTTTCCCACCAGTAACTTTTTATTGTACGCTTTGCCTTATTTAATGACAGCATTTCCGCGATTCAATTAGGCCAAATTTTCTGTTTTGAGAAACCGGTGGTAAAAGATTAAAAATTCTGTAAAAGACGCTCGTCGCGAAGGGGTTAAGAATCTGAAATTTTGAAATTCTAGTATCTGCACAATATTAGATAGGATGCAAGTGAAGTAAGTGCAGGCATGAAAGAGTTCGCATGAAAGAGTTCCCACTTTTGAAAGTAATTTTGGACATTATGTAGATTGATGCAAAAATGCAAGGAAAATATTTGAAACATATGGGATGGGAGGTTTTTTTTTTTTAAATACTTGAAACATATGGAATGGTTTTTAAATTTTCAGACATTTTGTGTACATAAACCCTTGGAGTTTCTTAATTAATGTACAGAAGAGCTATCCAATCAAAGGTCAGCTTATGTTAGGAACATCTGAAAATCATGTTAATGAAGCTATTTAAAAGTGTCGATCCAGATTGAAGTTTTTTTAGACTTTAAAAGGGAAAGAAAGTTTGCATAAGGTTCTTTTTGAAGTAATATATTTTGTCCCGTTTATACAACTTTTGGGTAGTTTCAGTGATGTATTCCTGAAACAAAGATGACTTTTTGATGTGCATATATTTAGCATGGAGAATTTTTTTCCCTAAAAAGAAGGGGGGAGAAATCTTAAGCAGTCAAAACCTACCCAGAATTACTGCTTATTTTACTGTTTATTACTGTTAGTTTTACGGTACAATACTGGCAGCTTTGTAGCCAGCATTAAACCGTAAAATCACTTTTTTTTCTTTCTTTTTTCGCAGTTTATAAACGTAAAGAAAGCACTACTGCTACTCTCTTATTTTTTAAATGAATACAAGTCCAAAAATAAATTCTAAAATATAATGCCAAATTATTGCCGCTATTTTTTCCTAAGTTTGTCGAAAGATCCGCCCACTAAGTCTTCACGTCCGAGAAGTATGCTGCTCGAAATAAATGAATAAAACTTTATTAGTAATCCGGTAGCTTCAACTTATACATGATCAGGACAAATCATTGGTCCCAACTCCTCATTTACTAGTACTTTGAATCAGCCATATTCCCTGTAATAATTACCGCAAATCATTTGTTAACTTTTGTTTTATCATGCTTTTTAAACCTGAACAATAGATTTAAACCGATAAAAGGACATGAGAAAAAATTAATTAAAACAAACAAAGAAATAAAAAAACAATGGTTACCTTGAGGTTAGGAGCTTTGCAGCCCAGTGCAGAAATACAATGGTAATTCGTCACTGCGCTCATTGGTTGAAACAGTTAAGTTTAAAAACAACAGATATTAGCTGTACAATGTTGACTTGTTTCTGTGGGAACTGCATAGGCGTAGCCTCGGGGGGGGGGGGGGGGGACACGAGGGGGCACGTGCCCCCCCAACTTTCTGAACATCAATTTCTAAAATATGATACAGTCAATTAAGACTTGTCTTGTATTGACCCAAAATGGAAATGAAATAACTACTTTAATTTTTACTTTATATTTCTTCATTTTTTTTACTTAATCAGATGTCAGATCAGTATAGATAGCTCAGCTCTTTTTCTTTGAAGTAATGAATTTGGTAGCAAAAATTGTGTTGTGCAGTACAAACTCTGATAACATTCATTAAACGAAAGTTTGAACTATCACTCTCTTACAGCTGCGGATAATTTCAATGTGTCAGCTGTTTTTTTCGAAGTCTGCGGTTAGTATCTACATATACTTTTTTTTCTTCTCATTCCGTCTGTAGACATTAGAAAAGGTAGTTGCGTTTATCAGAGCGAGAGTTCTGTTTCCCCGCAATATATATTTAATTTAATTTGTTCTAATTTTTATTGTAATTTAATCAAGTCATAAATATTTTGCTTTTCCAAGCTGTGTCGCTGGAGTTAATTACCAATGGAATGCAACCACACATCACTAAGATTATAAAAAATTATTAATATTTCCTGCATTTAGTTATTAAATATGCTGACGCAAAAACCGAAAAAACACTAAAAAATTCACTATCAATTCAAAACTCGCAGAGGACAAAATATACTATTTTGGTCTAAAAGCTTGAAGACGAATTCATTTTACAAGTGTTAAAAAACTGCCGCTAATCGCAGAAAATCGCGTACAATTTTTTATGCGATTTAAATCGCAAAAAAAAAAATTAAAAATCTCAGAGGACAAAATTTATTGTATTTAGGCTGAAATATTGAAGTCGAATTCCTCTAACGATCCCTCCCGGATTCCTTCCGCCGCAAAATGCAAATAAACGCTAAAAATCTCTCTCCTTTTTTTTAAAAATATTTTTTCTTTCTTTCTTTCTTTCTTTTTTTTTTTTATTGCAGATGACAAATTTTACTATATTGGGCTAAAAGATTGAAACCAGATTCCTGTAACAAATGTTAAAAAATTGCTGCGAAACACACACACACACAAATAGTTTAAATCGCATGAAAAATTAAAATCACTGTACGGATTATGAATAAACTTTATTGAAAAGAGAAAAAAATTAGTGTATTAGGCTAAAAGATTGAAAATGGATTCTTTTTATGAATGTGAAAATATCTCCACAAAACGTGAAAAAAAAATCCCATAAAGAAAATTCCACGAAAAATTTAAAAATCTCTGAAAACAAAGTTTACTATATTGTGTTCAAAGCTTGAAACCAGATTTCCTTTACGAATGTAGGAAAATCGCCGCTAATTGAAAAAAAAAAAAAAAAAATCGCGAAAATCTTAAAAATCTCAGAGAACAAAATTTATTACATTGGATTAAAAAATTGTAGCTGGATTCCTTTTACGAATGTCAAAAAATCGCCGTGAAACGCGAAAAGACATTAAAATCGCATGAAAAATTAAAATCATTGTACAGATTCCGAATAAACTTTATTGAAAAGAGAAAAAAAAATTACTCTATTGGGCTAAAAGTTTAAAACCGGATTCTTTTTACGAATGTGAAAATATCTACACAAAACTTTAAAAAAAAATCACATAAAAAAATTCACGAAAAATTAAAAAATCGCAGAGGACAAAATTAACGATATTGTGTTTAAAGACTGAAACTGGATTTATTTTACGAATGTTAGAAAAACCGCTTCACGCAAAAACTAAAAAAAAAAAAAAAAAGAAAAAGAAAGAAAAAAAATCGCCTTTACGAAATTTTTTTACGAATGTAGAAAAATTGATGCAAAACGCATGAAAACGTAAAAAATTGCAAAATATAATCGCGAAAAATTAAAAAATCTCAGAGAACGAAATTTATTATATTGGGTTAAAAGATTGTAGCTGGATTCCTTTTACGAATGTCAAAAAATCGTCGCAAAGCGCGAAAAAACGCTAAACCCCGCATAACAAATTCGCTATAACGAGTTCCGAATAAACATTATTGAAAAGAAGCTAACATCTATATACATATTTCTCTTATGTAATATGGCTTATGAAATAAGGCTGAATTTCTAGATTACAGTTTGGTAACAACCGTAGTTTCTAGAGCTCAGACCAATGAACAGACTAGATTGCGTAAGATCAGTTCTGTCTCCAATATGGCGGCCAGTGGAGAGCTGTCAAACTCAAACTAGCAACTATTAAAATAAAATAACATGTGCGTAATACAAAGCGGTTGAGATGATTCCTCATTTTAATTATGAATAATGTCGTTCATTTCAAATGAATTCCCAACTCTTATTTAGAATTTATTTGGGATTTTCACTCACAAGAAAATCGGAGAGAATAAAAATATCAACTGTCTTGATTGCACCTGCTGCCATCTGTTGCTATCTTGATAAAGCTAATTTTTTTTTTATCTATAATCATTTAAAACAGTAAAATGTCGAACGAAATTTAAACAATAATTGATGATATATATGAACTATCTTCCTATCACGTAGTGTTTTTTAAAATGAATTTAAGCCATGCTGTACAATATTATAGATGCAATGAGTTTTAAACTAATTGTGTTTCAAGATCATTTTTTCATAGTATTTTAATTATTTATGCCCATTGGTAGCACCAACTAAATGCATTTTTAACTGTGTTTTCAAAGAAGTTTTCAATTAGTTTTTTTTTACATTAACAAAATTGTCAATTTCATATGTTAAAATCATTTATGGTAGTACTTATTCCGGCAAGAGTTGCTGCAAAAACGAAAAGAGGCGAGCGAGCGAAGCGAACTGGGACCGCGTAGCGGTCTTAATGTGAATTGCTTAGCAATTCACGGAGGTTTACGAGCGTTAGCGAGTAAGGGGCTGAGCCCCCTATAGTTTACTATATTGGGTTAAAATAATTTGGGCTAAAAGGTTGTAACTGGATTACTGTTACAGATGTTAAGAACTTCCACGAAACACGAAAAGAACCCCGCAAAAAGTCGCATGAAAAATTCGCGATTAAAACCAGTGAGTACAAAATTGAGTACCAAATGTAATCTCAGTGCTCAAAATTTAGTATAATGGGCTGAAAGATTAACACTGGATTCCTTTTACGAATGTTTAAAAATCGCAGCAGGACGCGAAAAAACGGCAAAATATCTCAGAAAAAAATTTAAAAATCGCAGAGGACAAATTTTACAATAATGGGTTAAACGGTTAAAACCAGATTCGTATCACAAATGTTAAAAAATTGCCACAAAACGCGGGAAAACACTAAAAATCACATCAAAAATTTGCGAAAAAATTAGAAATCACTGAGGACAAAATTTACTACATCAGGCTGAAAAATTGAAACCAGATGTATTTTACGAATGTTTAAGAAAATCGCCTCGGAATGCTTAAAATCGCATAAAGAATTCGTGAAAAATCTAAAAATCGCAGATGATAAAATTTGCTATATTGGGCTAAAAGACTGAAGTTAGATTCCGTTTGCGAATGTCAAAAAAAAAAAAAAAAAAAAAAAAAAAAAAAAAAAAAAAAATGCCGAAAATCCCATAATAAATTTGCAAAAAATTTTAAAATCGCCGAGTAGAAAATGTACTATATCAGTGAAAAAATAAAATCAGATTTCTCGTACGAATGTTTAAAAAATTACCTCAGAAAAATAAAAAACGTTAAAAATCACATAAAGATTTTGCGAAAAATTTTAAAAAGACAGAGAAAAATTTTTGACTATATTGTGTAAAAGATTGAAACTTAATTCCTATTACAAATGTTAAGAAATTGTCGCAAAATGCGAAAAATGCTAAAAATCACATAAACATTTCCCAAAAAATTCAAAAATTGCTGTACGACGAATGTTTAAGAAAAATAAACTTTTTTGAAAAGAAGACAAAATGTTTTATATTGGGCTAGAATATTGAATCTGAATACCTTTTACCCAATGTGATAAAATTGCTGCGAAGCCGTTTTTAACCAAGATACCACTGTATATACATGGGTATGTGCGCGTGCGCGCGTGTGTGTTTAATAAACATTTGTGCCCCCCCCAAAATTTTCGGTCACGCTACGCCTATGGGAACTAGAATCCTGCATGAGGTCTCCAATTATACGCCGACCCGAACCTCGGGTCGGGTTAATTTTAACTGTTTCAGGTTGAGATTTGACTCATTTGGGTCGCGTTCGGGTTTACCTGATTTTCCTAAAATGTCTAGAATATTTTTTTCAGATGAAAGAACTGCATATTCTAACATTAACGAGTGTATATACGTTCATTGTCCAACAAAAAGCAACTCCTGAATATTTTTCAAATGAAAAAAACTATATATTTGAATATTATTGAGTGTATACTTGTTCATTTTTATGCAAAAAAACATAAAATTGATATTAGATATTGTATACAAATTAATTTTCTTTCACTTCGGGTTCAGGTCGGATTCGAATTTGAGTAAATTGCGGTTTCAGGTTGATGTGTGTGAGGTTCGGGTCGGGTATTAAGCGACCCGTGCAGCACTCTAGTAAGAACCCTCAACTTTCAGAAATCTGATTATCTTCATTCATCCTCAATGCGGGTTACCATTATTTTTCCTCATACCCTTCATAGATTTGTTTAATAAATTACTAAGTATTAATACACATATATATATATGTATATACCGCTGACCAGGAACCTACGTGCTGGGCATGAGTGCCTAGCGATATTCAGGGGGATATTCGCCTGATCACAGCATGGCTGTGATCCACCTGGACAAAAGCCTTGTTGGCATCGCTGCAGTGCTCTTCAGTGGTTTGCTACAGTTTTCTTTGTTTGTCGATTCATGGTTTCTATTTTTAACTTTGTGGAATTAACAGTTTTAAAAAGAAGCAAAAATTAAAGAAGAGAAAATGGGGGACTGGTTGTTTCTGTCATTTGTGGTTGTCGGTGTCATGGGAGTTAGTCATTTATATAGACATCACACCCACCTTTGCATTGAGCTGGTAGTAAACCAAAACTTCTCTGTAGATGGCCGTTTTATTGAAATTGACCATTGAATCAAAACTGAGTGACCCAAACATAAATCTAATAAAAGGCGGTTACAACAACATTATTGTCAAAAGTTCATCTGGGAGGAGTTTATTCTAATGTGACCTTACGTAGCTATAGATCTCATTCTTTTTCAGTTATATCATACCACATACATTTTATCTTAATAACCATCACCGCCTGAAGACCACCCGGCTTCTCCTGCTTTGCAACTACAATTCAGTAGCCTTTAAGCGTGGACTTCCCTTACCTTGCCTTGATACGTGATCGGGAAAAATCTTTGTTCGAGAACTGCTCATTTAGACTTACAGCATACTTACTTTGCTTTCGCGCATTCATTTACGAAATTGCTACACATGCAGGCGAGTGTAATTGCGTGGAGAGACAGGAAGAAAACGAACCTACCAGCAGCCAAACGGCAGCTACATACGAGCTGTCGGAATTGACCTGTATAAAAGAATCATTACTTTTACTGCGAAATGGGATCATCGAAATCGTACAGAGGTCAAAGAGGTGTTCTTAGCTGAAGGTCAAGATCTTGAAGTGCCTCGCGGTTTTGTTTCATTCAAGTGGTGATGTTTTATCTTTGACCGTCTTTGTCTTCCGGCCTTTCTTTTATTTATTCGCTTATTTGATGTAGTGGGGCCGTAGCCTCTTTGAAGTGTTCGTTTCTCTGTATGATGACGAAGTGTCACTGTCGGTCAGTCAGTACGTTTATTAAATTATAAATTGTTGTTCAACATTGCCCGGTAATAGTAACTTTAGCAATGTAAACCGCTATTCCATCGGAATTAGTCATTGTTCGAGGCACCTGACTTTAGATCTAAAATCATTCAAAGTGACATATACAGTTTTGTTTTTCATTATGTAATCAGTCATTACCTATATCACATGTCAACTTCTTGCTTTGTAGCGTAATGGAAATCTTCCAAAGTCTAATGCTTTCTTGTGATGTGATACCCATGGTATAAATGATGCTATCAGCTTTGCATGGACTAATTTAAATGTTCAAATTTTAAAAAAATGGCCTTAATTGTTTATTTGCTTACTTTGATGCGAATTTTCACCGAAGTTCTTGCGAACTTTAGCTTAATCTTCCCCTGCATGGGTGGGATGTATAGAAGAATCTAATTTCGAAAAATTCTTACTTATTCTGTGCGTACCCATCAAATGTCTTTAGACCAGATAGATTCTGACCTTAATTTTCGCGACCCCTCAACTCCAAAGGGTGTACAATTAGACGACATTTAAAAAATTCAACGTATCCCCGGCCTATGCATAGTGCCATCTTAACGATCAGGTAACTAGGCTCAAGACCAAAACACTGTCAAGGACAGCGACTTAGGTAATCAGTGTCTAGAAATAAACTTTTAATTTTGAAATAAATAAATAAATAAAATAGGGATAATCATAAACAGTAATAATTGAATGTTCAATTTTTTTCTCTGTTTGTTTTTTTAATCGCGTACTGACTTACCTATATTTAAGTTATTAACTTGTATTTACGAACTTTGCTGTATGTCAATAAAAATCTATTTACAATATGAGATTAAATAGTTTTTATGTTAAAACCGCATGATAATATTACGTTTCCATTTCTGAATACTGCTAGAAGACTCGAGTAAATATAGGTTCATCTAGAAGAATCAAGTAAATATAGGTTCATCTATAGAAGAATAAAGTAAATATAGGTTCATCTATAGAAGAATAAAGTAAATATAGGTTCATCTAGAAGAATCAAGTAAATATGGCTTCATGTAGAAGAATCAAGTAAATAGTGGTTGGTTCATGTGGAAGAATGAAGTAAATATAGGTTCGTTTAGTAAATATAGCTTCATGTAGAAGAATCAAGTAAATATAGGTTGGTTCATGTGGAAGAATGAAGTAAATATAGGTTCGTTTAGTAAATATAGCTTCATGTAGAAGAATCAAGTAAATATAGGTTCATGTGGAAGAATGAAGTAAATATAGGTTCGTCTAGTAAATATAGCTTCATGTAGAAGAATCAAGTAAATATAAATTTAACTAGAAGAATCAAGTAAATATAGGTTCGTGAATGAGAAACACCAAAAATCAAGGCGAAGGGTCCTCCAGTATTTTTTGTCGGCCCTGCCTATGTCCCTATATCCATTATTTTTCTAAGTTCCTATACTCGGTATAGATTGAATCTGAGAAACCTGTCGGAATGCCACACTTTGTCCCCACTGAATTCCAATCGGTATAATTGTTCAATCAGTTATATATATTATTTTAAGAACTTTTCCATTGAAGTTGTCTCCTGCAATAATATGGATTGAATACATGTAATTCCTCACTTGGAATCATTGCCGTCTACCGCAAAGTGTCTTGTGCGGTGCTGTGGTCCATTAAATTACCGCACGGAATATCCAGCCGTAGGGGCCTCTTGTGAAAATAATGACTGTGTCGTACGACCGGCCTTGGGATCTTTTCTTCCGAAAATAGAAACCCGCTGCAATTTGTCTTTCAAGAGAGCGGCGGAATTAGGTCTCGTAACCCGTAATCGGAGCACGTAAATGGTACGCTTTCATTAGAACATCGAATCGGGCGTTTCCGGGGCTGTCCGAAAAATTGGCGGATTCCTACAAACAAAACATTGTTGACGTCTACTGCCCGGCAGCTCTTGACTTCAAGAAATAGCTACATATGGGTGTGTTCAGGGGGTATTCTAAAGAAAAGTCATTAAGGAAGGTGAGGTAAAAAGGCATTCATCCTTTTTCTCCAGCACTGAAAGGCCATTGGAACATCACCCGTTGCCAGTTCGTTCAATAGTAGCTTTTAATACTAAAAACAACTCTTCATGAAGTGAAACAAGAATGAAAAATTTTGCATCAGGCATAAATTGAAACACTTCTATCGCATCTAGAAAAATGTAACGAAACTTCACCGTTAAATAAGGTGAAAAAAGATGTCTAAGTAGAAAAAAAAAAAAAAAAAAAAATAGAAAACGCATAACACATTTGAAAACCCAATTTCAGAAATTTCCATCTATAGTCAGGAAAATATCAGAATTCTTTTGTGTAACCTGTGTATGATCTGTAGATTTGTATATATAGATTGAATCTTTTTGCATACTATCTGTATGCAAAAACTTAGTTCTTTTCGAAAGCGCACCAAACAATTGAAAGTTCTCCTTTAGTAATTTCTGTCAATAAGCGGAAATGTGCTCGAATTCTTTTGTGCAGCCCTGTATATGATCTATACATTTAATACACACCAAGTAATATGCAAAAGAAATTAGTTAAATTTAAAAATGCATGCCACAGTTGAAAACTCATTTCCAACAAGTATTGATGATAGGAAGTACTGTAATAGAATTATTGATGGAAAGTGTTTCATAATCGACGCTTGACGCATGATTTTTCTTTCTTGTTTTATATCTTGAAGTAAAACAAGACTTATTTATTTTAGTATACAAGACTTACTTCTTTTAGTAAACTTACTACTTTTAGTATTAAATGCTGCTATTGAACGAACTGAAATATACTTCGTTGTAACGGATGATGATGCTCTAATGGCATTTCGGTGCCGAAGAGGGATGAATGCCCTTTGAACACACCCATATGTTAAGAAAGAAAGCTATTTCTTGAAGTCGAGTGCTGCCAGAGCCCCAACCAGAGTGAGAAGCTAAAGAGGGCTTTAAAATTTTTTAGTAGGGCTAATCCACGGGCCTTTTTTCTTTCATTTTAATAAAGAATAAATTTAGATAGATGGAAAGTACCCTAGGGTAGAGGCCCCCCTACCTATCCAGGTGTTTGATGTAAAAATTATAAATTGAAAATAATTAATTTTTTCCAAAATTTGAAATGCTCTTTCTGCAACAGTGCTATTTGCATGTTAAAAATTTCCTTCAAAAACTGGAGATTCTAGCTAATAACATGTACCTAAAATATCATAATTTAGAAATTTTTAATCTCTAATTAGAAGATCGGGTTAGTTTTTACCTGGGTACTAAAATGCCTTTTGAGGGTAGAAAATATCACTAGTTTATAACTAAAAATTTTTAAAATCTTTAACGTAATAGATATAATCTATATTATTAATATTGTATTAAAATGTTATGAGAACTAGAGGGGGCTTAAGAGAAATCTAGAGGGGGCTCAGCCCACCTTGTCCCCGTCTGGTTACGGCCCTGAGTGCTGCAGGGCAGTAGACTTCAGCAATGTTTTGTTTGTAGGAATCCTGGTGTGATATTTTCAAAATGTAGACATCTTTCATGTCAAAATTGGTCAAGTTTAGCCAATACAAACAATATTAGACTAGCACTGTTTTGCCTACTAGGATTACATAACTTTCTATTATGTAAATTGTTACCATTCATAAATAAGCGTATCGAATAATTCTTCTTTTTTACATCATCCCATTTAAATCTGCTCTGTGGGGGTAGTTCTTATCCGTAGACCACCCCAACCACGCACACCGACACAGGCTGCGTTGTGTTTACGTTTGTAAAACGTTCCTCTGAAGAGGAGCTCTCGCGACAGCTGGTCTCGGCGTTTCCTGTGTAACGTATACCCCCTCCCGACCCCGAAGGGAAAAAAAAAGAAAGAAAGAAATTATGAAGAATGAATGAAATTTTCGTCGCTCGCATTCGTACTCACAACCTGACCCCCTCGATTCATCCCCTCCCCCTTTTTAGCTAAAGGTTCGAATCCGCCAGCTGTCGAACGGGACCGCATTTGAACAAAGTTGTGGAAAGTGCATACACATATACAACACCCTGCGGATGCCGTCGCTTGAAATTGGTTGTGATTCTATGGTATTTTTTGGATGTATATGCTTTTGGATTAATATAATCATGGTGTCTTTATAAGTTATGCATTTCGACCACTTTTCCTGGTCATTCAGTTGATATTTGTGGATAAGCACCTGTTTCGATATTAATATTTTTGTAGCTGAGATCAGTAATTTTGTTCCTTTTTATAGCATATGAAACTGATGCCACCTTTTCAAAGTGTAATTTTAGCATTTTCTTGGGCGAATGTTAGTCCGGAGTGAAATATTCTAATTATTTAAATTTTCAATTGCTTCAATTTTTGGTTTGTCTGTGGCAACTATCAGTCATTTTATTTCTTATGACAGCAGGTACAGCTGATGCCATCATTTGAAAGTGTAATTTTACAGTTTTCATGGATGAATGCTAACCTGAAGTGAAATATTCAAATTATTTAAAATTATCTATTTTACTATGTTAAATTATTCCTCTGACGACAATTGAATGTTTATCTTGGCAGCACATATGATTCATGCCATATTCTGAAAGTGTAATTCTAGAATTTAGACAGATAAGTGTTAACTTGAAGTGAAATATCCTGAATATTTATCATTTTAGATTATTCTTCGTTATTTGCCAATGTAATATCTTTAATTTTAGTATGAAAATTATTATTTGAAACACTAAATGACCAATGTGTGCATCTTTATTGTGAATCAACTCAAAATAATTGGAATATTTTTCCATAACTCGGCAGAGTTTGTGTATTGGAAATTACACCTTGTCTTTTCCTCTATCGAATGTTCTTTTATTGTAAATGTGAATTAATGCAACAGTTGCTAAAAGAAGCCATTTCTTATTTCGCAGAAGAAGTCCTTACTGGTTCTTGGAATAGTTGAAGTATCTCTAAGAAAAATTTACTTAGAAATTGACAAACACAATTAATATTTATTAAATCACTTTGAAGTTATCCGTCGGTTATTAATTTTTTGTTCGAGAAAATTTTATTTAATTGGATGTTGAAATTAAAATTCTTCATATGAATGAATCAAGACGATTTTGTTCTTTGGATTAAATGGATCAACTATAAATATCGTCTGTCATGACTTCCCTCCCAAGGATGTATCATCATCTTCCGCCAGGTGAGTCGGTACATTTTATTTAAATAATACTAAGACACAAAACCTTGTGTGTACCTTTCTTAATTAATTGTTTATCTCAACTGTACGTTAAAAGTTAAATTCCTTGAACACATGTATTGGAATACATGTTCTAATGATGTGCTGAATGAAAGTTCACATAAATTCCACCAATCCGTTTTTATACAGTGTGACTACAGATTCTGGAAATCGGGGAAAAATCAGGGAGGTTTATCAATCTGGAAAAATCAGGGAAAAGTCGCGGAATTTCTTAAAAGTTGCGAAAATATTTGTGTTTTTCAGGGTTGTAGTGGGTAGCTGCCCGGGTACCCACCCAGCTACCCGCCCGGGCTGGGTTTTTTACAACCCTGGTGTTTTTGCACGAGACTGATTCGTCGACAAAAAGGTGATATTTAAACAAATAATCGTACGCGACAAAGAACATTAAAATGTTTATATATTTTTAAAAAGATGCACATAATGAGTTGTTGTTTTTTAACACAAATTAAGGTGATCAGATCTCTTCATTTTATGTGGATAGTGGTTATATTGAAGGCAATTTACCCATTTTTTAAAATTTTATGATGCATTAGCATAAGCTGACCAGGTGGCCAGCTTAATTCAATTAGCTATCCTGTCATATATAGATATGTCTTAGAATTGAACTTGAATATTCAAATGAGAAAACTTTCTGGTCGCCATATATTTATTGACCACTCACTATATGAGGTTGCTGGACAAAATTTTGAGTCCAGATTTATGAAACTGAACCAGTATTTTATGAATATTGTGCAATTTTTTAATGTTTTTCTCTTGTTTTTACCCTCCCAAATGAGGTATTAGCAAGCTGGATAAGTGTGTTATACGAGGTAGCGGCATACATTAAAAAATACCATATGTATATAATATCGTTAATAATGGAAATCAGGGAAATCCGATAAAGGTAATCAGGGAACTTTATTTTTGAAATTTCTGTTGTCATCCTGTTATACAAAGTTTCATTTATGGAATTATTATAAGTGGTATTTTCTTTTATATTATGTTTTTTTTTTTTTTTTTTTTTTTTTTTCTTTGACCATGTGTATTATGCAACGTACTGTGTTTTGTAGATTTTGATCTAACCGTCTAAGCTGAAGTTGTTCAAATTCCCCTAACTATGGGCGATTTTTAAAATATCTCCTTGGGAAATTAAATATTTTTATTTAAGCTTATTTCATTGATTCTCCCCTCCTATCCTAAATATATTGGGGCAATTACAAAAAAAAAAAAAAAAAAACAGCTTACAGATAATATGCTCTGAAAACACGTTATTATAGAGGTTGCATGTTTTCACTTAAAAACTTCGCCAAAAATAATAAGAAATAATATTAAATATTACATAATTTCTGATGAAACATTATCGAAAGTAGGTGATGTTTGTTTAACTGTGTATACTTATCAACCTGCTTGCTCTGTTAACTTAAAAAATAAAGGACTCTTTCGCTGTACCTTTTACGTATTTCTATTACTTTTCTTGCGTTGGTGAAAAAATAAACAAGACTAATTCGCATCATTTAAATGGAACAAAAAACCAGTTCACATCTCGGCCATTTAAATTCTTTTTAAACTGCCCTGACGTATGAAGAATTAAAAGTTTGATGATACAAATTAAACATGATTAATTATAGGGGGGGGAAATACTAAAAGTACTTACTCTAAAACCGCTGCAGCATTATTTAATGTTGCCTGTAAAGGTGGTTTTGTAACATTAAGAGTCTCTGCGTAAGAAAAGAACTTCTTAGTTTAACAATGCATACATAGACTAACAAATACATAACTCTCTTTGGCACAGTTGCTGCTCTGGGTGGATGAAGATTTTTTTTTTTTTCCTGTTTTCTTGGGGCCCATTTTGTGAAATGTGTTATATTTTTGTGAAAAATAACATTTTGTAATGAAAGATGAAATCCATTTACTCAAATTCGAACCAAACATTTATTATTAATAACTTAAAGTCCTGCTGCTCCTTTCTAGTGAACTTGTTTTGTTTACAAATTAAAACCTAACAACAAAAAAAAAATTATATATATATGAAGAGTCTGTTTTTCTTTTTAGGGAACGGAAGTTTGTGAAGGGCCCAGTAGCAGAATTTTCTGATTCAGTCTGCAGCAAGCCGAAATTTATCTGCGACGCAATGATGTAGGAACAAATCTACTATTAAAAGAAAATACTAATAGTAAATCCATAAAATAAGCAAAATTTGCATTTACAGAAAATATAATAAAAATATACAATAAATCTAGAGACACTAAATTTTAGCAACTTTCATAAGCCCAGCATTTCTTTTTAAGCTGCGAGATTAATCTGTAATGTCTAAAATAATCAGCAGCGCCTGCTGTCGTGCTGCACTGTTTCTGCTACCAGGGTGAAGGGGTTTATTTTATTAAGAGGAATTTTGTGAAGGGATCTGTTTTATTAAAACTAATTTTGTGGAGGGGTTTGTTTTATTATATGATTTACTTTATTTTATTTATTTAGTTTTTGTAAAAAGCCTTAAATAGGCCCCAAATTTTGCCTCTATCGACCCCTCTCTAAACAAAGAAAAAAGGGATGGATTAATGCGGTGGGACATGTGTCTTGATCAAAAAATTTCTGGGGGTTACTTGAATTTTGCATAATATCATTTAATATATGTATTATTATACTCTTTTATTTAACTTAGTTTTTGTAAAGATGGAATTTTGTAATAAATTTTTCACGCACTTTCTAATATGCTAGAATTATAAAAAATATATTCACAGGTGTGTTTCCGATGGGCAACAGATTAATAATTGCAGTACTTATTTATAAATTAATTTTAAGGCATTTTCCCGTTAGCCCTGGGTACTTTTTTTTAAAGTCCTGAAGAAGAAGAGTACTTTCTATAACGACAAATGTGTCCGCGCGTAACGCTGACGTCATTTTGTGAATGGCAACACTTGACGATGAAATTTCAGTTTTGCGATTTTTGCTGCTGCATTTTATTAAAATTTCCAAATATTGCACATTTTTAATTTTTACACCGTTATATAGGGAAAAAAAATCTACTTTTAAAGGCAATTTGTTTAAAAACTGTACCTTTATTGATTGATTTATTATAACATTTAAATTAAATTTTAAGCATTTTTTTTTTTAAATCTATCTGTATCGCTTGCAGACGATTGCAAAATATTAATCCGTTTGCACTTTTAAAAAAGTTCAGCATTTTTTTCCAGCTAATATTCCATAATGAAATTAAAACTTCACTAAGCAATAAATAAAATAGTTATAAATAAAACACAAATTTAACAGACGACATCTAATCGAAATGAGCACTTAAAACCGCTGAAATTATCAGAATAATAATAATAAAAAGTTCAGCATTTGTTCCCAGCTAATATTCCATAATGAAATTAAAACTTCACTAAGCAATAAATAAAATAGTTATAAATAAAACACAAATTTAACAGACGACATCTAATCGAAATGAGCACTTAAAATCGCTGAAATTATCAGAATAATAATAATAAAAAGTTCAGCATTTGTTCCCAGCTAATATTCCATAATGAAATTAAAACTTCACTAAGCAATAAATAAAATAGTTATAAATAAAACACAAATTTAACAGACGACATCTAATCGAAATGAGCACTTAAAATCGCTGAAATTATCAGAATAATAATAATAAAAAGTTCAGCATTTGTTCCCAGCTAATATTCCATAATGAAATTAAAACTTCACTAAGCAATAAATAAAATAGTTATAAATAAAACACAAATTTAACAGACGACATCTAATCGAAATGAGCACTTAAAACCGCTGAAATTATCAGAATAATAATAATAAAAAGTTCAGCATTTGTTCCCAGCTAATATTCCATAATGAAATTAAAACTTCACTAAGCAATAAATAAAATAGTTATAAATAAAACACAAATTTAACAGACGACATCTAATCGAAATGAGCACTTAAAATCGCTGAAATCATCAGAATAATAATAATAAAAAGTTCAGCATTTGTTCCCAGCTAATATTCCATAATGAAATTAAAACTTCACTAAGCAATAAATAAAATAGTTATAAATAAAACACAAATTTAACAGACGACATCTAATCGAAATGAGCACTTAAAACCGCTGAAATTATCAGAATAATAATAATAAAAAGTTCAGCATTTGTTCCCAGCTAATATTCCATAATGAAATTAAAACTTCACTAAGCAATAAATAAAATAGTTATAAATAAAACACAAATTTAACAGACGACATCTAATCGAAATGAGCACTTAAAATCGCTGAAATTATCAGAATAATAATAATAAAAAGTTCAGCATTTGTTCCCAGCTAATATTCCATAATGAAATTAAAACTTCACTAAGCAATAAATAAAATAGTTATAAATAAAACACAAATTTAACAGACGACATCTAATCGAAATGAGCACTTAAAACCGCTGAAATTATCAGAATAATAATAATAAAAAGTTCAGCATTTGTTCCCAGCTAATATTCCATAATGAAATTAAAACTTCACTAAGCAATAAATAAAATAGTTATAAATAAAACACAAATTTAACAGACGACATCTAATCGAAATGAGCACTTAAAACCGCTGAAATTATCAGAATAATAATAATAAAAAGTTCAGCATTTGTTCCCAGCTAATATTCCATAATGAAATTAAAACTTCACTAAGCAATAAATAAAATAGTTATAAATAAAACACAAATTTAACAGACGACATCTAATCGAAATGAGCACTTAAAACCGCTGAAATTATCAGAATAATAATAATAAAAAGTTCAGCATTTGTTCCCAGCTAATATTCCATAATGAAATTAAAACCTCACTAAGCAATAAATAAAATAGTTATAAATAAAACACAAATTTAACAGACGACATCTAATCGAAATGAGCACTTAAAACCGCTGAAATTATCAGAATAGTAATAATAAAACTGCTGTAGATTACGAAATTTTTTAGCGATTTCTTTAGCTATTAACTTTAGCTGTTAACTGGTACGAGGCCAATATGAAATGACCGCTTTTAATAAATTTCAAAATTTTATTTGAATATATAATTGACATGTTTCATATAAAAATGCTTTTTGGTGGTGTTAAAGGGCAATCTAAAAAATAAATAAATAAATGTAAAAAAAATAGAGTTTTCAATGAAAAAAAAAAAAAAAAAGAAATGTTTTTCACATATATTCTCTATATCCCGGGAAGCCCTAATTATATATATATAATATATATATATATATATTTTCCCCGTTACCTTTCTTGTGTTGAAAAATGGTAAATAATTTATATCACGTAAGCTGTGCAAAAGGCTAGTTCACAACTCGGCCATCTGAATTCTTTTTAAATTCTCCTGATTTACGAGGAATTCAAATTTGATTTATGCATTTTTTTTTTTTTTCACTTACAAGTCCAGTTACGCAGCTCTGAATAGCTTCACGCTCTACTGTTTTTTACCTTGACCCGAAGCTTTGAAAAAAGTATTGGCCACTCACCTAATGGCCAGCTTTATTTGTTTTTCGCGGCCGTGAAAAACGGGTTGTCAGTTTTTGTCGCCTTAACTAAATGTCATAAATCAATGAAAAAATTAACTCTTTTTGGAGCAAAACACCTGCAGCAGCATTTTATAACCTCCCAGAGTTCACCACTCAATCACTATATAAATAGTCAATATGCTGCAGTGTGCTACACAGAGATGGATCCAGTCGTGCATATTATTAGCAAATTTTATACACGGTGTCCCAAAAAGCCTTGATACATTTTAAAATTCAATAAAAGATCAAGCAATTGGTGTACGAGAGTGCGGTTTGGGCGAAAATGCGTCTTATGATCTGAAATTTTGTTTAAGCAAATAAAAAAAAGTGTTCAAAAATTTTCTCATAGATGGCGCTGCTTCTGAAAAATTATTTTGACAACCTATTCTTCATTATACTTCAAATTTCATGTGATTTCATTGAGAATTTTCCAGAAACTATGTGAATATATATATATTAAATAGTGATTGTTCATTTATTTAATTTTACTTTTTTCTTTATTAATATGTAATTCAATAAGTTACAAATAGTAAATAATAATAGTTAATAATCATATATGTATTGCGTCACCGTATCATAATAATAATAATAATAATAATAATAATAATAATAATAATAATTGTAATTTATTTGGAAGGTATTTGAAATATCAAAGCTCAAATCCAATCCTACTATACTACTTTTTTTTCCCGGGCGGAAGGAGAGGGAGATGTCCCGGACTGCAGTAACTTAATTTAAACTATTAAAAAAAAAAACTAATAAATAATCATATTTTATTTATTTTCTCCTCGAAGAGAGAAAATAAAATATAAAGGTTTGAGAAAATGACCACCTAATATGTCTATTTTCTATCTATTACGGCATGTAATACTGCTATTTCATTTCCTATCGTCGGTCTCATTACAGTAATCAGAAGATGTCTTTTGAAAATTGGCCCCAGAGTTCGCAGACCGCAATTGGAACTCTCGAACCGTATAAATCCCTTTTTATCTCCATCCTCGATAGAGGGAGTTTTTACCTCAAGAAAACCTCCCCTTGCATGTCGTGCATGAAATTGCTCTCCGAACGGACGTAGTTGTTTTTGGGAGGCATTTTATCGTCTGCTTTTTTTTCTTCTTCTTTTTGTAAATTTTTTTGGCAATTTGAATGAATTTTTTTTTTTTGTCACTTCGGTTTTTGAAATGCTCGAAATGTAGTGCAAAGTGATAGTGTTGAAACCAGTTTTGTGTGAGTGTGTGAAAGTTTTCGTACCTTGGGAAATTGTGTAGGCTCCGTGAAGATTAGAGATGTTGTGTTTTAAACGTGTTGGAGAATTTTTAAAATAGGCGTGTGTAGTATTTTTTAGTTTTTTTTTTTATCTTAGAAGATTTCTAACCTTTAGTTTTTACTTTTAATGCTTTTCTTTCCATCTTTCTTTATTTTGTACAATAAAGGCAATTATCAAACCTGTTTTACTCAGGATTATCATTTATTATAAATCGGAATGGATGTTAGCTATATATCAGTGGTTTATCGCAACGTCACCAGTTTGAAAAATGTTTGGATTTCAGATACATTTCTAAGCATATAAAAATAATTATCACAAGCGTATTAATAACAAGAATGAAAAGTAAAAGCTGCTTTATTGGCTTTTATTTGAGAAGCCAAAATGTATTGTGCTGCCCTAAAAAAAAAAAAAAAAAAAAAAAAAACTTTTTTGAAATTTTATCTATATAAAGTCTAATAAACGATGCAAAAAAATTAAACAAACTAATTTTGTACAGCTTGTTCTGACTAAGATTTTAATGTTGCATATTTTTCCTCTTATCACTTTATTACAAAGTGGCAGCTATGAAGTGAGAATTTGGAAAAAAAAAAAAAAAAAAAAAAAAACACTTTTCCAAAAATTAACTCATGTTACCTGAGAAGGAAAAAAAAAAAAAAAAAAAAAAAAAAAACGACACCTGACATAATCAGCTGAAAATGATGTATTTTATTACATATTAATTGTTCAGCATAAAATCAGTTAAAAATTTATGTAGATCATTTTAAAATTCTGTTGTAACAAGAAAATCTATAAAAATTAAGCTTATGTATTGCCAGAATTCTGCAATTGTTAGTTTAAATTATTTTAAAACTGAATAAGCACTCCTTAGGTATTTTTATTATTCTAAATAATGCATAAAACAGAGCACATACCAAAGAAAAAAAAAATTGTGAAATATTTGATGAAGTATTAGAGTGGGTTTTTTTTTTTTTTTTTTTTTTTAGGAAACATTTCACTCTTTTAAGAGGATAGCACAATATTTCATACAAATAAATTTCTTTATAATGTAGCTTTTTGAGTCTCTTGAGTAATCAAAGATTAGGTGTTTAACATTTTCCATATCCCCTGCGCTACGCGTATATATACAGATTTGTAGAACGAGAACAAATCCGTGCAAATATGCGTTAAAATTTTGTCCTGTTAAAATTGTGTTAAGGGTGTTCTCAAATCCAAATACATTCAGACACATTTTTTGATTCATTTTTGTTCGGAAAGTCATGAAATTGGCAGCTGTTGTTATTCAGAAACTATGTAATCGAAAGACGTTTCCCATTTTTTTGGTAAACGAAAAAGGTCTTTCAGAAAAAAATTGTCAAAGTCGGCGTTTTGAACCGAATTTCCGGACGTGAGAGCTATACAAGGGAGAAAAACCTATTGTCACGTGACACGAATCATTTATAACTCTATAAATAATTTATTGATCAAAAAAGTTGAAAACTCATTTCGATTCCAAATCGCTTCCATAGCCAGGCCTGCTAATTTTATGCTTTTGCGTTTAAAAAGTAGTCGTTGGGGGCCACCGTAATACTTACCCATCATGGATATGCATAATGTAAAATATTAAAATAAAAATGTGTAAACTATTTATAAAATGCATTGCAATTCAAATAAAATCGTTTCTTGATGACGTCACAAACTTTAAAGGCTCGATTACTGAATTGCTTGAAAGAAACATCCTTATAACTCCAAAAATAATAATCCTATTAACTAGCGGTTTATTGCATCTGATTAAGCGTCAAATTTCCAATTAAAATATATATTTGAAGTGAAATTTGGATGAAATACAGGGTCATGAAAAATCGAAGAGTGTGGAAATAGGATTCCAAATATGTCGGCAACTCATTATCCGATCGACTTCATATTTTATGCAAAATTTATGTTTTTTTATTGTCTTTTATATTCATTTCTTGAAATAACCAATTTCGAAAATTTTTATATACCTTTTATCAGAACGAATATTTCGAGAGTCCGAAAAAAATAGTTCCGGTTAATCGAGGTTATTTAAATGAAATAGGCTTCTTCCCATTATTACATACTAAATACATACCAAATTGAAAGTCTCTATCTCAATTTTTTCGGGAGATAGAGCGTTTACAGACGGACGGCAATATTTTTTTTTTCTAAAAATATGTTTTTCGGAATCTCCAATGTCTGAAACGTGTAAATCCGTAAAAAAAAAAAATTCTTCGATTTTCAAAACGATTACAAGACTTACCATATACTACGTAAGTAAAAATGTGTCAGAAAGTTTCTCGTTGTTGAGCAGGTCATTTGAGAATCACCTTAAACAAAACGTACATATTTGGGGTTAAGTGCAATTATCCTTGGCCTGCAAGGTCATTCCAGGTGGTCGGTTTTATAGGCACGGTCATAGAGAACTTTCTTCCGGGGTCGTCGGCGGCAAAGTGAAATATAGGGCTACCCACTCACACATTTCCACTTTGTGGTACATTTCACGAGCGCATATATTATTTAAAAAAAAAAAAAAAAAAAAGTTTGAAAAGCGCAGAAAGTAATTATAGAGTAATTCTGGAGCTGGGAAAGATATAATAAAGAATGAAAATATCTCAGCGTAGGGATCGGTTTATCGCGTGCCGCAAATGCAAGGTTTTGCTTCACCTGTACCAAGCGGAGAGAAGGAGGGGAAAAAAAAGAGATGAGATTACAGTTTGTGTTGCGCTACACACCGAAATCGATGCCAAGTATCGAATTCAATTGTTTCAAGCTCCGAAGGTTTTGTTTACAATGCTATGCCTGCTTTTCTCAATATTAGTACTCATATGTTTACTAGATGGATACACCCATAATTAATAGTCGATCCCTGATTGCTGATATCGAATTCAATTGTTTGAAGCATTCATTCAAATTCGATATCAATTTTACTTACTTGAAACATAGAAAATCCATATACTTAAAGCTAACCTGCTTTTTAGTTTTTCGTGCAAAAATGCTATTTATACGCATGCGCGAGCATTCAGCTAATCAGCTAGAGGCTTTTACTATCTTCAGACGCGATGTTCCAGCCAATGAGGTGAAGGCTTTTTCCTCTCTCTAGAAGCGTATGTGTTCCATTTGGTTGTTCGGTTGTTGAAACTTTATAGATTTCTTTTATTAAGGTATTTTTTCATTTTACCGTATTTATTTTCTTTTTAAGTCGTATGTATTTTACTACTTTGAATTTTTTATAACTAACCCTTTTTTTGAGAGAGAGAGAGATTTCGTGGCACGAAATTCCGCGAATCGTTTCCGATGTAAACAAACTAATTTTAAACTTTTAATATGTAATTCTGTGTGATATGATTAAATTCAGGTTTTCTCAGCGACGATCACAGTATTTTTACCAAATAATTTTTGTATTAATCAAGCTTTTTTGGTTATTAAGCATAGCTAAACACGAAAGAAAACTTTGTTATTTTAAGATTTTGATGTGAATTATTTGCGTACATTTATAAGACGAGTTTCACTGAATAATTCAAGAAAAAAAAAATCTCATCATTATACATATTTAGTTATGCATTATTAATTATTTGCTTGGCCTTTACTTTTAATATTTCAAACTTACAGCTGAATGTAACTATTAAAACATTTGAAATACTGTATTCGTAAAATGAAATTTCAGCTTAAACACTCGACAATTACTTTTAGTTATGCATTATTAATTATTTACTTGGCCTTTACTTTTAATATTTCAAACTTACAGTTGAATGTAACTATTAAAACATTTGAAATACTGTATTCGTAAAATGAAATTTCAGCTTAAACACTCGACAATTACTTTTAGGTTAAATTCAGGTTTTCTCAGTGACGATCACAGTATTTTTACCAAATAATTAAAAGTACTACATGCATGCATCTATCTATCTATATTAGAAATTGTGCAGGTTTCTGGTCACTGTTTTGTTTACATATTTTAAACAAAAATTTCAATTTAATAATGCACTGAAAATTATAATGAATGCTTACAATTAAACACAACAACACAAAACAAAAAATTTCACAAAAACACATTATTTCCCCGATATTTTCCCACAACTAATCAATAAATTTCATGATATTTTATTGCGATTTTAAACCATGAACTTTAGTACTTTTCTGTTATACGGACACTATGCCAAAATATATGTATGTATGTAAATGTATGTATGTATGTTTGGCGACAATGGTGTACGTATAACGGAAAAGTGCCTGAATTATTATTTATATATATATATGTAAAATATAAACATAATTGGCGACACAGCAAGTTTTCTGGATTTCTCCCTGTCTCTCTAACCACATTGTTAACAAAACAAAAAATTCACGAAAAACACATTATTTCCCCGATATTTTCCCACAACTAATCAATAAATTTCATGATATTTTATTGTGATTTTAAACCATGAACTTTAGTACTTTTCTGTTATACGGGTACTATGCCAAAATGTATGTATGTTTGGCGACGATGGTGTCCGTATAACGGAAAAGTGCCTGAATTATTATTTTTTTATATATATATAAAATATAAACATAATTGGCGACACAGCAAGTTTTCTGGATGTGAAAGGCGGAGATGAATTTCATTCATTCAATGACCGTTTTAAAAGTTTCAAGTTTGGATTGAGTGCACCTGAACATAAAAACCGATACCTATTTCTATGTTCATGATTGAGTTATTTGGATATCTTTTCGTATAGCACAGAAAATCATTTCTCCCGCTTTCGTAATACAGATAAATTCTGGTGTATTTTTTTTTTCTTCTTTTTATATCATAAGTACTTTTCTACTTAAAATTTTTTAATTGTCGAGTATCTAAGCTGAAATTTCATTTTTCGAATGCAGTATTTCAAATGTTTTAATAATTACATTCAGCTGTAAGTTTGAAATATTTAAAATATTAAAAGTAAAGGTCAAGTAAATAATTAATAATGCATAACTAAATATGTATAATGATCAGAATGACATATTAAAATGTGTATAGAATGACATGAAAATTTTAAAAAACTGAAATTTTGCACTTGCAACTTAATTGTAAATTTCATTGTTTACAATGGAAACGATTTGTGGATTTTAAGAATTTGCTGAACTTCGTGTCCCAAATTACTAAATCTCTCTCTCTCACTCTCCAAAAAAAAAAAAAAAAAGTGTTAGTTTAAAAAAATTCAAAGTAGCAAAATACATACAACACAAAAGGAAAATAAATACGGTAAAATGAAAAAATTACTTTAATAATAGAAATCCATAAATTTTCAACAACGACATCAAACGAACGTATCTCATCTTTCGTTTGTGATAAGGAACGCTCCTTTGGCCCTCTCCACTCATTGGCTGAATTGTAAAGGGCAAAATTGGGGGACAAAATGACTACAGCATTTCTGAGAAAAGAAAAAATCAGAAAATTCACAGAAAATAATTATTTTTGTTGCAAGTTGGGTTAACTGTCTTTATGGTTCGAGTCGATTTCAGACTGAGTGTAGATTTCTGCAAGTTGGATTTGGGTTAACCCGATTTTTCAAAAGTTAGTTCAAGTTCAGTATATTATTTCAGATTAAAACTATACCTATCAGGGCTTGAATTTCAGGGCGGGATTCGCGCGAAAAATTTTGAAATCCCGCCCAAAAAAGATCATGAGCGGGAGCCTCTCGCCCAAAAAATTTCAGCATTTTTGGAGAAATTTGCATTATTTAATTTACCTGCAACCGAACGATAAATTTCGTGATTTTTTTTCCCCGCAACCGATTGACAGACTTTGTGTTTTTTCTGTGACAGATCAACAAACTTTGAGTTTTTTCTGCGACAGATCGACGAACATTGCGTTTTTTTAAGTGACTGATCGACGAACCTTGCGTTTTTTGGGGACATATCGACGAACTTTGCGTTTATTCCGCAATCGATCGACGAAATTTTTCTTTCTTCCCTGACTGATCGACGAACTTTGCATTTATTCCGCAATCGATCGACGAAATTTGCTTTTTTCCGCAACTGATTGACGAACTTTGCGTTTTTTCCGCGACAGATCAACGAATGTTGCATTTTTTTCTGCGACTGATCAACGAACTTTGCGTTTTTTCTGCGACAGATAGACGAACATTGCGTTTTTTAAGCGACTGATCGACGAACCTTGCGTTTTTTGGGGACAGATCGACGAACTTTGTGTTTATTCTGCAATCGATCGACGAAATTTGCTTTTTTCCCACGACTGATCAACGAACTTTGCATTTTTTGGTGACAGATCGACGAACTTAGCGTTTTTTCCGCGACAGATTGATGAACTTTGCGTCTTTTCCACGATCGATCGGTGAATCTCAATCAAGTAAAATCTAAAGTCAGAAATTTATTTAACAACCTAATTGTTAAGGGTCCCTAACACATTTAATGGAACTTGAAAAATACACTGCATATATAAAACTTAACTTTCTTCCCTTTTTTATAATAAAAATAAACATTTTACATAATCATTCTCAGTTGACTTAATTTTTTCAATGGTATTTTGTCATGTCTGCATTAATGTAATTCTTTAAATAGCATGTAAAAGAATAGTGGGGTTTAAAGATTTTTTTTCTCCCTCCCAAACATTACAACTCCCCTCCATTTAAAAATGTTGGTAGGGAGACTCCCGTCTTTGGAAAAATTGAATTTCAAGCCCTGCCTATAATATGTTTGTGTGTATTGAGTTTTGTATAGATGTTTGTGTGTGTGCTGTTTTTAATACAGACAGTTTCATTTTTCACACGAACCTTTCAAAAAATTCACATTCTTTGCACAATCTTTTAACAAAATTCGCATTTTTTTTCGTAATTCTTTAATGAAATTCGCATTTTTTTCTGTATCTTTTTTTTGTCGAGATTCATAATTTTTTCAGCTATCCTATGACGTAATTCGTGTTTTTTTTTCAGCGATAATTTGACGAAATTTGTGTTTTTTCTGCGATTTTTTTTTCACGAAATTTGCGTTATTTTCCACGATTCTTTTATGAAATTTGTGTTTTTCTGTGATCCTTAGACGAAATTTTCTTTTTTCGCAATGCTTTGATAATAATTACATTTTCTCTGCTGCCTTTTGATAAGATTCATGAATTTTCAGCAATCCTTCGATGAAATTCGCGTTTTTTTCAGCAATCTTTGAAGAAATTCGCATTTTTCTCGCGACACTTTAACGAAATGTGCGTTTTCCAGCAATTTTTTGATAAAATACTTTTTATTCCGCAATTTTTAGACGAAGTTTGGCAAGAAAGCGCTATCTTTGGGTGAAATTTCCTGTTTTGCGATTCTTTGACAAAATTTGCTCATCTTTTGTGTAAATCGCGTTTTTCTGTGGCCTTTTAACAAAATTCACGTTTTACATGATCCTTTGATGAAATTAGTGTTTTTCCCGTGATCATTTGACAAAATCTAGGATTTTTTTCCCGCGAAGATTGATTATATGTTTTTAGTTTGAAGGTGCCCTAAAAAGTTTGTGACGCCTGTCGCTGCATTGCACGCATTCTGCCACGGTGTATCAAACAAACAAAATTCATCCTAAAGAATTATTGTTTCGTTTCTGGAAATGAACAACCGTCAACTCATTGGCTGAATTATAAAGGGTGAAATGTGTAGGCACTGAGTATCATCTATACTATTAATGTCGGTAAACGTCTGTCTGTGTGTGTGTTGTGTCTGGCGTCTGTAAGCACAAAACTCTGCATGCAGACGACGGACATAAGTGCTTTTGGTATAAAAAAATTCGTAAGTGGAGTTTTTAAAATTCACAACATTTTGCGGGAGAAGAGGGGTGCGAACGAATTAAAAAAATGAGTCCGCATCAATAATTATGGCGGCGGGGGGGAGTATGTTTTGCCTACACGGGGCGGAGACTTTTCTTTGTTGACACCACTCATATGATATATCGTTCGAAAGGCCTGTGACTGCCATTTCATGTTATGCATCTGTGTGGTCCACCCCCACCCCCCCCCCCTGCCAATTGGTGCACTTTTCTAAATTTTGCACATACCACTCATGTTATATATCGTTAAAAAGGTCTGTGACCGCTTAATCATATTATGCATCTCCGGTGTTCATCCCCCCACTTTACCCCCCCAAGGGGGTACTTTTGTAAATTTTGCACAATCCCTTCATGTTACGTATTGTTGGAAAGGTCTTTGACTGCTTATTCATGTTATGCATCTCCGGGGTCCATCCCGCCACTTCCCCCCCCTTAAGGGGGGCAATTTTCTAAATTTTGTTGACACCCCTCATGTCATATATTGTTGGAAAGGTCTGTGACCGCTTAATGATATTATGCATCTCCAATGTCCATCTCCCCACTTTGCCCCCCCCCTCCCCCAAGGGTTTACTTTTCTAAATTTTGCAGACAACCCTCATGTCATATATCGTTGGAAAGGTCTGTGACTGCTTAATCATATGCATATCTCCAATGTCCATTTCCGGTGTTCATCCCCCCACTTTGCCCCCCCCAAGGGGGTACTTTTGTAAATTTTGCACAATCCCTTCATGTTACGTATTGTTGGAAAGGTCTTTGACTGCTTATTCATGTTATGCATCTCCGGGGTCCATCCCGCCACTTCCCCCCCCTTAAGGGGGGCAATTTTCTAAATTTTGTTGACACCCCTCATGTCATATATTGTTGGAAAGGTCTGTGACCGCTTAATGATATTATGCATCTCCAATGTCCATCTCCCCACTTTGCCCCCCCCCCTCCCCCAAGGGGGTACTTTTCTAAATTTTGCAGACAACCCTCATGTCATATATCGTTGGAAAGGTCTGTGACTGCTTAATCATATGCATATCTCCAATGTCCATTTCCCCACTTTGCCCCCCCCTCCCCCAAGGGGGTACTTTTCTAAATTTTGCAGACAACCCTCATGTCATATATCGTTGGAAAGGTCTGTGACTGCTTAATCATATGCATATCTCTGATGTCCATCTCCCCGCTTTGCCCCAACAAAGAGGTACTTTTCTAAATTTTGCACACAACCCTCATGCCATCCCCTACTTTACCCCCCCCCCCCCCAGGGGGTACTTTTTAAAATTTTGCACACACCCCTCATGTTACATATCATTTGAAAGGTCTTGACTGCTTATTCATGTTATGCATCTCCTTGGTCCATCCCGCCATTTCCCCCTCCCCAAGGGGGCACTTACCATTTACTTGCACAACAGCGCTAAATGTGTCAGATGAAAGAAATTCCGCGAGTACATGTGCCAGTGAAACTTAGCCAATTGCTGTTCTTCAACCTAGCTTTAATTCAAAGTGGGTTTTTTATTTATTTGAATTATTCTGCAAAAGTTTCAAACATTTTAAAGCAGCTATGAATTTTATTTTTATGGTACTATCAAGTTTTTTGCCGTCAAATTTTGACGGGTTCCATCTAGTGTTGTTATAAGCTATACTTATCGATTCTGATTTACGAATGTTTAATCGACAAAATTTTTCTTGAATCAGAAGTTTGATTGATGACATGTAACTTAGCCTTATCTGATTAACCTCTCGTAAGTTTTGCAATGTAATGAAGGGTTCAATTTTTTTATTTTTTATTTATTTATTTATTTATTTTTTTAAATGCCAAATACACTACACATGTGTATTCTACCTTCTTCCTTGCTTGCAGCTGATAAATCAAATATGGATTAAAAAACCACAGCAAAACTTTTGATTATCGAAGGTGTAAAATAAGCTATATTTTAAAAATGTGGCATATCGTCAAGGATCATCAACTACGTCATCCCTAAAAGGGTTGTGGTGATCCAAGGGTTAATAAAAGTTTTCAATCTGTGATATAATGATGTAATATTTTATTTGCTGTATATGTTTTAAAACTTTATTTATTTAAATTAAAATGTAGAGAAGCATTTTCCGACATTTCCCTATATGCTTCCTGTGTATGTCTCTGTAAGTTTTGTCGCTTGAATTCGCGCCTCTGTGTGTCCACCTGCTGCTATTTTAAGAACTGCGTTTATTCGCTGCACTCTTTTGAGCGAAAGTATTGCTGCGTGTGCACATTTTATTTGTTCAACTTGATGTTTTCGTAGCTGTCGCCAAAATTAGGTTGGGCATTACAGGTGATGTATCTTTATAAACAGTTTACTATGTGAAAAGAGTGCTGCTGGAAAAAGTAAGCTTATATTGTAAAAACGACAAGAATTCGTAACCGTGACCGTTACGGATTACAAAGCTGATATACGACTGAAATATGTTAATAATTAAAGTCTCGTAGCATTTATATTAATCGGAAAGGAAATACCGTCATGATCACATATCCCGACTTAAGGCCTAGGGCCTGGTTCCCTTTTGGGTTTCCAGCTCCGAAGCTATTGGGGAACGCCGGCCTGTCTCCAAGTGTCTCGCGGTGACTCCCCGTGGTTTCACTGCGTATCGCAACGGCCTACGTCGATGACACGTGGGTTCAAGGTTAGAGGGTCCGCAGTGGGGCGGTCCTCTGACCGGCCGAAGCGCCGCAGGGAGACAAACCTGCTGGCGCGATATAAGTCCCTCAGGACTTGGGTTCGATGGTCGTCTGACGCGCAGGGCGCAGCTTACTTTTATCACACTATTAATCCGAGGTGTCCCCTTTAAAACTTTATTAACACTTCGCTGACCAATAACTAATTAAAGCTGAACCTATTAGCTTTTAAGGTATAGTTCCAAAAGCACAAAAACATTCAAATATTTTTCAATCATGTCGAAATAGTTATTTTTGTTAAAGAAACAAAATTTACATTCTTACACAATCCTACAGTTAAAGGGCAAAACTGGGAAATTTCATTAGTGGCCAGTAGTAGCAGTTTTTTAAGTTGCCACCACTTTCTTTAAACTAGAGGCCACTTTTAATTTAAAAGTTCTAAACAGTAAACTTTTGTTAAAATTTCAATTAGTATTAAATCTAAAATTAAATAGCCCAAATAAATGTGTTAACATAAACATATTTCAACCAGCAAATCTAGAATCTTTGATGAAATGCAAAAAAATTGTACTCATTCCTTGTAAGAAAGTGACCATGAGGTGGCCGCTGGCAGACAATTTTTTAATAGCCACTCTTTTTCATTTAGTGGCCACGTGGCCGGTGGCTAGAGCTAATTTTGCCCTTTTCCTAGAGTCTATAAAATATTTAAAAATATATTATCCATTCTCTAACCCCCTCCCCTCCCTCGCCTCTTGCTCGGTTTCCAAAAATTCACCAAGCCTGTAGGCTGCTGATTGCAGCACATATATTCCAGAATTTTACTTCTCCCTACATTTCGCTATGCTGCCACCCATGATGTTCTCCGTTGAGTTCGTTGAGTTGGACATCATCCGGTGAGTTTTCACCACACTTTGGATGGTAGATTTTTGCACAGTTTCAATATGCCACATGTCAGACTTTTTTAAAACATCATTAACGAGTGAGTGTTTAGTTCTCAGAATGAGATCCCTGGTCCTGTCGGTGATGTCAGTGACTGGGCTCGGCAATTTCTGTATTTTGCAACTTCAGCAACTTTGAGATTATTACATTTCGTTCTGCTGCCGCCCATTATGTTCTACGTTGATTTTCTTAATATATAACTTTGTATGGCAGATTTTTATACAGTTTCAATATGCCACATGTCAGACTTTTTTTTAAACTGGTGAGTGTGCAATTCTCTGAATGAGATTCCTGGCGCTGCCGGTGATTTCAGTGACTAGGTTCGGCAACTTCGGTGATATTCAGCAACTTCGAGATCATTATATGTTTTGTTTTGCTGGCGCCCATGATATTCTCCGTTGAGTTTCTTTCTACATAACTTTGGATTGTAGATTTATGTACAGTTTCAATATGCCACATCAGCTTCGGGGATATTCGGCAACTTCGAGTTCCTTATATTTCGTTCTGTTGGCACCCGTGTTCTCCGTTGAATTTCTTCCCATGTAACTTTGGATGGCAGATTTTTGTTCAATTTCAATAAGCTACATCAACTTCGGTGATATTCGGCAACTTCGAGATCATTATATTACGTTTTGCTTGCACCCGTGTTCTCCGTTGAGTTTCTTTCCATGTAACTTTGTATGGCAGATTTTTGTACAATTTCAATATGCCACATCAACTCAGGTGATATTTTGCAAATTCGAGATCATTATATTTCGTTCTGCTGGCACCCGTGTTCTCCGTTGAGTTTCTTTTCATAGAACTTTGTATGGCAGATTTTTGTACAATTTCAATATGCCACATCAACTCAGGTGATATTCTGCAAATTCGAGATCATTATATTTCGTTCTGCTGGCACCCGTGTTCTCCGTTGAGTTTCTTTTTCATATAACTTTGTATAGCAGATTTTTGTACAATTTCAATATGCCACATCAACTTCGGTGATATTCTGCAAATTCGAGATCATTATATTTCGTTCTGCTGGCACACGTGTTCTCCGTTGAATTTCTTACCACGTAACTTTGGATGGCAGATTTTTGTACAATTTCAATATGCCACATGTCAGACTTTTTTTTTTTTAAACCCCATTAACGAGTGAGTGTTTAGCTTTCTGAATGAGATTCCCTGGCAATTCCGGTGATGTCAGTGACTGGGTTATCGTCTGGCGTAATCCGCAGAGATAACCATCTCTGTCCGACCATCCTCTCTCTACCTGGCGCATTCCCCCCGTTATACGTTCGGATGCGGATCACGCCCGCACACACTAGTTAATAACCTCGGTGAAAAGTCAGCCATCCTGGCAAGAATAACACATTTCCATGCGAGGGGCAACCATGCATCGCCTGACGAACACCGTGAATCCTGATTTCTTTGCTTCTTTCTTTTTTCGTTATTGCAAAAAAAAAAAAAAAAAAAAAAAAAACAGAAACGAAGTTAAAATGCTCACGGTTATTATTACATTTGTGACAAACTTCGTAAAAGAGAGGTGAAAAAAAAAGTACGTGTGATCGCGCAGCAGTGTCGGTAACGCTTCACTTAAGCTGTTGATATATGAATTAATAAGATTGTAGAACGCGATAAAGAAGTGGAGAAAGCAAAAGAAAAGCCTCGTTAAATATAGATTATGGCCGACTTTCTAACTTTTTGTTTTAGTATTTTCCCTTATCTTAATAATTAGCGTAGAATTATTAGGACATAAATTATTTAATTGGCATAAAAATGCAAAGTTGTGTTACTTTGCAGTAGATATTGGCTTCTGGAATTATTTTTCTGTTGTTCAACTTAAATAGATAGATGTTACATTTTTTAAACTTTTTAAATTAACAAAACAGGTGTTCTCATTTTGTATTGTTAAAATTAATTATTAATAAATTTGTTTTTAATTTAAGATGCTTTTAAAATATCTTGATTTAAAAATTAATAAATAAACACAAGTTGATTGATTTGAATTGTGAATATTCCATTTACAGTCTATAATCTGCAAACGTCTACAATCTGCACACTGTTTCAGATGTAAACGATGAAAATTTGGTTACAGCTAACTTTGCGAGATAAATTCAGAATGGCGGCAATTTGATTGACAATTAGTACATTCAGTTATTAGTATATTCAGTATATTAGTATATCCCCCCCCCCCCTAAATTTTTGCATTTCAAGAAAGTAATATATATATATATATATATATTTTTTTTTTTTTTTATGGGAAAAAAAAGTCAGGAGACTTTTGAAACAGGGTTTTGTTTCAGAACAAGAATTAATAACTATACATAGACTCCAAGAAGAAATACTAAGCCAAAAGTCAAAAGTTCTCAAACAAATGACAATTGATACTATGTTTGAAACTTATAAAAAAAACAAAAGCTATTGTAAAATAAAATTTTAATAATTTTTTCTTAAGTATGTGTTTTATAATTAAATAACCCAATGTGTTACAATATCTTTCTTTTTACCAATTAATTTGTGTATTAATATAATTAATTTACTGTGAAATTACAGCATGAGTCTAAGATGTTTAGTCTCAGGACTGATTTCAGTCTTGGAGAGATTTTTGACTGGTAGTAAATTCTACTTTATGTATTTAAATAATAGCAATTTTATTGTCAAGAACTTTTTATTACTTTTTGTTATTGTAAGAGATTCATTTTTAGACATAATGCAAAGCATAGATATCTTCCAATCTTCATAGATATCCTATTTGATTATTCCTAATATTTGAAAAACTTTTCAGTCTTAGCTAGGATGGACTTCTTGCACCCATGAATTATAGGAGAAAAAAAAGTGTAAAAAAAAATAATGACCTATAATCCACAAAATTCTATAATCTGCACAACCTTTGGTTTCAAGCTCTGTGGATTTGAGGGAGTTGGCTGTAATACTTATTTCGATTCAACAAACAACGTTAGTGCCCGATTACTTTTGCAAATTTGCCGCCACAAAATTTTTTTGTCACCGTCAAAAGAAAGAAGCGCTGCTGGGAAAGGACTTTTACAGACAATGTTGAGCTATACCGTGAATCGAGTGTTACAGGATGCGTTTGTAATTTAGGATTACTATTAATTTTTATTTTAAGCCTTACGTTGAAATAAATTTTTCTTTTAAAAATGTACTTGTGGGATAACTCATGAGGTTTAATTTGAGCCGTTGACTTTAAAAGTGGTCCAGGTCCATTTTATGTTATTGCTAGATATTTATTTGGTAACGGAATTACGGTTCAGAGCAAATTTGTAAAATTTTATTGGAATCACATAAAGTTAATTATTTTTTACAAGTTTTGTTTTCTGCTGAGAAATCAAAATAAACAATTAAAAAAATATAAAAATATGTCCGACATTTCGAATATTTACATTTCGAATTTAGGGTTATTGGTTGTTATTGGAGTCTTACGCTGAAATATTTGATTCATTAAACTAAAAATGCATCCTGTTAATAACTCGGGATGTATTTATTTGGGAGAGGGGGTTGCTGTACGTGCGTTATTCTTTAACCCTCCATTTAATGATAGTAATTGTTATTTTTAGGATAAATATATTTATTTTATAAAAGACAACGTAGCCTGAAATTAGATTTAAAAAAAAATATTATTAAAGAAATTTACTTTGAATTTATGAATCTGTCAGATTTTTCAGTTAAAATATAAAGATAAATAAATGATTTTTAAAAAAATGACTCAATTCATTTGATTGCGAATGGCGCATTTAGTACTTATTTTGATTCATCAACATTGCGTGTTCAATTATTTATATAAACTCATCATCCCTATTTTTTTTTTTTTTTTTTTTTTTTTTTTACTGACCGACAAGCGAAGCCGCTTGTTTATGATAGTGATTGTTCTTCTTTTTAGGTTGAATATAGTATTTATTTTATTGAAGATAACGTAGCCTGAAATTAGATTTAAAAAATAATAATAACTATTAAAGAAATGTACTTTGAATTTATGAATCTGTCAAAATTTTTAGTTAAAACAAAGATAAATAAATGAATTTAAAAAAATGACTTAATTTATTTGCTTTTGAAAGGCGCATATAGTACTTACTTATTTTTATTCATCAACATGCGTGTTCAATTCAGGGTCTGTCCAGACTTTTTTCCCAGGGTCCTGTTTTTGTGAAATTGTGAACAGCGAACAGTTTTTTATATTTGTGAAAAATCTAATCATAATTTTGTGAATTTGAAATGATCGTTATATCCAGGTTCTTGTTTATACATTTTTAAAAAGATATCTGGATGTAAAATACATATATTTTCATTATATATGTAAAAGTGACAGGTCAGATGATTAAATGATTAATTTAATGATTAATTGAAAAAATTAAATGATTAATTAAATGATTAATTTGTCAAATGTTCTGCTTAAAGATGGAAAATTTTTGTTAAAAACCTATTTTTAAGACACAGAATTTTGTGAAAGGTCCTTTTTACGAAAAATAATTTTGTGAAGGGTCCTGTTTTGAAATTAAAAATTTTGTGAAAAGTCCTTTAAAGGACTCAATTTTTTCCTAAACAGATACCTGCAATTATTTATACAAACTCATGACCACTAACTTTTTTTATTACTTACCTAGAAGCGAAGCGCAGCTCTGCCGAGAAAGGACTTTTACAGACAATATAGAAAGAGGTCGAGTTTTGCTGTAAAATGTGTATTACAGGGCGCGTTTCGAATTTTGGGTTATTGGTTGTTATTGAAGCCTTATGCTGAAATATTAGATTCATTAAAAATGCATCTTGTTAATAACTCAGGATTTATTTATTCTTCTTTAGCTGCCGTTTAATAATAATACTAACAACAATAACTGTTCTTTTTACCCTGAATAGATTTATTAACATTGAAGACAACTTACCCTGAATTGTAGCTTAGTTTCAAAGAATTTTGTTTATTTTTGTGTAAAAGAAAATAAAAAAATGAAGTCCTAAAAGCTCCGAATCCTTTGTCGCTTCCAGCTATTAAACTGCCCTACATGTTATCTGCCAGTATATTTTTTATTTGACCTGTCTGAGCTTTTGTCTCTTACGCACGTCCTTTTTAGGGAAAAAACTCCCGTTTATATTCTGTTTTAGACAACTGAAACGTGTTTTTAAGCGAGAGAGAGAGGGGTGATAAATGGAAGATGTTACAATTTCTTGAACCTTTCTGTCAAAAAATAGACTGAGTTGGTTTTAGAACTTAAAAGATAAGAATTTGTCTTACTATTTCTTTTCTCTCCCATATGTGGCTAGTTCACCGATGTTGCTGATGAGTTGTGATGGTCAATAATCTATTGTAATAAAATAAATCTACTTCTGATAAACTATGAAACTGTGTAAAAAAAAAGAAAAGTAATGAACGTTAACGTTTTATCTGTTTGTTTAATTTATTTTCTTATTTAAATCTTTTTTATAATTATTGCTCCCCCCCCCCCCCACTAAAATCTTTTTTTTTAAATCTTAAAGGTTAATTACGTTATTGTTTGTTGAGAAGTAACACTTACACTTAATGCTGTGATATTTTCCATTAAATCAAAATAAACAATATTTTTCAATAATATGTCAATAATATTTTCAATATGTCAAAGTTTTCAGTTAAAATATAAAGATAAATAAATGAATAATAATAATAATAAAAAGACTTAATTGATTTGATTGCGAATGGCGCATATAGTACTTATTTTGATTCATCAACATGCATGTTCAATTACTTATACAATACAAACTCATCACCACTAAATGTGTTTATTGCTGCCCCACAAGCTCAGCTCTGCCGGGAAAGGACTTTTACAGGCAATAGAAATATGTCGAGTTTTGCTGTGAAATGTGTATTACAGGACGCTTTTCGAATTTAAGGTTATTGTTATGTCTTTATTATTTGAACACGTCCTTTTTAGGGTAAAAACTCCCGTTTATATTCTGTTTTAGACAACTGAAACATGTTTTTAAGAGAGTCTTATGCTGAAATATTAGATTAATTAAAAATGCATTTTGTTAATAACTCAGGATTTGTTTATTTATTTATTTATATATTCTTCTTTAGCTAATATTAACAATAACAATAACGGTTATTACTTACCCATCATGCGTAGTATAGGGTAAGTCTTGTAATCGTTTTGAAAATCGAAAAATTTTTTTTGACGGATTTACACGTTTCAGACACTGGAGATTCCGAAAAACATATTTTTAGAAAAAAAATTTTGCCGTCCGTCTGTATGTGTGTCTGTAAACGCTCTATCTCCCGAAAAAATTGAGATAGAGACTTGCAATTTGGTATGTACTTAGTATGTAATAATGGGAAGAAGCCTATTTCATTTCAATAACCTCGATTAACCGGAACAATTTTTTTCGGACTCTCGAAATATTCGTTCTGATGAAAGGTATATAAAATTTTCGAAATTGTTTATTTTAAGAAATGAATATAAAAGATAATAAAAAAACATAAATTTTGAATAAAGCATGAAGTCGATCGGATAATTAGTTGCCGAGATATTTGGAATCCTATTTTCCACACTCTTCGATTTTTCATGACCCTGTATTTCATCCAAATTTCACTTCAAAGATATATTTTAATTGGAAATTTGACGCTTAATCAGATGCAATAAACCGCTAGTTAATAGGATTATTATTTTTGGAGTTATAAGGAAAAACCTCTTTCAAGCAATTCAGTAATCGAGCCTTTATAGTTTGTGACGTCATCAAGCCACGATTTTATTTGAATTGCAATGCATTTTATAAGTAGTTTACACATTTTTATTTTAATATTTTACATTATACATATCCATGATGTATTACGGTGGCCCCCAACGACTAGTTTTTAATCTGAATAGATTTATTTCATTGAAGACAACTTACCCTGAATTGCAGCTGAATTTCAAATTTTGTTTCTTTTTCGTCTTAAAAAAAAATAATAATAAAAATTAGAAAAAAAGGTCCTAAAAGCTCCGAATCCTTTGTCGCTTCCAGCTATTAAACTGCCCTAGATGTTATCTGCCAGTATATTTTTTATTTGACCTGCCTGAGCTTCTGTCTCTTACGCACGTCCTTTTTAGGGTAAAAACTCCCGTTTATATTCTGTTTTAGACAACTGAAACATGTTTTTAAGAGAGAGAGAGAGAGAGAGAGAGGTGATAAATGGAAGATGTTACAATTTCTTGAACCTTTCTATCAAAAAATAGACTGAGTTAGTTTTAGAACTTAAAAGATAAGAATTTGTCTTACTATTTCTTTTCTCTCCCATATGTGGCTAGTTCATCGATGTTGTGATGAGTTGTGATGGTCAATAATCTATTGTAATAAAATAAATCTACTTCTGATAAACAATGCAACTGTGTAAAAAAGAAAAGTAATGAACATTAGCGTTTTATTTAACTACCCTATTAAAATCCGTGAGCCTATGTAACCTCAAAAACTCGGAAACCACAGGGCTACGAAATTTGGCACACGGGTTGCTGGTAGGGGGTTCATGAACGATTGGGGCAAAAAAATCGAAAATTTTGAATATATTTATTATTATTGTTTTTTTTTTATGTTTTTGACGAATTTTTGCCAATTTTTATGTTCAACCCCTAATCGCGCGAGTTCTAACCCGTTCTAAATGTTTACTGCAATGTGTGATATACATATTACGTACGCCACGCTGCAATACTAAGAAGCTGTAGCGGGTATTACGATAATTCTTTTATCTCGTATGCAAATAATTAGAGATTATTTAATTGCGCTTAGTTATTATATATAAAGAAATAAATAAAGAAAAACATTTTATCACAAACATCAACAATACTTGTTATTCTATTTATCCCCATATTCCAAAGATATCGTTTTATCGTCTGCTGCCATAGCAACATGATAAATTAAATTTCATTAAAAAAAGTGCACAGTAGTAGAAAAATATTTTTCTAAATCGAATAGTTGAATAACTCAACACTTTAACAGGGGAATTCTTATTTCTTATTTAGATATTTTAAAGTTGTTTGTTGTCATTTTAAATTTTGGTTTTAGAAATAAATTCATGAACTCCCATGCGTAAAACGGGTTAAAAAAATAAAATTACTAATTACTGCTTTTTTTTACCACTAAAATATTTTTTAAAATCTTAAAGAAACGTTATTAAGTTAAACGTAAAGAAACGTTAAAGAATCTTACGTTATTGTTTGTTGAGAAATAATACTTACAGCTAATGCTGTGATATTTTCTATTAAAGCAAAATAAACAATATTTTTCAACAATAGACACCACTTTTAAACAAATGTAAATTTTGGCACGCAATTTAACCAGAGATAGGAGTGACAAAATGTAGTAAATGTATATTTTTGACGTACCAGAATTTAATTAAATAAATTTTTGTGTATCCTTGAATCATTATTATCGCCCTTCCCACCTAATTATTGCTTTTCTGTCTTTTTTTCCCCCGTTCCTGTACAAACCAAAAATGACAGCAAAATACCTCTAACTTTTGAATACATTTATTATTATATTATTGTTTCCCAAAAAATTTATTGTATGCATATGATATTTTTGAAGTTTTTTCCTCCAATAAACATAACGTAAAAATTGATTTACATTTAATTGGTTTTCGTTATTTTTTTCATATTTCATATGTTGGTAGGACCAGTAGTAATAATGTAAAACCTGCTAAGACGGAATCACAAGTGACCGGGGAAAAGTAAGTTTTAGATAGGTTTTTGTCTTAGCAGTTAAAAACTGTATAGTATTCATTCCGCTAAGACCATGACTTTTTTTCGTTTTAAACAGGATTCCGTTTCAGACAAGTTCTAGTGCCACAGTTTTTGCTGTAATACATTTTGTAGCAATACAAAAAAACTAGCAAAAGGATGAAGGAAGTGTGTGATTTAACGAAGAATAGAAAAAAAGTACTTTTCCCCTCCCCCACACACTTTTTTGTGTGTGTATGTGCACAAAACCCGAACCTGAAAATTCCATTTAAAAATTAAAAGGATGAAAACATTTAAAATGAATCCCAATTTATTTATTACTAAATTAGGTGTAAAATGAAATAATGGTTCTAAAACATTAAAACCATTTTAAGATGTTAAAACTTTCGTCGGAGTCCCGAGCGCTTTCGACCAGAACTACGTATTACCTTAGCTCTACTTATTATTGTGGAGTTCAGAGATTTTGTTATAATGTCTGGATAGCCGATTAAAGAGTTTCACATATAATTTTACCTATGACTTTTAGTGAAAAAACACTAACGATATTTACAAAACTATATAACATGAATGAATTCTGAAAATTTAACATTTTTACACCACCATTCCTCATAATGAGAATATTTACTCGGATGTCACTCAGACCATCCTACTACCATCATAAGAACATTAAAAACACTCCCCTCTCTCTCCCGCCAATCTCGCTTCAATTCACTTCACTTTTGATCTTCTTTGAAACTCATTTCACTTTACTTCAGTTAAATAAAGGTTGGAGAGTTGGTGGCATGACACATTTATTTAATTTTACGGCTATAGAAATGTTTAATTGAGATTTATAAATGATAGTAATTACATTTTGACTCGTACAATTTAATTTAAAAAGAACGAAAAATCATGCGTCAAGCATAGATTATGTAACACTTTCCAACGCTTCCAAAATAATTTTACAAATCATTACCGTTTAATAAGCGGAAAGATAACATCTAAGTAAACAATTTGGAAAACGCAAAACATATTTAAAAACGTAATTTCAGAAATTTCCAACATATACAATATTCGGAAAAATATCCAAATACTTTTATTCAGCTCTATATATGATCTATAGATTTGTATATATACTACATAGGATGCTAAATTTTAGTTCAGTTAGGAAACGCGTAGCACAGTTTAAAATTCTCCTTCTGGAGTTTCTGTCAATAAACGGAAATGTGTTCGCGATCTTTTGTGCTGCCCTGTATATGATCTACAGAGTTTATGCACACCAAGTAATAGACAAAAATTGAGTTAAATTTAAAATCGCGTCCAGCAACTTAAAACGCACTTCTAGGAATTATTGTTAACAGACAGTAGATAATTCTTTTGTGTGTCCCTGTAAATGAACGATGACTGCTATACACACACTATTCTGTAGTAAGCCTCTTGTAATGCACCTTAATGATATATGTAAATTTCAATGCGTTTAAAATAGTGAAACATTATTTAATTAAACCGCAAATGATTTTTCTCCATAGACGTAATGTAACGGAATTCTTTTGACTGTCCTTGTAAAGTAACTATAAGTGCTATGCACACCCTATTCCATATTAAGCTTCTTGTAATGCACCTTAGTGATATATATCAATTACAATGTGTTAGAAATTGTGTAACATCATTAAAATAAACCGCAAATGATTTTTCCCCATAGACCGTCAGGTAACGGAATTCTTTTGAGTGTCCCTGTAAAAAAACTATAAGTGCTACACACTTCAGTTGAAATAGGGAACATGCTATAACGACAATAACATATAAAAATTGCAGGGCAATCCGAGCCTATTTACGGGAGTTAGGGCACGGACAGACGGCCATACGGCCAGACAAACCGATGTCATAAACACTTTTCAACTAGGTTGGAAAGTGTTAAAAATTGGATTAGTAAGTATTTATTCTCAAAAAACTCGAAAGATCTTATAAAAATACAAATACAACACAAAGGTTTGCTACGCAGCTAGTTTAGAATGTAATTAGCATTCTTTTCTCCGGATAATTACAGTACTAATACCTTTTAAAATAGCTAAAACGTTCTTTCTTTTCCAAGAAGTAACATGCCTTTCAATAAAATCGCTCTTCTGACACTAAATCGCCTGTTTAGTTTTCCATCAACTCCATCATTTTTCCTGGCCCTTAACCTTTTATATTCCACCAACTTCGCAAAAATAATTATGTTTCATCGAAAACAAGAATTCGAGGAAGAGAAAAATATACCTTGAGTGGCATTCTAATAGGTCAGCATTTCGTTAAATAAACAAATCGAAAGTCATTTATTTTCTTTCACAATAGACTATAATAAATATCGAGTGTAGTGACCGCCAGTTCTAGTCTTCAAAAGTATCTCAAAGGTATCATTTTTGAAAAAAATTTTAAGAGGCGAAAGAAACACGTAATTTGGCGCTCTAATAAGGGAGAAAGAAATGAAAAATATCTTTTGGCAAAGACTTTTAAAGACATTGACTGAAAAGAACGAAAATTTTGTTTTCTAAAAATTGTTTTTCACGGACGGTGATTGAATGATTCAAGGGGGGGGGGGGACTAGGGTGGTCCAGCTGTATATGTAAAAAAAATAAAGTTTTATATAAATACCAGGCCACCCCTCAAATTTTTAGACTTGTGTACAGTAATATTCTGGTAAAATTTAAACTTCATATTTCAACTGCAAGAGGGTGCTCAATCCCCACGAACTTTATAAGTTAGTGTATTCTATTGTAATATTTCTATATATTTGTTTAAAAAATAAAATCCTCCAAAATTTGTGCATATATATATTTTTTATTTTACAATCTTTGACAAAAGAATAAAACAATATAGAAGTGAAAAATAGAACTGTAAGTATATTTTGCTCTTTAATATTACAAAATAGTGTCTAAAACTGATTTTAGTATCTGATGAATACATTTTCTGTTTGCAATTTTTGCAGCCATTCTTTTCATTTACAATAGTCATCATTATCATTCCATTTATCAGGGGAGAGGCTTAAAAATGATTTCCCTATATTCATACTGCTGTTCTTCTTGTTGCAAAGTCTGTCAATCACACACCATCTTATTTGAAAATCTCAGGTTCATCTCTCACATTATGCTTCTTATTTCGTTTCTGCATTTAGTTCTAGTGCTCTATAATTATCCCTCACAACACCATTCCAAACATCCTTGAATCTTTTAAAGATTGGAATATCTGGAGAACTTGAAGATCCAAAACACAAAGTAAATGTTTTTGCCAAGACCAATTCCATTATATGATGGCGACAAAGCTAACCAGAAAAGTTCACATTGAAGTATTTTTTCAAGTAAAGCACAATTTCCATTTAAATAACCAGTGTTCACGCTTGTTGAGTCGAATCATATTGCTTGAGCCATTTTTGTGACATTCCACTCTTTCAGTAAAATATGTATAGCATTGGCTGCATTTTTTCCAGTTCTAGCAATCAGTTTTGGCACTCCAAGGAGCTTATTAAGACCATCTCCAGATACAAATACTGCTGGTCGATCAACATTTCCACATCCAAAAATTTCAGGCAGGAGTTTGCCATCCCAGTGAATCACTAAAGGGAAATCTGGTCTGAATTCACCTTTTATTGATTCTGCATACTCCTTCCAGGCTTTTTTACGTGTTCGTCGGATAGTACTTCTTGAAACTGAAAGGCAAGACGGATTGTGACCAAGAGCTGTTGCGAGTGGAACAATTAGACGAACTGCTTCACGATCAGATATTTTATTTCTGTCTAAAGCACTGGTAACATGAGGAGTAAAAAGTTCTTTTTTAGACACTATCTGTGTGTGTTCTTCCAATTTCAAAAGCTGACACTTCATCTTTAACTGTGATGGAATAAATTCATCGTCTGATTTAAAATCAGAAGTTCCAGAGTTTTCCGTTTCACTAATTAGACAAATATCAAATGAGCAGACAGCAGCTGAGGGTAAAGAGGCTCTAATGCATCGTTCTTCCTCCTCTTTTTGTCTCTAAAGAGAACGCTTACACTTTTTCTTTAGCTCTTTCTCTTCTAAACCCATGTAGATCTTATGACTGGTTCTTTGATCCTGAAGAAATTCATAATCTTCTTTAATTCTTATTATTTTCATAGCATTGGCTTGAGCAATATAAAAAAGAATGTCTAAATCTTCAAGAAATCTATCCACTTGTTGTTGTTGGGCTGTAGAAGAACGTCTTTTATTTTTCTTTAACAAGAGCCAATGAGAATGAATGTTTTCAAGCTTTTCAATTATATCTTTCTTTAGTTTTGTAGGAATTGCAGATTTCTGCCATAGCTGCATTAGTTCTTCAACTGTTAAAGGGCTAGCAGATCGTACCAATTTTGATTCTTTCAAATGATAATGAAAGCGCTGAAGTACTTGTCTTGTCGTAGCTAATTATTTCAATGTAGTCAATGGATCTATTGCTCTTAGACCAATCAGAAAAATTTCATTACTAAGGCGAGTTGAAACTGAAGCCATCACAAATTTTTAGCTATAAAATTTCTTTAAGCAGAAAAGAATGGCTATATTTCATAAAATTAAAATTATTGATCAATTCACAAATTTTGTGATTATTTTATTTCGTATTAGGTTTAGTGTTTGTCTTATTAATTGTAACATAAATAATGTTAGCATCACATAACACAGTAGATTAATATTCAATATAAAAATGTAACATAAATATAAGACTTGTTACTTATTTGAAAACAAAAATTCCTACAATAAATAATTAAATCCATTTTAAATATTACTTTCCTTTGTTACCTTTCACTTAGAAATAGCCATGTGCAAAATGTAAACAACTATGGAAGAGATGTTTGTTGCTAGAAAATATATAAGATAATTATTTAAAAAAAAATTACCATGAAAATTAAATGTTTCACTTAAAAAATGTTTTCAATTGGTAGTAAAATGCGTTGGTAGAATTCTAGTTTTGGTTTAGTGTTGCCGTTAAATTCCTTTTATATTTATGTAAGTAAATAATTATCAGAAAAAAAATTACATACAATAAAATATTTTAGAAATATTTAAATATATATATAATACAACAAAATAAATTTCTACTAAAAATTTCTGAGAAAAATTAAATAAGTCTCAAGTGTAAAATATCTGTTGCATTTCCTATACTCCTGCTAATGTTAAATTGTTGGTGGTCATTGAACACTCTCTTAGAATTTGAGTAGAAAGCTAAAAATTTACCAGCATTATATTATTGATGAGTCTAAAAAAAGTAGGGGGTGGCCCGGACTCTAGCTCAAAAAAAGTTTTTTTGGACCACCCTAGGGGGGACCCCTTTACAAAGTCCTTAGTTTTTTGTTTTTTAGTGTAATTATTCTAAGTCACTCACGAAGAATAAATATTACTATTTCTTTCTTCAAAATCATTAGATAAAAAGATAATTTAGTTTATTTAACTTGGAAATTCAAAGAAGAAAATGGCCCTCTTTGCCGGCGCCTTTGTACAGTGGTATCTCGCATTCCGTTTCAAAAAAAAATTACAGGTGTTTCAGGCAGGGTTGTATTGTAGTGGGTACCTGCCCGGGCTGGGGTTTTTACAACCATAAGGGTTGTAGTGGGTAGCTACCCGGGCTGGGTTTTTTTTTAAACGGGTTTTTTACAACCTGGTTTCAGGATACCCACAGATGGTTTATTCAGCCTAGGAGCTTTGTTTGGATAACTATCGTATATTTAAAAATAGGATAGAAAGAAATCGGTGTTGAATTCAGATTATTTTTCCAGATTTCAGATTTCTCCTCCAGTAGGGTTTTCAGCAGCTCCGGAGGTGGAGGTGGAGGCTCCAGGGAGGGATTGCTAATAGCGTAAATCAGTATAAAATCCCAAATGTACCCGGGGGGGGGGGCTGTCTTGCCATCCTCTGAATTCATCATTTAAACCTGAGTATCCATTCAAAAGTTACGCGTGAACATTACATTAAACAGGGACGAAAAATCATGCGCCAAGCATGGATTATGAAACACTTTCCAACACAGCCAGAAAAATGTAACGAAAATTCACCGTTAAATAACGTGAAAGATGATGTCTAAGTAAACAATTTGAAAACACAATTTCAGGAATTACCATAAATATGCGGGAAGATATCTGAATTCTTCTGTGCAGCCCTGTATATTGCACGAGATCTTTTGTGCTGCTCTGTACATCATCTATAGAATTTAGGAACACCGATAAAAAATTAATTTAATTTAAAAACGCTTAGCACGACTTAAAACGTACTTCCAGAAATTATTGTTCTCAGACAGTACTATAACCGAATTCTTTTGTGTGTCCCTGTAAATGAAAGATGAATGCCATGCACAACCTATTCTATAGTAAGCCTCTTGTAGTGCACTTCAGTGATATGTGTATATCAATTTCAATATGTTAAATAGTGCAACATCCTTAAAATACGCTGCAAACGATTTTTCACACAGACCGTAATGTAACGGAATTCCCTTCAGTGTCTCTGTAAATGAAGTATAAACGCCACATACTTCATTTTCAATACCGGGCATGCCGTAGTAAGCCTCATTAACATATATCAATTTCATGCCATTCTGACTATATTTTCGCGAGTTAGAGCACGGACTGGCGACAGACAGCCTGACAAACCGAATTCATAAACACTGTTTAACTATGTTGGAAAGTGTTAAAAATAATATTAAAAGTATGACATCCCTTATTTGAAATCTTTTAATGAATATTAACCACTTATACACGATTAGATTTATTATGAATCCGAATTCAATCCTTCCAAATTATCTCGTACTGTTACTGTGACAATTAAGTGACTTTTTATTTAAAATTAATTATTTACTTATTTTTATTTTATCCTCCACCCCCCCCCCCTTCCCAATTAAAACATTTTTATAGGTAATGTGCTAAAATTTCGCAAAAACTAAAATTATGGAGTAAAAACAGAGTTAAAACAGACAATGTCTCAAAAAGCAAAAAAAAAAAAAAATCATGCGTCAAGTATAGATTATGTAACACTTTCCAACACTTCCAAAATAATTTAAAATATCTTTATCGTTTAATAAGGTGAAAGAGGATATCTAAGTAAACAATTTGGAAAACGCATAACCTATTTAAAAACCTAATTTCAGGAATTATCAACACTATTCGGAAAAATATACGAACTCTTTTGTGCACCCCTGTATATTATTTATAGATTTGTATATATGCAACATAGAATGCTAAATTTTAGTTGAGCTAGGAAATGTGTAGCACAATTTAAAATTCCCCTTCTGGAATTTCCGTCAATAAACGGAAATGCACACGAAAACTTTTGTGCTGCCCTGTAGCCTGTATATTATCTGTAGAATTTATATATACCAATAGACAAAAAAGGAGTTAAATTTAAAAATGCGTTCAGCAACTGAAAAAGCACTTCCAGTAATTGTTAACAGACAGTACCAATTTTTTGTGTGTCCCTATAAATGAACGATGAATGCTGTAGACACAGTATTATATAGTAATCCTCTTTTAATGCACCTTAGTGACATATGTAAATTTCAATATGTTTGAAATATTGAAACATTGTTAAAATAAACCGCAAGCGATTTTTCTCTAATAGACCGTAATGTAACGGAATTCTTTTGCGTGTCTCTGTAAAAAAAACTATTAGTGCTATACACTTCATTTTCAACTGAACATGACATATTAAACATCAATAACAAATTACAATTGCATGACAATCCGGATATATTTACGTGAGTTAGAGCACGGACAAACAGACAGACAAATCGAATTCGTAACTTTTATGAATAATAAACACTTTTGAACTATATGTTGTAAAGTGTTGAAAAAGAAAGAAAGAAAGAAAAAATCAGAATTCTTCAATAGATTTATCAGTACACCAGTCGCACATTTTTACTCAGATACGAGTCAAATGTAGTGGTTTTGTTCATCTTCCATCCCCTCCCCACCCCCTCTCCTTTCTTCTTTTCCAATTTTAAAACATCCGTTCTCGAATCCAAAACAAGGAAAAACTTATCCGACAATTTAAATTCCTATATTGCCGTCACTGCGGTTTAAATTACAGGTGAGTATGTATGAGATAGAGGTAAAACAATCCATTAATAAATAATTACAAAAGCACTTTCGTTCGCTCAAACAAAAACAAAAAAAATAATAATAGGATGTCATCAGTATTCAGCTTATAACAAACAAATGTGCTTTTAAATAATAGGATTGTTTCGGCTTCTGACTGACCAAGAGAATGCCCAACTTTCACAAGAAAAACGTTACTTGCGAATAAAATTACCTGTTTAACTTTTAGAGGCTAACAATGCAGTAACAAAAAAACTTTTATTAACATAGCATGCAAGAAAATACAGAAAGAAAACTTTTCCCTTCAGTAAAACTTTCGAAAACTGAATATCTTTAGAGCGGAAAACAATCCATTTTAGACAAGTTTCCGTCTGAACAGGACACACACTAGAGTCCTGCATCGGGTTGGTTTGACCGCACCCGACCCGCGGGTCGCGTTGGAGCTATATGTTTTTCGTTGCGGATAGGGTTCGGTCGATTTTTTGACGGATATTCGCAGTAGTTAAGGATGGCCTTCTATCTATTTAAATTTCACTCAATATAAATAAAGGTAAGAAAGATTCGCTTACCTGTTTTCATCGTCGGATCCACCTAGGGCATATTCACATGAATCCACTGGGCGACACTAGTTAACAAAATGAAGAAAATTATATGTTATTATCTGAGAGATCTGTGGTTGTATTTCATTTTGAGAAGGATTCCATTTATGAAACTTGGAATAGAGTTTTAATTTTTCTTGGTTATATGTGTTATATAGATACAGAAAAATAATAAGCGGGGAACAGAACGGCCCGCATTTTCAGATAACATGTCAGAAGAGCAACAGATGGAATGAGCAAAGAGAGTACATATACATTAATAGCCGCAGACAAGTGAGAGAATCACTTATGCAGCAAAACCGTTTGCTAATGTCAGGAAAGAAAAGTCAAAAGTAGGAACGTTTAATATAAGTAGGAACATTTTTCGTATCATTGTTTATACTGCACAACAGGGTCCACTTCTACCTTTTTAGCTGCGGGTCGGGTTCGGGTTTTATTTTGACTCTTTCGGGTGATTTTTTCAAAAGAATGTCCAAAATATTTTTTCAGGTTAAAAAACCTATATGCAATAAAACCTTCATAACGGACATTCCCGAGAACACTTTTTTGATTCCTAACACTTATATATTTGTACGCTTATACTTCTGAATAGTGAACACCTTTCAATCTATACATACGTAAAATGTGTATGTGTGCATAAACTATCATAATTGCGATACATGTGTTTCTGTGTGTATCGAAAACGAATTTTTGATAATATATTTCATATTCCGAGAGAAAAAAAAAATGGTTCTTAACTGTATCCTTAAAGAAATAATAATCTATGATCTCATTTCTTATATTATATACATTTTATTTCTCATTCAGAAAATTGAATATATACTCATTCAGTCATTCATATTCAAATACGTATTTATTTTCATCTAAAACATAGTTCTGCTCAAACATTTTGGGAAAATCCCAACAATCCGACATGCAAAAAAACCCAAATCTGACCTGCAAGAATTATTCTAGAGTGAACCCGTTCCACACAAAGAAAATTAGAGTTACACCGAGCTGAAAAAATAAAATGAGGCACAACCCGACCCGATGCAGGACTCTATTCAACGATCCGGAGGTGTCCGTTATTGAGAGGTTTTACTATATTTGAATATTAAAGAATATAGATTATGTTCATTTTTCTATATAAAAGATAAAATTGGTATAGACATAAAATTGTAACTAATTTTTCATTCATGCATTAAAACATGATTTACTTTCGTTTCATTTCGGGTTCGGGTCGGTTGTGGGTTGAAATATGTCGGGTTACGAGTCAGAGAAATTTTTTTTGTCTGGTTCGGGTCGACTTCAAATAGAATTTTCGGGATCGGGTCGGGTGCAACCTGACCCGTGCAGGACTCTTAATTCAGAAAACAAAAGAAGTACGAGACAGGCACTGAAAGTGATTCGAATGATTTTGAGATTTCTTTAGTTGAAACACCTCCTGCTACATTTATTCTATACCACGGTATTTGAAGGAAACGAATGCAGAAAGAATTTACTCGCAGCTTAGAAACAGCTGTTACTTTTTTCTTTACTTCTTTATATTTTATTTCCTTCCTTTGCCTGTTTGCCTATCTTTCACCTTTAACCTCGACCTTACCTCTGATCTTTTGGCCTCTTTAACTGGGCTGCTTCCATGTATGATATAATTTTAGTGCCCCCTCCTCCCCTTTCTCCCGTCTTTCGGTTTGGCCTTCCTTGTGTTTATGCTTTTGTTTTTCTTTTTTACCTGCTTCGTCGGCTTTTTAAATGATGGCTGGGATCAGAAGGTGAAGGAGGGATACGCCTCAACTTCTACACCATTCGGATATATTAATCGAATGATTGAGGTTGCTCGCTCGTAAGTGTAGAGGGGGAGGGGGTGCATTATTTCCGCTCTATATTATCATGTGTTGTGGAACTATTCGTTTTAGCGTAAAGAATGTTCTGTATTTCAACATGCACTATTTTAGAAATAGTAAATATTTCTTTTTTAACACTACTCCATAAATTTTCAAAGGAAAAAAAAATCGGATTTTTTATTGTTTTCTTTTAATTTTAATAAAAACTGTTTTACCCCTAAACATGATAAACTCTTCCCCTTAACTATGTCCGAACTTTTGGGTTTTAATTAAAAAAGTGTAAAAATCAATAAAATTTAGAACAAAAAAACTTTCATTTCAAATTTCTCGAAATTAAATTTTTGTTACACACCCTTTTTTGGTGCGTTTGTAATCGTAATTATATAAATACGTAGCACCTGTTAGTCGTCATCTGGTCCATCCGCATATAACACCGCAGAGTGTTTGAAATTTAATATATAGAGTCATTGCACAATTTTGTCAAGTCATTTCAAATTTTATGAAAATCGAATCAAAACTTAAAAAGATATTAATAAAAGTTTTCTTCATTCTATATAATAAAAGCGCAAGTCACGTGACTTAGGAAATCAAATACGGGCTAACCACTTCTTTTTTCCTATGCCAGGCGGCCATTTTTATTCAAAATAATTTATTCGAATAAAATTGCATAAAAGCTACATTTTTAAAAAGATCGTTCAAAAGAATTGTTTGTTTGAGAGATGAGTTACATAAAAAAATGTATAGCTTCTGAGATAACTTCAGTTGAAATTAGGTTGACAGCCCAATATCTCAATCCATTAAAGTAAATAAACTCAAGGAATTCGTTCATCGTGAGTCATAGAAATATTAAATCATGAAGGTAATCATTCGCAAAGCAAGATCTCCATGGTGAATTTTGCAGCGCTGTCTGGTGTCGGAAAAAAAATTTCCCATCTGTAAACTTAGCATACGTAATAAGAGAAAAGGCATGATAATTTCGCTCATAACAGACGATATACTACATTTCACTGAAATAATAACGATGATTTTTTTACATTGCAAAACTAGTCATAGTACGAACGCACTTTATTTGTCACGTTTAACGTACAATTTCCAACCTTGTTTGCCACTCGTATCTTCAATTGTCTCATATGCTAAAGTCTTAATTTTTAGCATAATTTTACAGATTTTTCTTTTTACTCTACAATTTTGGGGAAATAAACACAACTTTTGACATACTATTTTTAAGAAAAATAAGGTAAACTTTTAATTTTTTTTTTTTTTTTTTTTTTTCGAAAACAAAAAGGGTATGTTTCGCCTTATAGGCGACAACGCATTGAAGAAACTTCATTTTCAATGACATCGATAATAATTTTTTTTTTTTCTCTCATTTTCTGGATTTGAATAACAACCCTTGGGAAGAAAAAATAAAATTAAACCTGTTTTATAAATTCGGAAATACCACAGAGAATTTAGCTGAATATTTATTTTTAAATTCATGTACGTTGGCCTTTTTTCCTTTTTTAATGGTCAGCAAATATGCCATTCACCTTCCTTTAAAAGCAGGCTTCAAACGCAGCAGTTATATAATTAAATTTTGATTGCGAACGATTTTTTTTAAATTTTTTTTTTCATTTTTCTCATAAGATAAATAACAGGGGAAACTGTATTTGAAATGAATTCGGCTTCTTTTTACCTTCTCCTGAAATGCAATTGTTCGGCGTCATTTCAGGTGTGGTTTCGGAGGTTCATTTTGAACTGGTCCCGCCCATTTCTGAACGGTTTTGACTTAAAGTTGAATATTATTTTATTTTTCTCACGGATTGAGCAAAAGCTATTTTTAGGGCGTTTTATAAATGTCAGCGTTTTCAAGATTTTTATTTATATTATTGTAGCTACAAATTAAATATTCCATAATTTGTATTTTTAATCGAATATAATCAGTTGATTTAAATCAACGAACCCTGATCAGCAGTAAGTTGACTATTTTGAAAATATCGGATATACATAAAAAATGTTGGATATTTTTTTATGATATTTATGAACTCGCGGTATCATACGCGCGAGTTAAAAAATATGCATTTTGAGAAAAATTTCAACTTATCGATCAAAAAAAAAAAAAAAAAAAAAAAAAAAAAAAAATCATTGATTTAAATCAGTTTTATTTTTTTTATTTCAAATTTAGGTCAAGTCATTTTTTTAACAAATATTATGTTTTGCTAAAAATACATTGCAAATTTAAGGAGTGGAAGGGACTGAAAACTCCAAATTTTTGAATTTTATTTTGTTTAAATCAAGTATCACACTTTAAATTCTAAATAAAAAATAGAGAATCTCAGCTGAAAAATGTTAAAAGGTAATTGCATATATATTTATCTATTAGAAAATATTTTAAAATTAAAAAATATATATATAAAAATCCATTCTTTAATTAAAAATTAAAAAATAAAATCACAACCCTGCTGCTGATTATAAATACTTTCAAATTTAATATAAATTAGAAATTAAAACATATTGCACTTAACATGAAAACTTAATACAATAATATTCTGAATGCCTCCCCCCCCCCTTTTTTTTTTCTTTCAATTAAAACAAAATTGAAAATCAACTAATTGAAAACAGAAACAATTTTCTGAAAAGTTAATTTGCTTCATACACTCATAAAAAAAAAAAAAACTATAGGATTCAATATCAAGTATCAAGAAAATTTTATGTTTTATACAGCACAATTTTAAATACAAAATAGTTTTTTTTTTTTTTTTTTTTTGTAATTGAAAATTTTAAACATAAATGTAGCAAGGTTGTCTGTTTTTATATTCTCTAACCTGTTGTGTAGTTTAAACTGAACTAAATCAAATCAAAACCAGAAAAGATCCTTTTTCTAATGCAGCTGTAATAACTAATTATTTGAATTAGCCAGTGTATCTTCCAATAGTTGTTCTAAGTTAATATTGTCCCACATAATTATTGGTTCTACATTTAAAAAGTCAGCTCCAATGGTAAAGTTTTGAAAAATATAATTTTTCCTTATTTGGCTAAAAAAAAATCATCGCCAGATTCTGAAGTCCTTTGTCTACGACACAGCCAGTAGCAGTTGAAAAATTCCTTTAAAATTGTTTTGATTGAAAATGTGAAAAATATAATGTACTGTAATATTTTGAAAATAATATCAAATATATGAATATAAATATCGGATATATATCACGATATATATATCGCGATATATATCCATTGGTATAATCACCGAAGCCTAATAACAACTTATCGATACTTTACAGGTTAGTGTTAATGTAACCTTTACAGGTTATTTATTTTTCACGTATTAAGGGTGTTTTCAAATCCAAAGAGGCTACTTTCAGACGCATTTTGTAATTAATTTTTGTTCGGAAAGTCATGAAATTGGCAGGTGTTCTTATTCAGAAACTATGTAATCGAAAGTCGTTTTCCATTTTTTGGTAAACGGAAAAGGTCTTTCAGAAAATATTGTCAAAGTCGGCGTTTTGAATCGAATTTCCGGACGTGAGAGCGAGAAAAGAGATTAAAACGGGTTGTCACGTGACACGAATCGTTTATAACTTGATAAATAATTAATTTATTAAAACTTATTTCGATTCCAAATCACTTCCATAGTCAGGCTTACTAATTTTATGCGTTTGCGTTTAAAAATGCGTCAGAAAGTTTCGCGTTGTTGAGCCGGTCATTTCAGAGAAAAAAAAAATATTAGCTTTTAATGCAATTACGCATGTTTTCAAAAAGTAAATGGCGTTGTTTCCATGTACTGTAATAACGCATTGAAAATTGATTTTCTGTTATTTAAATGATTTTGCATCCCCAGGATTTAAATACGAAGCCTGGAGAGAAACAAAAAAAAAAAAAAAAAAAAAAAAAACATATATTGTGATTTTATAATGTCTCTGATAGACAGATAGATAAATAGATATTTATACTGTCCCTGTCTCTTCCTTTAATTTTCACACATGTGATTTCATTTTAAATAAATAAATATATGTTACGGTCAAAAAGATTAATCCGGTCATTATTAATAATAACCGGCTATTATTAATAATGACCGGATTAATCATATTAGATTAGATAGATAGATTTTTATACAATCTCCGTCTCTTTTTGATTTTCACGCATGTGATTTCATTTTATATATATAAACCTGTTTCAGAAAATGTCTACTACGTAATGTAATTCGGAAATCGCACAGAATTTTTCTCTCGATATTTATTTATATTTTAATTTATGTACAGTGGCCTTTCTTTTCTTTTAATGGTATGTGCCATTGACCTACCTTCCCTTAAAAAACAGACTTCGAAAGCAGCAATTTAGATAATTAAACTTTCATTGCGAAAGAAAAATGAATAAACAAATATTAACTTTCATCTCTTTTATAAAGTAAAAAAACGGTGGAATCGTTTTTGAAATAAATTCAAAACTGCAAATCCGCCTTCTTTTTCTCTTGTTTTTATGAAAAGATGTAGAGAGATCATTAAATGCTACTATTCAGGATTTTTTCAGGTGTGGTTCTTCAGAAATCCATTTTGAATTTCGTTTTCAACCTGTCCGCCCAGGTTTCTACGATTTTGACCTTAAAGTTGAATTTAAAACGCATAAAAATTTACTGTGCATTTCTTGTTTTTTTTTTTTTCTTTTTTAGCCTGAACTTGCATTTAAAGCGCATAACAATTGAGATAGCTCGATCTAACTGGAACCCACCTCGGGTTAGGTTGGTCTTCTTATTATTATTTACTCGTTTATTTTTTTCTGCAGTTTGAGTACACAGAAAAAAATAAAACCCAATTTGGGTCGAAATATTCTTAGGTATCTGCCCAAGTTGGGCCATGCCTGTTTTGGTTACCACTGTGTATCCATTTTGGGCATTGTTAAATACCCATTTAAAAAAAAAAAAAAAAAAAAAAAAAAAATTGTAAATGGGGTATTTTATTTAACAGTGCCCAAAATGGATACACAGTGGTAACCAAAACAGGCATGGCCCAACTTGGGCAGATACCTAAGAATATTTCGACCCAAATTGGGTTTTATTTTTTTCTGTGTATGCTGCAAAAACACAGAAAACAAAAACAGAGATGTTATGTAAATTTACACTAGTTCTCGGTTAAAGCATTCGATAAATATTCTCCATCATTTATTTAGAAATATTATTTAGAAGAGGACGGGGGACAGGAGGTGTTAATTCATTCCAATTTGCAGCCATGGTACAGCAAATAGCAGTTTTCGATATATTGAGAATTTTTGTAACAATAAATTTCTCGTGTATTTTTTGAAAAATGTTCGCTTCTATTGTAATGCGCCGTACGGATAGATGAAATGCCCTACATATTTGTATCTCAAAGTATTCAAAACTTTGCATTCACTCATTCATGTTTTTTTTAATTAAGAACAACTTTAATGTGAAAGTAAAATAATTTAGAATCAAATCCTCAATGAGTTTCCATAAAACTAATGTGGTGATAGAAATCAACCAAGTTTAGAAAAATAAAAATTAAAAGTTTATATATATACATAAAAAAAAAATCTCAAAATAGAAATAGCTTCAAAAGCCTCGCATGAGAAAAGCATACAATTCAGAATGAAACGAGGGCATTTTAAAAGTTCATATCAATTATTTGCGTACAGATAGATGAAATGTCTTACATATTTATGTCTTATGAAATAATCACTACTTCATATTATTTAATTAAGAAAATCTTTAATATAAAAATGAAATAGGAAGGTTTAGAATTAAATCTATCAACGAGTTTCCGTAAAACTAGTGTGGTAGAAATCAACCAAGCCTGGCAAAATAAAAGTGAAAATTTATTATAAAAAAAAATCCTTATCAAAATAGAAATAGCTATAAAAGTCTTTAGATAATTAAGATGTTGAGATATAATTATTTAGATTTAATTTAGATAATTAAACTTTCATTGCGAAAGAAAAATAAATAAACATAATATAAAACCTTTTCATCTCTTCTATAAAGTAAAAACGTATTGTAACCGGTAACGATTTCGGATAGGTATAAATATGGCAAAAAGACTTAACTACGTATACGCTTAAACGTATATAAACGTATATTCGCGAGCACTATTTTATATATATATAAACCTGTTTCAGAAAATGTTTATTGCGTAATGTAACACGTCAGAAAAGGCATGCAATTTAGGATGAAACGAGAGCATTTTAAAAGCTCATATCAACTATTTGCGTACGGATACATGAAATGTCTTAGGCATTTGTGTCTCAAAGTATTCACTACTTTGTATTCAGTTATTTATATTTTTTTAATTAAGAACTACTTTAATGTGAAAGTAAAATAGGAAAGTTTAGACTCAAATCTATCAATGAGTATCCTTAAAACTAGTGTGGTAGAAGTCAACCAAGTTTGGGAAAATAAAAATGAAAGTTTATTTTTAAAAAAAAATCCTTATCAAAATAGAAATAGCTATAAAAACTTCGCATGAGAAAAGCACACAATTCGGAATCAAACGAAGGCATTTTAAAAGCTCATATCAGTGTCTTACATATTTATGTCTCAAAGTATTCATTCATTCATATATATATATACGTATATATATTTAAATTAAGACCAACTTTAATGTGAAAGTAAAATAGGAAAGTTTAGAGTCTAAACTTTAGACTCAAATCTATCAATGAGTGCCCATAAAACTAGTGTGGTAGAAATCAACCAAGTTTGGAAAAATGAAAGTTTATATAAAAAAAAAATAAAAAAAATCCCTATCAAAATAGAAATAGCTACAAAAGCCTCGCGTGAGAAAGGCATACAATTCAGAATGAAGAGAGAGCATTTTAAAAGCTCTGCTGACGTTCACTAGAGCATGCAGGCACTACAGTCATTCATGATCACATATTACGATGTGCGGCATCTGTTAGGTGATTTTATTTTAGATCTAGAGGTTCGTTTTTCGCAGCCCATGACAGCATTATCGCAAAAAGGGTGCGCGCATCAGTGGTTGTAATGCCATCGTTCAATTTCAATGTGTGATACCATTTTTCTTTTTCTTTTTTAATTTTTATTCTTTCTACCGTTGTTAAAAGTGCCCGCTGGTTATATGAAATAAGGTTATTGTATTTTTTTTTTTTTTTTTTTTTTTTTTTTTTTTTTTTTTTAATCTCCAGCGTTCTTTCACTGTGCCTGGTCATTTAACATTATTTATTTTCAAATATGGTTTTATTCTGTTTTGGGGAACGTTACGGATTGAATGGTTCGCCGCCTCTGTCATGTGAAAGAATTTATAGTGTATTTAGGCATAATTAGATGAGTTGTAAAATTTATATTCTTATACTGTTTACCAAAAAAAAAAAAAAAAAAAAAAAAACTACATAAGTGGTTAGTGAGATGAAAATACATCATTAATTCTATGATAAATCATGCCAATGATTATACCAATTTAGATTTAATTTATCACTAATAAATAATTCGCGAAAGGCCGGATTATGTTCTAGCATTGAGTAGTAGTCAAGCATGTATTTTTCTTTCTCTCCTGCTCTTTTTTTTTTTTTTTTTTTTTTTTTTTTTAACCATTGGGAAAATGGTTGTTGTTTTCGGTCGAGAATGGACCTCTTGGCATCGTCACTTTATTGTTTTAAGCGTTTTTAACGAAATTCTGTAACTTTAGAAGAATTTTTCTTTGAATGGGCAATAGAAATACATAAAATCGTTACAAAAATGTTAAAGTTAGAAAAAGGATAGATGCAAATTATCAGATATGAAAAAAAGCCGAATTCAAAAATGGACGTCGGATGAGAAATCGTCTTATAAAGCAAAAAACGTGGTCTTCAACTTTAATTTACTCAAAATACCTTTAGCTCAGACATCAATCTAAACAACAGTTAAAAGTTATTGTAGGAAGGACCCGACAAAATATTAAGGTATATCGGTTAGCACTTTCCCTTTATTTGCACGACTTAATGTTACTTAATAGCGTTCAGTTGCTTCTCTTATCAACTTACTTGTTTAAACAATTCTTCCAGATAGTATGTTAAATATTATTATGTATCGCGCAACGTTTATCGTTTGCTGGTTCATCTGCGACATCGACATGCGATGATGGAAAGGCGCATTGCTTACAATCGAATGACGAATGCATTCAACGCTGTCAGGGGTGCGATGGAGAGAGTGATTGTGTAGTAGATGGTTCAGACGAATATTTTTCTGAGGGCAGAGAATACCAGGATCTCTTCAACTGTAGCAATGGAAAATGCGTTTATCTGTAGATGGTTCCGACGAATATTTTTGAGAGGGCAGAGAACGCCAGGATCTCTTCAACTGTAGCAATGGAAAATGTGTTTATTTGTAGCTGTATGCAACGGTTATGATAACTGCGGCGATGGTTCAGACGAAATGTGTTTACATAGTTGTTCGTCGTTGTTAAATACTTTGATGCAGCTTTCGGAATATTTTCCCAATAGTTGTTGTAATTTGTTAATTCTTATTGAACGTTACTTATTTTTCAATGTAGGCGCAATCTGTTGTGTTGAACATTGCAAAATGATTACTTCACTCACTCACCTTTCTAAAATCCGGCAACCCTGGTTTGTGAGTGATGAAAATACTTTAAATTACAGGAAAGAGTAGGAATTCCACCCTTTTTAAAGCAATTTTGGACATTCTCCAGATTGATGCAAAAGTTCAAAGAAAATATTGGAAGCATATAAGAGGGGGGAGGGGTGAGGAGTCTAGAAATTTAATAATCGGACATTTTGGAATCTCAAATCCTTGGATTTTTTTTTTCTGTATTGTTGTGCAAAAGAGCCATCAAATCAAACGTGAGCTTATATTATAAGCATTTGAAAGTCGTGTAAATGAAGTTTAAAGTGTCTTTCCATCGTGAAAATTTTTGACTGTAAAAGGGAAAGGAAGTTTCCACAATAGAATCTCAAATCCTTGGAGTTTATTTCTGAATTGCTGTGCAAAAGAGCCATCAAATCAAACGTGAGCTTATATTATAAGCATTTGAAAGTCATGTAAATGAAGTGTAAAGTGTCTTCCCATAGTGAAAATATTTTTTAACTTTAAAAGGGAAAGGAAATTTCCACAATGGAATCTCAAATCCTTGGAGTTATTTCGGAATGGCTGTGCAAAAGTAGCCATCATATCAAATGTGAGCTTATATTATAAACATTTGAAAGCAGGGTTCGTAAATATCATGATATTTTCGAAAATATCAAAAATATCCGATATTTTGATATATATCCGATATTTTCGATATATATCCGATATTTTCAAAATAGTCAACTTACTGCTGATAATAAATATTTTCAAGCATAATATAGATTAGAAAGTAAAATATATTGCACTTAACAGGAAAACTTAAACTATATACTAAAACTTTTTTTTTTCTTTTCTTTTCTTTTTTTTTTTTTTCACTTTGAACAAAATTGAAGATCTAACTAATCAACAAAACAGAAATAATTTGCTTTATACACTTATTAAAAGAAAAATAATAAAATAAAATAAGATTGAGTATCAACTATCAAGAAATCAGAAATTTATAAAACAAAAAATTAAATTCAAAATAGTTTTTTTTAATTGAAAAATTTAAACAAATGTCAGCTTTTTTTTTTAATTCCCTAACATGTTGTACAATTTAAGCTCAACAAAACCAGAAATTGATTCTTTTCTAATGAAGCTGTATAGAACTGATTATCTAAATTAGACAGTTTATCTTTCTATATCTGCCCTGAATTAGTTATGCCCTACATAATTATTAGTCCCGTATAATTTACATTTAAAAATAAAAACTTTAAACAAAGCTTGGATAAGATTTTTGTTTCTTTTCTTTAGCTAGAATGGAACAGTCAATATCAGTTGAAAATTTCATTTACACTTGTTTTGACTTAAAATATCAAAAATATTTTGCAAAGTGATATTTTGAAAATAAATATCAAATATTGAAAATAACAAACTTCTTGATATTTTGAAAATAAATATCAAATAATATGAAAGTATCAAAAATCTTGATATTTTGAAAATAAATATCGGATATATATCATGATAGATATCATGATATATATCCTTTGATATATATACAAACGAACCCTGTTTGAAAGTCATATAAATGAAGTTTAAAGTGTCTTTCCATAGTGAAATTTTTTTTTTACTTTAAAAGGGAAAGGAAATTTCCATAAATGGAATCTCAAATCCTTGGAGTTTATTTCTGAATTGCTGTGCGAAAGAGCCATCAAATCAAACGTGAGCTTATATTATAAACATTTGAAAGTCATGTAAATGAAGTTTAAAGTGTCTTTCCGTAGTGAAAATTTTTTTTAACTTTAAAAGGGAAGGGAAATTTTCATAAATGGAATCTCAAATCCTTGGAGTTTATTTCGGAATTGCTGTGCAAAAGAGCCATCAAATCAAACGTGAGCTTATATTATAAACATTTGAAAGTCATGTAAATGAAGTTTAAAGTGTCTTCCCATAGTGAAAATATTTTTTAACTTTAAAAGGGAAAGGAAATTTCCACAATGGAATCTCAAATCCTTGGAGTTTATTTCGGAATTGCTGTGCAAAAGAGCCATCAAATCAAACGTGAGCTTATATTATAAACATTTGAAAGTCATGTAAATGAAGTTTAAAGTGTCTTCCCATAGTGAAAATATTTTTTAACTTTAAAAGGGAAAGGAAATTTCCACAATGGAATCTCAAATCCTTGGAGTTTATTTCTGAATTGCTGTGCAAAAGAGCCATCAAATCAAACGTGAGCTTATATTATAAACATTTGAAAGTCATGTAAATGAAGTTTAAAGTGTCTTCCCATAGTGAAAATATTTTTTAACTTTAAAAGGGAAAGGAAATTTCCACAATGGAATCTCAAATCCTTGGAGTTTATTTCGGAATTGCTGTGCAAAAGAGCCATCAAATCAAACGTGAGCTTATATTATAAACATTTGAAAGTCATGTAAATGAAGTTTAAAGTGTCTTCCCATAGTGAAAATATTTTTTAACTTTAAAAGGGAAAGGAAATTTCCACAATGGAATCTCAAATCCTTGGAGTTTATTTCGGAATTGCTGTGCAAAAGAGCCATCAAATCAAACGTGAGCTTATATTATAAACATTTGAAAGTCATGTAAATGAAGTTTAAAGTGTCTTCCCATAGTGAAAATATTTTTTAACTTTAAAAGGGAAAGGAAATTTCCATAATGGAATCTCAAATCCTTGGAGTTTATTTCTGAATTGCTGTGCAAAAGAGCCATCAAATCAAACGTGAGCTTATATTATAAACATTTGAAAGTCATGTAAATGAAGTTTAAAGTGTCTTCCCATAGTGAAAATATTTTTTAACTTTAAAAGGGAAAGGAAATTTCCACAATGGAATCTCAAATCCTTGGAGTTTATTTCGGAATTGCTGTGCAAAAGAGCCATCAAATCAAACGTGAGCTTATATTATAAACATTTGAAAGTCATGTAAATGAAGTTTAAAGTGTCTTCCCATAGTGAAAATATTTTTTAACTTTAAAAGGGAAAGGAAATTTCCACAATGGAATCTCAAATCCTTGGAGTTTATTTCTGAATTGCTGTGCAAAAGAGCCATCAAATCAAACGTGAGCTTATATTATAAACATTTGAAAGTCATGTAAATGAAGTTTAAAGTGTCTTCCCATAGTGAAAATATTTTTTAACTTTAAAAGGGAAAGGAAATTTCCACAATGGAATCTCAAATCCTTGGAGTTTATTTCGGAATTGCTGTGCAAAAGAGCCATCAAATCAAACGTGAGCTTATATTATAAACATTTGAAAGTCATGTAAATGAAGTTTAAAGTGTCTTCCCATAGTGAAAATATTTTTTAACTTTAAAAGGGAAAGGAAATTTCCACAATGGAATCTCAAATCCTTGGAGTTTATTTCTGAATTGCTGTGCAAAAGAGCCATCAAATCAAACGTGAGCTTATATTATAAACATTTGAAAGTCATGTAAATGAAGTTTAAAGTGTCTTCCCATAGTGAAAATATTTTTTAACTTTAAAAGGGAAAGGAAATTTCCACAATGGAATCTCAAATCCTTGGAGTTTATTTCTGAATTGCTGTGCAAAAGAGCCATCAAATCAAACGTGAGCTTATATTATAAGCATTTGAAAGTCATGTAAATGAAGTTTAAAGTGTCTTCCCATAGTGAAAATATTTTTTAACTGTAAAAGGGAAAGGAAATTTCCACAATGGAATCTCAAATCCTTGGAGTTTATTTCGGAATTGCTGTGCAAAAGAGCCATCAAATCAAACGTGAGCTTATATTATAAACATTTGAAAGTCATGTAAATGAAGTTTAAAGTGTTTTTCCATAAGTGAAAATATTTTTTAACTTTAAAAGGGAAAGGAAATTTCCACAATGGAATCTCAAATCCTTGGAGTTTATTTCGGAATTGCTCTGCAAAAGAGCCATCAAATCAAACGTGAGCTTATATTATAAACATTTGAAAGTCATGTAAATGAAGTTTAAAGTGTTTTTCCATAGTGAAAATATTTTTTAACTTTAAAAGGGAAAGGAAATTTCCACAATGGAATCTCAAATCCTTGGAGTTTATTTCGGAATTGCTGTGCAAAAGAGCCATCAAATCAAACGTGAGCTTATATTATAAGCATTTGAAAGTCATGTAAATGAAGTTTAAAGTGTCTTTCCAGAGTGAATTTTTTTTTTTTTTTTTTTTAGGCTTTAAAAGGAAAGGAAGTTTCCACAAGGTTCTCTTTGGAATTTAACATTTTTGACACAACACTTTTGGGTAATAATTTCATTGATGCGTTTTTGGAAATGTATTTCTGGAACAAAGATGAATTTGATGTGCATATATTTAGCATGGAGAATTTTTTTAAACAAAAAAAGAAAGAAAAAAAAATTAAAAATTAAAAAAAAAAAAATTAAACAGCTAAAACCATTTAGAATAATATTTGTTTTGAAAAATTAATTACTGTATTTCACATAGGTTCATCAAATATATTTCAGATATTTACACCTTTAGCAAACTGTCTTCAATTTTCTTTTTTGATTCAATGAACCTATACATTTGCTTTTAGTTTAAATTTCTTTATATTTTCTAAGTTATGAAAAGAAAATAGCAAACATACGTATACAGTTACATTTTATTTCATTGTATAAATAATTGTTAAAATGTGCCCAAATTATAAGTGTTTGGCATCATTGCGTAGATTAAAAAAAATTTCTACCTTTATTTGCTGTTTCGCACTTTTATGCCTTTAATTAATTAATTACGTTAGTTACGGGCTACCGTGGTATGTTATAAGTATACTGCATTCTTTTCTGTTGAATCACAAAAATTTTCCATTTGAAGTAGAATTCCGTTGTAGACAGTAAATGCAAGTAAATATAAAAATAACTAAAAATTCTCATTTCGTCATGTGGGGGAGGCGAAAAAAATCCCCTGTTCTTTTTTATTTTATAGATGAATATCTGTATATATGAGAAGTAAGTATTAAAATGGTAACCATTTTCAACTTCCTTTTTTTTTTTTTTTTTTTTTTTCTTTTGGTTGGATTTACACGTTTTGGGATGTCCTGAATATGATTTCACGATTTTTGAAAAATGTCTGTTAGTCTGTGTGTGGCACACATTTTGTGGCCGCTCTATATCAAGAGCTAATGTGCGGACTTTCATTAACCTTCTTATTCTATTAGATCTTAACATAAATTAGTGCTGATTAGATTTGGGTGTATGTCGCGCAACAGGTGGCGTTGCTGTTCTGCAATTTTCACAATCTCTATGATCATCTCATCTCCTATATCTCAAGTCAAGGGTCAATCCAGGCAAAACTTGGGCCCTATTTAGGACACCCTTCACAAAAATCAATTTAATAAAATGAGCTCCTTCACAAAAATCAGTTTTATAAAATGGGTCACTTTCCAAAAATCAATTTGATAAAATGGGCCCTTTCATAAAATTCTATTCCATAAAAACTTACCATTTATTAATTATTTTGTGACGTTTTAAAATCTGTAATTTGTAAATAAACAAGTTCACCAAAAAGGAAAACTTCAGCAAAAGGATTAAAAAAAATTTTGTTAATAAATGCTTGGTTCGAATTTGAGTAACTGGATTTCAACTTTCGTTACAAACTGTTATTTTTCACAAAAATAAAACAAATTTCACGAAAAAGGTTCCAAGAAAAAAAACCTGCATTGGTACTTGCAGACCCCTGCAAGTACCAATTCAGAATTTTATTAAACTGCATATTCAATTTATTTCAATCAATTGTCCTTCAACATCCCCCCCCCTTTTTTAGTACATTATACTTGTCTTTAAAACTTTTTTTTTTTTTTTTTACTAATAATTTATTTTTTATCATGAAAGAAAAAGAGAGTTTAGTTAATTAAAATTTGAAAATGCAGACAGGGGCGATTGTCGTATCCACGAGCACCCATGCAATAATGCAAATTTTAAATATGCACACTAAAAAACAACAAAGATAATAATCAGTTTCTTTCATGACAGGAAATGATTTTCATAACATCCGAAAACCTCTCGAAGATCGTTTATTTATCTTGAATCTGTTATTTTCTGTATTATCCGCTATTGCGAACAATTTTTTCGATCAATTTTTGCGAAACGAAGGATTTCGAGACTTTATTTGTGTTTAGCCGGCTATTTATAAAACTATTTCTCGGAGGCATGGAGCGAAACGTTATTCTGGCACCAACCTGAACACAAGGTAGCCCAACAAACAAACAAACAAGAAAGACTTTCACGAGCTCGAGCGATTAGCCAAACGTGCATCCTGTGAAACGGTTGAGTAGATGTCGATCTCTTTATATTATTATGGTATTTATTATCCGAGATATGGAAGCAGGCCCGAAAAGTAAGAAAGAAAGAAAAAAAAAAACCAACGCCGACATTTTCTTTTTTAGCGGAACAGATTAGAAAAAAATAAAGAGATTGCGATCGAAAAAGCTTTTGAACTAATTTTGAGAAGTTTTCGGTGATGGCTGTTCAATGACAAAACGAACATCTTTCTTCCAACAGCTGACAACCAATTCATCCTATTCGGTGTATATATTTTTATACCAGGCATAGGACGAGGTTTCTTTATTCCACAGTCCTATCCATTTAATAGGATTCCATACTTAAAAATAAATAAATAAATAACCTTGACGGCTTGGCCTACAGGCACAGGTAGATTTCGAAGACGCAGACCGTGAGGCGCCTGTTATTTGGGAATTCCAGAAGAAATGACCTATTTGCCATGATGCGGCAGTTGGGACCGCCCACTTCGAAATCTGTGTCAAAAGATGGAGACGGCAGGTATTTTATATATATATATATATTTATTTATTTTTTTTTGCTATAACGGTTGGTCCTATAAAACACTTCTCAATATGAAAGTTGTAGATAATATTAAAAAGGATTTATAATACATTTAAGCGGAGTGATATTTTCTGAATTGACGAAGTTATAATTTTTTTTTTCTTAAACCCCCATTTCCCGCCCACCTCCCTTAATGCCATTTTTAATGATATCAAAAATTTGCCATACATAAATTTTCGGCCCTTTTCCTAGAAGTAATAATAACTTTAAACGGATTCGATACGTATCATAATTAAGAAGTTATGGTTTTTTTTCTGTTTTCATAAAAAGCCTCCCCCCCCCCCTTGGTTCGATTTTGCCCATTAACGAACTTGACAGAGATTTTATGCCCCTGATTTTGTATATCAGTTTGGAAGAGATTTGTGCAGTATTTTAAAGTTATCGTCTCCATGAAAAAGTGATATATCATGACCCACGACCAAAATGACACACTAATCAAATTTTCTCGAACATGTGACCAAGCCCAATTTATTGGGAATTGCAGAAGAAAGACATTTTTACCATAATGCGGCAGTTGGGACCGCCCACTTCGAAATATACCTGTGACGGCAGGTAGAGCCAGCAGGATTTTTTTTGTTTTTATTATTATTATTATTACTGTTACTATTTTTTTTCTGTAAGAGTTGGTCCTATAAAAAACTTGTCAGTATAAAGTATAAAAGTTGTAGATAATATTAACACATTGACGGACAGTAGGAACAAGTGAAGTTCGAAAATTGACACTGGGCTTCTACTTGTACGCTGGTAAATGCACATTTGTGCTGCTATAGCCGTCATGCCATCACATAGTGAACTTCGCTTTTACGGCTATAGCCGCAAGTGTCCGTCAACGTGTTAAGAAGATTTACAATAAATTTAAGCGGATTTGATATCTTGTTAATTGACGAAGTTATGAATTTTTTTCTTCTTAAACCGCTGCCCCCCCCCCTCTTTGAGGCCATTTTTAATTAAATAAAAAATCTGTCATGCATAAATTTTCGACCCTTTTCCTAGAAGTAATAATAACTTTAAACGGGATTCGATATGTATCATAATTAAGAAGTTATGGGTTTTTTTCTGTTTTCACAAAAAGCCCCCCAATTTTAGATAAAGTTTTGAACTGGGCGGTGGGTTTGGGTTCTAAGAGTCATGATCGGTGTATATTTGCAAAAATTTTCCAGAAACTCCAACGTAGGGGAGAGTGTAATAGGCAGTATTTCTATTTCTTACGAAAACTACCTACAAGGAAACTAGTCGTTGGGGGCCACCGTAATACTTACCCATCATGTATATGTATAATGTAAAATATTAAAATAAAAATGTGTAAACTACTTATAAAATGCATTGATATTCAAATAAAATCGTGGCTTGATGACGTCATAAAAAGGCTCGATTACTGAATTGCTTGAAAGAGGTTTTTCCTTATAACTCCGAAAATAATACTCCTATTAACCAGCGGTTTATTGCATCTGATTAAGCGTCAAATTTCCAATTAAAATATATATTTGAAGTGAAATTTGGATGAAATACAGGGTCATGAAAAATCGAAGAGTGTGGAAAATAGGATTACAAATATCTCGGCAACTCATTATCCGATCGACTTCATGTTTTATGCAAAATTTGTTATTTTATTGTCTTTTATATTTACTCCTTAAAATAAACAATTTCGAAAATTTTTATATACCTTTCATCAGAACGAATATTTCGAGAGTCCGAAAAAAAATGTTCCGGTTAATCGAGGTTATTGAAATGAAATAGGCTTCTTCCCATTATTACATACTAAGTACATACCAAATGGCAAGTCTCTATCTCAATTTGTTCGGGAGATAGAGCGTTTACAGACACACACACAGACGGACGGCAAATTTTTTTTTCTAAAAATATGTTTTTCGGATTCTCCAGTGTCTAAAACGTGTAAATCCGTCAAAAAATTTTTTTTCTATTTTCAAAACGATTACAAGACTTACCCTATACTACGTATGATGGGTAAGTAAAACAGAACCATTATACTCAGCTGTGTCTGTCTGTCAGAGCCCTTTTTACTCGTAAACTATGGGACATGGAAAGTTCAAACTTGGGAAAGTTATAAAGCCTTTTTAACCACCTATTTTCAGACTAGCCGCCACTCGCGACCAGTTTGGTCTCCCTTAAATGTATGTTAAAAGCACTATAACACGTTACTTTTATTCATAATTTATTTTTTTCCGTAATCCTTCGCCAAACCGGAATATTCTAATAGACAAATCAAAAACTTTTGCGATCATGGTAGCATTTCGCATATTTTTTGTTGTTATGTATTTCATCTTTCTTGACAAAAACCGCTTAACCAACTTAAGCGTTTATGCTTCATATCCGTTTGCTTATCAGTTGCAATATGTTTGCTAATGAGGAGATTCTTAAACATATTAAGTAGTTTTCCGTAATTGGATCCATTGCCAAATGGCGTATTTTAGTTAATACGATTTGGTGCATTGAAGTCTATTTTGTGAAAGTCTTTAATGATATCCACATTTACACTGAACCATATTGTTGCCAATATTTTTTTGTTTGTTTGTTTGTTTCTCGCTACCTTTGGCTGTAGACTTGATTACGGGAGATCAGAAAATCTATCATTATTCTCATTTAAAACGTCTTGAATAATGTGCCATAATCGGGGTGCATATTATAACACGTAATTTTCGAGTATGGTTTGGTGAAACATTGAACTTTTGGAAGCCAGTTTTGATAATCACATTTCTTTTAAACCATATTTGCTGTCAGCACTTTTGACCCGTGGCGTAGAATCTCATTAAAATTCACGAACTTCCTTCTAGATGCCAATCTCTGTTCGACTCTGTTTTTCTCTGCTCTCCTATTTTGATATAGTTCAGGAGTTTTCATAACTGCATAATTCCCTTACTTTGGCATTTCTGCTTAATGTCTACTAAGATCCGTAACTTGTAAATACGCCACGCCAACATTACCGCCTATAATTATTCTAATTACAGCAATCCGTTTTTTCTCTCTATATTGCAACTCTATAGTTAATATAGTGCCCCGGTGCGTCTACGACAGCTGTTCCATCAGGACATTTGATTTCAAAATCAAAGTATCGTTTCTAATTTGCGCACGCGAAAAATAAAAGCTGGTATTGGCGATTTTAAATATGCTATTGGCGAGATTTGCGCCCAAATAACACAAAAGTACTTAATGATGTGGCATGTTTTGTCGATTTAACATTGCGAAGTCGCTTACTGTAAGTAAGCATTAGCGGTCTTTAGTCCAGTTCTTGGCGTTGTTTGTGTGGCGATTTTTTTTTTCAGCTTGGCTTGGCAGAGCGACCGCCCTGCTTGATACGTATTATTGTTATTTCTGATTTTAAATATGCTATTGGCGAGATTTGCGCCCAAATAACACAAAAGTACTTAATGATGTTATGTATTTTGTAAATGTATATTAAATTACTGTTTTGAAAGCGATTGGTCATTAATAATGGTAAATATGATTGGTGATTAACAATCATTTTCAGTGGTCTCTCTTCCTTGCACGTATAATACATAAATACCAAATTAACTGACAATTTGTTTCGAAATTTGATTCATTAAATATCATTACAGGAGTTGTATTTGTTTACATTCAGCTAAGAAAAGATAAAGAATGAAGGTGAGTTGTATAGCACATAATTATGGTAAACTTTGATTGTGTCACTGGTACGAATTATGTTTTTGACACCAGGCAGCGCTCCAAAAAATCTTTCACGGAAAACTTACTTTACGAACGATTATCTCCGTGGTTTAATGGTTTAATATTTTAAACCTTCACGACGAATGAATCTTTTTTTTTTGTTTACTTTCATGGATAGAGAATTTGAATTGCGAGGCTAATTTCAACTGAAGTTATTGAAGAATATATACATAATTGAACGTAAGTCATCTCTCAAATATTAATTTATTTTGAACGATCTTTCTAAAAATGTAACATTTATTAAGTTTTATTCGAAAATATAATTTTTAATAAAAATGGCCGCCTGGCATATGAAAACGTGAAGCGGGCATTCCGGAATTGTTGATGACAGTCACATGACTTACGGTTTTATTATAGAGATTAATTGCCATTCACAAATATGTTTAGGAAAATTTTTAGGGGGCTAATTAAGTTACTTGAAGAAAAAAGTTTTCTTTTTGTATATCATGCGGGGTATCGTAAGAAAGATCTCGTAATATCGAACTCAAAAATATATTTGTTTTAATTTTAGGTATTATATTTTCAGAGATATCGTCGAAAATGCACTGCAGAAATATGTCCCCCACCCTCTCCTCTATTTCCGAATCTACTGAAATTAAAAATTATGAAAAAATTACAGGTAGTAGGAGTTTATTTAAACCTTGCAGGAAAACGATAGCGATTTTCATAGGTGGCATAGTTTTGAGAATAACGCATTTTTCTGTTACACACAAACTTTATTTTTCGGGTGGTTAGCGGGGTCGTTGACAGGTGCTCGAGTTATCTATCGAAAAAGAATCATTCAAGGATATTTGATAATGATTTTCGAAAAAAAAAAATGCGGTAATTAGCCGAGATATTAATTCAGTTACTTCAAATAAAAACTTTCTTTTTATATATCGTGTAGAGTATCATTCGAAATATTTCGTAACATCGAACTCAAAAATATATTTGTTTTAATTTTAGGTAGGGGAAGGCAGGGCAAAGTGGTCACCCTAAAATTTGATGATTTTTTGTTACCCCTTAAAATACATATACATAACTGACAATTTGCATAGAACTAGAGTGACTACTTAGAAATGTAAGGGTATTTATATTTTTTACGAAATAATAAAGTGGAAGTGAGAATTTGGTTTTTTCCAAAAAAGGTCAAAATGACCACTTTGTCCGACCTAGAAGGGCAAAGTGGTCACTCCATGACCTCTTTGCCCGACAGGTGTAAAAATATTGAAAACACTATGTAAATGATTAGAACATTTTTATTGTCATAACAAATCGTATGAAGCATAATGAAAGATTGATATGAAAATCCAATAAGAGTTTGATAAGCAAATAAAAAATTATAAATCAAAATCAAACACATTTCAATCAAATTCAATCAAATGCATTTTTCGCAAATGAACTCCACGTCATCTTCTTCGCAAAGTGAACAGGCTTCATGGGCCCAGAGGTGACAAACATTGCACCTGATCAACCTTCACCACTTGATCCAACGAAACGGCCACTACTTTGACCACTTTGCAAATTTGGGAGCCATAACAGAAAATACATTCTACAGTTGAAACTAATGAATAGTCAGCGACCATTCACCCACCAACGTGAAGCTGAAAACTTGCTCTTTCCTTACACATTCAATAAATAAATGCAAGTGCAACAGGTTATTGTTAATAGTGTGTAATATAAGTCACTTACATTACATCAGAAACTTCCAAAACTGGAAAACCTGCTCTAAATTCATGAAACATAGAACCACCTTGTTCAACGATTCTCTGGTTACTCACTGCCATCAAACGAAATAATTTGACCACAAACCATGCAATGCCAGTATTCTGGTGACGTCATTATATTGGGTGACCACTTTGCCCGCCCTAGCCACTTTGAACTTGAAGCAAAATCTATCATAACATCACAAAACATTGGAATTACTGTGGAGATGTGAGAATAAATCAAAACATTTCAAAGATTGTTTATTTGTGTTATATATGTTCTAATGTGTATACTAATTTGTTCAGAAATTTCCAAACACTAAAACTATGTTGACATGTTTGTGTTTACTAGATATTGGTATATTTTTTAAAATATAGAAAAACTTTTCCAACATCACAGCTCCTTTATATTATTGCCGGAGGAATTTTATTTGGTGTTTGGTGTGAGAAATTTTGTTTGCTTCTCTACTGATCATCAGTGCACCAGCAGTGAAAACCAATGACATTGGTGAAGCTCTTATCAAGCTCAGTTCCTAGTGCCATTACACCACTTGCACCACTTTTACGCAGGCCGCACACTGACAAGACAGAGCGACATGTAGCACAAGACACGAGACAAATTCTGATATTCAGACCGGTTTTTCTTTGTTAAAAGGGTGAAAATGTCTCATGACTTACGCTACATGTCGCCCTGTCTCGTCAGTGTGCAGCCTGCCTTAGAGTAGCAATGTTTGACACTAAGGAGGAATGTAGTACAAAAGGCATCAACTTAATAGATTTTCAGCTCCACTTGACTGACATTCTTTGACACCAGTTTGTCACAATTAAGCTGCATTTGAGGTTCTCATAGTAAATTATATTTATGGTGTATAATTTGATAAAATTTATCTGTCCTATGTTTGCTGTCCGATACTTATGTGTGGAAATTTTCCTTTACAGGTATTCCTACTGGCATCAAGCCGCCCCCGTCACACATTGCTGTTCCGTCACCCTACAGTCTGACGAAACCAGTGGGTCGAAATATATCTCCTGTTCACCAAAGTTCTCATTCCAGTACTGTGTTTTCTCCCTATGGCAATAACATTAATCAGGCAATTAATGCAACAAGGACTTCCAGTTTTGCAGCAGCCTTGAGGAAACTTGCAAAAGCTGTAGAACCTGGAACAGGTAATTATTTGACTTTTCTACTTATTTATTGTTATAAGGAGTTGTGTTCCTACAAGGCATGCCTCGTACCTTACAGAGAGGACATGTCACAACCAAAGTTGGCTAAAAAGATGATGAGGTCCGCAATGAGATCAAAAGATTACCTTTGTAAGGGGGGAAAAAAAGTGTCAAAAAGTTTTACACCCAGGCTTACACCTCACTTCCATTTGTAAACAGTATTATCAACTCATCAAAAAGGAAAGGGATAAAAGGGGCTCAAAAAGATAATTATAAGGGATTATAATTGTTATGCATGGGTTTAGCTGCATTGTATGATGTATTTCTTTAAAGAAATAATTAAATACCAGTGGACCCGTGCGAAGATTTCACACTGCAGTCTAATATTTGTTAGCAATATCTAATTTTTTTTTAGATGCAGGTTTAAACTTCTAAAGAAAAATTAAGGATAAAAGTATAAAAGCATCTGCAAACAGCATTGGTCAAGCCAGAATATCATCTCATTTATTCCATCAAAGTTACAGTAAAAAGTGATAGAAGATAGCAAACGCAATATATATCAATCATATTTTAACTGCATTAAAGAGTGACATCATCTGTTTCGGGGGGGGGGGGAACTGGGATAAATAAAAATTAATTGAGCATTTTAATTATAAATATAAAATAAACCCGTGCAGCGACTATGTCCCATTTTATCTTTATTGAACTTTTTTTTTATAATCATTGTTGCGGTATTTTATTTTTGTGGCAACACTCATTTGAGAAAAACCTTTCATTTCATTTATGAAAACAATGCCAATTTAATTTTTAATTAACTGCAATTTTTAATCAAAAACCATGTTTTAACGAAATGTGTGTGTACTATGCCAGAAGTTGCTTTAAAATCCTTTCATATGGTATCACATTTATCGTTCTCCATTTTTTATTTGCTTAGAAAAAGGGATGTTGACAACAGAAATAATGTATAGGATAATCAAGCAAATAATAAAAGTAATAATAGCATCAACATAATCAACTGATAACACCAATAATAAGTTTAATATTTCAAAAGGCTTCAATATGTCCTACTCTCATTTCAACATTCTGCTTAAAGCTAAAAAAAAATTAAAGAAGGTAAATCTGACAGATTATATAGACATTCTGTTAGGTATACTTCTCAAATGATATACATTGTATCTAAAAAAGTGACTAAACAACTAAACAACATTAAAAGAAGGGCTTATAAAGAGAATAAGAGAAAGGGGCTATAAAACACACCAGATCCAAATAAAAAATTTCTAGTACTAAATTTGTTGAAAAAAGGATAAATATACCATTCATTTACTCTTTAGCATAAATTACTATAGACTAAAAATCATTCAAAATGAATTATACTTTTTAAATTCATTTAAGTGCCACCTGATCAGCTTACATCATTACACAAATATAAATATAAAAAAGTCCTTCCAGCCTGTACCGGGAGGAAAAAGTAGCTTTCCTATATCTTCGTCTTAAAATTTTAGCTAATGTTACTCGAAAACAGCAAGCTAAAATGCAAAGAACTGATTACAGAAAATTCATTAATACTGAATTTGAATAAGGAATTTGCCAAGTTAGTGTACTATAGTCAAGTTGGCTTCATTTATGGAGGCTTATTTTAATCGCCAAATTTGGCGAGAATTTGATACTAACAGATATGAATATAGTTTTATGCATATGATTGGGAAAATGATTACAACAATGAAAGATAATAATTTGCTAGAAATCACAGTCACTAATATTCATAAATTAATCCTTGATTTTTTGTAATCTGCTGTCTTGTTTCAAAATGTCAGCCACCCTAGAATTTCAAACTGCTCTATCTCAGCCATTTTTTAAAATAGAGGCAAAACAAAAAATGCTCCAGAATCCTTGTATCAAGGCCTAACATTTAAACAAAATATCAATTTGAATTTTTAATTTTTTGTATATACTTTTTTAATTTTAAATCTTTTAGTGGCTGCCATTTTGAAACAAGATAACGGACCAAGCTGGCCAATGAACTCGGTCGAGATATTGGTGAGCTTAATACACACACTTAGTTTCATCCAAATCAGTTTAGAAATACGAGTGCTATTGTATGACATAGATCAGATATATATATATATATATATATATAAATCAACATTTGAATGAAGGGTGGTTTTGGGGTCTGGAGGTCATGATCGGTGTAAATATACCAAAATTTTCCAGAATTGCTTTCCTCCGAATGGCTGCAATAGATAGCTTTTTACTTTTTGTATTGAAAGCTACCTAATACCATCTGCCATCTGCATTATGCATCTTCTTAAATACATTTTGTAACATAAACATGATCACTATTCAAACGTATACCATAATTGTATCAAGTTATGAATGGTCAGTCTGAAATTTTTAAAAAATGCTAAAAGCAGAATGCAATGCAATATGATATTTTTTCTAAGATCTACAAAAATAATCCCATAGTTGTTTTAAGTAGATATAAACGACATAAATTTACTGGACCACTCAACCAAATTGGGTGACTGGTATATAACGCAACTAAGAAGGAGAGATAAATGGGGAAAATAGGGAAAAATACTTAAGATACGGTTTTCAGCATTGACTTTTCAAATCATTCGGGGGAATGGAGAGTGAATGGGGGGAAATTTGTGTTCTGATACATAAACCCCAAATTGCATAGTTGCAGCTGTATTGGTGAGCCAATGGGGCTCGAACTCAGGGCCAACTCAGTCAGAAGCCTTGTAGTATTAGTAGAATCTGGATTATGTATATAATATGAGGCATTCAAAATCAAAGTGCATCAAGTCCATAAGACATTATCAAGAAATATTTGGAGCTGATGAGTTCTCATGCATTTCATTCACAATCGTAGGTGGCTAGCATAATTAGGTGCTCACATTTTCAACCTAGGGCTTGGTTAGTTGTGTTGTAGCACAGAAAAAATTATTGTCTATAGTGTAAGAATTCATCTCAAACTCAGTTGGACAAAAAATGGATTTGATTATATAGGTGTCATCAAGGAGGAACAATCATGAAATTGAACTAACTAAATTAATTTTTTTCTGATTATTTTGAAAAAAAAAAATCTTCTTCTCAAATGATTTAAAATAACTCTGGACAACAAATTTGAACTTTTGCTCTGTCCCAAAATCGAAATCAGTTGTTTTTTATTCTGTTGTCCGCACTGATTTTGAATCCAGTTTTAGATTTTCTCCCACACTTCCAGATTTTCAGGTGTTTGCATATTTTGATTTATGCAAATTTTGGAATTTGTGTACAACTACATGAAATTTAAGGCATAAAACATTATCAGACTGGCTTTTTTGTTTTATGTTATGATTACTAGCCAGTTTACTCCGAGATTATACTGACATGTGAACTTTTTTATGCTACTTTGTTATCTACTTCAGCTATTTAGGATAGATTCTACTACTTTTTTTCCAATTGTTTTTCGATTATACCCATTAGTGATTATGTTCCTTATAGGAATCTCACACTGTTAACCCTTTTGACAAGGAGGTACACTCTCCTAAAAAGCATTTTATTTCAAACATGTGCCAATACCATACAAATGTAGATATTCTTTTTACTCAAAAACGAGACCTGATAGAAGAAAACAGATTACAGATTCGAAATCAACATAAAAGTCTAGTCTAGGAAAAAATTATGTCAATTCTGTGGCAACTACTTTAAAGTTGATAGTAATGTAGACATTACACCATTGAAAAATATGCAAATTAGGCTTAATAACTGACAGGTGAATATTAAGAATATACAGACTGTGACATTTATCTGGAGCAAATGGTACAGGAGTCATAATCTAGAAAACGTAATTCAATCTAACATCTATTGTACCTAAAATGTGCATAAAATGGAACAAAAAAGCTGACATTTGCATACACATAAATATGCAAATTTCTCAAAAACTGAATGACCTAGAGAAAAATGGAAAGTATATTTGGAATCAGTGCAAGAAACTGATCTAGGATCAAATATTTTCATCTAAAGGACATTTTTCATATTTTACAGTGAATTAAACACCAAGAGAAAAAAGGAACTAAGGGTTTTTTGTCATGGTGCCACTGCCTCTCTGAATCTTCATAAAAGACAATTTTTACTTCTGTTTTTCTTTTATGTTTATGTGTTTAAAGGTTATCCTCATTGGGGGTTTTCAATAGGGCAAAACCTCCCTGATGAAAAAGAGAAAAAACTGTTTCAATTCTCCATATTGAAAAAAAAAAAAAAAGCTTGTCGTTGAAATTTACTTTTGTAGTTTAGTATTTCTTAATACAGTCGAACCTCGTTAACGCGAACACTCAAGGGGAAACTTTTTTTGTTTGTGTTAAAAGTAGTTCGTGTAATCCGAACTTAAATACATTACATACAACTGGATGGGGAAATCAGAAACAGTTCGTGCTAAAAATAATTCGCGTTAAGTGTGTTCGTGTTAACGAGGTTTGACTGTAGTTACATTTTTACATTGCTTTTTATATTGATATGCTTAAAAATTGTCTTGCAAGAGATGTTCTGACAAAAAAAAAAAAAATACAGTTTATCTTATTTCATTTTATAATCCCCCCATTTTAAGATATATTTAGCTGCATACATGCAAACTGTTCCAAAATTTTGCCCTCCCTGTATTATGATCTGCTGCTGCCATTGCCCTCAATTAACCATGATAAAGAAAATAGTACATAACAATGTAGCAGTGCTAAACAAGACTGAAAATGTTTTTATTGTTCCTTCATGAGTGTAACAATTGTGAAAATTCATTTAAATAAATTTTGAAATTTATATTTTTTTATAGATAAGGATTTATCACCGATATCTCCTGCAACATCTCCCCCATCAAACACCCAATCAAGACATCATGCATCTATCCCTGCCTATCTCAATAGCCACAGCTCAAATCCATCTGGTCATAGATCACCTCCTGTCATGGCTGTTACACCCATTCAAAGTTCCCAAGGAAAGGTAAGGCTGTGTATAATCCAAAAATACTGGGATAAGAGCCATAAATTATTTCTCTGGGTTTCCATTCCCAAAGACTCTGTGGTAGAGATATGCATGGTGTGAAATTTCCAAGCCTGACCCAAACAAAAGCTATCTTGACCCGGTCTGGACCATTGTAAAAACTAAAAGTTTAGCCCTGACTGTTTATAATTTTGCAGTTCACAGCCTAGCCCATGCAAAAAACAGTGAAATCAGGCCCGGCTCGAGTCATTTTCTATAAATAATTTCAATTTTTCTTAACAACTCAATTAAGATTATTTTTTTAAATACTGCATACATATTTATGTGAGTTTATTGTATGTTTTATACTTAAACCTTTCCCATACAACAATTTCTTCAGTTTTTAAAAAAAACAGATCTTACTTTTATAATTTGAAGTTTTGCTTCTGTACCAATAAAACTGCAAAGTGTGTTTGTTGGTCATGGTGGCTTTCAGTTTCTTTCAACATAGTTTGTATATTTCACAGGAGGCATGGGGGCTTGGAATACAAACACTGGATGTCTATTCCAATGTGCAGCAGGCCAGATAAGTCATACAAGGGTGGTTTGGAAAAAAACCTCTGTTTGGCTATAAATAAAAAAAAATCCCTGACGGCTCGGCCTACAGGCACAGGTAGATTTCGAAGACGCAGAACGTGGGGTGCCTGTTTGTGGGGAATTGCGGAAGAAATGACCTTTTTGCGATGATGCTGCAGTTGGAACCGCCTACTTCAAAACAAAACTTGTTTGCAGGCGGAGCCAGCAAGGATTTTTTTTTTTTTTTTTTTTTTTTTTTTTTTGCTATAAGAGTTGGTCCTATAAAAAACATGTCAATATAAAAGTTTTAGATAATATTAAGAGGATTTATAATATATTTAAGCGGATTTGAAATATTGGGAATTGACGAAGTTATGAATTTTTTTCTTCTAAAACCCCCCTTTCCCCCCCCCCCCCCCCCCCTTAAGGCAATTTTTAATTATATCAAAAATCTGTCATACATAAGTTTTTGGCCCTGTTCCTAGAAGTAATAATAACTTCAAACGGATTCGATACGTATCATAATTAAGAAATTATGGTTTTTTTTTTCTGTTTTCACAACCCCCCCCCCCCCCCCCCCCCTCCCTGGTTTGATTTTGCCCATTAACGAACTTGACCGAGATTTTATGTCCCTTGATTTTATGTATCAGTTTCGAAAAGATGCGGGAGTTGGAACGGACTACTTCGAAAAATAACTTGTTTGCAGGCGGAGCCGGCAGGGATTTGTTTTGTTTTTAATTTTTTTTGCTATAACGGTTGGTCCTATAAAAAACTTGTCAATATAAAAGTTTTAGATAATACTAAGAGGATTAATAATAAATTTACGCGGATTTGATATCTTGTAAATTGACGAAGCTATGATTTTTTTTCTCCTAAAACCCCCCTTTTTCCCCCCCCTTGGGGCCATTTTTAATTTTATCAAAGATCTGTCATACATACATTTTCGGCCCTTTTCCTAGAAGTAATAATAACTTTAAACGGATTCGATACGTATAATAATAAAGAAATTATGAGGATTTTTCTGTTTTCACAAAAAGCCCCCCCCCCCCCCCCCCCCTTGGTTCGATTTTGCCCATTAACGAACTTGACCGAGATTTTATGACCCTTGATTTTATGTCTCAGTTTCGAAAAGATGCGGGAGTTGGAACCGCCTACTTCGAAAAATAACTTGTTTGCAGGCGGAGCCGGCAGGGATTTGTTTTGTTTTTAATTTTTTTTTGCTATAACGGTTGGTCCTATAAAAAACTTGTCAATATAAAAGTTTTAGATAATACTAAGAGGATTAATAATAAATTTACGCGGATCTTGTAAATTGACGAAGCTATGATTTTTTTTCTCCTAAAACCCCCCTTTCCCCCCCCCCCTTGGGGCCATTTTTAATTTTATCAAAAATCTGTCATACATACATTTTCGGCCCTTTTCCTAGAAGTAATAATAACTTTAAACGAATTCGATACGTATAATAATAAAGAAATTATGAGGATTTTTCTGTTTTCACAAAAAGCCCCCCCATTTTTACCCCCCTTGGTTCGATTTTGCCCATTAACGAACTTGACCGAGATTTTATGACCCTTGATTTTATGTATCAGTTTCGAAAAGATGCGGGAGTTGGAACCGCCTACTTCGAAAAATAACTTGTTTGCAGGCGGAGCCGGCAGGGATTTGTTTTGTTTTTAATTTTTTTTTGCTATAACGGTTGGTCCTATAAAAAACTTGTCAATATAAAAGTTTTAGATAATACTAAGAGGATTAATAATAAATTTACGCGGATTTAATATCTTGTGAATTGACGAAGCTATGATTTTTTTTCTTCTAAAACCCCCCTTTTTTCCCCCCCTTGAGGCCATTTTTAATTATATCAAAAATCTGTCATACATACATTTTCGGCCCTTTTCCTAGAAGTAATAATAACTTTAAACGGATTCGATACGTATAATAATAAAGAAATTATGAGGATTTTTCTGTTTTCACAAAAAGCCCCCCCATCCCCCCCCCCCCCCTTGGTTCGATTTTGCCCATTAACGAACTTGACCGAGATTTTATGACCCTTGATTTTATGTATCAGTTTGGAAGAGATTTATGCAGAATTTTTCCAGTTATCGTGGTCAGAAAAAAGTGACATAGATAGATAGATAGATAGATAGATAGATATATAAACTTTTGAACTGGGGGTGGTTTTGGGTTCTGGGAGTCATGATCGGCGTAGATCTGCAAAAATTTTTCAAAATTTCCAACTTAGGTGAGAATGTAATAGGTAGTATTTCTTACGAAATCTACCTAAAACCTGCATAGAAAAAATATTTTTATATATATAGCTTAAACCTATAGCTTTTTACTATTTTTCAACATAGTTTCCATTTAAGTTTAATCATTTCTCATAACATTTCTTCTTCATAAAATTCATCTGTAGCCTTTCAAGGCATTTTGAAATTCATCATCGTCATCAAAGTGCTGCGACGCAAGCTACTTACTGTGAGTGAAGATATGAAAACACTTGGTGCAGAGTCCACTCAAAATCTCAAGAACTTTTGAATCCATTCAAATGATAGACCTTTTTATCATCACCCTTACAGCTCAGACTTAGCACCAAGTAATTTTCATCTCTTCATTCATATGAAGAAGTGGCTTGCGTCACAGCACTTCAATGACAATGGCAAACTTCAAAATGCTGTGAAAAGCTGGCTACATACACAGGCGACCAACTTTTAAGAATAAATTTGTAAATTAATCAAACTCTATGATAAATGCTTAAACTTAAGTGGCGACTATGTTTAAAAATAATGAAATGCTGTAGCTTTAAGATTTATGTAATAAAATATTTTTTCTATGCAGGTTTTTTTATTTAGAACCAAATGGAGGTTTCTTTCCTAACCGCCCTTATATAACTTATAACTAATTTAAAGTTAAGGGGCATATTTTGTGTCTACCAAAATGGATGCCAGTTTTGAAAGATTTGCCCTGTGTATATCTGTGCAGCAGCAAATGCTTTAAAGTAACAAAATATTTTTTTTTAATTATTGGAATATAAATCTGCTTCTGTGATGACAGGTTTGTTGGGTTGGTTGCTTTTTGACTAACATACAACATGTAGTTGTATTGAATGTCCTATTACTGTCAATAAATATGTGTATTTTAGCATAAAATTTGTATATTTTGAACACTTTCTTATAGTGTGATTTATATTTTATTTTCTAGGCTTTAGATTTAGGCAGATATTCAAATAGCTCAAGGAATGGAAGCATGCCTGAACCTGTCAGCTTAAAAGTTGAAAACCCTAGAATATCTAGTTGTTCTGATAAAAGAAATGAACCTCCGGGGAATAAGCATTTATCCTCTGCACCTGAACAACTGAGGTGATTATAAAATATGATTTTTTTTTTTTTTTTTTAGTGTTTTCTCTTAAAATTTGTGTTGAATTACATTTTATATGTTCTTAAATAAGTGTGAACATGTGTAATTTTTTCATATTTAAAAATCCCCCTTTTTTTTTAAAGAAATTTATTAGCTTAAAATAATATTTTTTTAAATGTACTTTTTGGTTATTATTAAATAAATTCTAAGTAATAATTAATTTAAAGGTAAAGTAAATAACATTTTGAATTATTTTTCCAATAACAAAATTTTAAGAAATCAAGGTCTCATCCCTACCTCTTTCTCCCATGCACACTTCAAATTTTGGTATATATTCAGTAGTAATATAGTCAGCCAGTTTAAATAACACATAATGCTCAACTTCAAAAGATTTATTATTATTATTAAACCTAGGTTGCCTGATTTATACAGATCTAGCTTTTGATGACTCCTTTAATTCCTATATAAGTCTCAGGTGCAATTCAAAATCACCAAATATCAAATCATAATTTTGCTGTGTTTCAATTATTGTAACTTCATAGTATCCAGTTATGAAAAGCAGTTTGATATTTAGTTGAAAACTAAAATCAGTAAACAATATCTGGATTTTTCCTTAAATTTTATTGTTTGATTTAGCTTAGTTCTTGTAATTAATTTTGTTTTCATATGTTATAGCTTGAGGCATGAACACAGTATGCCATCTCGGGGTTTTCAGCCTTATAGAAGTTCTGAAGACCGCCACTCTACTCCTCCTCAAGTCTATAACCCATCACCACCTCCCACAACTATGAGTGGTTATTCTTATCACTCCTCTTATCCTCCATCTTCTCAGTTGCCACCTCAACCTTACAGGTAAATTTTTATTAATGGCACCAAAGTCATTCTTTTAATGTTTTTTTACAGTTATAGCTTTTGAGAAGTTAATGATTTATATACCAGTTGTAAATTAGAAAGTAACATGTCATTTTCTAGGATATAATCAAACCCTTTTAAATTTTGACTTCAATTCTAACCTATTTCCATGTTTCTAAGATGCACATTATTTTCTTATTAACAACACTTAATCCCTTTGCAACGAGCTTCAAGTATGCTTCTTTTAATCTTTGAGCACTGGTATTTTTCTATTTTAACTTTTAACTACTTTAATAGTGTTCTCAAGTTCAAAGAGGCTACTTTCAGACACATTTTTTTAAATTCATTTTTGTTCGGAAAGTCATGAAATCGGCACTTGTTGTTATTCAGAAACTGTATAATCGAAAGACATTTTCCATTTTTTGGTAAACTCAAAAGATCTTTCAGAAAATATTGTCAAAGTCAGCATTTTGAACTGAATTTGCAGATGTGAGAGCAAGAGAAGAGAGAAAAGCCAGTTGTCACGTGACACAAATCGTTTATAACTCGATAAGTAATTTATTTATCAAAAAATAGAAAACTCATTCCAAATCACTTCATAATCAGGCCTGCTAATTTTGCGTCTTTGAGTTTAAAAATGAGTCAGAAAATGTGTCAGAAAGTTTCGCATTGTTGAGCAGGTCATTTGAGAACCATCTTAATCGCTGAAATGTTGTAGTTAAATAAGGCAAAAAATTCTTTTTAAAATACTGATGTTCAAATTCAAAGATTTGGGGCATTTTATATGCCTGGTATATGTGGTATACATCATAAAGTGGTTTAGATAAACTGTTTTGTTTTAACTCAAAAAAATATTTTTGCCTGTGAAACTTTGACACATTTATAAATTCATTAAAAAAAGAATCTTTTCCCCATGCATAATGAAGTTACATATCAAATTAAACCTTTTGAAATTCTCTTTAAAATAAAATTGGGAGCCATACATACTGCTCTGTGGACCTTTGATACAATTTATTTAATATAAAAAAGCCATTTTTCTGTTTTTATATACAAACAGAAGTAAATTGTATATAAATACATAGATAAACAAGCATAGAGGTTCATCATATTTGTTTATATCATTTGGCAGCAAATCTCACTTTTTGAAGCTGTCTTTCGACCTTGAATTCTGTGCCCTGTTATATGTGATTGTCATCTCAGGAGACTTTTATCGTGCTATCACGTCCAGAAATTTAATTCAAAACATTAACTTTGACTGTATTTTCAGAAAAATCCTGTCATTATTGAAAAATGGAAAAAAAAAAATACAATTGCTTTCACAGTTTTTTAATAAGAGCACCTGCTAATCTCTTGTGCTTATAAACAAAAATGAATTCTGGAATGTGGGAATAAGTAGCTAGTTTGAATTTGAGACCAGCTTTTAAGGGCATGTTATATTTAATTTTTTAAAAGTGTCTTATTATATTTTATTATTTACTGTCCAATGTACTTTAATGCATAATAAGTAATACTTTTTGTGGTAAGCTTGTGCATAAGAGAAAATGTTAAATTTAAATAGAAAAAGTAATTTTTAAACAAAAAAATTAAAGCAACTTCAAGTGACTATTTCTCAATTCACAATTTGCCTGCAATTATGCAAAAACATTCATGTTACTAATATTATAAATTTTTTGTTTTGTTTACTTATTGTGCATTAGTATATTTTATTGTGAGTGGTCAGGAACAAAAAAGTGCTTTTTATGACAAACCTTTATTGTTATGCACATTCAATTTAATTTATGTTGTCGCAGTAGAGTGCCTTTATAATTAAGATAGTCAGTGTCAGTGTGGAAATTTTCATCCAAAATATAACAACCCATATTCCAAAACTTGGCAAATACTCACCTGGATAAGTTCAATTGGATGAGTGAGACAAGTCAATATACATAAGCTTGATGATAATTTTGATTTTTTTAAATTAAAGTGAACTGTAGTCAAACATCAGCTGTGTTTCCCAACTACATATAACTTGATTCTTCTTGACCAATCAAACATTTTAATATGACCAGAATGTTCATGTTGATAATAAGAACCACACCTATATGCACTGCCTAATTATGAAAAGTGTTTATTGGTTGTATGTTGCCATTCTGTTATTTATAAAGGCACTCTAATTTCCAGCATCATAAACATTTGATATGTAGTAGACAATCATATATAAAAATATTTGTAAAAGAAAAAATTTACACGATACCATGACTGCTTTTAGTTTAAAACCTTCCTTAGTGTACTATAATTATAATGTAAAAAGTTACATTCAGATCCATTCAGTGGTTGCTGAGAAAATTGCAGACATACATAAAGTTAAAAATCAGAAGCTTCTGTTTTCGAAGTTGCTTAAAAATAATTTTAATTAATTTAGATAGTTATTTTAATAGGAATTTATTATCATCAGTAAGTTATAACTATCCTTTATATGAAGACTCTCAAATATTTTAAGAGTTTAACCTATGGCCCTTTTTAAATAATCATATATTTAATTCAGAAACCAATTTGAAATCCATAAATTAAAATGCAATTATTCTCTTGCAGTATTTGATGTCCTACCTTTGTGTTTTCCTTTAGGTTAGAGGAGTCTGTTTATATGGAGCGCTATGGTTTACTTCGGCCATCCTCAATGCCTTACCCTCCTCCCTCATCTAACATGCTTTCCCATCCCAGAGCACCACTCTATCCTACAAGTCATTATCCTCCTGAACTAATCCCTCAGTCCATGCGTCCTGCACCTTCTAGTAGTTCTGTCTATCCTTCCAGGTAAGATTTTACCTTCACAGGAGAGGATTTTTTTTTTATTTAAAGGAGAGCTTTTTTTAACTTTCTCAAGAATGCTGCTATGAAAAATGAAATTTCAGCACAGGAATCAAATTTTTGATTGCGCTTTTTTCTATCACTTTTTTAAAAAATATATATAGTTTTAACATATTCAACTGTTCACCTATGAAAATGTTTTATAGATATTTATAAATGTAGAGTATTTAAAGATTTTTATAAAGATTTACTACTTTATAGCTTTTACTATAGAATCTTGCTCCTGTATAAACATTTTCTGTAGAAATCTATAAATATTTTTATAGAATTTTTCAAATCTCTATTAAAAAAATATGTTTTTCTACATATTGTTGGGTGTTCTGTGAAAAGTCTCCAATACAGTTTGTAGAAAACAAATCTTTTTTTTTTTTAATAGAATTTTATAGAAAAATTGTGTAAGGGATTTTCTATCCAGTTTTTGTGTTAATGAACCCTCTGAACTAACAATCATAAAAAACAATCATTGTCTGTGATCCTAATATGCTACCCCACAAATTGTCTAACTTTTTCTTATTTGTAAAGAAAATATTATGCCTGCAATCAACTTATTCTTTAGTTCAACCAATCCGGGTGAAGAATGATAAAAGTAACAGTGAAACTTGATATACATGATTTCCAAAATGATTTATTTGTTGAGGTCAAATTTTAAGTTAATTGATAAAATGTCCATTACAAATTACTTACTGGTATATGCCTTATTTTTCGACATAGTTGCCACCATTGTCCAAGCATTTGTTAAGTCTGGGTACAAGCTTTTTGTATCCCACAGTCATAGAAGTTTACCACCTGTTGTCGAAACTACATTTCAACTTCGATTTTGATCTCATCATCATCATGTAAGTTTTGACCTGCAAGATGTTTCTTCAAATAAAGGAATAAGTCGTAGTCACTGGGTGCAAGGTCTGGGCTGTAAGGTGGGTGTTTCTTTATGAATATTGGTCCTACCTCCAGAGAAAGCATAATACCATTTTGTTACATTTTGTCGATTCATAATGTTCTAAGATGGAAACAGTTTCTTTGTGAATATCCGCTGGACGCTCACCTTTTACATGAAGAGAACATATGATGGAACATACTTCACATTTGGTGGTATTCTGAATTGATGCAGCCGTTATAAACACACAGGCTCACCATATAAATAACGAATGTAAGGTCAAATTTTAAAGGTTACAATATGTGTTGCCAATGTGCTCATTAAAACTTTTTCTTTCCTGCTGTCTGAAGTATATCTTTACTTTTTGAAAACGCCTCTAAATTTAGGCCTGTTTTTATTTTTTCAGTTGTCTTAAATATTGGGATTGTGGGCCCAATCCCTCAAATCTCTTGCTGTAAATCAGATCCTAAATACTCATTCATCAACATTTTCAGGTTATAAATTCTTAAGGGTGTTAGTCAGTCAGACCTCCAATTCCCCTTGCTAATATTAAACCTTTAAAGGGTAAAATACATTTGTATTTTTAAAAAATTTATCATGAAATTAATATTTTTAATTTCTTTTTTCTTTGTACATTTCTTAAAGGATGTCTCTTTCCTTTTTTAGTTGTCAAAATATTTCTAAAATAAATGTTTAACCTTTTCAGGCATAAAGTACTTATGTTTTTAAAATGTTGAAATTACTGAATGACACCAGGATTCACAAACAAATTTATTTCGAAATAAGTAAAAGCTTTACTTCCAGTGCATAATAAACAAGAAAAAAAAATTCCAAAACTCTGGTGGCATTGTAAATTTGCGGATTAATATTAAGTGGGACAGAATTTAACCCACCATGCTGGAAAGGGTTAATTAAAATCCTACTCACAGATCAGATCACCAGTTTCACGAATGTAAAATATTAAATTAATCACATAAAATATTAAATTAAGCATATAGTTTAGAAATATTTTGACAACTAAAGAAGAAAAAGATAATCTTTTAAGACAGGTACACAGAAAAAATATGTTACAAATATTAATTTTCTGAGAAGAAATTCGAAAAATACAAATGCATTCTATGCCCATAGGGTTTGGCTGACCAACACACCCTTAATAGAATTTTAAGAAAATTGTTTAAATTTAAAAAAAAGCCAATAGTGCTTAAATTATAAATAAACTGTTAATTCTACTCAAAAGAATTCTGTTACATTATAATCAATGAGAAAAAATCGTTTACAGTGTACTATTTTAATGATGCTTTCAAAGATATTGAAATTGATATACATCACCAAGATGTATTGCAAGATGTTTACTGTAGAATATGGTGTGCATAGTATTTATCATTCATTTACAGGGACACACAAAAAAATTCGGTTACAGTATTGTCTATGAGCGATAATTGATGGAAGTTCATTTTCAGCTGTAGTATGCATGTGACAATAATAACTTAATATTTGCTGTTTATTTATTTTTTCAAATGACAAATTAAAAAAAATATTGAAATTATAGTAGAAGATCTTTTACATTTAGCTAATATTTTCATATTACTTGATGTGCATAAATTTTATAGATCATATCATATGCAGAGCTGCACAAAAGATAAGAGTTCATTTCCGACTATGACAGAAATTGATGATGGGGAATTTTCATCTTTTCTATGCATACACAGCATTTCCTAAATGAACTAAAATTTTAGCATACTATGTAGTAGTGTATATATATACAAATCTATAGATCAGATACAGGGCTGCATAAAATAATTCAGATACTTTTCGAACTATAGATGGCAATTGCTGAAATTAGAATTTCAGAATGCTTGACACATGATTTTTGTTTCTTGTTCATTTTATGGTTATATTCAACTTTAAATTAATTATGGTTTTTGCTTCTGATATCAGATACAGAGAAGAAGAAATGGAAAATAATGTGATGAAAAAGCAAGAAATGGAATATAGGGAGCAGCGTGAAAGGTACTTAGAACGAAAAGAGGAACGTGAGTACCGGGATAGAGAGGTGGAGTACTTGCGCAAAGAAAGGCAGTTACGGCAAAGTCCCGTGCATCATCCTCACCCTTCTGCAAGATCAGACTATCCTCCTGAAGATAAAGGTATTTTATTTATCTTTTTTTTTTTTTACTGAATTTTTAGTGTCTTTTCTTTATTATAGAGAGCTGTTTGTTGGTTGTGATTTCTCTAGAATTGCTAAATTTTTGTCTGTTTTGTAACCTGATTTCTGAATTTTCTGAAGGGATTATTTACTCGATTTTAAAGTATCGTATGTGATAAATGTTTTTTTTCATTTAATGAAATTTAAATTAATTATTTAAAAAATTAATAATATTTTAAAACATTTGTTCAGTTTTTTGCTTTTATTTGAAATTTTAAGCCATGATATACATTTTTACTCTTATAATTTTCTGTATTTTTCAAATAAATCCATAAACTCCTCTATTGATTGTTTTGTTGCTGTTAGTGCACAAAGATAGGTTTTTATATATTTTGTGCAATAACCTTAATGTGTAGCTTAATCCTTGCATATATTTAGTTGCAAATGTTTAGGGGGAAAAAAATAAACAAATAATTTGCCTCATGTAAGATTTGTCAGCAATGTCAGATTTTTGTTGAAAATTGTTATTTAGTTTGGGTTATATTTGTTATTCTTATCACTTTTTTCATTATGAAATGAGCTGTAGAAATAAAAAAAATAGACAAGTCTTTAATTTTTTATTTATTTATTATTATTTTTTTTAAATAATTGTTTAACTTTAGTATGCATATATTTCTTTATCTTTAAAAAAATGTTTTGCTTACAAGAAAATCGCATGGATGGAAGATAACTGTATATGTTTAGGATGAAACATGTTGCACAATATTTGTAAAAACAATACAAAACTAATAAAATTGTCTATATTGTTAATTTATAAAAATGAGCTGAAAATTATTAAAACAGTTTGTAACTTTTATTTGAACACTTCCTGCTTTAATATATATAAGTATTTGTCATTAATAATCGTTTACATTTTATGTAATTTTTTGAGACTAAACAAAAGTATCTCTGAAGCTCAAATAATGCTAAACACTCGGCATAAGAAAATTAAATCTACATATCTTGAAAGATATGTATGGAGAAAATGTTTTGCTTTATAGATAACGTGCATGTGTGTGTGACACATTCAAGTAAATGCTTATTTCTCAACTAATCGTTGGCAAAAAGTAACAATTCTTGCAGAGTTAATAATTCATAATGTATTATTTCCTACACATACTATAATGTATTTTAACTACTTGAAAATTACGAGAAATTTAGTGAAACTTCAAGCAACTTAGCTCAACATTTTGGAGTAGATACTCAACAAAACAGTTTGTTGACAAACATACACATTATCTAGGCAATTACCAAGCAATTCAACTCAGACTACCAGGGTTAAGAGTCTAAGTCAGTCATGCTACGCAAGCTAATGTTATACTTTTTTTAATTTTGGTTACAGTTTTTTTATAAGCGGATATTTTCAATTTTGGAACCGGTTCTGAAAGTGAAAGTACCGTTACATAAAAAAAAATTGAGAGGGAAAAATGTTGAAAATCTTACCGAGTTGGTGCTGTTTTCACTGTATGGGATTGAATCCTTATTAAACTTTAGTTGGATTATTTTTTATAGAAAGTCAGTACGGTTAATAGTAGCTCAGTATGTCTTAATCATATATTCAAAATTGTTATGTAACAAATTTCTTGACCTTTTATTATTATTATTTATTTATATTTTAAGTGCAGAAATCATGAATGTGTGAAATTTTTTTTTGTGGATTTCATTTATATTTAACATAATAGATTTCTTTCTGACAATACTGAAAAAAAAAATCATCAATACAGATAAAGCATTGAAATGTAGAAATAGTTAAATTTTTGGTTTTACGGTTTTTTATTTTACAGATCTATGTTATATTACCTATGAATATTAATATCTGTGTTACAAAACACATATGATTTTTTTTTCTTGTGTATGTCTTTTAGCTATTATATTTAGAAAATTAATTCTTGTTTTATTTGCTTTTTATAGGACCTATGGGATCAATCACTCACGGCACGCCTCGCGATTATGTGAGAAGAATGACTCCGCCCCCTGTATCAGTTCCTCTCAATTTGGCCACCAACATGATGAATGCGGAAAACGAGCTTGCCTTGGAAGAGGAGATGAATGCGAAGATTGTCAAGTATCCAAGCAAAGCCCTTCTCAATGGACAAGTTCATCATAGGAGTGGCTCTCATCCTAGTGGCATAAGTTATAAAAAAGAAAGTGATAGCGGTTCCTACAAAATCTCCTACCAAATAAACCCTGTAAGTATGCTTTTGTCTTATTGTAATTGGTGGTAATGAATAATGTTTTTCTAATTAAAGAATGACTGTATACTTAACATTACAGGGTTAGTCAAAATTATGTTAACACTTAAATGGTAAAGCTTCTTTTTTCCTTTCAGATATGCATTTCCATGTGTATGTTAATAGACAAGTTGATACCCCTACATTTAATGTGTTAAGGTTTTTTTCCATTTAAGTGTCAACATTATTTTGACTAAAAATTTTTCTGGTTTAAGTGTTTAAATTCATTATTTTGATTAAAAATTTTAATTTTGACTAACCCCGTACTATAAGTTTATCTTAGAGTAGACCTTCTCTTGAAAGGGGCTGTGTACAATAAACTTTTGGTCCTTTAATTTTTTTTTTTTTAACTTTCAAGAGGTCTCTTAATCTTATTGAGGGCCTCTATAAGCGCAGGAGCTTAGTGTGGGACATGGTTATAAACTTTTTGGAGTCTCTCTACCACACAATCAAATTGTGATTACTGTCAAATGCGGTTGCCAGATTTTTATTTTATCAAATCAGGAATTTTAGTACATGATGTAAACTAGTCGTTGGGGGCCACCGTAATACTTACCCATCATGGATATGCATAATATAAAATATGAAAGTAAAACGTGCATAAACTATTTGTAAAATGTATTGAAATTCGAATAAAATCGTGGCTTGATGACGTCATAAACTTTAAAGGCTCTATGACTGAATTGCGTAAAAGAGACATCCTTATAACTCCAAAATTGATTATCCTATTAACTAACAGTTTACTGCGTTGGATGAAGCGTCTCATTTCCAATTAAAATATAGCTTTGAATTGAAATTGGAATGAAATACAGGGTCATGAAAAATCAAAGAATGTGGAAAATATAATTACAAATATCTCGGCAACTCCTCATCCGATCAACTTCATTTTTTATGCAAAATTTATGTTTTTGTATTGTCTTTTACATTCACTCCTTAAAATAAACAATTTCAAAAGTTTTCATGTACCTTTTATCAGAACGAATATTTCTAGAAGGTTACTGAAATCCAATAAGCTTCTTCCCATTATGACATACTAATTACATACCAAATTTCAAGTCTCTATCTCAATTTGTTTGTGAGATAGAGTGTTTACAGACACACACACACAGACGGACGGCAAAATTTTTTTTTACTAAAAATATGTTTTTCAGAATCTTCAGTGTCTAAAACGTGTAAAATCCGTAAAAAAATTTTTTTTCAATTTTCAAAACGATTACAAGATTTACCCTATACTATGTAACGTATGATGGGTAAGTAACAAGTTGAGATTTGAACAGAACAAATTTAAACAGACATTTAAATAATTCAAAATGTTTTTTTTTTTTTTTTTTCTATTCTTTTTTAGTCTGAATTATCTTGTAATGGTAAAATACAAACTAAGAAATTAATTTAGTTATTATATTAATATTAAACAATTAAGTGCTGTTCAAAAATTATAATTAATTGTATGCTGTTGAAGATTTTACTTCTTAGAGAGCTTTGTTCTGTTTCTTAGTATATTGATGAGTACTACATGATGAGAATAGCTAATTCGGAATTTATAATTGAAAATGAAGATTTGTTCTTTGCATTAAACTATTTTAAATTTATTTTAGAAAATATCCATTTGCCATAAGCTAGAATGAAAAAAATAATTTATATATTTTTATTATATTTTTCTGAGAAAGTCTTTAAATAATAATTCTATTTCTGTGCTGTGAAATCTCTTGAATTTTTAGCAATTATATTAACAAATGGTTATAATAAATTAAATTCCTCGTACTGCAGTTTAACTTTTTGGGAGCTATAAAATAAATTATGTGCTATGTTCTATGTCTGAATGTTTTATATTATGAAAAGTCTAAAATTAGCTGTACCACATGGGGCATTTAAATTTAGCCTAAAAAATCAGGACATTGTATAAGCCTGCTGTCAAAATTCCCTTGTAGTGTAAATTAGAAAATCCTTTATGTATGAATAGATAGAAATAATTTCATTAACATGGCTTTAAGAGATATTTCCTGATTTAAAAACAGCCTTAAGTATATTTTTTAAGATTAGGGCAGCACTATATTTTAAAAAGTTAAAGTTCAAAGCTATAGTATAACTTGATGACATTTTTATGAAATCCTTTTCATAGTATGTTTTATACTTTTTATTTTTTGTTCCAGGAAAGTCATTCAAAACCACCAGTTACTATTCCAAAACCTGAAAGCACTGTGATATCTGGACCTACAAAGCCATTGCCAACGCTCTATTCTGATAGAGATCATCAAAAATCAGAACACATCGAGACACGAACCTTAAGCATGGCCTCTGTGATAAACTCTCAGATCAATGGGATTTTTGCTCGTGAGAAATTTGTGTCCAACAATAGCTACGATTACCTGAATAGCTTTTGCGACAAAAACATTTTTGCAGACAATACTCCAAAACCAAAAACTGAATCAAAAAGTGCACTTTCTGTTCCTGAAGCTTTTGCACCCCATTCAAAAATCACTACGAGCAAAGCACCTTCTCAAGAAAGCTCAAAGTATGATTCGTCAAGCAATAAGTTGCCTTCGTTTTTGTTCAGTGATCGTTCTTATTCTAGCTCCGAATCGAATAACCATCCTCCTTTACTAAGACCATCTCCTGATTCATCTATAACCAGAGCTCTGTTACAAAATCCTGTCAAAGCGTCGTACGAGAGTGAAGTGCGTAGTTATGAAGAACAGTTGCCAATGGAAGTTAGTGTCCTTGATAAAAGAGAACAAAAACTGAGGAAGCTTAGAAAAGCTGGTGAAATGCTGGACAGTGATTATTCCGATCCTGATTCAGATGAAGAGGATTCTGAGAAATTTAGAAAGCTTATGAAAATCACCAAAGGCCCTCCACCTAAATTTGAACTAGATCCAAAAGTATGCACTGATTTTTTTTTTTTTTTTTTTTTTTTTTTAACCTATAGATTTTTACATTAAGGTTATTCTCCAAAAGATATTTTTCTTTGCTCAACAAAGCGAAACTTTCTGACACATTTTCTGGTTCATTTTTAACCATAAATTATACTCGCGGTCATGATTATTAAAGTGATATGTAATAGAGCAGTTTTATTAATTTTTTCCCTTTCCTGTGATGTCATGTTTGGAAACTTGGTTCAAAATGCCAATTTTGACAGCATATTCTGAAAATTCTTCTACTTTTACCAAAAAAAAAGGTTTGATTACAAAGTTTCTTAATAAGAACACCTGCTGATTTGATGCGTTTGCGAACAAAAATGAATTACAAAATGTGTCAGAAAGTAGCCAGTTTGGATTTGACATCGTAAAAAAATGCCTTAACATTGTAAAAATATAAATAGTAGTTCTCTGTCATGTATAACTGTTGTAACATTAATTTTATTGCTTGCATATTTAAAAAAAAATGTAATGCTTAATTTTTCTTTATTACATTCATCTATATATGTTCAATATTGTTTGAAAGTCATGCTAATTTACTTATCAAGATTAATGTACAAGAATTATTAAGTACAGTTTTGAATATTTTAAATTAAATTAAATTATTATTTATAAGGATTTGTTAAGGAAAATTATGGATCCTTTTAAAGGCCATTCAGGAATTTTTTCATCTTAAAACACACCCTTCACAAGAATTGCCACTTCAAAACAAGACTTTTTACAAAATTTGTCTTAAAAATAGACTTTTCAATTTATATCTCCAAACTGAACCTTTCACAAATTTAATAATTTTAAAATAAGATCTGGTCTGCCACACAACAAATGAAGTCACCGAAAAGAGTCTCTCTCTCTCTCTCTCACACACACACACACACACACATGCACATCTTTTTAAAAAAGATTAACAGGAACCTGAATATAACAACAATTTAAAATTAACAAAATTATGATTAAACTTTTCACAAAAACAGGACCCCTGATTTAATCCCTGAACTCCCTATTAGTATGAATTCATACCAACCAAAATTTGAAATGCTAGCATTTTTTAAAAATATACTTTCATTAATTTGCTGTTTTCATTAACAAAATAAAATATTTGATAAAAATAAATAACACAGTTTGATTCCTCATTAAATTTCCTATAGGAATTGTGTGTTATTATATTGCATTATCACTCCATTGTGAACAAAGTTATACACAGTGTAAGTTATGGAATCCCAAATCTCACTAGTATGCGTGTGCTGTACTGAAGTGTGCAATTTTCGTGTTAAAACTAAGCTACATGGCTCTTATATACAAATCTTCATAATATCTATGTCTGACTCTTAAACAATCTATAATTTTAATCTGTTGAACTCTTTGTATACACTATCATATGCATACACTTTTAGAAATTTTCTAAAAGCTTAAAAAATATATATTTGACAAATTTAGTTTTAAAACTGTTAGGCAAGTTTTTTTGTGTATTTGAAGATATTTTTAAAAAATAAATCACCAGCTTTCTGCAGATATCTGCAGAAAGCTAGCGAAAAAGAATATTTAGAAATAATATTTTATCATTTTTTTTTATCATCCACTTAATAAAACTAGTGGTATTTAAAAAAATGTGAAGCTTATTCACTGGCACATTTATCTTCTAACTTTTTAATTGAAAAAATATTTAAAAGAAATTTTTTTTGCTTGTTGTATATAAAATATTTTATATAGTTAATGCTAAAACTACTATTACTGGTTTAAAAAAACATTTTCAACTTTTGCTCTTTCTCATTTAATTCCTTTACGAAAAACGTGTTTGTTTATTTTTTTTATTACTTTAATTAATTTCTTATCCAGTTAATCATAGATAGAAGTAGCTATATACAAAATGGTGGCAGATTTATTCTTTATCTTCTGATTTAAATTTCAGAAATAGTAAACAAATTGCCATATTGCTTAACTCTATGTTAGGAAAATTGTATGAAACTGGATTTAGAACTTTTAATTTTTCAAAGATTAATTCAGAGTTTTTAAATGTATTGCAAATTGAAAACAAGAACTTGAAGAGAGTTTTAGAATTTTACAAGTGAATTATTGTAGCAGTACTTTGATGTATTTCTAAGAAAGAAAAAAAAAATGCTGTGTTTCCATTAATAAAATAAAAAATAAACAAATATTTAAATAACAATAATTATAAATACTATATAAAATGTGAACTGTCATTTAAATTGTTGCTTGCATTAGTTTTAAATGTAGAATGTGAATCTAAACCATATGTTTTTTAATTTAATTTTTTTTTATGGTAGAATGTAACTGGCATAAAACATTTTTATCCAAAGTTTTGTTTGTAGAGCAAAAATTAGTATCATTAAGACTATTTATATAGCATGTAGATAATTCTTAACTGAAGACGATTAGTTGTAGGTTCAATATCTTGTTTAAGTTTAAATAAATTTTATAAAGTTTTTCCTCCAGTTGATTTTATTCATTTATGTATTAATTTATTGAATGTAATTTTGCAATCATTTTAATGCAAACTATAAAATTCTTTCTAAATTAGTTATTTTAGATGTCTTGATAAAATGTAGAAAAAAGAAATTTGAATATAATAAAATTACACTTGTATGCAACATGATCTCCTGATCACTATTACCTTTTTACTATCATGCGAATAACTTAATTTCTTTTTATTTACAGCAAGAAAAATTTCTTGGACAATTCCGTCTATGCACGCATGCTAGAAAAGAAAGTAAGTACTTTTAAAAAACACCATCTCATGCTATCTATGTTAAAAAATTATTTTTATCACTTTGAAAAATATTCTTAAGGATTTGCTTCAACCTATATAGTAGTTTTTGCCAGTTCCATAAAACTTTCCAATTCTTTTTAAATTGTTATTTTAAAAAATCATAGAATATAATGTACAACCCAGTAACAGAATTTCCTGTGTCAATCTGCAGCAAACCGAAATTTATCTGCATCTCAAAAATGCTGGACCAAGCATACTATTATAAAAAGTAATAGTCACCCATAAATTGAGTAAAGTTTGCATTGAGAAAAAAAAATATAATAAAAATATACAATAAATATAATAAATTTAGAAACTTATAGTATATAGAAAAGTATATTTTAGCAATTTTTTTAAGCTTTTTGATTAATCTATATCTGTGAGGTTTAAAATAATGTACAGTGCACACTGCCATGCTGCACTGTTTCTGCTACTGGAATGTACAATATTCCTTTTATCTAATTTCAATGTAATGTATACTTCTTTCAACTACCCCTCCTGCTCAACTGTTTTGTGGTTTTGTATAAGTAAACCCACGAAATTTATCTATGTTTTTATCTAATTTCAATGTAATGTATACTTCATTCACCCCCCCCCCCCTTGTGTGTGTGTGTGTGCTGTAGCAATTGAGCCATTTTATTATTATTATTATTATTTATTTATTTATTTATGTTTTTTTTTGTATAAGCAAAGCCACAAAATTTATATCTATGTTTTTATCTTCTGGAATGTTGTTAAGTAAATAATATTAAGGTTCATAGCCACAAATAACTGTGTATCACTGGATATTAAAATTAATGTAACACTGATTAATTTTTTTTTTCTCATTCTACAAACAAGTGTAATTTTTATTTCAAAATGTAATTTGAAGTGACTGATTATTTTAGTATCTATTTGTGGCTTATAAAAGGGTGGTCTAAAATTATTAAACACAATTCCTGTTTCAGTAAAAAAAAAAAAGAGAACAAAATGATTTACGTGCATGTTAATTGTTTTGGAAAGACAATTTAAAACAGTTTTTTGCACAACAACATTTTAAACATGAAATAAGTTTCACATGAACTTCGTGTGTGACATACAAAATATGCAGCCGATATTCAATTTCTTGCCAAGTTTGTTGCAACATTTCAGCAGGTACTTCAGTTATTCGTCGTTTTAGGTCATCGATATCCGGAACTGGAGTTGCTTGCCGCACTTGGTCCTTGACATACCCCCCCCCCCCAAAAAAAAAAAAAAAAAAAAAAAAAAAAAAAAAGTCAAGCCGTGTAATGTTGGGAGATCTTGGCAGCCATGGTATCGGGGCTCCCCACAACCGATGTAATGTTTAAAATGTTGTTGTGTAAAACTAAAATTCTTTTTAAATTGTTATTTTAAAAATATCTGTTTTAAGTTGTCTTTCCAAAAAAAAACAATAAACATATATATACCTCATTTTGTTCATTTTTTTTTTAAACATGAAATGTGCTCAATAATTATGGACCACCCTATATTTAACAGCATTTAACAGTGTTGTTCCATCCAATTAAACTAGTCAGATATTAAAGGACATTTTCTTAATTTTTAAATGATTTTAAATGTCAATCCAATGGAAGTAGCTGTGAAGTTTTAATAATTACACGGGAAAACACAATTAAATAAGGGAAAAACTATTCATATTTTACAGTTTCTTTTAAAATGCTAAGTACTGTAATGTAATTCATATTTTGGTATGGTAAGCCATTTTTAAAAAGTGTCCAAGAGTGATTTGTTTATTAGATTCCTTTTTTTTTTATGAATTAAATATCAGAATTATTTTTTTCTTAACATAACATTGGCTATTTTCAAATTATATTTAAGTAACTCTTGAGCTTGGAAGAAACAAATATCGCAAAATCTATATTTCTAGCATTCATTTATTTTAAAAGTTCTACTAAATATTTTTCATTTGAATAGGTAAAACAAAATAGTAATATCTGTAACACATCAATATGTATCAATATAAATAACATATATCAATTACATTATTACAGAAATATTTTTTTAAATGTGAAATACTTAATAGATCTACAATATATTGCTAATATATCTATGCTAGAGCACCTTCGCAAGATAAATTTTATCAAAGATGCACAATATTGCATTGGAAATTAAAAAAACTAATTTTAACCCAAAGAGAAGAGTTCAAATGAGCAATACCAACAACATTCAGTCATTTTGAGTGCTGCATTTGAGAAGGGTTTGATAAATATCACTTTTGTCATAAAATTTGTACCTGTGTATTTGCTGAATTGTTAAGTGAATGTAAAGTATTTACTTGTGCTGTGTATTTGTTTTTCTCATGTGAAATTTATCATGGGATTGCTATTATCTTGCAGTGGTAGAGCTCAGAAAGTGTCTGCGGCGTCATCAAGTTCTGCGAGAAAAGAGTGCCAGTCCAGTGCTCAGTCAAGAACCAGTCAAGTCAAATGACATTGAGTATGACCCACACCATTTGTCTGAGTTGGCAAAGCGCTTGTGCTTGGAAGAAGACTTTGAATCAAAAACGGAGTTTTTGAAAATGTTAGGCTTGATGTATGTTCCACCTGATCAAAAGGAAGGTAAGTTTTTTACTTCTCTTCAACTAAAGTTTTTTTTTTTAAACATCAGAATGAAAATAAAGAAGCTACAATAAATCATTTTTTTAGCCTAGAAAATTCTATGTTTATTTCTGTTTCCAACGCTGACTTCCAGCACTTAATTTGAAAAAGAATATACTTCTACAGGTTTTTATTTACATTATCTACCAAATACCTCTTCCAAAACTTTTAATTTTTCTCTCAAAATGTGCTTTATTTTAACTGATTGGCATTTCGGCAAAGCAAACAAACAAACGTACAAGTCTATTGACTTATTAATTAAATTAAGCTAATTAAGCTTTAGACTTCAAATATGAAATGAAGCTACATGTAACATGTATTTATCTGGTGAATCGTTAAATATGTCTTTAAACTTTTTTCTTTTTTTTTTCTTTTGCAAACATGGCCTTCCCTTTTATGGCTTCTCAGAGATCTTTTAACCTTTCTTTTATTTCCAAAATTTCAGTTTAAAAATTTAAAAAATACATAATTTTTTTCATGAAAGTGAATTGTTTGCCAAATTTTTACATCCAATTAAAAAAATTTTAATCCTTGTATGTTTGTTTTATAACTAACATTATCAAGTAGCAGTGCCATCAATCAGAAGGGCCTTGTGATGGAGATTTCAAATCCCTTTTTTGTTCTAACTTCTTGATGATAAAATTAATTTTATCTATGGAAATTGTTTATTTACAGTTTGTCTAATTTAAGGTGGTTCTCAAATTCCCTACTCAACAACGCAAAACTTTCTGACATATTTTCTAACTCATTTTTAAACATAAAAGTTTAAAATTGGCAGGCCTGACTATTGAAGCAATTTGGTATCTAATTGCGTTTTCCATTTTTTTTTTTTTTTTTTTTTATAAATAAATTATTTATCGAATTATAAGCAATTCTTGTCACGTGACAAGTTTTTCTCCCTTCTAATACTGCCATGTCGGGAATTCGGCTCAAAAAGCCAATATTTTCTGAAAGATCTTCTGTCTTTACCAAAAAATGTAAAATGTCTTTTGATTACATAGTTTCTGTGTAAGAACACCAGCCAATTTCATGCATTGTTCAACAAAAATGAATTCAGAAATGTGTCAGAGAATAGATCTTTGGTTTTGAGAACAGACATAATGATGATTTCCAATTGAAAAAAAAACAAACAGACGACGACTATAGGTGCTATGTATTTATATAATTACGAACACACCTAAAAAGACCCTTCACAAAATTCCTCTTTATAAAAGAGGACCTTTCACCATATTCTATTTTACAAATGTAAACAAAACAAACTCATCAGATAGGAAAAGTTTGGCAGGAAGAAGTGTTTCTATTTTTTTCCTTGATTCATTTTGGAGATAGTTAAGGTGGGGGGGGGGGATGACACGGAAACACCATAATAATAAACAGTAATTGTACTTACAGAATCAATAAATTATATCACTGGGGACCAAACAATACACATTAATTATAAATTAAAAAATTAAAATAATAATAATCTTAAATTTGAAAAAAAAAAATAATAATAAAAGGTGTTTTTGTAACTTTGGCCAAATCTGTAAGTAGTCTTCCTTTGTGTATATTTTGTGATGTTTAACTGTAATTTTCTTAAAAATGGTTACATTTTTTTCCAGAAAAAGAGCAAATGGCAAAGGTTGTTGAAAATGAAAAACTTCGTCGGAATGGGATCTTGGAGCCCAGTCAACGATGTTTAGAACTACAAGGTTCTCATCTTGGGAAACCAGGTAATTTTAAATTGTATTGTTATTGTGTAGTGGCTAAAATCAAAGATAATCTGCTATCATTATCAATGCATCTGGAGCAAGACAAAATCCAGGGAAAGATTTTAAAACAGGTGTCTGTAGTCTGCAGCCTAGGCGCAATTTTTTTTTTTTTTTTTTTTTTTTAATGGGAGAATATAAATATGAAATAAGATAAACTAAGAATTTTTTTTATCAAAACCACTTATGCCAGATATTTTTTTAACACATAAAATTTAAATATACATTTAAAAACAAAACAGAAATTTAACAAGAACAATGTTCCAACATAAGCTTTTACCAGCTGTTTCAAAATGGAGAATTGGAACAATTATTTGTTTGTTTGTTTTTTGTTAGGGGGCGGGGGGGGAGGTGCTCTCTATGACGAAAAAATAAATAAACACATGAGCATAAAAAACAACTACAAAAATCATGATGCACCAGCTCATAGATTATGATACACATCCTAACACTAATAGAGTATTATTAAGAATTTTTATTTTTTTCATACAATGACATTAGATATCGAAAAAAGCAACTAAAAAAAAACACAGTAAAAGTTTTATTTTCAGCAACTGCTGTCCACATCTGGTAATGTGGTGTGAATTTTTTTGTTCAGCCCTGTACACGATCTATAGAATGTATATGTATACACTAAAAATTAGATAAGTTTAAAATAAGTTTTATGACACACTTCCTAACACCAACAGAATATTATTAAGAAATTTTATTTTTTTTCGTACGACATTAGATATCTAAAAAGCAATAAAAAAAAAAAAAAAAAAAAAATACACAGTAAAAGTTTTATTTTTAGCAACTGCTGCCTAATATCTGGTAATGTGGCATGAATTCATTTGTACAGCCCTGTACACAATCTATAGAATGTATATGTATACACTAAAAATTAGATAAGTTTAAACAGCAGAAAATGTACTTCCAGCAATTATCAATCTGAGTCGGTCCTGTAACTGAATTCTTTTGTGCATCTCTCTAAACAAACCATAAATATCTACATATTCTATATTCCTGAGAAGCATCGTAATAGTCCATCTCAGTGATGCATATCAATCTCATTATGTTTGAAATGTCGCAACATCAATAAAATGCTCCACAAATGATTTTTCCTCATAGACCCTAATATAATGGAATTATTTTGTATGTCTCTGTAAATGAACTATAAATGCTGCACAATAAAAAGTTAAAATTTCAGTGCAAATTCACCTTGTTTAATAATTAAAATTCATAAAGATACAAATAAATGTAAATACATTGCTTAAAACATAAATCAAAATCATTTAAAAACACATTAAAGTCCTTTTAAAATCAAAACGTTTTCAACCGAAACTTACTCGGCCTTCATCAGTGAAAAAACATGTTTTTTCCGAGTAAGTTGCACAGAGTAAGTTTCGGTTGAAAACATTTTGATTTTAAAAGGACTTTAATATGTTTTTAAATGATTTTGATTTATGTTTTAAGCAATGTATTTACATTTATTTGTATCTTTATGAATTTTAATTACTAACACTTCATTTTCAATATTGAAGATTCAGTAGTCGTCCTCAATAACACATAAAAGTTACATGTCAATCTGAATATAATTGTGATAGTTAGAGCATGGCCAGACAGACACAAACTGAATTCATAAATATTCTTCAATTATGTTGGAAAGTGTTAAAAGCTAAACATTGTATCAAACATTAAACAAAAAATTCTTAGTCCTTTTTTCTCTTAGTGTTTAGTTGTTTTAAGTTACTCAGATAGACAAAAATTTTACATTTCATCGTTACGTTAAATCATCACAGATTTAAACAAGAACGAAAAATCCTGTATCAAGCATAGAGTATGAAACACTTTCCAACAATTCCAGAATACTTTAACAAAACTTTTCATTTGATTAATAAGGTGAAAGCTGATGTCTAAGTAAACAAAGTCAAAGGCAAACCGGGCAGGGAGGCCTACCTTTCAGCTTTAGCTCAACTAGCCCTGCCCAATGTCTAAGCAAACAATTTGGAAAATGCATAAGATATTTGAAAACCTAATTTCAGGAATTATCATCAATGCACATAAAAATATCTGAATTCTTCTGTGCAGACCTGTATGCCATCTATAGATTCTTATATATATATTACATACTAGTATGCTAAAATTTAGTTCAATTGGGAAATGCATAGCACACTTCAAGATTCTCATTCAGTAACTTCTGTCAGTCAACTAAAATGTATTCGATATATTTTATGCTGCCCTATATATGATCTATTATACACAGCAAGACATGTAAAAAATTAGTTAAATTTAAAAACATGTACCTTAACTGAAAACACACAACAAGTATTGTTCACAGGGTTGGGGAATTTTCAGAAAATCTTATCAGCCAGCAAGGTGCAACATACAGTTAAAAGTTGTTATGACAAAATGTGTGCAACTGAAAAAATAGTTAATTACTATCACTACAATGAATTTTCATATATATATTTTTTTTATATAAAATTAAGAAATATATACAATGGAGGAAAGTTTAGTATAGGATAGAACTTAGTACCATGTTTACATCGCGATAATTTGGAAAGTTACAAATTATAGCTAACTAGTTTTAAGAAAAGTAAAGTTTTTGGCATACCTTCTATAGCCTGCAGTTTTTCATAGATGGCTTAAAAATTCACCCGTGCTGTCAGAAAATCCATTCGCCAGTGGTGAGTAAAATGATGTATTTCACCACTCCTGATTGCTCATATACAGTATTGTAACAGAATTTTTTTGTATCCCTGTAAATGAACAATGAATGCTATGCACAGTAAGCCTCTTATAGTGCACCTCAATGATATCTATGAATTTCAATATGTTTGAAATAGTGTAACATCATTAAAATAATTTGTAAAGGATTTTTCTTCTCCCATATACTGTAATGTAACATAATTCTTTTGAGTGTCCCTGTGAATGAACCATACACTTCATTTTCAATACCAAACATGCCATAGTAAACATCAATATCATATCTCAATTGCAAGGCAATCCGATTATATTTACAGGAGTTATTGCAGACAGACAGACAAACTGAATTCATAAACACTTTTCAACTATGTTGGAAAGTGTTAAAAATATATATCAGTTAATTAAATTTTAAAATCCTGGGGAGAGGCGATGGTCCTCCCTTGCCCTCTGTTGCTGGCAGCCATGCTTGCATTAATGATAACTGATTATGCTATTGAAATCAGTATGCACTCATTACTTTTGGTGTTTATATGCATTGTTAATATGGATAATCTTTATACTTGTTTGAACACTTTAACTAATTTTTTCTTTATTTCTTAAATAGCTTCAGATTTGAATGTCAGTCCGATGGAGTGTGATGTAAAGAAACCAATTGTGACTTTGAGTTCTTCTGATGGCATTAAGCAAGAACCAGAAGAGCCTGTGCCGTCCACCAAAGCTGTTGTAAAAAAGAGCACAACTCCAGTCAAACCATTCAAATCTCCTGCCAGTTCTGTATCGAGAATGTCTGCTTTTCTGAAACCACCCTTTAGATCAAGTAACTATCTATAACTGCTTTTTTTTTTAATTTCATTCTTTTTATTTCTCACTGTATTGTGTTAAAAAAAGAAAACTGTGTAATCTGATAAACAATAAGTAAAGCTGTCTGAAACATAAAATTTTCACAGTACCTACAACAGAAATACTAAACAATTATAGCTGCTAAATTAGAAACCTTTCCAAAACGAGAATTTTGTTTCGTTTCTTAGTGATTCCTCTTTCAGAGTTTGTATTAGAAGGGAGTGAGTTCTTTCGCGCAGTATTTTATGAGGGTATACAAATCATAATAAAAAATAGGTAAGGTAAATTTTCTTACCTTCATTTTCGCCAGATGGTCCATACATCTGTATAATCCAATGTTTGAACGGGTATCCGGCTCACAAATAAATCCTCGTTAACGTATTATTCCTTGATTATGGTTGTATCCACAGGAGTCTGCTATACACTTTTATTACTCATTGTAGTTTTTGTAATTTTTGTTACTACTATACTTGAAAAATGTGTAAAATATGATATTAGTATATTTAAATAATATTCACTAAACTTGGTCATTTAAATTTAATTATATATCAGAATTATAGAACATTTACATTTATGTTAAATAATAGAATTTTACTTTTAGAATATTTAAGAAAGAGCAAATACATTTTTGCATCTTTATCGTGAGAGATACATTATCCGAATGAATAATAAAGAAAAATTAGTTTTTGATTTCTTGAAATGACATCATCTATAAAGTCTTTGATTGGAGAAAACTTGCATCGTTTTTTCCAGCTTCATTGGAAATCATACAGTTTTTTATGTCACTTCTATGATGCGATAGAAAAACTTCCAGATTTCACGTGTTTCATTTTAGGTTGAAATCGACGATCTTCTCATTCAGAAACTTGTTAAGAGTTCTAGGTTATCTGTCTTTCATTATTGATATTCAATTGAAGAGATTACATTCTGGGTTGTTTCCAACAGTTAGTACTGTATAAGATTGTTGTGTTTGTTTAGTATACATAGTAAAACCTGATAAGACAGAATTGCAAGGAATCTGAGAAAATTTCGTTTTAGACAGGTTTCTTTCTTAGGAGATATAATTGTATGTATATCTTTTGTAGAGACCATGAAATTTCTAAGTTTAAGGGAGGATTCAGTTATAGACAGGTTCCATTTTCATATGATTTTTGATGTTCCACTTTTGAAGCTGTTGTCTTTGTCTCACTGTTCTCCGTTTTGTGACAGTGGACCTGGCAACACTGCCCTGGACATTCAAACTCTATGTAAATATTGGTGTGTTAATGAGTTAAGGATCACAATGTTTATGTCATACAGGGTGTCCACAAAGTCACTTTACAATTTCAAGCTTTTAATTACAAACACAAATGAACAGCTACATGTATGGAAAGTAGTACAATATAAGGAGTATATATTGAAGTTTTTTTTGCACCAATTAATAAACTTCTATAGGTACACTATTGGTTGCACAAAGACCATCAAAGCAATAATCATCAACCTTTTCTTCTGATACTCTTTTTTGCCCACTCCTTGCTTTATTTAATATTGAGCCAGTCTCCATGGATTTCTTTTGGAATTCACAAATTGATGGACGCATGCAAGCACAAGAAGTTCATGAAGACTGTCTGTATATTGGATAAAGCAAGGAGAAGACGATAAAAAGTATCGGAGGAAAATGCCGATGATTATCACCTTGACATGCTTCGCGCAACTAATGGTGCACGGTGCACATATAGTTGTTTATTAATTGATGCAAAAAAACTTCCAATATATACTTCTAATAGTGTACTGCTTTCCATACATGTATACTGCTTGACCAGTCTTAAAAGACGGGCCTTGGCATGTTGCCAAAAAATAGACCGTTCCAAAAGGAGGGAAGTATTGGATTTGGAGAAGTTCAGGTTTCTCTTAACCCCTCTGGCCGCATGTCATTTCTTCACTGGCTTTCTCCTATTCACCACCCACAAAAGCAAAATAAAGAAGCCCCCTTTCATTATCCACTTCCCTATTATCAAGAATAGACTCGTCTTTACTCACATGACCAGTCTTTAAAGCTTAGCTCAGCAGTATCTGTTCATTTGTGTTTGTAATAAAAGCTTGAAATTGTAAAGATATTTTGTGGACATCCTGTAGATGTTCATGTAAATGGATTTAATGTTCATTGAATAATTCCTTTTTATCTTTTGTAGCACATCTTCCCATCCCTCCTCTCATACCTGCCAGCCAAGTCATTCCTCCTGCAGCCGAGCCATTTCGCGAGCCTAGTTCTAGCGTTGTTCTACCAAAAGATCCGAGAGTTCGACAGCTCAACAAAGAATTCGCTCTGGAGTTCCATAATTCTGTCTTACAAACGACTCAGATGCAACTGGGTAATGTATTTTTCATTATTGCTACTTAATGTTTTTTTTTTTTTTTAGTTTCTTTTTTCTTCAAATGATTGAGATATTTTTGACTTTGTGTTCTAATAATATGTATAATTTAAACAAATAATAATAATAATAAAAACAGATTTGTACAGATGTAAGAATGTATAAAATCCTATATTTCATGTGTCTCTCTCTCTCTCTCTCTCTCTTTTTTTTTTTTTTTTTTTTTCTGAAGTCACAGTATCTGAATTTTGTAAATTCATGTATTTTTTTTCCCCATTAAATGATTTTTATAATAATAATGAGGTCAATTTAACTGGTATTACAAAAGATACATTATTCTTAAATCTCTTATATTCTTATAATCTCTTATATTCTATAGAAAATTAATTTTTTGTGGGAGGGGGGTGTGGAAGGTGTAAAAAAACAAGAAAGAAACAGGTAGACAGGTATAATAATAATATTTAAAAGTTTAAGAGCATTATTACATCTCAGTTATTTTATGCTGCTATTTTTTAAGGCCAGACTTTTGGCAACCTTTGAAGTCTTTTATGAACACCTAGAGTTAACGATAATTTCAGTTATTATAAATCTATATTAATAAAAGAAAGTTTCGCTCTGTGTGTGTGTGTGTGTGTGTTTGTCTGTCTGTGATGGCTAGCAAAATCTAGCCCACTAGAAGTCTGAAAATTTAGGTGTGGATAGTCCAAGGTCTGGCCATGTGCACCTGAGTCTCAGAATTTTAATATTTTGATAATTACCCAAGATATTAATTAGATTCTCATTAACCATCGCTTCTAAAATGACATATTTTAAATCAAAATGGCGAAAGACATGAACAGGCGCATTGGATTTGCAAGCAGAAATGAACGAATTCGAAATTATTTTACTAATTAGCGAATTTTAAGAAAACTAATTGAGATATCAATTTGAAAATTTCTGAGCATATGTAAAAAAAAAAAAATCTGTATCTGACTATATGATTTTTGAAAAATTCGGTCGGTAATTTTTCTTAATTGATGCAAAAAACTGCCAAAAATCTGCCGGCGCCAGTGAAAACAATCTGAGAAAGTTTCAGACAGGGATCTGCTTTCATTAAAAACTGAACTACAAAGAGATCTGTTTCTCTGGCCAATCCCTCCATTTAGTTTGCGAAAATGAAAGGAAATAATTGCCAATTTTTACTACTGAACAAAAATTTAGATAACTAATTAAGATATAGATTTAAAATTGAGGTCGGAAAGGGTGTCGTCTGCCGGCTATTTTAGCATAGTGTCTTCGTTATATTTTAATTATCAGAAAAATGTAATTCTTTTTTTAATGATCACATTAATGTAGGTGACGGTGGTTGTCTTGAACATATTTTTCATTATATTTGCGGGTATGGGGAGGGAAGGGGTTAACGCCTTTCTCTGATATTGTAATTATCTCGGGCCCGAGCAACGCCAGGCGGGTTAACTAATAATATAATAAAATCATTTGTTAACTTTAAATTAAAGTGTAATTACTGCTTAAAGTGATAATAAAAATAGCATTTGGGGAATGTCACGTGATTTGGACTAAAAAATTTCAAAACTCATTAAAAAATTAATTAATCAATTAAAAATTTAAAAAACTGTTACAATATCCTTCCCTGGCCCCTCCACCACCCAAATATCCAAAACCAATCATAAATACCTTTTTTTTTTTTTTTTTTTTTTTTTTAATATAATTTTTTTATTTTACATAAACTGGTTGACCTTTGAACTATTAATATATGTATTCTATTGACAATACAAATAAATTTATTTAAAAGAAATATAATGGTAATTAACGATAATAGTACTGTAAAAAAAGACACAGTTATCTAAAAATACATACTAATGCCTGAAGATTGGTAGAACTAAAAATAAGATTTAAGTATGTTATGGGCATTACGAAAACAGGATGTTCTGTTTTTAAACTTAAAAAAAAAAATAATAATAAAAAATAAAAGATCTATTTTCTTTCTTATTGCACTTGGAGCTGAAACATGTAAACAGTTTATTAAAACCTTTTTTACTATTTTTATAGTTTTTATTTTTATATCTTTTAGCAATTTAGTAAAAGGGTGTATTATATGAACAAAATTTTATTACTTTATTTCTAAAATAATTAACTAGAATGATATGATGTATTAGTTCAATATGTGATATATATCTTTGAGAACTTATATTTAAAAATATATCTATTTCAGTTGAAAAGAAGCAGATTCCCAGTAGTTCTACACATCCAGAAGCTCCATTCCCGAAACCCTTGCCAAGTAGCTCAACAGTCGAGAAAACAGATGTCTTGTTTTCCGAAGAATTTCGACCTGCATTCCGATGGCCAGGAATCGAGGCTATCATGGAGTCCTACGAGTGCCATATATCTGGTAAATATGTGTGCCTTTGTTGTTATATTTATACATGGAATTTTCAGTATTTAGCAGTTTCACTACAAAACCAATATAATATGAATTTTAAGAATTCATTAACATCCATTAGAATTAATACAAGGTATTGATGAAACAGCTCAAAAAACTGGCACATTAACATAATCATAATTGCATTATCTGAGGTAATCTTCATATGTTAAGGGAAATTTTGTTTATTATAACAAAAGACTGTTGATTACAAAATGTAAATTTTTTACATGCCATTGAAATTGTATGTGCTGCTTCAGACACATGTGCCATAGGTTTGCGATCCCTTCCCTATCCCCTCAAAAAAAGTGCATATACTTTTATTGTTAACCCATTAACACCACAATTATTTTTTTCTTGAAAAATGGAATTATTGCATTTCAAACAGTTTTTTTTTTTTTTTTTTTTAGAATAGCAATTTTATTCTGTTTTATCAAGGAGTTTTTGGTCATCAATGAAAGCGAAAATTTCTTTTAAGATTCACCGGTGTGCGAACAACAAAAGTATTGTTCGCTATGGTGGTGCTTTAATGGGTTAACAAACACTGTATTCATTTTCATAAATTCAATAATTTTGAGCGTTTTAGATCTTTATCAAGTTTTTTCATTTTAAAAGCTTTAAAATGTGGTGAAGATTTGGTCTCCAAATTGTCACCACACATCATGTTCTTTAAGCTTGCAGGTTTTTGAATTATTCATGTTAGTCATCAGGTATTTTATAGAAGTTAAAATAGAAAATTTTGACTTTGATCTCGAAGAACTTGCATATATATTTTTTAAATGACCAATTAATTTTTATTTCAAATGAAAAGAAATAATTGGACAGACCTAAATGTTTCTGGCTTGACAGTATATTTATGTTCAGTTAGGTACTAAAGTTTATTTTTTAAAACTAACTTTTAAAATTATGTAAAATGTATGTACAAGTGTTAATTTACCAGTTGTGTAGGCCCCAAGATGGTGTCTTGAAGGTGCACAGGTCTTCTCCCCCCCCCCCCCTCTCAACTGTTTGAGAGAGTCAGGGGCATTGGAGGAAACAGAAGGAGTAAGATGTAAATCATCTGCCAGTAAAGGATTTATTTTGTGATATTAAAAGTTGTGTTATTCTCCTTCCATTCACAAGTGTTTTAAGGTCCATATATTGTATGTTATTTGCATTTGTTTTTCAATGGTTTTATGTTGTCTTTTTCTGATTTTAATTAGTAAATGAAGTGCAATTTTGTTTTTTGAAATTGCAGGTAATTTAAAGATCTGTTAATGATTTTTTTTTTCTTTCTTGTTTTGCAGAGCAAACTGTAGAAAAGAATTTCCTAGTTTCTAACTGCCAAAAATTAAAAGCTAGCATTCAAGAAGCTAATACTGAAATAGAGTGCCTTGGACATAAAACTGAGGTAATTAGGGTTGAATGTATATTATTAATTAATACTAATGTAACTGAATTTTCAGTGCACTTATGAAAATGCCGATTATTTATTTAAACTACAGGTATTAGTGCGGTTAATTGATCTTAGGAGGCAGGGTATTGCCCCATTAATTGAAACATGAATTTAATGAGAAAAACTACAGTAGACCCACAGCCATATTTCTTAAAACCCAATATATATAAATAAATAATAAAATAATGTACTACACTACAATATTGTTTTTATCTGTTGTTGTTAGAAAGTGCATAGTACAGCCTGATTTGAAACTTTTAAAATAAAATTTATCCCAGCTACATGAATTTCCTCTAACATAAATATGTGAGCTAATTTAATAAGTGACAATCAAAAAATACTAAGCCATCAATTTTGAGCTCAATTCTACATAATAAAGACCTTTGTCCAATTGCCACACCATTGGTCACATTTCTTGTATGATTTTAATTTGATTTTCATAACAATGTGGTGCATTTGACTGGAAAAATTGCATGCTTTGTGCACTAATCAAAATACTCTCCACATAAATGGAGGGATTGTCTGGAAAAAAAAGTAACACATTAACCGAAACCACATAAAGTGAGGGAAACCTGTATTAATTTAATTTTTAAATTATGCTTAACATGTTGACTGCAATGTGAATCACACATGATTCATGACACTATTAGATTCTGAAGCTGTTGGAATCCTGATTGATACATATTGCATCATTTTTTTATGCATAACAATTTTTAGTTATAAGGCACCAAAGAGTTATACCATGGTGTTGGTTTCTTATTTAATTAATGCACATGGCCTTGTTACAGAAATAAATAAAAATCTAGGGCTGTGTGAATCACTAATGATTCCAACAAGTAAAAATAAAATAAAACAATAAAAATTACATTTCAGAGAAAATCTTGAAGCAAAAATATTTTCATATTAAAAGGAATAAGAAAAATAATTAAAATTAGTAAATGAACCAGAGGGACATTTCAGTAAATATGGCTTTAGCAGTCAACATGTTAAATATGCGTATATTTATTTATATATATATATCTGTGTGTTTGCTGTAATCCATTTTTGGAAATAAACAAAATCATAAAGAAGCTTAATATCATTATTAATAAAATGGTCTCTGAGTAATGAGGCCAAAAATGATCCAAATTTCAATATGATTTTAAAGAAACATTCATGAAATAATTCTAAAATTTAAAAATAAAAATCTGTTAACAAGGTTATTAAATCTCTTTGCAATCCAAACTGGTTACTTTTTGATGCATTTTTTTTTAAATGAATTTTTATTCAAAGGTATGAAATTGGCAGGTACTCTTATTCAGAAACTTCATAAATGAACAGTTTTTCTCACTTTTCAGTAAAAGCAGGAGATTACTCAGAAAACATAGGCATTTTGAACTGAATTTCCAAATGCGACAGCACAGGAAAGGAAAAAAATTGCTGCTATGATAACAACAATTGTTTATAACTTAAGATGCAATGCATTTAATGAAAAATGGAAAAACTGATTCCAAATCACTTCAATAATCATGCCTGCCAGTTTTATGCTTTTACTTTATAAAATTAGTAAGAAAGTTTCATGGTGTTGAGCGAGGAAAAATGCAACATGTGCTGCAGATTAATTTGACAGCTTAAAAAAAAAAGTTGCTAAAATATACTGTACGTTTCTAGATTTATTGTATCTTTTTAGCCACACACAGGGTGGCTTATTCTTTCAATCTCTATCATTTTTCATGTTTATGAAAAGTCACAGCAATCCATCGTTGCCACAGATTAATCTCGGAAAATGAAACATTTGAAATTACTTAAAAAATTAATAACTCGAAAAGTATTTGTCACAAAATTGTTTTACAAACTGCGTTAGAATGGTCAAAAATTGTATTTTTCTTGATATAAATTTCAAATCTAATGATTATGTCGTTTTTCAAGTATTAGATTTCAAAAATTACAAAACTTCACAATGGAGTACCGTAGCGAAACTTTTACGCGTAAAAAGATAATGATAAAGGCATTGTGGCTCGACGTGTATCGTGTATACTGGCCATAGCATGAGTAACGAATTATAGTAAACTTATTATTCTGTTAAAATATAAAAGTGAATTATGTATATACATTTTTAAAAAATAAAGAAAAACGTTTTATCACAAACATCAACAAAATTTTTTCTTCTATTTATTCCCTTATTCCAAAGATATCGTTTTATCGTCTGCTGCCATAGCAACATGAATTAAATTTCATTAAGAAAAATTGCTCAGTGGTAGAAAAATATTTTTCTAAATGGAATGGTTATTCAACAACTCAACACTTTAACAGGGGAATTTTTATTTGTTATTTAGATATTTTAAAATTGTTATTTGTCATTGCGTTTTTATTCTGAGTTACAGCTAGTTTATTTATTTTTTAAATAAAAGCCGTGTGTGGCAATCTATATTCTGCCTTATAGCAGAATTTTCCCCTCTTGTTATTATATATTTTTTAGTGTAGTAAATGCAAACTTTGCTTATTTTATAGATTACTATAATTTTTTATGGCAGTAGGCTTGGTCCAGTATTTTTTAGGGTGCAGATAAAATTTGGTATGCAGCAGATTGACACAGAAAATTCTTTTACTGGGTTTACAATTTTATTTACATTAAATCTAAAAACTTTTCAATCTGTCTTATAAATCAATTAAATGACATTAGTGGTACAGTCCTCCATTTTTTGAGTTGCTTTACTCTTTTTTGAGTTAGAAAGAAAACATTGTGAAACATTGAAATTTATTACAATATTTTATTTAAAAATATATGTAAAAGAATTCTGAAATGGCTCTATGTACTTCAGAGCTATTAAAAATTTCATGCAATAAATCATTTAGTAAGAAATTGAAATAGTCAAAGGAGATGGGTGGATAAGGCTCATTTTTAGCTCTCCAATATGGTTTTAAAAAATATTTCTTTTTTGGATGTTTGAGTTGTTTTAATATAATTTAGAATCTGTATTTACTGTCTCTCTAACTGAACTCAATTATGTAGCATGTATATAAATCTATCGATCATATTAGAGTGGTACACAAAAGAATTTGGTACCTTTCCAACTAGGAATGGTAATTTCTGAAATTGGGTTTTTCAAATGTATTGTGTATTTTGTAAATGGTTACTTAAGATATCTTCTTTCACTTTATTAAATGGTGAAAATTCGTTACAGTATTCTGGAAGTGTTTCCTAATCTATGATTGACGCATGATTTTTCTTTAGTGTTTCATATCAAATTGATTTTTTTTTTTTCTTATAAGAAGCAGCCTGAGTTTTTGTATGTTTTACTTTATTATCCAAATAGTCAACATAGGTAACATATGTACAATTATATAATGACCATTTCTTATAAAAAGATCAAACTATTTTTTTTAAATCTTAAAACAAAATAAAATGTGCTAAATAAACTTGTGTTTTTGATCTTGTAAAATACATTTAAAAAATCTTCAGTCAAAAATTAATGATAAAGTAAATATTGATTCTAAATTTTATCAAAATATCTTAGGAGAAGGATTTTTTTTTCTTTTTTTAACCTGCCATGTGTCAAAAATTCTACTTATAATACTAGAGATGAGATGGGCTTTGCTTGAGCCTGCATCTAAAATGGGCTAAGGCTCAATTTTTATACCAGTCTTCGAGCTTGGGTCAAAGTGAAAAATTTATTTATTCACGAATTGAAAAGAGGGGAAAAAAAAAAAACTTGTTATTTGGGAAACAAGAATGTAGTCTAAAATTTTAATGTGTTTTACAATCTTCTAAAAATAAGTTTGAAAAAGAATTAAATTGTTATTGATGAGAAATATTCTATTTGATTTTGAAGCCTTTGAACAGTCGGTGCTAGTAACATAAAGAAGGTGTGGAATATTCCTTGTCTGTCTTGCTTTCTGGTTGAAATACTTTTCCAGAATGACTAGGAAACAGAACTCATGTCTTTCTATCATACTTGTACAATGATATTTTAAAAGAATAAAAAATGTGACTTTTGTAGATTTCTACCAGTGGTTGGGTATAAATAAAACAATTTGGTATTTTAAATAGATTTCAAGGGACAGGAAAATCACAAAACATTGTCATGAGGTAGTATTTAGGATTAATACTTATTTTTGGTTCTGCGTCAATTCGTTGCACACTATTCATCACGGAACTATTCATCGCAGCGTCCATTCGTCACGGTGACAACTCATCGCAGCATTAATTCATCGTGGTGTCAATTCGTCGAAACAAAAATGTTTTTGAAGGCTATGGTGATAAAATAAAGATAATTTAGTAAAATTATTTAATGATGATTAGTTTTTTAGTTATAGAGAATTATAACTAACAATTTACATGCGATTATATCTAAAAAACAAATTATCATTAAATAATTTTACTAAATTATCTTTATTTTATCATCATAGCCTTCAAAAATATTTTCACTGTGATGAATTGACACCACAACAAATTGATGCTGCAATGAATTGTGTGCAATGAATTGATGCAACACCCTTATTTTTTATGTAAGAAGAGATTTTTAAATGAGAAATTTAAATTGTGAAACACATTTTTAAACTGTTATTAACAATTTTCTAATCTATACTTTTAGTATCGGGCTTACATTTCAAATCATCATGCTTGGGCTCCGAAAAAAGAACCCAAACTCATCTCTATTATCTACCCATCTCCTTTACAAATCAAACATTTTTAATTGATGCAGGAATATATTTTTTTTAAATCTAGTTATATAATTATTTTTTAATGTGTTGGAAGTTTAGTGAAACTTGTTTTGAAATAAATCTTCTTTCTATCTCTCCTGCAGGAACTTGTACATGACCAGAAAGTTCTAGAACTGGAGAAAAGAGACTTGCAAAGTAAACTAGACGCTTTCAGACTTTTTATTCAGCACTTCAGATAACACTATTTTATAGATTTTGTAGCTTTACTGAAAAAGAAGAAGCCCAAGTTATTTTTTAAAATTATTCAGTTTATGTAGAGATCAGTTGTTGTGTGTATAATCTGTAGGATTTTATTATGCCAGATGATGATGATGATGTTGCTACTGTTAGATAAATACTGTTGGAAGAAATCTAAAAGATCTTATTGCTTTTTAAATTGAATGTATAAACACTTAAGCCTAATAACACGCGAGTGATTTTAAAAAAAAAGTAAGTTGCCCTTGCACTAGTTGGCAATATATTGTTATGAGAGCAAATTCGTTTGGTGAGAATTAGGGAAGGAAGTGTAGTTATTTGTGTTGTTCCTACATAGTTTGGTCACTCGCCAAACTATGTAGGAATCAGCGAGGGTCAATCTAGGTGAAATTTGAGACGTATTTAGGGACCCTTCACAAAAATCTATTTAATAAAATGTGTCCTTTCAAATTCTTTTAAATAAAATGGGCCCTTTCACATAATTCCTCTTACTAAAATAGGCCGCTTCACATAATTCCATTCCATAAAAACATACACTTCATTAATTATTTTAATTTAGTTAGATTTTAAAACGTGTAATTTGCAAACAAAAGAAGTTGAGATGAAAGGAAAACCTTAGAAGAAGGACTTAAAAGAACTTGTTAATAAATGTTTAAACTAGTTCACAGCATAGTGCTTGAAAAGAAATGTAGACAAAAAGAAAATAAACATTTATGATTGAGATTTGCTTAATTCACATTTTCTAGCCAAAGACTTAAATTTACTTGAGAATGATTTGTTTAAGAACAATAGAAGTAATTTCACTGCATTTTGAAGCCCTATAATATATATTTAATACTCACCAAATAAATTTGTGAATATCTCATTGCAACATATCGTCAATTAGCCCAAATTTAACTTTTTTGAATCATCCACATCATTAACGAAGTTGTAAAATACGGAAAAAGAGCAATACATTTTTACAAATGTATAGTGTTATGAAATCTGTAAGAATAAATTTATGCTAAATGCTGTTAAACAAAATGTACATATATTATTAGTTTGTTTTTTTTTTAATGTAAAATTTGTAGCAAGAAAAGGGATTAAGATGAACAGTCTTTGCATTTCTATGATGAAGAAAATTCTAAGAATGTTTAAAACACTTCAGTTCTCGCATATTATCAACTGGAGTAGATTTCAACTCTTCAAATGTTTTGTTATTTTAACCTCTAAATAAGACAAATATGTGGATTTGAAATTTTTTTTTAACTTGTTACAGTACCAAACGCAGCAGTGTGTATTGGGCACTGGAACAATATTTCCTTGACAATGTTCATACACGAGCTTCTAAAACTATCATACTAATGATAAATCGCTAAAAAAAGTCGCTACTTAGCTTAGCTTAAAAGTTATGGTAAACACAAAACTTATTCAATGTAGAACTGCCATGAGTCAAAAAGGCTTGAGGAAGTTTGATAAATTATTAAAAGCATTTGGTTATAACAGCAAGTGATGATTGGATATCAACTACACATAGTCGACACTTTTATTAGTACCCCAAACTTGCCTGAAATGATTTTTCAAAAATTACAATGGATAAGAAAAAAAAAAAAAAGATACAAAGAAATTTATGGATGACCAGCATGTATGTTTTGTAACCGTTCTTAATTTAGCAGAAACATTTATAAAATTTGATGTAATCTTACAGTTATCCATGATTCCAGAAACCATTTTCTTGTCTTCAGAAATGAGTAGATTTATAGAAATACTTCAGAAATAAAAGAGTTTCTATACTTGCCCCCCCCCCCCCCCTCCAAATATATATATATATATATATATATTTATATTTAGCTCTCTGTTTGTTTTTCTTCTAAATGTTTCTGGTATAAGGAAAACATTTTTAGAATCATGTGTACACTGAATTCTTCATATTTTTTCTACTAAAACTAAATTCTGCAATCCATAAAGGATCATGTCCTGTGGTGCTCAAGTCCACTCTTTTTTACCACATGTATTGAGGTGCTATGTGTATAGAGAGGGAGAGAGCATATGTCCCAGTGAAATGGTCAACCTGATGCAGGCACCCCCCCCCCCCCCTCCTCCCCAATTTGTTTAGTTGTCAAGCACACCTGGTACTCATTTTATTGAGCCTTTTTACCACATTGGAAAAAAAAGTTCGTGTTACAGTGTATTGTGCCATCTTTTGAGTTACACTTACTTATATTCCACTCATTCTAATTAGAATGCACGTAAAATTGTTTATTTCAAATATTTTTCATCATTGAAATGCATTTGACTCTTTATTCTTTAACCCTCTATTATCTCTTTGTTATTTAATTCAAAAGCCAGATAATGAAAGACGAAATTTTCATTAAGGATATATATTAAAAAAAAAAGTAAAGAAAATTATTCCTAATTCACAACTAGCAGGAAATTGAAAGTAGCATAGTGATAATTTTAATTTATTTTTTATATATTTTTTATTTAAGTGAGTTGAATCTTCGTTCAATCCATGTAAAATTGTTTATATTTATGAGCTTTTATTCTTTGTAAACTAAAGTTTTGTAAATGTTTGTACAAAGGACTTATGTGGACTTTTGTTGTGTGTCTCTTTTATGCAGTGTAGGTTTTGAAAAGAAAAAAAAAAGTTATTATTTTAGTTTTCAGTATTGTTTTGTACTTTTTTTAATTTTTGGATTTTGTTTGCATTTTTATAAAATACATGTAAAATCAACAGTGAAGGATTTGTTAAATAATAACATCTAAAACTTCTTTTATTTTTATTTTTGTGCTGTAGAATTAGATTTATTGGATGCAGTTAAATTGTGTCTTTTAGTTTCAAGAGACATGGGGCCTTAACCTCGGTATTGTGAAATGAAAAATCGGCTTGTTATCAATCAGACTGTAAATTCCTTTCTCCATCTTATGGACTTGAAATCCATTTGTGTTTCAAATTTTCTCATCAGAAGATTGAATTTTTTTACTTTTTTTTTCTTTTATACTTTTTTTAAAGGATGTCTCTTTGCTTTTTACTTGGCAAATTTTTTCTAAAATATAGACCTAAATGTGTATTTCAAGTGAAACTGTCAGACTCTGAATAAGACTAAACTACTTAAAATTCAAGGACACAATTTTTAAAAACTTTCCTTGTGACATCTGTTTTCTATTATCTGACATCTATTTTCCGATGGTGAAATCCGTATTTTAATAATTATTTAGAGTAATTAGTAATCATGCTTTTAAGTTTTCTGTGATTGGGGAGTTTCAGTGACGCCAGCTTCTTAACCCGTAACAGGGAAAGTAAAAAGTCAGTGATACAGAAAGGGGGGGGGGGAAACTAGTAGGTAAAAATCCCTGGGGCCTCCCATCCTCTTTAATAAAAAGCTATGTGTTGCTGATGACTGGGTTTTTCGCTAATCGTTGCCACAGATTAATCTCAGAAAATGAAACATTTGAAGTTACTGAAAAAATGAATAGAGAGAAACTGCATTAGAAAGGTAAAAAAATTGTATTTATCTTGATATAAATTTCAAATCTAACAATTATGTTGTTTTTCAAATATTGAATTTCAAAAATTACCAAATTTCACAATGGAGTACCATAGCGAAACCTTCACTCATAAAAAGATAATGATAATGGCAATGTGACCTGACCTACGTATTTATACTGACTATAGCACGAGTCACAAATTGTAGTAGCCTTATTATTCTGTTAAAATATAAAAATGACTTATGATGTCACGAGTGCATGATCTTTATTTAATTTGTGACAAGTACTAGATGCACCATTTCTTTTTAGTTGTGAATAAATAATATAGGTTAATTCACGTTATTAAAAAATGTAGCTATAAAATGTGTATAAAAGGTACTATAAACATGACCAGCAATTGTTTTATAGCCGCTAATATTTATGAGTTTGTTATCGATATATGCTTTAAATATTTGTCATTTGCCACACACGCTGCCTGTATAACGAGTTTTCCACTAGTTACTATAATATTTATACAATTTTATGTGAATATTCTTTCGGAACTTTCAACGTTCAAATCTCATTTTTATATAGAATTTTAGCTGGTCTTCCCGAGCTAACCATGGGAGACTTCTGGGTAAAATAAACAAATGTAACTATCTCATAATCTTCATGCGTAAATTATGCAAATATTTGTTTTTTACCCTAATTCCCTTTTAAAAATACAGGGTGCATAAAATATGCGAGGTAAATATGACATATTTAAAAAATATTTTCCCAATGAAAAGCCAAGTAACATCCTTAAAGAAAAATATACAGAAAAAAGTTAATTTAAATTTTTTTGGCGAGAAATTTGAAAATTATGAATGTATTTCAATCCCATAAGATTAACAACATTGGACAGGGGAATCTGTAGTCTCACTGATACAGAGCCTTAAGTTTTTTAAATAATAATGCATGTTTTCTTTTAAGAAGTAACATACTTTTCATCAGTGAAAGCTTTTCATGCATACTGAGTATGTATGTGTGTATGAATGTGTTATAGGAGTATGGCCCCTAAATGTTAATGACCTAGATTCCAGATATATATATATATGAGAGTAATTTATTTGTACATTATTCAAAGTAAATATATATATATGACTTAATTGAATTGAGTTATTTAGCCCTTTATATTTGAACAACTTTAAGTGAATATTATTGACCATGTATAAGTTATACATTTTCTATAAATTTTTTAAAAATAATTTATTGCTTATTAAATTTTGCTTTTCTATTTTTTTGACATCTACAAATCTATAATAAAGAATAATTTTATTGCAGTTATGTTTGTATGCATTGTGAGAAATACAAATTATGTACATTATAAAACTTAATAAAAAAAAGTGCTTTGCTTGAATCTTGTGTATAGATACACAATAAGAAATCAAAAATGTATTTTTGGATTTTTTTGTTATATTTGGTTAAAAAATGTTAAACAAATCTAATTTCCCCTCCACCCCCTTTGTTTAATAAACTGATTTAATTTGCGAACAAAATAACAGAGGAGAAAATGTGTCAATATAAAGAAAATAATCAATATTCTTATTATTTTGTCAATGAATCTACTTGAACAATTGAATGCAGTGTAAAAAGCTGCATAAGTACTTGCAAATGTCAAAGCTAAGGTAATAAAATTATTTTACATATATTTAATAATTTTATTGATACTTTTGACATATCTTGTATTTCTTAGCTTTTTATTAAAATCCTGAATAGGTAAGGTTATCCCAAAAATTCTACAATTTTTCTTTGTGTGTGTGCGACTTGCAAAAATATCCTATAATCAAATCTTTTTATCATCATTTACGGCTGTTTTAAAATTCAAGCTGGCTACTTTTTGATGTACTATTTACAGTCATTTTCATTTGGCAATACATACAGTTTGTATCTGTTCTTTATTCAGATAAGACAGAAATAAATAGCAGTTAATGTTTTACTACAAAGGCAAAGGGTATTTCAGAAAATGTTGTCAAATTTGTCATTTTAATGACTTGGACTATTGACAGTACTCATGTATTAATTAGTATAAAAAAATGGTATTCTAAGGTTTAAGGCAGTTCTAAAAAAAAAAAAAAAAAAAAAAAAAAAATCCTGTTCAACAACATAAAACGTTTTTTATACATTTTCTGACTCATTTTTAAACATAATATCCGGACACATGCAGTGATGATTATTGAAATTATTTCTAATCAAACAATTATTATTATTATTCAATAATTTACATCTAAAGTTACAAGTGATTGTTGTCTTAGGATGACAGGTTTTTTTCCCACACACACTGTCATGCGTGGAAATTCAGTTTGAAATGCCCTCTTTGGCAGCATTTTCTGAAAGATCTGCTTTACAGGGAAAAATAGAAAAAAACTGTTCAATTATGAAGTTTCTGAATGAAAGTACTTGCCAATTTCATGTGTTTGAGAACAGAGATGAATTTAAAAATGTGTCAGAAAGTAGCTAGTTTGGATTTGAGAACAACCTTAAGCCAATTTTTTGAGATGTCACAGTCTGAGAAAGATTGTCATCATGGGGCAATCAAAATTATATTTCAAGATACATCCCATTTGTGGGAAAATGAAACATGCCGATTCTTGGTAACATATTAATGTCTGTAAATTTTACGCATTTATGTACAAAAATGACTTTGAGAATGTGACAAAAAGTTTTGAAGTTTATTTCAAGCAGATAATGGTGATTTTGGACTTTAAATCATTATATCCAGGGGTATAGTGGATGGTATAAGCTGTATGCCTTCAAGATTTTTCAAAGAACCTCTGTATACTATCTAGTATATACCATCAGGCTATAGTGTATACCCCTCTGGTTATTTTATATCTACAGCACTGATTATTATGTTTTCTTACAACAGCTGATTTATAATCATATATCATTACAAGGATGCTCATTTATCATTTTATAATAAATGTCTTTGTAGAACTGCTCATTCAAAAGTGATTGTAGATCTCGTAGATCGCTATGTTTTGTTACTTCACTCTACACATTCAAAGAGAAGAAAATTATTTTGTTATCGTATGGAAAACCTACTAGACTTACTTCATCTATGCAATTTTTCTTATAAAGATGCCAATATACAGGGTGATTCTGAAAAGAGGTTATGGGATTTGTCACTTCAACTGCTGGCGATACACAACGATGACACATACTTCCAGTTACAAAATGTATTCAAATAAAATACATCTTTTAAATAAAGCATTTGTTTTGCAAGAAGTTGTATACTTAATACAGAAGAACCATGTTTTTAGTGCCGGAAAATTCACAAAATTCAAGGTATCATTACTCATTAAATTTTGGTCGTAATTTTTTTTTTTTTTTAAATGTCAGTCTTAGATGGAATGAAACGTTTATCTAAATATTAAAGTAAGAATAATTATTTTTTTTAAACACTCTTTTATAAAAATTGCACCAATTTTCATGACTGCAATTCATGTAGTTCCAAAGAATTTAGGTTACAATACATTAATTTGAAAAAAATTATAATTTTTGCTCTATTTCTATTTTTTGTTTTTGAGATATGACAACAGGAAACGGGAAAAAAAAGCATTATTTTAAAATATGTATTCAGGATTTCTAAATTGTTTTTGAACATAATTGTAATTTAATTAATACTAAACAATTAAATGATTTTTTTTTTTTTTAATATTACATTTTTTATTTATGTTTTCTACTTTTTAGTGCATAGAATATTTTGTTGCAGTTTCAAAGCCAATTGTCATATTTTGATGAGAGTGGTTTGGCATATTATTAACTGCATTTGTTTTGTAACTCGTAAACAGCTATAACCATAAAAAAATATTTGGCAATTTATCATCTGCAGCTGGCTAACAGGAAATGCCTTAAAATGAATTTATGAATAAATAATAAAAAATATTAAAATGTTGTATTGCCATCGGAAACACACCTGTGTACATAATTTTTATATACAAAAACAAAGTCAAGTTAAATTTTGTATTTTAATATGTGTGCATCTCCTTACAAAACAAATTACATATATAAAAACAGTATTTGATTTTAACATTTTCTGTAACTGGTAGTATGTTTCCAGCATCAGCAGTTAAATGATAATTATCATAACCTCTTTTTTGAAGTGCCCCGTGTTACAACGAATCACAATTTTTTCCCTTCGTGTCTTTCTCTTTTGTATTCAACATGCATGCTGCAGGAAAACATATTTCAGGATACATCTGCATTTCCTGGGGTATGCTTTTGTTTGTCATTTCTTTTCACACTTTTGTAGTCTATGTATGTCAGCATAGAGCTTTTTTTTTTTTTTTTAAATATACATGAGTTGCGAAGTTTTGTAATATTATTTATAAATTAGCTCTTACATTGATTTGTAAATGATGTACATTAATACATATTTTGAAACAAGTTCATTTTTTAAGAAATAAACTACAATTAAAAAAATATATTTTTCTCATCTTATTTGTGTTCATAAAATTCAATTTATATGAAACAGAAAATTTACAAAATGTCTGAAAAATATCTTTACATTTTTTTTTAAGAAAATCATTCCAAAGAAAATAATTGTATTATTATTATTATTATTATTATTATTATTAGAAGTGTTTATAGCATTTTAATGTTTACACACTTTTTTTTTTTAATGGCACACTGGAAAGTTTATAAAAATCTTAATATAAATTTTCAAAACATTATGATAGGTATTAAAAAAAATAATATATATATATATATAACAAAATGTGCATGTTATGATAAAAAAATACCTATACGAGCAGGGAAGACTGAGCTATGCTCAGTCAAAATTAGCTTTGAGTTCAAATATCATGAACAAAATGACCCACTAATCAAATTTTTTTGAACATGTGGTCAAGCCCAATTGTCTTCTCGTGCCCAAAACCTGTAGGATATAAAATTTCATCAAAATAGTCTGAGCCGTTTTTTAGATAAAATTACCTTGACCCACAGGGACCCAAAAATGATCCACTAATCAGATTTTAATAGGCATGTGACCTAGCCCAATGATTTTCTCGTGCCCAAAAATCGTAGGATACAAAATTTAGTTCAAATCATTTGAGCCGTTTTTTAAGATAAAAATAGCTTGACCCATAATGACCCACTTATCTCACACTAAAACATTTACAAAATTATTTTCATTCTTATATGCATTGAATTTTCAATCGTGCTCATTCTGGTGTATGTCTGGTCTAAACAGTGTTTTTATTTTCATATAAATTCAATAAATTTTTATGCGCTCTGTATATGCATTTAAAAAAGAGGAACGTTATTTTTTTCATTCATCCCCAACAATCAATTTTCAAGTTAAGTTTTTGGCACATATTTGGTAAACCAGTGCATTCACAGAATTTGCATACCTAAATTATGTTACTGTTAGGGATGCTGGTGTACTGGTTTTAAGGTAATAGAAAAAAAAATGGTCAAAAAATCTCGTTTCTTTGATTTTTAAACTGAACAAACTATATTTTAAGAAAATCTATTCTGGTACTTAATACAAATAAAGATGATTATTTTTTAAATCAAACTTAAAAGAATAATTGTGAAATATTTTCACATTATTAATAAACAGCCTGCAAATGCACTTTAAGCTCTATAATATAAAGTTTCATTCTGTTATGTTCACAACATTTTTAAAAAAAAGTATAAGACATTTCAAAATTTATGCATTAAAATATTTATTTTTCTTTGGTATAATAGAAAAAAACATGGATAAAGCATCACAGGTGGAACAATTGCACATGATATAGTATAAAAATAACAAATTATACAAATATTGATAATTTACATATTCTCAACACCATATAAGCAAAAATAATTGTTGAGATATTTCATAAATATATGTAGAGAGCAACGTATATGATTTATACCTATAAAACCTGCAAAAATAGACAGTATCTGTTAACACATATGTCTTTCTATAACTATTCCTGGCAATGTACTGGTTTATGACGGATATCTGAATTGGTCCCTTATGATTCTGTTTCAGCAGGTTTTATTATATTTAACAGTGTGGAAACATTTGTCTAGAAACTGTGTTCTCATGGTTCTTACTTTTGAATACTACTATTTCTGAATAGTAACTTTCATTTTTTTTAATTACAGAAATTCTGTAATTATATAAAGCATACATGACTATTTGGAAATAGTGGTATTGAAATGTAAGAACACATGGGAACCCTGTTTCTGGATAAATGGTTCTGTACTGTATTTTATACACAATAAAGTAATAATTAACTCAGCAAAGTTTTCTCTTTATAATTTTTTAACTCGTGTCTTTATATTTAAAAACTTGCATCAAAATAAAATTCAAAATGTGCAAATTATTTACAAATATAAAAAGCTTTTGACAGTGTTATTTTGTTTGTTTGTTTGTTTCTTTTGGAATTAATGGTTTGATTCCTGTTAAAAAAAGATTAATAACAAGAATGGAAAATTGCCTGCAATCTTTTGAAATCCTTTCATGACAAGCATTGTGTGTACATGACTCATAAAGTGCTTAGAATCCTTCATTATTCCTACCAGTAATTTATAGGGTGCATACGATAGCTGAGGTTGATCTCTAACGTTGTGTATTTTTACTTTTTCGATTTTGGTTCATTTTCTTTATATATATATATATATAAGGGTACTTTCACTTTCAGAACCGTTTTCCAAATTAAAAATGTCTGCTTATAAAAAAAACTTTAACCAAAATTGAAAAGTAAAAATGCACAACGTTAGAGATCAAACTCAGCTATCCTATGCCCCCCCCCCCCCCCAAAAAAAAAAAAATAAATTAAATGAGAGCGAAAGTTTTAAAAATAACCTTCCCATAGACTTAGCATTAGCTTGCACGTTTCTTCTTGTGACTAGTGTGGGCTCTTAATGTCTCAATCGCACTTGTCATAGAAACTTCAATTAACCAACAAGTGGGTAAGTGTGATCCAAGTTTGCACAAAGGGTTTCGTTTAATATTCCTTTCAAAATACTTTATCCTTTCTTTAAAAAATCCAAATAAATTTCATTTTCTAAAAAAAAAAAAACTGTCTATTTTTCTCGGTTTTTCGAATATCTGAACCGGCCCAATAGCGGGTGAAGCCCACTGTCATGTGAACTAAATGCGATATTTAAAAAAAAAATAATTTCAAAATTAAACATGTTGTACACCTTCAAAATGTTAAAATATGTGAATATTTCCATAATCGGGTTTTTATCATGATTCAATACGTTCCTCAAACTCATATATTTACTATTCTCTATTACTCATATTCATACTCGCTTTGTATTATACTGAAACATTTGAAAAATCCGTTAAACTTGCGATATGGCGTCAGATTTTCTTTTTAATTCTCTAATGACGTGTAATTAATCTGCTTTGTGTACATGCACACATACTCATACTCCTTGTATTAGTGAGAAATCTTTCAATTTTATTACCACTATGACGTCAATCTTTTTTATTTCATATTAATCTTTTTTTTCAATTGGTGAAACTTTTTATTTCCTTTTTATTTTTCATGTGGAAATCGTCTGATAGAAAATTAATTATTGTACATAGAATTTCATCATGGATTTATAATTTTTGGCATCTGCTATAAGGGAAAATGTTCAAATTTAATAAGAAAAGGCTGTTAGAATTTTGGTTTTTTATCTCTATTTATTAAAATAACACGAATTTTTCAAATTTTAATATTTTCAGCTCTTAGCAGCTGATATTCTGATTTATATACAAAGTTTCAACTCTGTAAGTTACACAGTTTTCGAGAATGGCTCTGTGACAGACAGGCAACGGAGCGGGAGCAATAGGGTTTCGTGAGATGAACGAAACCCTAAAAAAAGGGGTTTAAAAAACATTCAATGTAATTAGTTAATTTAATTAAGGTTTCAAGGGTCATACAATGGTAATAATACTGAAAACTATTTGTAACTAATTTGCACATTTAAAATGTTACTTTTCAAATATAAAAGTATTAAGAAAAAAAAAAAAACCTTGAGTGAAATATGGTACACCCTGTAGAAGCAAAGCAGCATCATGAACTTTTACTTACAATATATTTTTCCTCTAAAAACAGGTGTTCATTTGTTAATGTCTGTAAATTTACTATTTATTGTCCGTACTACCAATTTACATTCAGACATTATCTAAAAACATGGTTAAAAATTTTCATTAGAAATGTTTCTCATTTCAAAAATGTAAAACAGTTTCAAATAAAAACCTTCACCAAAGCGCGAAAGTGCTTTTGTGCAATGGTGAAGGTTTTCATTTGAAACTGTTTTACATTTTTGAAATAAGAGACGTTTTTAATGAAAAATTTTAACCGTGTTTTTAGATAATGTCTGAATGTAAGTATTGGTAGTATGGACAGTAAATAGTATTTTTCTTCTCTTCAAATTTGCAACATTAACAACTAAGCTAAATGAAACAAATGACACATTTCGCAATAATGAAATATTAATAATATTCTTATGTTAAAAAGCTATTTTTAAAATGTTATCAGTTAAAATTTTTTAACAGAGTGAAAAAGTGTCCAAGACAGAATTTCTGGGTTTGACACCTGGCCTAGATACCTTTATCATCAGTCAATTTGATTGAGTTAATTAAAAACTTTAAAAATGGTTTATAATATTGAAACACAATTTTTCTCTTGATTAGTCTTAATTAAGCATGTTAAATATTTGTTATTAAAAGAAAAATGTCATAATCTTACATTATATGCTAAAGAGCTGCACATACATAACATTATCAACTTTTCGGTAATTTTGAGACCCCCCTCATCTCCTTACAATATCATACGTTATTCCTCGACCCCCCCCCCCCCCCCCAAATAATATTGTTATTAATGTCTAAAAATTCCTTTTTAAATTTTTTTCGTTTGCAGTGATATACAGATATATGTTTATACATTTATTATTTGCATACTTCACTGACTCACATGGAGAAAAGTCAATAAAATATCACTATTATACCAGGGATCATTCTAGAATATAAAAAAGGGCAGGGTGCACATTATAGGATAAGGGCAATTTTGTTGAAAAGGGCTCATCATTTCATAAAAAGGGCATTTTTTTTATAATAAGTGCCTTCACCCAACTGGGGGAGGGGGGAGTTGGGCAACTGTCCGGTGCACTGAAAAAAATCTGTAACTACTTAAGTCTTCCTTGGTTATATAACAATACAATAACATTTATAATTTACATAACTACAAAAGAATGAAAGTATTAAAAATAGTAAAATAAATCTTATGTTCTCGATTTTTCTTATAAAATAGGCTGTCATTTTAGGCTTTGTTTATTATTCTCTGTAGATTTCCCTTTTCCCTGCCATCTTTAGAAACTTTTCCCTCTAAAACTTTTGTTCACCAGATTACTTTTTCCAGTCCAAGATTTGCGACAGACCAGACCATTTCACAGAGAAATAAAGAGGGTGGGAGGAAAAGAGAAGATTTACTTCTGGTGTACCATACTAGCGTTCTAAAAAGAAAAGATAGGTAAAGAATTTTCCAAAACTACAATGCAAACAAGGCTGGATTCTACCCAGGAATATAGGAAGGATAGGATTCTACCTGAGAAAAGGACAAGGAGGGCGAATTTTGTCTGAAAAGGGCATGAGGGTTGGCCGCCCCTCCGAAACTGTCTAGAGTGATCTTTGATTATACATGAAATAACATTATATCAAATACCACCTTCAAAGATATAGTTACTATTTAAAAGTATTTAATAATAGCTTTTTGTTACATGGCGCATTCAACAATAATACTATCACCCTGCATGGGGAGGGGGGAAGCAGAACTTCGCATCAACAAAACAGGTGGGAAACATTCTTTCTCTTTTCTTTACTAGTAAACAGAAGTATCATTTCCACCTGGTTTCTCCAACACTGGATTACATACACATATGGCAGAAGAATAGGCATGCCAAATGTTGGAGTATTCCAAATTTTGGAATGAAATAATTTTATAATCATTTAATTGTTTTAATAATAACTTTGTATTTTGATAAAAACAGATAGCAGACTAAAATAAAGATAAACTATTTTGATGTACAGAAAAAGTTATAAAAAAAAAAAAAGAAAATTTTGGTTGGATCAAAAATGATATCAAAAGACAATCCCCTCCTTCCCTAGAGATATTTTGCGATATCAAGTGCTAGCCTCCCCCCTCTCCCCCCCCTAAAGTGATAGTTATATATGCACAGCCCCTAACATGCATTATATAAAAAACTATAATCGTTAAAAGAGTTTTTTCTTTGTCTACATGTTTTGGCATGGTTCTGCATCAATTCGTCGCGGAAAAATTCATTGCAGCATCAATTCATCGCAACGAAAATGTTTTGAAGGCTATGATGATAAAACAAAGATAATTTAGTAAAAATGTTTAATGATAGTTAGTTTTTTAGATATAGAGAAATATATATATAAAAATTGACACCGCAATGGGTTGTCGCTGTGACGAATTGATGCTGCGATGAATTGTGCACGATGAATTGTTCCTCGATGAATTGTGCACAATGAATTGATGCAACACCTTTTGGCACCACCAGAGCCTTCCTCCTTTTTTACATTTATAGGTTTTTATATAACACGTATTAGCATATAACATAAGATTATCGAATTTAGGTTTTTTATTATTATTATTTACAAAAAGTCATGTAAAATAATTAGTCAAGCAAAGCAAACATCAAAATAAAGCATAAGGCCCCTGTTTTTTGGGTATTGTCACATATAAACATTCTCAGGAATCTTTGAATCATGCAAATAATAGCCCAGGATGTGCCCTTCCAATGTGATTATAGACTTCACCATCTGTTGAGTAATATGCAAGACAAATCCAGCAGAAATGTGTTAGACAAGCAAAACAGGCCATGTGATTGCAACCTTCAGTCTTCTCAATTGGAATTTTACATTTAGGGCATTGTTTACGCAGTTGGTTGTTTTCTTTCTGCCATACCTATAAGAAAAATATACATTTCCAGAAAAGAAATACAAAAGGATATATTATAAGTATATGCTATATACATTATGTGGTACTTTTGGATTATAGCGGCCACCAGAATTATGATTATGTCAAGATCTTGTCAAGCTCACATATATGTATCATACATAAACTACAAACGCTCATATATATGTTCCATATACATCATATATTATTATAATGTGACGATAAATATTGGTCGCTTGACGAATAATCCTTGGGGAGGGGGTGCTATAACCCAAATGTACCCATTATATTACACTGCAATATTTGACACAAAATTTTGACAGTTCATACGTTACAATGAATCATTTAGAACAGCATGGAAATGAAAGAAACTGCATTTCTAGAATAATTAAAAAACCTTACATAAAATTGAAATTTTTTCAGACGCAAAGGTAGTGGATTTGATTCAGAATGTAACTACACAGCATTAATACTTAATCTCATATATCACATTAACTCTTTATGCACAAATGGTATTTTTTAAATTACCATCAAAGCATTAGAGTACAATTATTATATTACATCTCAATATTTGTGACAAAATTTTAACCATTCATACCTTACAATGCATATTTTAGACCAATGTGGAAATGAAAGAAACTGCATTTATGGAATGATTTACAACCTTATCTAAAATTGAAATTTTTTCAGATTTAAAGAACGTGGATTGTATTAAAGAGTAAGTATACAGAGAATTAATACTTGATCTCATATACCTTAGGTGGTTGTCTTAACAAGTCAGTTTTTGGTCAAATCAGTATAATTGCATATTTCACAGTGAAAATATGATATCTAAAAAGATAATATCTTAAAAGAGTATAACGTCTTTTGCCCATTGGGTCCCCATATGGAGACCTCTGTTCTTTTCTTTATAAAAATTAAAATGTCAGTTTTTTTTTTTTTTTTTTTTTTTTACATTTTCACATCACTTCTTAATAGCTCAGGAGTCTGTCCAGACTTTTTTACCAGGGTCCTGTTTTTGTGAAATTGTGAACAGCTTTTTATATTTGTGAAAAATCTAGTCAAAATTTTGTGAATTTGAAATGATCGTTATATTCAGGTTCTTGTTTATACATTTTTAAGAATATATATGGATGTAAAATACATATATTTTCTTTATATGTGTAAAAGTGACAGGTCAGATTTTACTTTTAAATGATTAATTTGGAAATGTTCAGTTTAAAGATGGAAAAATTTTGTGAAAAACCTATTTTTAAGATAAAGAATTTTGTGAAGGGTCCTGTTTTAGGGAAAATAGTTTTGTGAAGGGCCCTGTTTTGAAATTAAAAAAATTGTGAAGGATCCTTTAAAGGACCCAATTTTTTCCTAAACAAGTCCCTGTTGCTTAATGTTTTTTTGCGTTCAAAACAAACGAATAAATGGCAGAACCGAAGCTTATTCCCTCTCAAAAATGAATGTTATTTTCGCAGAATGCCTTCAAGACGGTGTGACCAAGAAAGTGAAAAATTTTTATAAATATTTAACTTAAATCTTTTTTAATAAAAAAATTTGAGGATTTGTAAATTATTTACTTGTTTAAAGCTCTTAAATTTTTGATTGCATTCATTTAGGTTAATGGTTATTAAATTAATGTTTTAAGGGGATTTGTAGAGTTTTAGATCCATATTTTTTAACTTAAATTACTAGGTGCTTAAAGAATCAATTTCAGAAAAGATATTTTTTCTGTCATTTACAATGTCATTACGTTTGGGAAAAACCAATGAATAAGTATTTGTATTATTATTTTAGCTTCGGAACTGAAGAGGATAAGTCAATGTGGAAAGGTAAAAAAATGTTTCAGCTAGTGATAACAAAAGTAACAAGAAAAATTTTTTCGCTATTATATATACATTATAGAACTCAATGCATGAAACCAAACAGTAACAATTATTACTTTACACTATCAAACCAGATTTCACAGTTAAATACAATTATATTAACCAAAACAGCCTGTATCCAGTTAAATCAAAAACAGGTGTACACAGTTTTTTTTTTCCTTTCCTCTAAAATTGCAATTTCGGACTTATACTGTTAAGACCACCCACCTAAGATTTATCACTTTGTATTACTTTAGGCAGTAGAATAAAACCTCTGAAACCTTCGTCTGCTATTCGGAGGTGTCCACTATTCAGAGGTAAACACATACAAACATATAAGTGTTGGGAGTTGAAAAAGTTTATGCAAAACATAGATCATTTTTACTATACAGTGCATTAAAAACTTTAAGGACAGCAAAACAAAATTCTGTTTTTGATAAATTTCAAATCAGATAAAAAAATGCTTAATATAATGTGTATCATAAAGTTGAAAAGCTAATAAAAAAATCAAAATTTATCTGTAAGTATTTTATTACAAAAATAAAGTAATTATACATAAAACACTGTTTCTGCTTGTGTAAAAACTTTTAAGTACAGCAAAATAAAAACAATACAGTAATGAAGAAACAAATACTTTATATGTTGTGCACCCACCATTGCTTTTAATGACTGCAAATATTCTATCTTTCATGAACATTATTAATTTTTGGCACAGTTTGGGACTAGTTTTGTACCATTCACCTTCCATCGTAGATCTAAGTTCTGAATCTGAGTAAAAATGCCTTACATTTCGGTAAACTCGTCATTCTAGATCTCCCCGCAAGTTCTCGATAGGGTTTAGATAAGGACTTCTGGATGGCCATTGCAAAACTTCCATATTTTTCCTCTGGAACCAGAGTTTTGTTCTACGGCTTGTGTGGATACGCACATTATCTTGCTGATAAATTCATTTTTGCCCCTGCTACAGTGTTGCAACTGATGAAAGATGGTCAGAAAGAGTTTTTAGATATGATTTGAATTAACTTTTCCTGAAAGAAATGTAAATGAGCCCACACTATGAAACGAAAATCAGAATCCTGTCATAATAGAACTGCCACCTAATTGACGTTTTGAGAAAATTTCTTTTTCTTTTCTAAAATTATGCTAACAATATTTCCAGCTATCAGAATCATCTTAGTTCGAACACTTTTCATCAGAGAAAATAACCTGCAGCCTTTTGTCGTCCCAAATCATCAATTGTCTTGCACACTGTAAACTCTAGGTTTTGTATCTAGTTAGTAAAGAGGGTTTTTACACAATTTTGCTATATATTGGAAATTCCCCGATCGAGTAATTGTATTGTAGATTGTTTTCTTGCATACATTGAACCCAATCATTCGTAAAATTTCTTTACTTGAGTATTTTCCAGTTGATACTAATTTTAAAAATCTCTTTTTATCTCTGGGGGACAAGACTTTTGGTCTTCTTCCAGAGATTTTACTCCATACCTTAAACTTTTTAACCTTAAAAAATTGTTTATGATGGGTTTAAGTCTTCCTACCTTTTTTGCAATAGACCTGACAAATAATTCCTGGGAATGAAAAAGATTCAACAGCACCTTTTCATATTCAATCAGTTTACTTGCTTTTGGCATCATTATAAAAATTAACAAATCTCATAATAGAAAACGTTAATAAAATCGCTATACACAAGAGTTTTTAACATGCAAATCAATAATAATTATATGTAACATTTATAGTGGTGTCCTTAAAGTTTTTACACAGGCAAAAACAGCAGTTTTTCACAATATAAAGCTTACCGATACATTTTGTTGTCTTTTATATTAGTATTTTAACTTTATGATCAACATTAAATTCCCATTTCAACTATCACATTTTATATTTAGCGAAATTTTTACAATTTTTCGCTGTCCTTAAAATTTTTACATACACTGTATTACGAAAAAAATATTGATATTTTAGATATGATGTCACAATTTGTTAACCCCTTCCCTCTCTCTCCCACTCTTGAAGTGTGACAATGAATTAACTGATGACCTTACTACACACTTATACCAATATATTTTATCTTAAACACACTGGAACCTAGCTATCACAGGGCTTCAACTGACTGAATTTCTGGTTCAAAGTTCTTGTTATATCCAAGTGTTTATTGTTATACCCTACGTTCAGTATAAAAAGGTTTGACTCTAATAGAGTCAAAGAAGAAGTTATACAGAATCGCTAGAATGTGTGCACAAAAATTCTAAAGTATACCCCAAACCTTATTTAAGCAAAAAAGAAAAAAATTAAATGATTGTATAAAGAATACCAAAAGAAAAATTAATAAACAAACTTATTAAACTTAACTTGGATTTTGTAAGTAAAGATGGAATTAGTAATTGATTTTTTCACTCGCTTCTCAATAGGCTAGAATTATAAAAATTATGTACACAGGTGGGTTTCTGATCACAACTCTAATATTTTTAGAAAATAATTATAAATTAATTTTAAGGCATTTTTCCATTAGTTAGACTCAGGTGATCCATTTCTCAATAGTCTTTATGGTTACAATTGTATATAAGCTACAACAATGGAGTTCATTAGGTGGCAAAATAGGCCAATTGCCTGTGAAACTTCAACAACGAAATATTTCAAACACTAAAAAGTAGATAATATAAATAAAGAATGAAACAATGTGTTGAAGAGTGTAGTAATGTGTCTGTTTCATATTGTTGAACATTTAGCATGCTAAACATTTTGCAGATACATTTTGTCAAATCAGGATGAAATTCTTCATCACTTCAGTCACAGTTAAATACAGATTGCTTTGACATATTTTAATACAAATAATAAATATAGCTAACAAATGTTCAGTTCCCAAACAAAAATAAATAAAGACTGAATCACCTAATCAATCCTACAACATTCAGTAGAAAGTTTCAGTGCAACTGGAACTCAAAATCTGACTTACAAAGAAGGACTGAAAGGGGGTAGACAAAATTATTTGCACGAGAGGTTGAAATACTATTTACACTACTTATGAAGAGCAAAGTCTGATTTTAATGCCACTGCAATTTCAAATCCTTAGTTTTATAAGAAACTTTTTTTTTTCTTAAAAATTCAAAATTTTCTAACTTTTTCTCAGAATTTTCAAATTTTTCCGACTTTTCCTCAGAAATGGTAAATTTGCCAGACTTTCCCCTGAGTTTTCCAGTCCATATAATTTTCCCTGACTTTTTCCAGGTTGCTAGTCATCCTGACTAATGATTAATGCACAAGTGATGGGGTTAAATAATCATCCTAAGTGCATAAGTAATTTAAATATATAAAACCACAAAGGATTAACATAATGCATTGGAAATTTTTTAGAACAACATGAATTGCAGTTACGAAATTAAGCTTGATTTCTAAAACAAACATTGAATGCTTATAACAAAAACAGGGGTTTTAAAAAATTATTTTAATTAACTTAAAAGGTGACTCTTAGTTTTTCTAAAAAAAAAAAAAGTCGATTTTGGTACTTGATACAAATATCACAGAAACAAGGCTTGCATTTGACTTTCGTTTTATATATAAATCAATGCTTTTTTTTTTTTAATTTAACTTTCAATTTTTCAACGGGAAAATAAAATTTGTCTTGGAAAAACTGAGAATACATAGTCTAATTTATAATGCAAAAAAAATGACTCATAACAAAATACCTGTTCTTGAGCTTTTTAAAAAATTTTCAAAACAATTGCAAAACCAATTATGTTTTTGGTAGTTCGTCTATTCATCTATCTTTAATTTGTCTGTCCACATTTTACTATCATAAATATGCTCAGATAGCTTTTATGTTTAAATGTGTTGAGGTCAACTGCAAGACATTCTCTATTAAAAATGGGCCTTTATGATTTTTTAAAGTGACTGTGCAAAATAGAAAAAGTACATTACAAAAAACTATTGTTTAAAGCTCAAGTATATTGTCATCTATGGGCTCATTGAAACACATTTTACTGATGTTACATTATTTTTAAACTTAAAATGTCTTTATTTCACTATTTGGAAAGTGCTTCATTTAGTCAACTTCTGTGCATACATAGCTATCAATCTTCCTATTTTTTTTAGCATCACTATTACCAAGTACTGATATTCATTTTAATTAATATTAATCCCATGCCAAATGTCAAGCTCCAACAGTATCACAGAAATTGCCATTTCAGAATGCTTAAAAACAGTTGATATATGACTTAAAAATTGGTAATGTGAAGGATAAATATTAGAATGCTTTTTGCTCCTGCAACCTTTAAAACATTGATTATTTTAAAAACTGTTCTGTGCGAGCATCTGTGTTAAAAATAACAGCCATGTCAAATTTCAAGTTTCTAGCCCCAACAGTCAGGTCCTTATTATCGCGACTTTGCCCAGGGGCCCCCAAATCCATATGTTAATTTATTAAAATATTTACCTTTTTCTCCCCCTAATTCCAACTCTGAAAAATTTTAAATACGAAATACAAATTTCATCTTTAAAAGATGCTACTAAACTTTCTGAAAAACAAATTTGATTTTGAACTCACAGAGCTCAGTGCTTTTACAAAGGTAACCTCAACACTCAGTAGCAAAGCACTGCTCCACTTTGGCTGCAAAAACAGAACATAGAACATAATAGCTATATGATTTATTAGCTAAATTGCCATCTTTTTTAGATTTATTGAAAAAACACTTTCTATTTGTAAAGTAGAATCTATTTGATTTGATATCTTGTTGTGTGTAGTACACCTTAAGAAAATGTAAAAAAAAAAGTAACCTGATTAACTCATATTTACATGTTAGAGTATTTGACACTCTTCCATAAGTTGAAGTTATTAAATTAATTTTAAAATAATATAACAAGTTGCTAAAGTTATATAAAAGAGTTTTGTTCTGTACTAGGAAAAAAAAAAAAAGATTTTTATTAATTAAGGTACTTATAATTTAGAATTGACAGAGCTAAGAATTTTCTTCTATTTAAAATCCAAGTTGCAAAAATATTGTTTATGCATTATACTACACATATGATTGAGCATTCTATTTGAAAAAAAGTGGAAACAATTCGAATGTGGCCCCCTAATTTATCTTTGCCCAAGGCCCTAATTAGTCATGATCGGGGCCTGTCAACAGTATCACAGTACTCCATTTTAGAATATCTTTTGCTCCTGCACCCCACTGGGGATAGCTGTACCAACATAAAATATAGTCTATGTTAGGGCAAACACAGTCACTATCATATTGCCACCATTATTTTTTACATTGATTTGGTAGTTACAGAGATTACTCCAACAAACAGATTATATTCACTTTAATGACAGAAATTCTTATTTAATTGCAGATTTTCTGTCATTAAATGAATATTTCTTATCATTAATTCATCTTATTTAGGAGATGATATTACTATTCAGAAATAGTGGTATTTAAAAAAAGATGGTTGGTAGATATGCTCTGTGTCTGCCACCTGCTATTATCTAACTTTCACAAACGTAATTAGATGAAATTTAAATACCTTGGTGAAGTATTATAAAGCATGTTCTTTTCTTAATAGTTCTCTGTGATTGCTATATTTATTTACAAGTGCACATACATATAAAGACTTTAAATGCATTTTGTAACATGTTGGAGCCCATTTAAAACTTTTTGACTTGCTCATTTTTTAAAATTTGGTTTTCAAATTTACCGATAAAGAGTTGATTTAATTCTCACATTTTTATATTTATAAAATTTTAAATGAATAATATTTCTGCATTTTTACATAAACTGTAAAAAAGGACTGATTTAAACTGTTAATTTTTTTACAATTAAACAGCAAAACCAACTTAAAGCTTTTGGTATTGCAGAAAAATATTAAAGGAAAATTACAAAAGAAAAGAAAAGAAGCATGTTCCAATTATGGCATCAGAATTGCATAAAAGTTCAATAAAATCATGCAGGCTAATTTTAAGCATAAAACAAAAATTTATTAAACAAACAAAAAAAAAATCACTGAAAAATATGGTACACACACATGTAGAGTGTATTTAAAATACAGCACCATTAAAAATGCAGCAGAATAAGGAAGAAAAGAAAAAATATAACAAACAAAGCAGTTACATAACTTAATTTCAAAATAAAAATTCTAAGTTTTTATATAGCACTTGAAAAATTCTTTTGAAAAATATTATAAAAATGCATTGAAAATATGTGTATATATAAATTATGTATAAAAGAAAAAGTTGCCTATTATGGTCTCACAGAGAAAATTTTCTTGTATATTTCTAAGTATGAAAAAATATATATATAGCACTGACTATGTTAGCAGTTTCTTATAAATTAGATTATTATAATAAATGGAACGTATTTTTTTTACTAATTATACACTAGAAATGTGCTAGACATAAAAAAATTAATAATCATTTTACAAATGAAACAAAACCGACAAAACAATTCATAAGACTAGATACAATGCACCTACTAAATATCAATACTTTTTCTGAAAATATCTTTTTCTTTTTTTTTTTATAACTTTAAAAACTTTTGATGAAGCTTAAAAAGACATAAAATAGAACATTTTTCAAAGAGAAATGGAATCATATATATATTCCTTCAATATTGATGATTGAATACTTCATCTAATATCGATTCATTTAATTCAGATGTTAAATCAGGCCACAAACAACAGTCCAGGATGTGCTTTGTCAATGTGAGAATAGGCATCAACTGCTGAGGAAAATGGTTGAAGACAAATCCAGCAGAAATTAGTTTTACAAGTAGCGCATGTCATACGATTGCAACCACTTCTCTTTTCAATGGCAGTTTTACATTTGGGACAAAGTTTGCACTGAGTCTTGTCTTTCTGCCACACCTATAAGGTAAAATATAATTTGCCAAAACAGACATACAGAATACATACATGCATTACTTATTGCAATGTCTATAGTTAAGGCTGTTCTCAAATTCAAACTGACTACTTTATGACATATTTTTTAAATTCCTTTTTGTTTGGGAATGCATGAAATTGGCAGGTGTTCTTATTCAGAAACTTTATAATCAAAAGATGTTTTCCATTTCTTGGTAAAGGCAGAAGATCTTTCAGAAAATACTGTCAAAAGTTTGAACCAAATTTCCGACGCTGCAGCACGAGAAAGGAGAAAATGTGTTATCATGTGACACAAATTGCTTATAACGTGATAAGTAATTTATTTACAAAAAAAATAGAAAACTCATTTTGATTCCAAACCACTTCAATAGTCAGGCCTGCCAATTTTATGCTTTTACGTTTAAAAGTGTATCAGAATTTTTTTGTGTTGTTGAGTAGACTATTTGAGAACCAGGTCATATTTAACAAGAGCTAAGGTGACCAGATGTTCTTATCTTAAGACTGAATGCCTAAGCATCCCAGCATTTTTCTTAAATGTCCCAGTATTTAATAAAATCTCTAAATTATCTCACCCTAGTTTCTCCAAATCTAAGTTTTTAAAAAATTGAACAAACTCTTTTTAAAAAGAACGACTGCATAGGAAGAAAACAAATGTTAAATGTTATTCTATGTTAAATAAAATAAAATAAATTCAACAGATAACAGTGAAAATTTTAAAGTACAAAATAAACTGAATCTTTGTTTTTATTTTTATAAAGCTGTGAAAGAGCTGGGTAGATAAGCATTCACTTTTAATACACCCCTCCCAAATAAGGTCATAAATGTTCCAGTTTTTAAGAAAATCTCTAAATTATCCCACCCGTTATCCCAAATATAAGTTTTTAAAAATATCAACAAACTTTTAAAAAAAGGAACAATCACATACAAAGTAAACAAATGTTATATGCCATTCTGTCTTAAATAAAATAAAAGTTCATCAGATAACAGTGAAAAATTTTAGGTAAAAAATTAAAAGAAGCTTTGCCTTTATTAAAAAAAAATATCTGTGAAGGAGTTGGATAGATAAGCATTCACTTTTGACACCACTCTCCCAAACATTTCCCTTTAGCTACAATGTTTTGATAGTTGTAATATAATTTTGGATCTATATTCACTGCTTATTGGATTAATTAATTTTTTTTTTTTTTTAAAGACTATTTAAAAGTGTTATACATAAGATCAGAAACATAGATTTATTTGGAAAATTTTAGTGTATTTCAGTTACCATATTTTTACACTTTAATCTTTATGGTTGCAACTGTTTACAAGTTATAAAAACAATGGAGTTAATGATTCACCAAACCACTCTTGTTAAAATAGACCAGCTTGCTGTAAAACTGCAACAACAAAATATTTTTGAACACCAAAAAATATAAAATATAGAGAAAAAATAAAGAGAAAAATACACTTTAAAAGTTAATGGTTTAATCTTAATTCAATGACGATTATATGCCAAGAAAACAATTTAGAAATACTGAATAGATAATTAAATAAAGCCTTTTTTCCTCTTCCTTGTTGCTGTATCTTAAAAAAAGAAACTGAGCAAACGGAAATATTTTGCAACTAAATGAATTGCAGCAATGAAATTATGTGTGATTTTTAAGGTAAACACTGAATGCTTATAAAAGAGTTTTTTTTTTAACTACTTTTACTTTAACCCTGAAATGGTGTATTTTGAGTCTATTTGGTGTATAAGTCAAAGTCAACCCATTCAAGTGAAGAAGCTATATTGGAACATGTTGATGATTGGGATCTGTATGATGATTCTGTAGAAAAATTCCTAGATTTCTGTGAATCTAGAACATTTAGGTTTTGCAAATGAATAATTTGCAATATCAATAGTATGTTAGAACATAATCTCTTTCTGTATTATTATTATCATTATTATTATTATTTTTGCTTAAAATATTTGAGACAACAATGATTTACACTTTCGTAAGTCTAGTTCATTATGTAATTATACATTTTCCTCTAAGTCAACTATTAATGTTATTCCTAAAAATAAATGAATGTTTTTATAGAGGAAGGGGGTGAAAATCAATGGTTATCTACCCAACTATCGTAGTTTAAAAAAAAAAATCATTAATGTAAATTCTAAATTTGTTTCATTGCCAAAAGTTTTTTTTTTTTTTTTTTTTTTTTGGGAGGGGGGGGGGGCGGTTGGACAAGATAGAGATTTTGTATTTGTGCCTGTGGGGTGTGGATGGCAACAATTCCTCTATACGGTCCATTTTATGTTTCCTAAAATCTCATCACTTTAACAATAGATGCAAATAGCTCTGAAAGGAAAATGCATAGAAAATATGCAGAAAATTAGAGATTGAATATGAAGAAATTAGAGACTTGAGAACCACCTTGAAATCTTTTTTTTTTTTAAGTTGGGATTCTGCTAATATAACGATTGAATTTATTTTTAACCAATTAGAAAATAGGCAGTCCCAATTTAGCACACATAATGCATACATATATATACATAAGTATTTTTATGTGCTTGTACATAGTGTAAATATATTAACTGTGACTTTCTCTGTTTGAAAGGATACATTTCCCAGGTGGATTATGTAAACTTTTATAAAGGTTTGAGATTGCCTTCTGCTTTATTCTGATGATGTTTATTTATTTATTTTTAAAAATGAGTAGTCTTGTAGATAACTTGAAGCAAGACTGTTGCAAGACAGTATCCCCTACTCCATCACCCTAAATCAAATCAATTGTTCGGTATTTCAGGTGATATAAATCATTCTATTTTCCTACCCCTCTCCCATTCCCCCTCTATTAAAATATTTTATTAAACGCTTTTCAATTAAGACAAAAGAGAAAAAAAAAATTATTAGGTATGATTATACATAAAAATGTTATTAAAAAATTAAATACACACTTTTGTAATGAAAGTTTTTATTTGATAAGCTCATACATAGTTTTACAATTTTATGCTTTCAGTAATTTGGAAATTCAAACAAAAACTGATCAAAGTACAAATCCAAATACACTAAAAAATCTTTGATAATGAAATCCTCCGTGATGAATGGATCTCCGTGTAATCTCCGTGATGAATGAAGATGCAAAAAATTTTTACAATATAAATGTTGTTACTTTTTTTTCGTAAAAATATTTTTATTACCAAAACTTTTTCAGTTTTTTAAAAACTGTATTTTATAAAACTAATAGTTATTTTAAGCTCAAAGATTTTTTTATTACAAAGGGGTGGGGGTAAGAAATTAAAATTTCATGCTTATATCTGTTCATTTGTCAGTGGTATCTTTATAATAGCTAGAACTAAGTGTTACATAACATCTTAAATTTATTTTATGTAAAAAGAATTTTTAAAGTATAAGTAGTAAATGTATTCCATATAGGAATGCTAAAATAAAATTCAATAACACACAAATGCAGAAATAATACTTTACAAAATACACACAGAACAATGCATGTACAGTACAGTATTTGAATGCTATTTGAAAGTGAAGGTACAGTACATGAATTAATAATGTCTGTAATATGATGCAAATGTGTGTAAATTCAAAGAAAAAGAAAATGTGTGAAATAACATATTTCAAATTTATAACACGTTCAAGTAATTCTAAATTAGAGTAGCATGAACAGATAAACACCACTGCATATAATAACAAATATTTATCTCTTGCTGTGTATTTTAATGTTTATGACAAAAATTATTAACATTAAATCATAATTTTTATCTTTATTCAAAACTTTAAAAGGAATATTAGGTAGTTTCACTGTATTAATAGTAAAGTACTGTATTTCAGCCATTTAGTTTATTTACAATGTAACTAGAACAGAAATAAGAAATATATATATATCCAAGTATGAAATACAACAAGTGAAAGGAATGAATGAAATAAGTTTAATAAAAAATGCAGAAAGACAAAGTTAAAAATGTGAAAAGGAAAAGTATATTAACTATTTTATATATACTTCATTTGTCCGTCTATTTAAAGCACAAAAATTTTGAAATATTTTAGCAGTTAAGTCTACACAGTATACACTGTATTTTGTTATCAAAACTTATTTGAACAATTCAAATTTACACAAATGAAATTGACTAAAATTTTTATTACAACCATTTCATATTTAAGGCCACAGATCAACAATTTTTTCCGTACTAGAAAATCTCAACAACCAGAATCACTTTATCCAATTATATTAACTGCCCATAATTTGAAGTAAAATGAGCTACCAACAACACTTGAAATCAACTGCTCTTTTGCTGTCATGCAAAAGCAAAATACAACCATACAAAAATTTACAGTTCTAAAATATAGTGCAAATAGAGAGATGGAATTTTCTTATAACCAAAAAAAATCAAATGAAAAATAGTGAGATATCTCATTTTAGTAATACAGCATGGGACCCCAAATCCAGTATCCCAAAATCCAAAAGACTGAGAAAAAAAAAAAAAAAAAAAGATAACAGAAAATAACTGCCAATAATTTAACCAATGCTGAAATTTATAACACGGTGTTGCAACTTGAAGACAGTGAAAGTATCAAAGACGAAGAGCCAGAATACAATTATATTATTTCGAAAAGTGAGTTAAGACTTAACTAAACAGTTAATTACCAATTTTCATCACAGAACAAATTATAGAACTACAGTAAAATCTCTGAATAACAGCCACCACTGGGAGCATGGTAAAAGTGATCGTACTTCGGAGGTTATCTTTATTCAGAGGTTCCAAATTTTAAAAGCTCAAAATTACATTAAAATCAAAATAACTGGCCAAAATTATTTTATTTTTACATTTAAAAAATACATACTATTATTTTACCCAAAAGAAATCACTTATTCATAATTGTTTTTTTTTTTTAAAGCATATCTCTTTCTCTAAATGCATAATCATTTCCACATATTTGTTGTACAATTCGTTATCTTTTTGATTATGCGCAAAATTTTTAATTTATCTGAAACTAAAAAGAACATCAGAATATGATTTTATGATGCAATTTTGTGATAATTCCATATTATCTTCTGCTTGGTTTTCGTCATCACTTTTACTCTCATTGACCTTGCTTTCTATCAGTTCTTTTATCATATTGAAAGTAGAAAAAAACACCAAATCATTATCTACATTCACGTACTCGCTGCCTTTCATAGTTATTCCGGCTCTATTTAAAATATTATTTAACTCAGCATGGTCTATTACTATAAATAAGCAAATCCTCCTCTACATTCTTTGCAATCTCAGTTGTAATTGAAACATAACGTCAAAAAGAAAATTATGTATGGTGGCCATTATTCGGAATTCGTTGTTTGGAGGTTTAGTGTAAAGTTATTTGTATGAAAGAAATTTGGTAACACTAAAACATGACCGGTATTCGGAAGTTATCGTTGTTCAGAGTGACCGTCGTAGGGGGTTTCGCTGTATGTACACACACACACATATATATATATATATATACAGGATGTCTACGTATAACCTGACGAAGGTTACCGTTGTAGGAAGTTTCACTGTATTAAAATACAAGAAGTATTGGGGGAAGAAAAAAATAAAACAAATGAATTTATCAGAGATTGTAAAAACTAATTCCATACATAAAGTGTAATTTAATAATTAAATGAGTAATCTTGTACAATTTGATTTTCTATTTAGTTTGAACTTTCTGTTTCAAATATTTTTTTAGTTGCTTGTTTTATACCTAGCATGCTGCATGGAATGAAACATGATTTTTTGCTTCTTTCTTCCCCCCCCCCCCTTTTTTTTAATTTCCTTTTGGCATCATGATTTCTTGCTTCTTTCTTTCTTTATTTTTTTTTGCATCATTTTGAGTTTAGTTCAAAATTTGGAATATCTTGGGTTCTGAGCTTACCATTGTTGGGATCCTATACTGTATTAACGGCGGGTCCTGAGCTTGCTGTGTTTGGGATCCTATACTGTATTAACCACATATAAATCCAGGTAAAACCAATTACATAAAAAGCTTGAAATAAGTTTTTTTTTTCTTTTTCAACACAACCATGAAAAAAAAAAAAAATCTAAATTACAGAACAAATAAACAGATACAATTAAAATAAAGCAAACTAATGAAAAATGAATATATCACAAAATATCAATGACATCTTGTCCGCTTTTAATGAATATGCTATCGAGGTCCCCTACATGTTCCCATATGTGCATAAACAGCATTTCCATTAGGAAATTCAGTCACACACATCCAACAAAAATGAGCCTGACAAGATCTACAAGTCATGTGGTTGCATCCGAAGGTTTTCTGAATGGCTGTTGCACATCTGGGACACTGTTTACATTCTGTAGTACTGTTTTGCCAAACCTAGAAAATAAATATTTCTAGGTAATCAAAATGATTGCAATTTCGATCAGATGCACAAAAAATCATAGTAATGTTGTGCATTTAATCAAAAGAGACTTTGCAATTACACCATAAAAATAAAACATGTAACATCAACCAAAAAACCTTATTTGTTTCAATAACTTATGAAAAGTATTAACAGCTTTATATTAAAAAATAAACCAAACTGTGATAATAGATTATTTCACTTGCTATAAATGATAACTTGTCAGCTTATAAAAATGAAATCAAACCTAAGACTGGGTGTTTAATATAGCAAACGCATTTGAAAAAAGAAAATACAAAAAGGCACATACTAAAAAAAACCTAGCCAATAAAACTATACACAAAAAAGAAATAAAAAGGGTTAAAGTTTTTTTTTTTTTTTTTTTTAATGTTTACTACAGAAAAATTCCAGAATCACAGATATGAACTGTATGCCAAACTGCCCTCATTGTAGTAGACCATTGATGGCTGAAATGCAATCAAGATCTACAAATCTTCACATATATTTCAACTATCAGACCTTGCAGTTTATCAAGACAGTGTAAAAATCCATTTAAATCTGGTTCATGTAAGGATAATAGAGATTTCAATGAGATGAGATGCATATCTGAATCATCAAAAGCTTGATTGTGCAATGAAAAATAGATATTTTAAACTGTCAAAGTCTAATTATTCAAATGGAAAACAGTTCCATAGAAGTAATAAACTAGTGCGGCACAACATTTTTGCTTGAAAGTCATTTGCACCACAATATTTGAAAGGTAATCTTCGAGTTATTTAATAGTGAAGTTTCTGTCATTAAATGAAGAAAATTGTGTGTAAAAATGATGGTATCTTAGTAGCCCACGTGCCAAGGGTTATGTAATCCTAAACTGAAAAATATCTCACTGATGCTTGATTTAATCTAATCATAAATTACATAAATATATTGTGTTTCATCACTGAAATGCAGAGTATTAGGCTCACTGCAAGTCTAAGTTCTTACATAAATCAATGATGTCACTAGGCTTTTGAAATCCTGGGTCCATGGAACAGCATTTCTAAAAAACTGGGTCCATTTTTTTTAAACAAAAATGGATTTTCCTTTTAGAAATAAGACATATTCAATGTATTTAATACAAAATATGCCTCTTTGGCAATCTTTTAAGTGGGAAAATTATGCATTCTGAAAAAAACCATGATTTTTTTTTTTTTTTTTTTTTTTGCAACACTTCTCCAATTTTTTGCTTAAATGATGTGCTATCGTGCATCCCAAAAATCAATGACAAATAATTAAACAGTATTTAAGATGAAACATGTTTTAAATCATAAATTATAATATAACATTTGAATTTATTTATTTTATGGTTATTTTTTTAAACATAATTTGGATATGAAAACAGTCCAATGAAAAAGTTTTTTATCTGCATTTTTATCACTTTATTTACTTTAATTTTTTAAAAATAAAAATATGACCACATTAATTTTTTGTTTTGTTAAGAATGTTTTAATTTTAAAATAAATTCTTCTCCAGGTATAGATTTTGAGCTGGACAGCATAACCATACATTTCTTGCATGGTTGAGCATTCTTTCAACATATGTATATAGCCTGAAGGAGGAAGGAAGATTTCTTAGTAACAGACCTGCCTGACCATCTGACAAGAAAAAACTAACCCCCAGACTAATGAGAGAAAATCCTACCAAGACTGGCCCACAGGCCAATCACTCATCGTTTAGACTCGCAAAAAGAAAAAAAAAAAAACTAACCATAAAATTTTTATGTGGGTCTATAAATTGTTAAAACAACAAACACAATAACAAAAATTTTATAAATAAATTATTTTCTTAAAAAACACAATCGTAAAATAATTTAAAAATACATATAAAACTGTTTTTAAGAAGAAAAAAACCCCCTGAAAATTTTGATTGTGCCAAAATAAATTATTTCTTCAAAACACCCAGTCCTTAAAGTGAAATAAAAAATATATATATATACATAAATAAAACAATGAACACAAAAATTTCTTCACACACAAAAAAGACAAACAGTATAAATGGCCCTAAACAACACCCTAATCTCTCTCCAAATCCCATGTTAGTTACTATATCAACCATTTTCTATTGTGAGGTAGGATTTCTTTATTTACTACTCAACAGACATGGCAAAAGCTAAGCTGGCCATAAACAGACTATCTTTTTTTTTTTAAATTGCAGGAAAAAGTCTTTTTTTTTTTAGGCTTTTTAAAAGATTTCTGGAGGTTTCTTCCATACAGGGATATAAATTTATCTTTGAATGACAAATATTAGAAAGTCAGTATATGACAAAGAATTTCAGTATGACAAATATTAAAGAGACCATTTGATAGATTAAAAAACAGCCGAAAAGTGACTTAAAAATATGTAAAATTCAAAACTCTCTATTCAAATGCAAAGGAATGTGAAGAAATGCTACAAAAACATATAAATAAATAACAAATAAAAAATCTTAGGTTCAAGTACATTCAGATGTGTTTTCATTTATTCAGAACCAAATTTGCACATGTGACAGATTTCCCTAGCCATTGCCAACAAAGAAACAGACACAGACAGACAAACATCTTTCTCTTATTAATATAGATGAAACATATGTCAACTGATTTTTACGGTGTTATCACATATATTTTTTAAATCTTTATAGTCAGCACTCTTAATAAGAGACAAAAAGAATACAAAAGTGCAGTACTATTTCTTGAGGAATAACATACAATCAAAATTAAGATTGGGAAACAAAAAAGAAAAAGAAAGAACATATAAAAAGCAAAAATAAAGAAATGTAATTAATTTTTTTTATAAAGAAATGTAATAAATTTTTTTAAGAGAAAATTTTAATAATATTTAGATAAAGGCTATATAAATACAGTCGAACCCAGTTAAAATGCGCTTCAAGGGACTGGACAAAAAATGCGTATTAAGCAGGAATGTGTATTAAATGCGATTTATACAATGTTGCATCAACTGAACTTATTTCACACTTTAGAGTTTATTCGATGATTGGAGTATCATAGTTGAGATTTATTCCAACAGAGGGAAAAATGCCAGCATAAGGACTTGAACCTGGGTACTTTGGCTTGCCATGCCAATCCTCTTCCTACAGAGCTATACAGGAGTTTCCATATTGTATCACTTTCATCATGTAAAATGCTGGAATAAAAAATTAGCACTGCAGTTCGCAGCCATGTCCAACAAATAAGAGTGAATTATGCCAGCCAGGCTGTTGTTGGGATAGCTTAGTAGAAAGAGCGTTGGCATGGCAAGCCAAAGTACCCAGGTTAGAGTCCTGGTCCCGGCATTTTTCACTCTGTTGGAATAAATCTCAACTATGATACTGCAACCATCATAAGATTTACCTAGTTGAAAAAAATCCTTTCCTTTGTTCATTATGAACTTTAGAGCTTTCACTTATATGTTTATGGTCGAAAATAGTGTCTTTGACACATATTTAAATTATTATTTAACTGCATTCAAGTTTAATTCATTGTGTTTCTGCAGGACCAACTAAAAATATAACTAAAAAAATATATATGGATTTATATATAACTTTAATGTGTACGTTAGAACCAAAAATAAAACACCAAAAATAATTTTCTTGCTAGCCCTTTTTTTTTTTTTTTCCCCCAACACAACCAAAAAAATTATGTTTTTTAATTGTCTTTTATATTTACTCCTTAAAATAAACAATTTCAAAAATTTTTATATACCTTTTATCAGAACGAATATTTCGAGAGTCCGAAAAAAAAAAAGTTCCGGATAATTGAGGTGACTGAAATTCAATAAGCTTCTTCACATTATAACATACTAAGTACATACCAAATTTCAAGTCTCTATCTCAATTTGTTTAGGAGATAGAGCGTTTACAGACACAGACGGACAGAAAATTTCCCCCCTAAAAATATGTTTTTCGGAATCTCCAGTGTCTAAAACGTGTAAATCCGTCAAAAAAAAAAAATTTCCAGATTTTTGAAACGATTACAAGATTTACCCTATACTACGTATGATGGGTAAATAATATTAAATTTTTGCAGGACAATCCAGTTATTAAAATCATATTTATTACTTGGGATAATGAGTAACACCTTCCTTTGGATTTTATGACTATTCTCCATATTAACAGTAAATTAGTAAAACTTGACACACACAATCAGAGGTAACTTGACTCCATGAAACTCGTGGTGTAAATAACTCACTGTACATGAATAAAACAGAAAAAGGCAGGAATCAGAAGAAAGGAACGAAGAAATAGTATTGAAAATTCAAAAAATGCTTCCATTTCTCTTCAAACATGTATAAAAGCACTCAGTAGAGAGGCTTTATGTACTACAATATACAAGAGAAAAAAACAAAAAATTGACAGCATAACCGTGCAAAGAAAGAAGAATAGATTACAAAAAAAGACAAAAATTCGTTTATCTTTCTCTATTTCAGTAAAAACATACATGAAGCAAGAGACAAGAATATTAGGACATGGACCAAAGGCAATTTCCAATGTTGCTAATTTAGAGAGATTTTTTTATTCAAGCAGCTACCACTATTTTCGATTTGTAATATTCGCCATGATCTGTCTTTCAATAAGCCAAATATTACTATTCAGAAATAGTGGTAGATATCTGAATAAAAAAATCCCACTGCATTGACAACACTGGAGAAAACAGAAGAAATTCGCATCTTGATCTATGAATTTGCATATTAACCGAGATTTTTTTGCCTCAAGAGACCGAAAGTTCCACGTATTAAGTGGGATAGCATAGTAACCGTTTACGTAACATGATATTTGTGCATTAGGCTTATGGGTGATGTTCCAGGAACAGGAAAAATCCACGTATTAAGCGAGATCGCATATTAACTGGGTCCTGCTGTAATTATAGATTAATGTTTTGAGAGAGGAAAGATAATCTAATGTAACCAAAACACACAATGAATAATTTATATAATACAGCCATTCCTCAACCTGCAGCCGGCCGACCGTTTATGTGCGGCTTGAAACACACAGAACCAGCAATACATATTTATAAAAATTTGAGGTGAACATAAAAGAAAGATCTTCACTATCGATTGAGATAGTTTTATGGGACAACAAAGTATGTTCTGTTATTTATAATTAACTTAAAACTATGTTAAAACATCTTAAATATCATTTGCTTAGTCAAAGGTTTTTTTAACATGCAGCCTTATGTGTGTTACAATGTTGTTACAATTGTAACACAACAATCTGTCATATTTTTTAATCTTCAACATTAATGAAAACTATTTGAAATTAATTAAATTAGCACTATATAGTTTTACATTTCAAAATGATTAAAAGTTTTTGTATTATATTGAGCAAAAGTCGGATTTTTTTAAAGAAAATCTCCTGATTTAATTGTTAGAGCTTAGATATTTTGCATTATTATAATTATGTTTTATTATAGTAGCACTTACAGAAATTATCCTGTTATGTTGCTTTATTATATGAATATTGTTATCACACTATTTCAATTATTACACTGTTTAATTTAAGTTGATTCATGTATATAAAGATGGAATTCTACAAAACATTTTTCACTCACTTTATGATAGGCTAAAATGTTAAAAATTATGTACACAGGTGTGTTTTGATGACAATATAACATTTTAATATCTTTATAACTAAATTAATATATTAATTTAAGGCATTTTTCTAATAGCCAGGTACAGGTAATAAATCGCCAAATATTTGTTAGGGTGGTTACAACTGTATACAGGTTACAGCAACAATGGAGTTAATTATGTGATAAACCACGCTGCCTAAAATATGCCAATTGGCTATGAAACTGCTACAATGAAATATTTCAAACATTAAAAAGTAGAAAATAGAGTAATATATTATTTTAAATACGCTTGTATTTCTTTTACATTCTTTTATAAGTATAATGTATTCGGTCCACCAAACATAGCAAACATACATCTGTGGCAACAAGAAAAAGAGTTTGAACAGGGCTGGTACAAAAGATAAAAATAACTTTTCCTACAATACTTTAGAATGTGTAGAAATTAATACATTGATCAGCACATTCATATGAAATGAAGAAATATTGCATAACTATAAAGCACAATATTATTGACAAGATAACAGAATAGTAAAGAGATTTTTTTAAATAATTAATTGAATAAAAATATGAACTTCTACAAAGCAGACAAGAAAAAATTGACCACCCAGTAGCAGAATTTTCTGTATCAATATGCAACAAATCAAAATTTATCTGTGATCCAATCTGGACCAAGTCTTCTATAAGCTCAAGTAATAGTAACCAATAAAATAAACAAAATTTGCATTCACAAGGTAAATATAATAAAAAGATACAATAAATCTAGGGACAAAGTAAATTTTAACAATTTTTTTTAAGCCCAGCATTTTTTTAAGCTGTCAGATTAATCTGCAAAGTCTGAAATAATCTGCAGTGCCCATTGCCATGCTATACTGTTTCTGCTACTGGGAATGAGCATTAATCACAGGTAATAAAACTTCTTTCCAGTCCAAAATTAATAAAAAGTTAAAATGCTTATATTTGTCGCTTTCAAAATATAATTTTTCATAAAACTTTGTATTTTTTATTTATTTATGGATCCGTATAAGTTCTAATGCTAAACATATTAGCACCCTATGAAAGATATAACATGTTAAAGTAATCATTTTAAAAAGAAAACATGTTTCATTTAACCTCGATAACAGATTCAAATTTTAAAACAATCAAATCATTTTACATATATTAGAAAGTAGAAGATGCACAGAAGTAAACATGTCATCATAATCATACAAAAATAAAGACAATCTGTGGAAAGTATAACCTTTTAAAGTGATTTTTTTTTTCAAAGCAAGTGCACCTATACAATACCTATATATACAGTCAAAGCAACTTATAACGGAATTGAAAGTTCTCAAAAGATTTGCTCGTTATAACATGCATTCGTTACAACATTATAACAAAATATTTCGCTAAAACATTATAATGAATTATTTCGTGATACAGTAAAAACTCCAATTATCTGGACTAATGTGGTCTGAACTTAATCTGAGTATGTAGAAGTCCGGATAAGGGAAACAATCACATAAAAGGTGGTTTATTACATAAAAATCTCTCTAAATCACTTTTGTTTAGTAAAAAAAAGCTAGGCCTTATGTATTACTAAATAAGTTATGTATTCATATTAAGCCTTCATAGGATGGATAACTTTTACTACAAATAGTAAAAAGAATAAAGCATTGATTTAAAAAGGAATTTCAAGATAATTATATTTTTATGAATATATACTTACAATTCATATCACAAATTTTTTAATTTGTGATTATAGATCTGGATGACTGCATTTCAGATAATTAAAGTTTTAATGTATTATTTTAAAGATATATATATATATATATATATATATATATATATATATATTTTTTTTTTTTTTTTTACAGTAATACCTCTGTTTTCGTTGACTTTAGTTATCGTCAATTTTTTCTGCGAAAATTTTGTTTCGGTTTTCGTCGGTTGCCTCAGATTTTGTTTATTTCCTCTGTATTTTTGGCTTTTTTTAGTGATTGCGAATGCTCTCTCATGGAACCAAAGAAAGTTTCTTGTAAGTAAGTAACTTGTTTAATGATAATGTCTTGCACTATTTTAGACAAATCTTAAAGAGACGGCAGAAACAGACCCCTTTGGACTGCTTTTTTGAGCAGCATAGGTCCTCTGACCTGAAACTAGTCCAACTTCCAAAAGACCAAAAAGTGACTCCAGATACAGTGCCTTGAAACCATACGCTAAGAACACTATATTAATTTCTTATTATTATTTTTAGTATTAAATGCTATACTTATTCTCTATAAAATGTGTTTTTGATACGTATTTTGGAGTATTTGGAACGAATTAATTGGATTTACATAGATTCATATGGATACAATTGACTCGGTTTTCGTCGGTTTCGGATTTTGCCAATTATTTTTGGACGGATTATCGACAAAAACCAAGGTATCACTGTACTATGCTACATATGAAAAAAACTAGACAAATTTAAACGTAACAAAAAAAAAAGGTGAAAAATTTGCTATATTGTTTTTTCTCACTTTTCATGCTTGAATTCTTTTTGTAATAAATATTTTATTACATTGTTTCGAATTCAGTATTCTTTATCATACAGACAACTAAGTGGTTATGAGAATTTCGTTATATCGTGCTTCAACTGTACATGAATTGTACATGTTTAAATCAGTCAACATATACATAAATATACATGCATATGAAGTACATTACTACATATATACAAAGAAACAAATAATTTAGACAGGAATGTGCATAAAAGGTACGAACCCTCATGAATATATCAATATTGATTTGTACAGCAGCTTCATTCTTTTCAATACATATGTTTTCTGTATAAATTAATTTAACTTTCATGAAATACTGCAGAAGTTTTGCACCAGGTTATATATTCCAGTAGCTTTAAATGCATTTCTTGTTACACAAAAATCTACAAATGCATAGATGTATGCAAAACACAAAACAGCTTACACAACTTTACCCACAACAGTAGAAAATAGCAACTTGAAAACATCTAAGAAATTTTTTTCATTTTCTCATAAATGTAGGTTTGCAACTTTCTGCTTAACTTTGCCCATTTATATGTACAAAAAACCAAAAAAGTCTACCAAAACCAAAAACTAGTGAGAATTTCTGAGTTGCTTCAAAAAATTACAGCAGATAGTTTACATTATACTTAATTCATACTGAAAAATTCAGTAGCTGAATTGCGATGGAAGTATTAAAACATTGCCATGATATTAAGAAGCCTCTGTGGCTTAGAAGCAACATTTCTAGCTTTAAAATTAAAGGCTTTGGGTTCAAATCCAGCTGATTCTATTGTGTCGTTTGAACACACATTCTATAAAATGTCTAGAATATTAAATAAGAGTCGCCCGAGGTTTTTTTTTTTTTTTTTTTTTTTTTTTTTTTTTTTTACACATTATTGGAAACTGTTTATAAAAATATCAAAGAAAAACTAAACAGTAAAAATATTATTGCATAATGGAATTACTTTCGGTATTTTCATGCTATAGCGGCTTCCAAGGATGAATCACCAAATTATAAAGCATATATAATAATGTATGATGTATGTAACAATTCGTGATGTATATGGGCAAGTTACAGTCATATATGACGTAAATATATATGACATGTATATAAAACATATACGAGGGTAGTTTGATGAGTTCTCAGCCTGACACAGAGATGGAACAAGTAGGACCAAATAACAATGATGTTTGTAAAGTATGATCCTTTAAATGACATGCTGCCGACTTTCAGGCGTGCGAGTTTATTGGTTATTACTTGGTGATAAAGTAAAGTAAAGAAGTTTGGACATTTCCCAAAAATGAAAGTTCGAGCTGTCATAAAATACTTTGTTAAAAAAGGTTTAACCCCCATGGACATACATTAGATAGAGTTACACATTTCACCTTAAAGGATTCTTGTCCTTTGTATTCGACGATAAAAAAGTGGGCTGTTGAATTTATACATGGTAGAAAATCCATTCACGATGATGCATGCTCAGGACGCCCAAAAACTGCTACGACCAACGAAATATTCTCAAAAATTCACAATGCCGTATTGAATGATTGCCAATTGAAGATACAGGAATTTGCTGACATTGCAAACATCTCGATAGACCGTGCCCACTACATTTTACACGATGTTTTGGGTATGAAAAAGCTTTCTGCCCAATGTGTGTCGCGTTTGTTGAACATCGACCATAAATGCCAAAGAATGAACATTTCTCAAAAATGTTATGAAGTATATTGTGTTGCAAGTTGAAAAATAAAATGAAATAGTGTCAAAAATCTTGTATTTTCTTTGTCAGGCCGAGAACTTTTTGAGCCACCCTCGTACAGGGCTGCACTAAAGAATTCGCACAGAAGAGTGTATCTTAAATGTATTTAATTGCAAGGGGACTACATAGAAAAAAAAATATGAAATTATGTCAAAAATCTTGTGCTTTCACTGTCAGGCCAAGAACTTCTCAAACCACCCTTGTATGATATATATAAGACATAAATAATATGTATATAATGATGTATATAGCACATATAATGAGTGCTTGGAGAATATATATCATGCAAATATAAGCTTTGCAATTATCTTGGCAAAATCACAGCTGCAACCTTGACATAATCTTAATTGTGGGGGCCACTATAACACGAAAGTACCTTACTTCCTATTACAGATCTGAGACAGCAAATTCAAACTTGAACTAAGGTTTGTATATTTTTTACAGCTTATCTATTGAAACTTATCAGTCGATATTTGGGTTCCATGGCTAAAATTTATGGCAGTAATTTTTTTAAGCAAGTCAGTGATTCTCTCTTATAAGAACTAGTCAGTAGAAAATCAACATGATTATCAATATTCATCATGGATTACAAACAGGAGAAAAAATACTGGCATGTCACAAAATCATCAATTTGCTATTTCATTAGCAAAGTTTTCCATTTTACTTGCAATACAGGTAAAAGTTATGCATAATGATAATATTCAATAATTTCAATGTAACACAATTTTGTTTAATGTACTACCCATTGAGAAAAAAATGACATAAGAAATGAGCATAGCAGTAGAAAATGCAAGACGAGAGATGCAAGTCAAAGCACTTTAATTCAATCTATATATAACTAGTAGTACAATACTTTTTTTTTTTTTTAGCAGATAGTTAAAAATTATTTACTTTTTTGCTCACCAAATAAGATAGGTGAAAAAATAAATAAAAATTTCTTTACATGATACACATATACTGGGAAATTGTTCAAGAGTATTATAAATTATAAATAATAAATCAAGTGCAAGTATAACTCGCTCTCAAAGGATTCCATATATTGAATTTATTAATTAATAAACTCCTACTACCCTTAATTTTTTTTGTAATTTAGTTTCAGTAGATTTGGAAATAGGAGGGGGCATATTTTTCCAGTACTTTCGATGATATATCTGAAAATACAATACCTAAAATTAAAACAAATATATTTTTTAGTTCGATCTTACGAGATCTTTCGAACGATACCCTACACGATATAGAAAAAGAAAATTTATTTTTCAAGTAACTTAATATCTTGGCTAATAACCAACATTTTTTTTTTCAAAAATCATTATCAAATATCCTTGGATAATTCAGTATCGATAGATATCTCGAACACCCGTCCACTCCTCCACTGATCGCCTGAAAAGTAAAGTTTGTGTGTAATGGAAAAATGCATTTCTCTCAAAATCTATGTTACCTAGGAAAATATCTCATAGTTTTCCTGCAAGGTTTAAATAAACTTCCACTATCCCTAATTTTTTCATATTTTTAGTTTCAGTAGATTCGGAAATAGAGGGGAGAGGGGAACATATTTTGTAGTGCATTTTCAGCGATATCTCTGAAAATATAATACCTAAAATTTAAAAAAATATCTTTTTGAGTTCAGTATTACGAGATTGTTCACACAATACCCCACACGATAGACAAAAAGAAAAAAAAAATCCCAAGTAACTTAATTAGCCCCCTAAATTTTTAAACATATGTGTGAATGGCTAATAATCAGTAAATAGGTGGGTAAAAAGATTTTGTAACTTTCCCAAGTTTGAACTTTCCACGTCCCATAGTTTACGAGGAAAAGGGCTCTGACAGACGAACAGACAGACACAGGAGTGATCTTATAACGATTTCGTTTTTACTTTTTAAGTATGCAAACCTAAAAATTGTGGACACAGGAGAAGAAAATAATAATCACATTTTAAAGAACTGTAAAAAAAGGTTTGTTTTTTTCCATTTCAAATTATTAAAAAAAGAAAAAGTTACATCATTTCTATTTTTAATTCAATTTCATGTCAACATGTATGCTTAGCTTAAAGTTATCTGTTAATAAATAAATAAATATAATATAATACCAATAAGTGTTATTTATTAATAAATATTTAATTATTGTTTTATTTTTCTTTTAAATGTTTACACATTTTGAAAACTAGACAGAAATAGCAATGTACAAAAATAATACTTTTTTTTCTTTTTTCAAATTTAAACTACCAAAAACTTTGGGCTTTTTTCCAATGTTTCTATCGTTGCATTGCATAGGTTTATGAAATTGAGATAAATGTCCATTATGCATTTAGTATTGCATTAAATTGATTTTGAGCATAATGTCTAGTCTATGTGAGGAATATATATATGTATTTTTTAAAGACCATCTGGAAAGTGTATTCTTCCAAACAATCAATCAACAATTCCAAACAAAACTCATACTATAATTTTACACGAACAAACTGTTAATTTACTTTTTCATTTAAAGAAAAGGAAATGGCATTCATCTTAAGGGGACGGTGTACTTTGAAACAGGCAAAATCAAACAAAAATAAGAATTTTAGTTATTGTGTTAAAACTTTAAAAAGTTCTACTGTCCTGTACTGGGAAGAAAAGATAGCTTCTCTATTCCTTGTTTCTAAGAATTCACCTAATTTTACCCAAACTCACAAAGGTAAAATTAAAATGCTTGGAACCTGATTATAGAAGATTCCTAGCTTTTGTCAATACTGAAATTGAATGGGAATTTCGAAAAATTAGTCAGCTATTACTAAGTTGGCTTCATTTATGGCGATCTATTTCTGTTGCCACATTTGGCGATATTTCACCAAGTATCACCAAGCTTGACAAGAATTTGATGCTGGCAGATATGACTATGTAGTTTTAAGCATATGAGAGTAGCAACAAGGGCTACAACAATTAAAGTAAATTTGCAGGAAACCACGTTCTCTAAAGCTCAAAATTATACCCGATTATGAAAAAATCAGCCAGCCTAGAATTTTACACTGCTATATCTCAGCCATCTTTTAAGATAGAGGCAAAACAAAAAAAATGTCCTTTAATCCTTGCATCAAGGCTAAACACTTAAGGGTAAAAACTTTTTAGATTTCTATTTATTTATTTATTTTACTTATTTATTTTTTCTTTTGTACATCTCTTTGAAATCTTTAAGTGGCTGTCATTTTGAAATAAGATGGCAGATGAAGCTGGCCAACGAATTCGGCTAAGACCTTGATAAATCCTATATAGATATTCAGATACATCCAAATTCGTTTATAAATACAAATGCTATCACGTGACAAAAAAGGCGTGTATAAATCAACACATTAACGTTGTCAAAACAACAACAACATAACTTTAAAATTGCCATGACATGTTACAGATCATATGACCCAGAGTTAGCCAGTTTTAAAATATATATATATATATATATATATATATACATACAGCTTGTTATACTGTTCATATAAATCTTTTATAAGTAATTTATTTTAGAGCAGATACATTGTAAAAGAAATTAGGGAGTTGTTGCAAGTGAAACTGAAATCATGAACTGTGATAAACTTGCAGTACATAGAAAATAAAATCATGCAAAATGTTTCAGCTAAAAAGAATTTACTTACTTTAAAAGAATAATCAGGGTCTTCTTTAGATCCACGATACATGTCACAGGAGAAACCTTCATGGTAAACTACATTGCAACTGGAAAATAAAAAGAATTTATAATATTTATTTTTTTTTTAAATACACTGTACTAATAAATTAAGAATATGCAACTTTTAAAAACATAAAAACTCCTAAACATTTTACCCGCCAACGTTCCACAAGTGGAACATAAATTATGTGAGGCTGTATCGTTTTAAGTATATGTTTAATCTGATTGATTTTTAAATATATCTTTTTTAAAGATATGTTATAACGGATTATAAAGTATTGTTCAATAATTTTTTGTAGTTCCCATCGTGTACTACCATTGTGTAGTTTGTTGAAATACAACAAAAACAACATAAATGTTGCAACTTGTGCTTTTTTCTCTATTTATACCTTTAAAATTCAAATGCAAATACTCTGATGATAGTTATTGTATTTGCTAACTGTTTTTTATGAAGTTTTATGTATAAAGTAATGATTTATCTTATTAGTTTTTGTTTTATGCTCATTTGAATGTCAATGTTCTACATGTGGAACGTTCGCGGTTCAGAGTACATAATTATCTAATTATTATTAGTAGTAGGATTTTGATCATTTTTATGCAGTTGGTACAATGCTAGATATGCTATAATTAGTCTAAATAAGATAAATAGGATGCAGCTAGTCCAGATAGGCTCAAATTAGAATAACTGTTTCATAATTGGGGTAAATAGGATTTTACTATGTAACTAGCTAAATAGGCTGGTACTATGCCACATAGGATAAAATTAGTCTAAATAGGCGGCTAAGTTAGAGATCTGCACGGGCCGGGCAAAGGCCCGTACTCAGCCCGGGCTCAGGCCTATTTTTCTTCATGGCACTCGGGCTGGGCCTTACTTCTTTCCTGAAGGATAAGGCCGTGCCTTAAATTATTTTTTCCGTACAGAGCCGGGACTGGTTTCATTCTTCCTAGTCTTCACGCCTCAAAATTTTTAGTCCTGGTTTTGACCCGTATGAAAATCATTGTCTCGGCGTGCCTGGTCCGTTCGAAGGTCAGTAAAATAAGATCTGGCATAAAAATCTTTTCAAAACATGCATATATTTTTAAATCGCCATTATTTTATAATTAAACATTAAAATTTATTCTTTTTAAAGAATAGTAGATTTATACACTTATTAAAATATGGCTAAATTAAAATATAGTAAAACGTGTGAAAAAGAACCTGCTTATGATGGAATCCTGTCTTAAATTGAAAAATGTGTTGATCCATTAAAAATGATTATACTAATATGTAAGAAAAGAATATATAATACATTTACACCTGCTAAGAAGGCAAATTGTCTATAACTCATTTTTTTTTCTTCCCTATGCAATTCCATCTCAGAAGATTTTACTGTATAGCATTTTTCTGATTTTTAACACTTCAATAAATGGAATATGGATTAACAATATTGATGATAAATTAAACACATACATACAACAAATAGAGATTTATTAAAAAAATAAATATTCCAGCTTGCAGCACCTCTATAAAAATGAAGATTATAAACATGAAAAAAAGGCTAAGATAGGAATTTTTGGTTAGATCTCCTCCTACAAGGCAAATTTTTAACCAAATCGACGTAAAAATTATGTTTTGTAGAAACTCACTCGGACCGAACTTTTAACTTTTAAATCGGGCCGGGCTGGACCAATATTTTTTTGCTCGGGCCGAACTTTTAATTTTTGTATCAGGCCGGGCCGGGCCCGGGCCTGGGCCTGGAAATTTCGGCCTGTGCAGACCTCTAGGGTGCAGCTAGTCTAGATCGATCCAAATTAGAACAATTGGGCCATAATTAGGATAAATATGGTTTTATTATCGTAACTAGCTAAATAGGCTGGTATTATACTTGATTGTGTAAAACTAGTCTAAATAGACTAAATAGGATGCAGATAGTCTAGAATAAATAGAAATGCAGAAACGAGTTATAAAATTAAAATGATTACTTTGGAATTTTACTAATAGATGGTACTTAAATGTTAGAGATGTTTTGTTAGCAAATATTAACAAAAATAACTCATTTTAAATCAATAACTTTTGAGACGACAATATTCTTCCATAGAAGCACTATAATTACTACCTTTTTGATAAACACTTTATTAATAGAGCACCCCCCCCCCCTTTTTTTTTCTAAAATTTTAATGTTTACAAGGTTCTTCATGGCTAAAATCTTCAGCTATAATCATCATGCGAAATTTGCAATAAAGTTTTAAAATTTAGCTGGTAGGAAATTCTCTATTTTTCTATTTTAATGATATACAACACAATCTGTCAAAATATTTTGCAGAACTTGTTTCTGCATGCTCTAAACAGTATAAACACAAAATCTTTAAAAAATAATCCAAATAGTTTAGCTTGTAGAGCCCTTCAAACACATGCCACCACATTTTTAACATTACCATACCTGCCAACTTTTCAAAATGGCAAAGTGTAAAATAACGTGTGAAGTGCATTTCTTGCAAATTTTTCTTTCATAAAAGCATATTACACATGTAACACATTATATAAAAAAGATATAAACAGCATTTAAACATGTAAAAGATGAATGTTGTTAAATAATATACTGATATTTTGATATGAAACATATACAGACAGCTTCTTTGTTTTTTTTAAAAAGAAAGTCTAAGCAAAAACATCACCCAAAACACGAATTCCATTTAAATACAATGAAAATTAAAAGATTTTGTATGGTATATTTTGAATATGAACCCTTGATTCATGATTTTAACTATATGAAATATTCCTTTACATTCAGCAACTATCATTAATAAAAGAAGTTAAAAAGTATTTCCTAATTTTAGGGAGTAAAATAGAGCTTAGAAGAAACTTTGCAAGAAAGTGTAAAAATAAACATCCTAAGTGTAAAAGTGTAAAAAATGGTCAAAAAGTGTAAATTTCACACCTAAAGTGTAAAAGTTGGCAAGTATGCATTACCATGTAAATAGTTTTTCAATTGAAACATGTTTGGAAATATTACTTTTAAAAAAGGCGTAATTTTTACCATTAAATGCTTGTCACATGCACTAATTTAACCATTTTTAAGTTTTTATTTTTTAATAGTCCCATGTAAATATATTTTTCTATAAAAAAAGAGTTTGTAAATTTTATCATTTAGGCTTGCTAAAATCTGGCAACAGTAGATAAAAAAAATCGGCTATTTCAAACTCTGAATTAAGTCTATTCAAATACTGAAATTTTAAATAAAACATTGAAAAAAAAAATTAGACAAATATAAAAATTGATTAGATGCTTCAAACAATTTAGTCAAGCATGTGCCTGCAAAAAATGGTTAAACGGCTATGCTTAGTTTTTCATCCTATAAAACTTTATCTGAACTATTTTGGCCAAATTTAACATTGAATAGCACTTAAAATAATTCATTGATTTAAAAACTGTTTCAGTATATTTATCATACATTTATCCATAAAACTACTACTTTTCATGTTAGGTAGCTTTCAATACAAAAAAGTACAAAGCAGTTGTTGTGAGCATTATGTGCTGTGTGTGTGTGCTATTGCAGCCGTTCGGAAGAAAGCAATTCCGGAAAATTTCGGTATATTTTCACCGATCATGACCCCCAGACCCCAAAACCACCCTCCGTCCAAATGTTGATTTATATATATATATATATATATATACACCTGATCTATGTCATACAATAGCACTCGTATTTATAAATCAATTTGGATGAAACTATTTGTGTGTATTTAGCTCACCAATGTCTTGACCGAGTTCGTTGGCCAACTTGGTCCGCCATCTTGTTTCAAAATGGCGGCCACTAAAAGATTTAAAACTAAAAAAAATATACAAAAAATTTTAAAATTCAAAATTTTTTTTTTTTTTTTGCTCACGTGTTAGGCCTTGATACAAGGAATGGGAATCCGAACCATTTTTTGTTTTACCTCTATCTTAAAAAATGGCTGAGATAGAGCCGTTTGAAATTCTAGGGTCGCTGACATTTTGAGACAAAAGACAGCACATTACAAAAAACCAACGATTAATTTATAAGTTTTAGTGAACGCGATTTCTCGCAAATTATTAACTTTCATTGTTGTAATCATTTTCCCAACCATACGCATAAAACTTTATATTCATATCCGTTAGTGAGAAATTGTCGCCAAATTTGGCAACCAAAACAAGTTTTCATAAATGAAGCCAACTTGGCTATAGTTGACTAATTTGACAAATTTCTTAATCAAATTGAGTATTGACAAATCGTCTGTAATCGGGCTCCTTGCATTTTAGCTTGCTGTTTCGAGTAACATTAGCTAAAATTTCAAAATGAAGATATAGGAAAGCTACCTTTTCCTCCCGGTACTGGCCGGAAGGACTTTTTTAATATAAACTGAGAAAAAGCTGTAGTCATAATAAATTCAATTACGGCAGCAACAGCATTAGTTACTTTTTTCTTTTTTTTTTAAAGAATAGAGAGAAACACCTGTAAAACTAAGAATGGTTTAAAATGAAGGCATTGCTGAACATTTAAAAATATCAGACAATAAATGCACAAGAGAATCAAACTTTGTCAAAAATTTTACATGGAAATTAAACAGGGAAAAAAATAATCTTTCAACTTTCCAATTAAAGGTTATATCATGCCTAAATTTCAGCAATGTACATACATACCTCATGCATATATAATTTTTGCACAAAGGGCAGTTCCATTTATTTTCTGAAATTTCATGCTTGTATAGAAACATTGAACAGTCAGCTGCAGGGCAGTAATATATTTTATCTCTGTTCCTGTCCAAGTACGCTTTCAAAGATTTATCAGCCAGTTCATTAATTTCTGCAACATTATCATTCATGATGTACTTTATATCTCCAAGAGTGATAGGCTTTGAACAATTCTATAATAATATAATATAAACATTGTAGGCAAATTATTTTTTAATTAAAGGTTGTCATAGATCTTAATAAAAGAATTTCAAATGCAGGCATTAAATATATAACACAATTTAGAACACTTTTTAAAAATCATGCTTGGCTTGAGACTTAGAAGCCTGGTAATTAGTTGTGCAATTGTGCCATTCTGTATTATAAAGACCTTTACAAATAGACAACTAACAACTTTGAATATCATACATACAATAACATGCATTGATACAAATAATTTCAATGAGTTGAATTTAAAATCTGCTACAATACAAATTTTGTAAAAATTTTATTTTTTACTAACTGCATAGCAACCTGTTGTGTTGCATTTGTAGTTTATAAGATCTTTTGAGTTTTTTGAAGAAAATACTTACCAATCCAGTTATAAATTAAAATGTTGTATAAGTGATAAGCTAAAATTATACTTATTATCATTAGTAAATCTTAACCCTTTGTTGCATACTTTAAAACTGGCAAATCTCCAACATTAAATTTGCCATTTTCTTACTAAACGGGTCAAACAGAATGAGAAAAAAAATATTTTACGTCTGATAATTTTTTTTTTATTTATTACAGCTTGTCCACTATAGTTCAAAACAAAACAAGTAAAGTATTTTTATACTTATATTTCAATTATGCATTAAGCCAAGAAGTCTAAATGTAATAATTAATAGACAAAATACCATTTAAATAACATTATTGTAGGTTTAGAAACATTTTAGTTTATGCTAAAGAAATTACCAGCATTCTGAAGAGACATCCAAATAGATAATATCTCAACAAGTTAGTGTTCTCTAGTTAGTGGTTGTTGTGGTGCTATCACGATTTTTCTATTGAAAGCATATACCAAAGAGTAGCATAAGCTTTTAATAGCAACTGTAAAAGAAATATGTTGGACAGGAAAAAAATAGCATTCTTATCCACTGTGGTGGACAGTAAGCAAACAAAGGGTTAACTAGACCTTTCCATCGTCATAAGATTCCTTAAAATAGAACAATTAGTTCCCAAGGTTTTGAGCATAGAAAGATTGGAATATGGATCGATTCTCCAGGTTTTTCCTCGTTTTCGCAAAAACTATTTTAGATATTGGAATGTGACAATCTGCAGATTGCAGCCAGAATTATCATTTACAAATCTTAATTAGACCCTTCAAACTCCATAAGTATTCTTTAAAATTGATCAATTAGTTCCGAAGGTTTTTGAGTATTGAAAGATTAACTGATTTGTCCATTTTTCTCAAAAACTATTTTATATATCGGAATGTGACAAACTGCAGATTGTAGCCAGAATTATCATTTATCTTAATTAGACGTTTCAATCTCTGTAAGGATTCTTTAAAACTGATCCAATTACTTTCTAAATTTTTTAGTATTGAAAGATTGGTTGATGGTTTCCATCCCCTAAATAAATAAAATACAAAATTGTTTTAACTACATTTTCTTTAACGGAATATTCAAATTGTATATTTCATTTATGGACATCCTGTATATTATTAAAATAAACACCAAAAGTGCAGTACATGAGCTTTTTTTTTTCTGCCCGATTATGGCTCTACTGAAATTTTAACGAGTCCACTGATCTTGAGTCATATTTAGTAGAGCTCCTCATATGGCCAAAATTTTTTCGTTGGGAAAATTAATTTTTAATGATAATAACAAGCAATTGCTGAAATATGGGAACCACAAATCATACGCAACAAATAAACATATTTGCTATGTAGTTTACTTTAAAAAGTAAATAAACTTTATGGGAATCTTTGAATCATTTAAATAATGGGGGAAATAATTATTAACAAGTAGGCTAACCCAATAAAAAACAAGTGCCAAAAGAAAGAGGACTGATTGTCAGTAGATACATCAACATAGATAAATCAGTTTTCTGACGTTAGCACTAAATCAGTATTTTGTTTTAAATCAATTTAAAGCCAATAGATAATAGGATTCCCGATGTAAGCTTTAAATCTATTTTTTTGTCTTAAATCGATTTAGTTAAATCGGATTGCCGAGGTTACCTTTAAATTGATTTAGTAGTTAAATCGGATTTCTGATGTTAGCTTTGCATCGATTTACTAGTCAAATCAGGATTTCAATATTAGCTTTAAATCGATTTAGTTAAATTGCAATTTAGATAAATCACAATTTAGCTTAAATCACGATGCGACTTAAATCGAGATTTAGCTTAACCCTTTTAGTGCGAGAGTCGACTAATGTCGACATAAGGGTCCGAGTGCAGGAGTCGACTAATGTCGACATCTAGGAGTTGGGTGTTGTAGACTACACTAAGCGTCGACAAAAGTCGCCTAGGCATTCACGGCGTGTATTGTGCTCACTGTGGTGCGTCATGGGCTTAGCAGAAAAAAAAAAAAAAAAAAAAAAATTCCGCACTGAAAGGGTTAAATCGATTTAAGCCAATAGATAGATCGGATTTCCAATGTTAGTTTTAAATCGATTTAAGACCCAGGCCTAGTTGTTAGTACAATAAATACATTCATTATTTAAAAAATGAAAAAGGTTGCCAATAATAAATAATACCTCTGCACAACACTGTATAGGAAACTGTGCTTGATCAATTAACCCTCTTATGCATCCAGAACAATAAAGGTGTCCACAATGCTGAAGTCGATAGGACAAGTTGTCAGCTGGCATGAAGCATACAGGGCATTCTTCAGATGATGAATCACTTAAAGTATCCTCTAAACCTACAGTGCCTGATAATTCTCTAATACATTCTTCTGCCTAAAATAATAATAGAAGCAATGCCAATAAAGTTACTAATATTTAAAATAAGTAAAAATAATCATATAAAACTAAGCTTTTTTTTTAATAGGAAACATTTAATTCTGTAAGGGACTACTAAACTGAGTATAACCCTATTTAGAACAGCCATATCCAAACTTTTTTTCTTGGCAGGTCACAAATATATGTTTGTGACATTAGACAGCCTGCAATACAGTTATAAAAGAGTAAAAAAAAAAAAAAATATGAGACTTAACATTAGCTTGAGTGTTTCTTCCTGTGAGTAGTGTAGGCTCTTAACGGGAGATCACTGTTAAAGGGCAAAATTAGCACTAGCCACCAGCCACAGGGCTGCTAAATGCAAAAAAGTGGCTATTAAAAAATTGTCTGTCAACAGCCACCTTATGGACACTTTCCTACAAGGAAGGAGTAAAATTTGTTTGCATTTCATCAATGATTCTACTTTTACTGACTTAATTATTTTATTATATTAACATATTCATTTGGGTTATTTAATTTTAGATTGATATACTAATTGAAATTTTAACAAAGTTTACTGTTTAGAACTTTTAAATAAAAAAGTGGCCACTTATAAAACTGCTACTACTGGCCACTGGCCACTACTGAAATTTCCCAGTTTTGTCCTTTATTCACTGTAATATATAATATATATTCTACACAAATATTTGGTGCATCCCTACTTTAAACATTAATACATAAAATGATCTAAATAGCTGAAAATATATTTACTATATATTATAACCAGTTAAATATAAATATATAAATAATTGAAAAATTCTGATTAGTAAGTAAAAGGTTCATATAAAAATTTAATTACCTTTTCAACACTTTCTTTTTTTCCATATAGAGATAAGCAAGAAGTTTTAAGATTTAAAGCAGCAGATCTTAGTCCACACGATTCAATAAACTTCTCAAGATTAGCTCCATATTGCGTGATAATAGTTCTTAAAACTAATCTATTTTGTTTTTCACCACACAGAATTATGTTTTTCCCAACTTCATTTTCAGTATCTTGAATAAAATTCAATATATACTGTCGAACAGAATTACAATTTTCCTGGGGTCCAAAAAGTCTAATAATTTTTGCTTCATAGTTTACAATTATATGAACTTTTTCAGTTTCTCCTAAAGTTTTTAAAAACATATGACCACCATGACAAAATAGCTTATGTATGTCTTTGAGGTTAGTGGAATCCAATCGGATACCGTTTATTATATGATTAACTTGCATTTGAACCAATTTCATTACTTCAATGTCATCAGATGATAATTTCATAGTTGCCAAATCTTTCCCACGACTTATGCTTAGAGAATATCTTTTAGACAGCATATCATTCTTTTCTAAAAACATATCAAGTTCATCTTTCAAGCAGTATTTTACTGCATTATATACCTCAGCACTGCATTTAAGTTCAGAAAAATATAACGGTTCACATGAGAGCTTCATATTGTTTACTTTAGTATCAGAAAGATTTATAGCTTCTCTATTCAAACACCGTTTTTCAAATACGTTAATGTACGCAGTCATATACTTTGAAGATGGATTGGGTTTTACCATTTTCACCTCAAAACTTGTTATGTTTGAGTAGTGAATACAGTTCTCTTCAAGTTGTTTTTTCATTTCCTGGAGATCATTGTCATTTGTTTCAAAAGGAGGTGTATAACACAACTCTACTTCAAATTTGCAACCTGGCAACAACAACGAAAAAGTATTTTCAATGTCTGTCTTTGTCACAACTGAGGGGATTTGTGAAACAGATAATTGATGCTTACCTATATTACTTATTTGCACAAAAACTTCATGATCATCTACTCTGACATTTTTAAAAGCCAGCAAACGAGCTCTTTGAAAATCATTCTGATTTTTGAAATTTATGCACCCTTCTCCAGTACAAACAAGCCTAGGCCAACTTACTTTCAAAGTATAGTTAATTGATGAACTGTCTGATGAAGATTCTGAAATGCTCTCAACATCACAAGCTGCAGAATTTTTTAAAGCACGGTTAGACGATATAAATGTAGGTTTGTATTTGGTAGAAATTGTTTCAGCACCTTTAATCCATTTAGTTTCAAAAGAAGCTCTGTTTTGTCCATGAGTGTATTCTATTATTTTGTATTCCTCCTCATTGGTCATTGATTGAATGTAGTCACTAAGTATATTCTTGAGAGAAGCAAAACACCTATCAATATAATCAGGAAAGGCATAAAAATTAACACTGCCCTTTTCTAAAACTGGCTCAATCAATACAAGAGGAGCATTTGTTTTCTTTTTCAATTTGTTTTCAACCTCTTCAATTTTCTTCATATCATTTTTTGGTAAAAATCGACTGATCACTTTGTCTCCTACACCCTCAATAACTTTCTTGACCAATTTATAATCAAACAAAGCAGAAATATGAAAGTTTAACTTATTTTGTTGTGAATAATCTGCTATATCATCAAAAGGTACGCTCGTCAAATGCTTAATGTAATTTGGATCTGAAGAAGTTGAATCCTCATAAATGACAAAATCTGGGAAATCATCTTTTTGTAACAAAAAAGATGATGAATCAATCATAGCATATTTACCAGAAGATAAAATTCTATATCCAGTTCGAGGATGTCCACTGTACGAGCAACAGTTATCATGAAAACATTCAAAAAGCATTCTAACTAAATATTTCTGGTCACTTCCTTCTGAAAACTGCTGCGATACTTCTTGGCCAAGACACTGAGGCACTAAATGTATAATTTCATTTATTTTACAACGAATACTTTTTAAGGTGTCAAAGTTCATAAAATGTTCTATACACCACGCTTTTCTAAAGCCACCTTTTTTCCATAGTTTGTATATATTGAGATATGTCAGAGTATCACTATCTGACTGGTTAAAATCCAATTTCATCAAATCAATAAGCCTTTGGTGTTCATCATCTGCTGCTAGTACAAAAAGTCCAGACTTGATTGAAAAGAAGGCAACTAGTATTATAGCTTCAAAAGCAAAACCAGACTGAATACCATGAAGAATAAATCTGGAGTATTTTAATGGAAGAGGAAGTTTAACAATATTTTCACCCAAAGAAGTCAGATGCAAGTCTTTGTCAATTGCCCCATATGCCTGTAAAGTGTTCAGAGTATTTTGGAATACATCACTGGGTAAGGATTCAACAAACTGGATGGACTTCTTTTTTTGGGGACAGTGCTGAAGAGCCATCACAATACTTTGAATGGGATTAATGCAAAATATTTCAGCCGGCTCTTTCTGGTACATATTTTTTAAATAATTAGCCTTACTGAACAATCTAAAACAAACACCAGTATCACGTACACCAGCCAAATACTTTCGCATTTTAGCTCTGGCTCGAGATATAAATGTGGGTATAACAACATTGGTATCAGTTTGTGCATCAAAATACGACTCTTTTTGTATTCCACAATCAATGATAAATCGAGCTGAAGGAATAGGTAAGCCTTCATAATTGTTCGTAAGAAGATATATTTTACGCTCGGAAGAATTACTTAATTTTGTTACAGACTTTGAAACGTAACCTAAATCATCATCGATACAAATGACTTTCAAATTATAATGATAACAATGGTTTTCTACTTCTATTTTTTCACTAACACACTGCACATCTTCAACGCAAGGAAGAAAAGCAATAATATCCCCCTGTTCACGATATGCAGCATGAACAGAAAAAATTGTTTTGATCAGATCATTTTTAAAATCATCTTGCAGATAAGACATAGCACTTTTCCAGATTGTCTTGACCGGTAAAAACAAATCAGGAAATTTCAAAACCGATACTGCAAGTTTTAAAGAGAAATAATCGGCAAATTTTGAGGCATTATCTTGAGGTGATAACAGTAAGATCAACTTTGAATGCTTCTGCGCAACAAGTAAATCTCTCAAATCTGAAAGAATAATATCTGTAACAACTGACCTCTTCAAAGAAACATCAACTATTATGCAAGACTTATTTTCGGCAAAATATGTGGAGTACGAACAATGTTTTAAAAGCTCATTTTCAGAAAGTACATGTGTTTGTATATCAAGTGGTTTTGCATCATAACTGGACATTGCGCAATTAATATTCTCTTGTAAAATATGGCTTAAAATTTCATTCGGTTCACATACAATTACAGAAAACTCTGGATGCGTATTAGATAGGATCAGCGGCAAAGCAACATTTGAAGAATAAATTTGACTGGAATTGATGATGACAACTTGATTTTTCTCAACTGCATCTAAAACTTCCTGTCTATATCCATAAGCAGGAAAAAACTGTAAGAATATAGCAGATTCTCTACGTAAATTCTCAATAACTTTTTCAAAATTCTTATTCTGAGTATCAACAAGATTAAATTGTGCCTTAATAGTTGATACAAATTTATCAAATTCTGTTTGCTGACTATAAAGATTATTGATACGATTACTAAATTTCTGTAAGTGGTGGGGTTCACTGGTTTTGGATAAAGATTTGATTTGGTCAATTTTTTTTAATACAGCAGAAACACAAGAATTAGCTATATGATCAACATCTTCCCTACATTTGACAATATCCCAGTTCTCAAAGGACGTGGCAGTGGCAGAATAATCAGAGTTTCCTGTTTTACACCTCTTATTGTGAGACTGCAAATCATAATTGAACATTTCACTGTTATAGCTATCTGAATCGCTTTCTTCAGAATAAACTGAATCCTCAAAACATTCATAATTTCTGCCTTGGTACACCCTAGAATCATCTGTTGATTGTTGTAAATGTAAACGTGATGATCCTTGATCTTGAATATTATCTCTCATAAAAGAAAAATTTGTAGCATTTACATTACTACTTATAGTATCTCTATTTACATCTAACGGAGCATTGGAATTGGCAGAATCTTCAGTAGATTCCTCCTGATTAAAATCATCTTCATGAAAGATTGAAAACATATTGAAATAATAGTCAATAGCTTAAAAACACACACATTTAAGAAAAAAACTATATATTTGCTTTGACAACTGACAAGGGATAGTTTAAGTTTTGTCTATCAGAAATAATATTCTAATAATCAGTTCATGTTGCATATTTTTAATTTATATTTATGTAAAAGCAACAAAGAAATTTTCATCTGTTCTTGGTCCAAGAAAGAAACCTAGAAAACAAAATAACAACATTTCAGTAAAAGCTAATTAAACAAATTTATTTATAAAACAGCATTTTCATAATAAATATGTAGATACTTGCATATTATCCAGGCCAGGTCAGATACAACTGTGCCAAGCCCCAAGTACGGCACCAATTATATTTATTACAGTAACCCTCGTTTTTTACAACTATATAGTTTATTTATTTATTAGTTTATTTTGTTTATAGTTTTTTGTTATTTATTTATTATTGTTCAATTATATTTATCATTTTTAACAAGTTATGTATTTAATAATGTTAAATTATTGTTCTAAACATGATTGGAAATGATATAAACAAGATTGGCAATTGGTAACCATTTTTGTCAATCTATCACCTGGCCCAGATAATACGTAAGTACTAATATGGTTAAAAAGGTTTTAAAAAACCCAGCCTATGTGTGGTTTTTTTTTTAACCCCGATTTATAAAACTAGTGTTCACATTTCTTTTAAAGAGCAGGGCTAATTTATTAAAAAGGGCACATTTTGTTGAATGAAAGGGCACTTTCATTACACTTCCCATTGTATTATTTGTCAATACAGCATACATCAGTGTTGGAAGTAGAAGAATCTGACATTTTCCTCTAGAATGGATGTTTGCAGTTCTGTGCATGTGTGGGCGGGTGGGAGATGGGGGCACAGATTTCACTTCTAAACCATTAATAAGAATAAAATCCTAAATCTTCTGCAGGACATTTCAATGCACATGGGGAATAATCGCTCTAAGCCACCCTCTGAATTTATCACTGGCATCATTATCAAAGTAATATGAAATCACTGTACTAACTTTTAAGAATCTCAAAATAATTTCATTAAAATAACTCCATTTTCCAAATATTCCACTTCAAAGTTTGATTGGTACCTGGAAAATCCACATACCTCCCCCCCCCCCCTTTAAAAAAAAAAATCTGTGCCTAGTGCAAAGTGTGATTATGTATTGAGTTGTACAACAGATAACTTAATCTGTAGGAAATTTATAATAAAAAAGATAAAAGTCTGTCTGTGTGTGTTGTGTTTTGAAGAGATCACTGTGTAAGCAGCTACAAGATCTGGCAAGAGAAGGTACCTGTATGTCTGAAGTTAGGTACATTAAAGCCAGTTTTTGGATTATTTATTTATTTATTTAAATTATTTTTTGTTGTTGTTAGTTTGTTTTGTGGTGATTTTTCCACATTAGTAAAAGGTATCTGGTTTCAATCCTTTAGCCTTATATAGTAAATTTTGCCCACTTTTCAATAAAATTTAATTTGAATTCATAGATATTTTTGAAAATTTTGGAATTATTTTATGCAATTTCCACATAATTTTCGTGTAACGATCGTGAAATAAAACTGTATTTTTCATCAAACGACAGTGAAATAAAACAACCATTTTCATCAAACGATTGCGAAATAAAACTGTGATTTTTGTCAGACGATCGTGAAATAAAACTCAGACCTGCCAACTTTTGAAAATGAGAAATAGTAGCAGACAAAATTCAAATTAACCTGGAGGTTGGCTGGCTGGCTGGTTGGTTGCTGTTTTTTACGCTGCAAATTTTAAATGAACAAATACTAATCAATTGAATGTATGTACTATGCATAAGTACACAAAGTAGGAGACTTTTGTTTTTATATATGTACATATAAACACCTATTTCCAGGGATGCCATCTTATCGCCAAAGTGATGATTTCTATTTTTCATGTTGTAGTGCATCCAATTTCTTTGTGGCATTTTGTTTCCAGGGATGCCACTTTCTGTGATTTCTGCGGAAAACAATCGCAATTTTCATCAAGTGATCGTGGAAAAAAACTGCGATTTTTGTCAAACGATCACAAAATAAAACTGCAAAGTAAAACTGTGATTTTTGGCAAGTGACCACGAAATGAAACTGCGATTTTTCTCAATGGATTGCGAAATAAAACTGCAATTTTCTCCAAGGCACCATGAAATAAAACCATGATTTTCGGTAAACATTTGCAAAATAAGACTGCAATTTTCGGCAAACAATCGCAAAATAAAACCACGATTTTCATTGATTGCGAAATAAAACTGCAATTTTCATCAGACAATTGTGAAATAAAATTGCAATTTTTGTCAAACGATCACGAAATAAGACCATGATTTTCATCAAACAATCGAGAAATAAAACAGTGATTTACAGTAAACAACTGCAATTTCTGTCAGATGATCGCAAAATAAAAGCACGATTTTCATCAAATGATTGCAAAATAAAAGCACGATTTTCTTCAAGGGAATGCGAAATAAAAGCATGATTTGCGTGAAACGATTGCAAAATAAAAACACTATTTTCAACAAACAATCGCGAATAAAACCGCGATTTTCATCAAACAATTGAGATATAAAATCGTGGTTTTCGTCCAACAATTGTGAAATAAAACTGTAATTTTCGTCAAACAATTGCAAAGTAAAACAATGATTTTCATCCAACAAAATAAAACTGATTTTTGTCAGGTGATCGCGAAATAAAACTGTGATTTGTTTTTGTTGGGGTAAGTAAACTAACAATGAGATAATTTTATTTTTATTGTACTTGAAAATATCTATTCGTAATATTCATACTTTTAAAATATTACTTGTAAAACTATTTAAATCTACAAACCACGGTAATAAGTGGCCACTAACTGGACAGTAAGAGCAACTAAACATACAGCCTCTACTGGCCACTGGCTACTAATGCAAATATTGAATTTTAACCTTTAGCTATCTGATGTTACAAATTGAAAATCTGCATCTTGTAAAATATTATCAGAAAAGCCATGATACATTGATTCTATTGCCCTCCCTTCAAGAAGCAAATTAAAAAAAAATCCCCCAATCTGATATTTTATATTCTCAAAAATATCTAGTTAAAACCTTATCTTCTAAAGCCAAAATAGTTACAAGATACGTTTTTGCCAGCCACTCTCCACCCCCCTCTCTCCAATGGTACAAGGGGGGCTGAATTTCAAAAACAGTTCTCTGTATGTGGTGATTAATATATTCTGACTAGCAGGCCCCCAATTTACACCAGGGCCTCGAATCGATATGAAACTTGATTACGGAAAGCCTAGAGCCGAATGAATCTCCGTCTCAGTTCCCCCCTGCCTTTGGCACAGTTTACCAGCTATAAATAAAATTTTGAATTTAAAACAGATTATTGAGCTCAAGCCTGCCCAAATCCGAAGACTGATTTAAAAATTGAGCCCATTTCATCTCCATCTCTTATGTGTGCAACACATTACGTCCCATATAAGTGTTTTGATACAAAAGAAGGCAAAAGGTTGGATATAGGAGGGAAAGGAAAGGGTAATTTAGGATTCGTTTTACGGAAGCATTATTGCACTGGGCTAAGGAGCTCAGTATTTAGGAACTTCGGTGAATCGTGGCTAATATTTAAATATGCACAAACAGTAATGTATATAACATATGTATGTAATGTACATAATGTAATAATAATGTATGTAACATATGTAAACAGAGAAGTACCGAAGCTGAGCTCCGGTGAACTCCGGCGCAAATTAAGCCCTGAGCTTGATTACCATCAGACTAATATGTGACTTGTGAATGAAATGAACTATCTTTTTAATATAAAAAGCTCTATGATTAATGTGCTATTCGCAAAATTCTTCAATAGAAGTAATTTTAAATTTAATAAATTATCAAGTGTTTAACAATAAATTTATATTTGAAAAAGTATTGCAACTGTAACTCCAATTTTATATGCAAGGCTTTTGTCTGAAGGACTTTAGTACATGGGGTTTTTGTCCTGGACACGTTCACCTCACACACATACCTACATGTAATGTAAGCAGTGGCGGCTCCTCTATTGGCACACATGAGCACGTGAACCTCCAAAGAAAAACAAAGAAATAAATTAATAAATTAAATAAAATAATATTAAACATATTTCCAAATTTTTGTCAATTTAAAGGATGAGCTTAAATCCCCCCCCCCCCTCATCTTTTCTTAATATGTGCATGACAAAACGTTTAATAATGTGAATTTTGAAATACAGTAGATCTTTATAACGCAAACCTAAAAACACGAGGTTGTGCGTTATATAGATCACATTTCACACATCATTAAATTTAGCTTGTAAAACATGGCCAAATATGTGTGAAACATACCAAAATACATTAGAGCATCTTTATCTTGTATTCTTTATTACCAGGAGTTGTGCAGATTATAATGTTTTGCATAATATAGATCATTTGACACATTGTTAAATTTACTTTATAAACATTGTCCAAACATACCTGTATCAAATAGTAGCAATTTTTCAGTCATTAGCTCTGAATTAAGGAGATAAAGTTGAACTAATGTATCAAATTTAGTCCTCTAGAGAATAGCACCTATTTATAATGTGGGAATTCAGTTGTTTCTTAACTGAAAATTCATTGTTTACATCCGAGAGTGCGTTATATAGAGAATTGCATTATAAAGATCTTCTACTGTACATCAATAGAGAGCGCACAGTCTTTCCAAGTTTGCATGTGCGATCGAAGAAATGGCTATGATGTCTAACACTAACACGTAATTTTTTTTAAATAATCAGTTATAAAAGGGAAAAAAAGTTTCCGAATCTTGGAGACTTCTTTCCTTTAATGGTAACCTGTCTACACTGAGCTCCATATATATATATATATATATATAACAGGAGATCTGTTTTCCTATTCCCTTACATTATTTCCAGTGGTCAGCACAGAAAGATAGTGACGATAATTGTAGTTCGCATTTGTGGCAAAACATATGATTTATCACATTCGCTTACATGATTAGAGTAATTTATTAATTAGATTAGCATAGCTTAATTAGAGAAGCATTAATTAGGGTAATAGTAAATGAGAACACTAATATCCGACATTGACAAAGCAGACTTTTTTTACCTTTGCTTTGCAAGCTTCAGACTACCGACTCAGAACTCCTGTTATATCATGGAGCTCAGTTCTGGCTATTATGATTGTTTTTTGTTATTGGTTTTAAAATTTCACGAAGATGTAGAAAGTGCACCAATCAAAAAGTCACCAAACATCGGTGCGTATGTGAAATATCTGTTCTGAAGAAATTAACTTTTGAAACCAGCTTGTGTGGACAAAAGCACCAAGGAAAGTAGGGGGGCAAATACATCGCTGCTGTCATTTCCACAACCTTCAGTATGTGGGAGCTTGCACATTTCGGTGTCTATTTCTTGATTGTTGTTTATCTGAAATCTCCCTTGGTTTCTTATATTCAATTAGTTAATTTTTGTTTGACTGTATAATCTTCCTTCGTAAAAAGTCACATTTTTTCTAACTATAAGCACTTGTTATTTCTTTTAGTTGCATTGTTGTCATTTAGTAACTATTGAAAATGTATTTTAACCTGTACATCAATTCGTATCAGCCGATTTTATTTTCGCAATTTGCATATTGTGAATCACCATTTAAATAACTTATGATCTGCCACTAAATGAAAGTTCTTTATTATTTTTTTTTTAATTGTTTGTAGTATAAGTGATCTTATTAAAAAATATGGAACAGATGTGTTACACTCACGCACAGATCTTTTGCGATTTTATGATTCGTGCAATTTTCAAACTCGCGCCAAATCGATAACTTAATACAATAGCCAGGTTACCATTAAAGGAAAAAATCCTCAAAATTTGGCGACTTTTTTACTCTTTATAATGGATTTAAAAAAAAAAAAACGATGCAGGAGTGTAAGACATAATAGCCAAAAATATTCCTCCAAAATGTTGTCAAACGGATATTTTAAACTGATTTTTGCGATATGACAATTATTAAATTAAGAATAAAGGTTTATCAATTTATAAAAAAATAAAAATAAATGTTTAGGTCTGTATTATACAACACTTTTATAATATAAAAGCCATTTCTTTTCCAAACAATATAGCAAAATGAAAGTTCTTTCTTCAAAAAAAGTAAATAAAGCCTTTTTGTAATTATTTGTGATCCGATTCCGCCCCTCCCCCTAGAAATTATATCAGTGATAAGTTATTGAAATTTGATATCGCAAAGTGTGCTTCTAGGCCTAACTTTAAAGTTTTGCATCTCTGCAAACTGTTTTTTTCTGGATGAAAATTTTGAAAGGAAAGAAGATAAACGGAAAGAACACCAGAGAAAATATAATTATTGTGGAGATTGAGAAGATGAGAATTAAAAGCTACAACAAGTGAAAGCTAAAATGAAATTCAACTACGCATACAGTGTCTCACATAAGTGATGGGACACTTGTGCTTTACAAAAGGAAACTGATCAAATAAATTAAAAAAACATGTACACATTTTTTTTGTGGGTGTGTTTCATACTTAAATTTAGTAAAGATTATTACATAACATACATTTTGTCAAAATATTAAAATATTAATTTAATAAAAATACAAATGTTTAGAACGGAGCAAAAAATAGCTCACATAAGTGATGGGACACCATTATATATGCAACAAAAATCGTCTGAAATAAGCAATAAAAATATTTTTTGGGGTTTTATTTTTACTTAAAAGCAATTGGCAATAATTTATAAAATCGTCTGCAGTATTTCTCTCCAGTTTGTTTTGGAATTTTTGTGTTTTTTAGCTCTGTGTAGTCATGAATGCTAAACGAAAAGAAACTTCGCCTGAAATTCGAAAATTAGTTATTAATTTGCATATTGAACGTGGAAAATCTATTAGAAAAACTGCTGAAACAGTTAACTTGAGTCGTTCAACAGTTTTCAATATCATTAAACGATATAAAAAGAATCATATGATTCAGGATAAAAGAAGACCTGGCTGACCATCAAAGCTATCCAATGGAATAAAGCGAATTATCGTTCGAAATATTAAAAAAAATCCAAGAATTAGTGCTTCAAAAGTTGCTGCTGATTTACAAGCATTATATGGAATAATTGTTAATCCTGAAACTATTAGAAGGGTAATTCGATCTGCTGGATATCACGGTAGAGTAGCCAGGAAAAAATTCTTCGTAAGTGAAAAGAATAGAAAACTCAGACTAGCTTTCGCAAAATCCAACATAAATAAGAATTCTGATTACTGGAATAAAGTTATATTTGCTGATGAGAGTAAATTTAATATATTTGGTTCTGACGGTAGAATCTTGGTGTGGAGAAAACCCAGGGAAGAACTTCGCAAACAGAACTTGGTACCAACAGTAAAACATGGTGGAGGAGGAGTTATGGTATGGGGGTGTATGTCGTCCGCTGGAGTTGGTAATCTTGTTTTTATTGACAGTATAATGGATCAGTACAAGTATATTGATATTTTAAAGCAAAATTTGAAATCTTCAGCACGAAAATTGAACCTTCATAACGATTTTAAATTCTACCAGGACAATGACCCCAAGCACACTGCTCTGAACGTTAGACTCTGGCTGCTATATAACTGTCCTGAAATAATAAAAACACCACCACAATCTCCAGACTTAAATCCCATAGAGAATATTTGGCAAGAATTGGAATCAAGAATTCGCAAACACACCATTTCTTCAAAACAACAACTAAAATCGGTGCTTCAAGAAGAATGGGGTAAAATCACTCCAGAAATCACAAAAAAAATAGTCGAATCCATCCCAAAAAGATTAAATCATGTTTTAAAAGTAAAAGGAAATCCAACAAAATATTAAAACCTTTTAAAAAGTAAAATTTTTGGATAAATATTTGATGGAAAAGTAAGTGTCCCATCACTTATGTGAGCCATTTTTTGCTCCGTTCTGAACAATTGTATTTTTACTAAATTAATATTTTAATATTTTGACAAAATGTATGTTATGTAATAATTGTTACTAACTTTAAATATGAAACACACCCAAAAAATTTTTGCACATGTTTGTTTATTTATTTTATTGCAGTTTCTTTTTATAAAGCACAAGTGTCCCATCACTTTTGTGAGACACTGTAGGTATCAAAAGTTTTTAAGTAGATATAAGAAAAGTTTACTTTAGTTTTTACTTTTTAGATGACAGTTATTCTATGAACACTCAAATCTCTTTTAAGGTTTCTTCGCTTGCATTTAATCTATGAAACTTTATTTTTTAGCATTTACATCCCTTCCCAATATGAATCTATAATCACAAGTACTTTACAGAATATTAAAAAATAATAAATAAACAGAACATTAAATGATAATGTGACCTACCAAAATTTGCCTAGGTAGAAAACTTAACTTTAAAAGCATTAAAAACTATAACTTTTGTTCAAATTAACACACCACATTCAAAGCATAGCAATTTAGCAAATCTTTCTATTAGTTTAGTTTCGGTTTCAAATCGTTCACCACAAAAGATAAGATAAGTTGTAGTAGTCATGAGTTACAAAATAAAGTAATAAGAATTATAACAAATATATAATAATTTATTTTTATTTTTCTGCTCTAGCATAGTTAAAGCGAAAATCTTTAATTACTAGAATAGCAATGAAGTTTCACGATTTCTTAGAGAAATCGCATGTATTTATTAACACTGACTGACTTAAGTCAGACCCGGTGCTGCTTAAGTCAACGGCATCTGTAGGTTGTTCGCTTCGCTTAAATTACTGGAGTACTTTTATAAGAGAATAACAACATTGGACAATAAAATTTGATTAGTTAAGAAGATTTTTCGACAATTATTTTTATTTTGAAATATTTAAAATTGCATTTTAGATAAATTCTCAATATTTACCTATATTTTACATTATTTTGTCCTTAATGCAAAGGCTGGGATTGCGGTGCCTCGCTTAAGATCAATCTTGAGCGTAAGCAGGGCTACACTACATACCTAGTGTTGCCTTGGGTATCTAGTGTTGCCTTGGCGTAAGTATAACTTGCGATATAAACAAAGCATATTCCGTATTGCAATGCCTCGCAATCTTACGCTAACCCGAAAGCTATCTTACGACGAAGCACAAGTGTATGCGCGCGCAACCACAACAAATCTAACTACGGCCTCTGATTGGTTGAGTGGAAGAGGACTTACGCTGAAGCAGGAGGGCTTACGATGAGGCACAGCAATACCAAGTTAAGATAGATCGCAGGAACGCCCATCGTAAGTTCGAACGTAAGATTTAAGAAAGCGAGGCACCGCAATCCCAGCCAAAGTCTGGGATAGCGGTGCCTCGCTATCTTAAATCTTACGCTCGATCGTAGGATGGGCGTTCCTTAGATCTAACTTAATTTCGTATTGCCGTGCCTCATCATAAGTCCTCCTGCTTAAGCGTAAGTCCTGCAGTCAGCCAATCAGAGGCCGTAGTTAGGTTTGTTGTGGTTGCGCGCGCATACACTTGAGCTTCGTCGTAAGATAGCTTTCAGGTTAGCGTAAGATTGCGAGGCACTGCAATACGGATTACGCTTTGTTTATATCGTAAGGCTGGGATTACGGTGCCTCGCTATCTTAAATCTTACGCTTGATCTTAGGATGGGCGTTCCTGCGATCTATCTTAACTTCGTATTGCGGTGCCTCATCGTAAGTGCTCCTGCAGTCAGCCAATCAGAGGCCGTAGTTAGATTTGTTGTGGTTGCGCGCGCATACACAACAAAACTAACTACGGCCTCTGATTGACTGACTGTAGGAGGACTTACGATGAGGCACCGCAATACGAAATTAAGATTGATCGCAGGAACGCCCATCCTAAGTTCGAACGTAAGATTTAAGAAAGCGAGGCACCGCAATCCCAGCCCTAATCATTTTTAATGTTTGAGTTTGTATAGGGCAAATTGCAAATGAGGTCAAAATGCTGGGATTGCGGTGATCAACTTCGCGTAAGTTCTGTTTTGAGACATAAACAAAGCGTAAACCGTGATCTACGTCTTACGACAACATGAAAGCTATTTTAAGATGAAGTGCAAGGCTACCGCGGTGCATTCCACTTATCCTTTTTTACAGACCGCTAGAGTGACGTAATGCTCTTTTCGTACACATTCATTGGTGCATTCGAGCATCACGTGACTCCGGCGGTCTGTAAAAAAAAGATACGCGTAAAGCACCGCGGCAGCCTTTTTTTTCGTTAGCCTCGAATTCGTCTGCTTCACCGTTTGACACTGACAGTGACAGTGACAGCCATGGGCGCTGCTGCAGCACGGATTCTAGCCAGCTGCGCAGGACCGTGCGCGTAGCTGTGCAGCTGCCATTTAGTGCCGAAGACTCGACACGATGTATCACTATTGCGTTAGAAGCAGGGCCTGATTAAAGCACAGGCCAACTAGGCCACGGCCTTGGGCCCGCCGATGATAGGGGCCCCAAAATGAGTAAAATGATTTAGAAAAAGTTTCTTAAAAGTTAAGTTTTATGCAATTATTTTCTCAAAAACAAAACAAAAAGATTTTCCTTAACTTGGCAACTGTATCATAATATCTAATAATAATCCTCGAAAAAACTTCCAGCTACTATTTTTATTTGAGGAGCTCCAAAAAGTTTCTGTGCCTTGGGCCCCATAGGACTTTAATCGGGCTCTGGTTAGAAGTCCTTCTACAGAGGTTCATGAATATTTGCTTGGCAAGACGTATGGCGTTCGTTTTTGTCCAAAATTGCCTTGACCAATCAAAATTTTTCTCGTATGTCGCCACGATAATATAAACGCATCCTACACAAAACGAAAGACGCGAATTAAATGTGGGTTGCCGTAATTTAAACAAACTCTGAATGTGTTTATGCTCTCTTATACAGGTACTCTAAGGTAGAGCACTCTTACTTATCAGAGCAGCGAAATATGTGCAAGGCAAATAAATATTCTTGCTACTCGGTGGAACATTGATAAAATATGCATATAAGACAGATTTTTCCACTGAGCTCCATATACAATGGAGGGCTAACTCATCACCAGTCCACTTTCTACCACAACCGCACTACACTTTCAATGCGCACAAGCAATGAATCCTGCATTTTTTCAAACTTTTCCACATCCTTTTTATCATTTTTGCTTATTTCTACACCTTTTTCACATTTTTATGAGTAATACTTAGAAAATTTTTCTTGAGCTTACTTAAAATTTCATTTTTAACTAATAGCAAATTGAATATTTGTGATGAATTGAAATGAAATCTGTAGTTTTGTCAATAAAAATTACATATCAGTGAAAATTGTAGCAACTTCGTCATAATTTTAAAAGATAATCTAATTTTAAAATATCTACCCCATACTTCTATGGGAAAAAATCAATTTTTTTCCAAAAATTTTCCTCAGAAATTCTTTGGTGTTGTATTCATGGGCGGACTGCTGGATTCAATGTACTAGAATAGGGAAATAGCCCTCCGTGTTATTGTGGAGCTCAGCGTATTTTTTATGCTTTTCATTTACAATTTCTTTGAATTTTACTTGATCTTCATTCTATAAACAGAGATAATCCGTTTGTCCTTTTCCAACGCTTGAACAAGCTATTCAATTGTGTGTTTGTCTGTCTGCGTACCTATAGTCCTGTAGAGGAACGGTTGCACCAATAGCAGGGCTTTATTTCTAAAATAGATATATATATCGAAAACCTAATATTCTGCAGTACTAAAATCAGTAGCATATCTCCCCTTGTCCCCTGCTCGCATATTTGTATATCATGCATTATTTGCAAAATTCAAAGCAATTTTTTCTTCAGAAAAGAAAAATTTTAATATATTTTAAATATATCCATATACATGTAGCACATATTTTATGTTGCTAAAATGCCAAAAATATATATAATGAAATCTAATGTATAAATAAATACTAAAAACATTTATAATCAGGGATTGAGAATTTTCAGAAAATCTTATTCACTTATTTTATTTATTTTTTGTATCAACCAACAAAATACAACATACAGAACGTTTTAGTATGCAGTATTATAAGCTTCGACGGGTTCTGTAGTGATCTCATCTCACATGAACAATTTAAAGCGAGTTACTAGCTGAAAGTAACTGGCTTGGCCTTTTGACATTCTCGCTTCCTGATCATGAGATCCCTGATTCAACTCCCACTGGTTACACTAGATTAAGTTTAGCACAATTATTCAAATTGGTAAAGAAATCATACGAGTTGTAATTTTCCAACTGGACGAAAAACGTCTGGGCCACTGGTTGCCTATCTTCAACTCCAAATTGGTAACCCAGACAAACAACACAACCTTCAACAACAATTATCTTCTCTCATAACCAACAGATAGCAGCACCACTCAAAATCATCCCAGCACACAAAAGCTTGTGAAATGCTCTCAGCACAAGGTCTGTCGCTCACGCCGCACATTGCACGACAGCATCACTCACGCATGTGCATTGCATGTCAACATGACATTTTCCTCACTGGGAATGGGGTGTGTAGCGATCTCATCTATACATGAACAATTTAAAAGTGAGTTACTAGCTGAAAGTAACTGGCCTTTTGCATGACACCAACGTTCTCGCTTCCTGAACATCAGATCCCTGGTTTAACTCCCACAAGTGCAATCACCATTTCAAAGTTCCAACAACTGAGATGCATAACGGAATTCTATTACAGAGTTCAGCGGTTCCAACTAACATTAAAACATTCACTAAAAGTAAAAAGTTACCAGAGCTGGGTTCCAGCAAAGCACTGACGAGAGCTACCGAATTTGTGCACAAAGACCCATATTTATGCACCTCGAGACCGAATTTTTTTTTTCTTAAATTACATGTATACAGAGCTAATTTTTTAAAAAGCCTTGCCTGTTCGAAAGTCTAAAATTTTCTATTTTAAAATGTGCAATTAAAAAGATCATATATTTGAAGAGGACTCATTTATTTATATTTAGAAGGATGCAAAATTCGACAAACATTTATCAATTGGTAAATTTTGATACAAACCACAACCCATCCTCCCTTCTCCAAATGTGTGTAGGTAATAAGCAACTTACCCAAATTACAAAAAAAAAAAAAAAAAAAAAGTTGTGGATTTAAAAGAATATTTTTTTACTAACTTCTACATTTTTTTTTACCTTTCTCTCGCTATTTTAAACAGATTTTCAAGGACATGAAAAACATGAAACATTGTCATAAGGGAGTATTTGTAATTAATACTTATTTTTATGTAAGAAGAGTTTTTAAATGAGAAACTAATCTTGAAATAATTTTAAATTGTAATTAAAAATTTTCTATTACATACTTTTGGCATTGGTTTGTGCTGAGATTTCAAATAGTTGTGTTCCGAAAAAAAAAAAGAGCCCAAACTTATCTCTATTGCCTTTACAAAAGAATGGAAAACTGTTCGATTACATAATTTCTGAATAAAAGTACCTACTAATTTCCAGAGTTTGCTGGCAAAAGTGAATTCAGAAATAGCTAGTTTGGATTTGAGAACAGCCTTAATGAAATATCATTAGCCTTTACAGTGCAGTACAAATGTGTGTATATATATACACACAGGTATATATATATTTTTTCTTCTGTTATCCAGAAAGTATGCCCCTATGTTCCCAATTCGTTTTCATATTTTACTGCATGAGGTGTAAAAACGTAAATACAGTATAACTTCTTTAATGCGGGATCACTGCGATTACAGATTATGGAAAATTCTGAATTACAATAGTTTTGAAACTAGAAGACATTAAGATAAATAATAATACCAATATCAGACATTAATATTGCAAGACAAAAATGGAAGCAATTTGATAATTTAAAATAATTAAAAAACACTGAGAAACTTCAATTCAAAATGTTTAAAATTATATTTTTAAATAATAATGTATATTTTACATGGTATCGACATCTGCTGTAAATTACGGAAAACAATAATCGTATGATTACAATAATGACGCGAGTATAAAACATCACAATTTACTAAAAATGTGTATAAAAATGTCAAAGTTAAAACTACACAAACATTAAAATCAAATTAAAACCATCAACGTTTCAGCCATCTTCTATGGCCTTCCTCAGGAAATAGTTGTTACATTGCTTCTAAAGTTTCAAAAGGAGAAAGACAAGCCGTCCACAAATTAAAAAAAAAATATTTTTAAGGCTGTGGATTTTTTAATTTGTGGACGGCTTGTCTTTCTCCTTTTGAAACTTTAGAAGCAATGTAACACCTATTTCCTGAGGAAGGCCATAGAAGATGGCTGAAATGTTGATGGTTTTAATTTGATTTTAATGTTTGTGTAGTTTTAACTTTGACATTTTTATACACCATTTAGTACATTGTGATATTTTATACTCACTTCATTATAGTAAAACATTTTCATGGTGTAATCGTCGTTATATTAATAATCGCATGAATTTTAAAAAGACAATAATAATTTCAGATTTATAAATACGGATTAAATAATACAAATTTCAAAAATAACAAATATAACATGAAAAATATTGCAAATGAAGCTAATTTTCTAAAAAAGAAGCAAAATGTTATAATGAGAAATTTAATTAAGAATTACAATTAATTTTTTAAAAACCATTATTACTATTTATTATTAAAAAAAAAAAAAAAAAAAAAAAACCTTTTATCATAACTTAATAGTGATACATAAGGCTAATGATATGAAAAATTAAATATATAACACCTAGAAATATCGAATTCAGTCACAAATTCAATACTAAAAAATAAATAAATAAATAAATAATATTACTAACACAACCTGATTTCACTTTCTTTTGGTGCCATCTATCTTAACTTTGGTGAAAGAAAAATTTAAAAAATGTTATAAAATTAATATTAATTCTGAAATTATATTACTAAAAAAAATATATATATATTATTGAATCAAAGATTATTATATTATTTTTATGGCGTTAACAATTGTAGGCTGGTTTAACAAAACTACTATTATGAAAAATCAAATAAATAATACTTTGAAATATCCAATTCTGACATAAATAAAAAGAATCTGAGAAAGAGAAAAAAACGAAGTCTGATTTTGCATTGTTTTGGCACCATCTGTTGTGACTTAAAATAACAAAGTTAAACATTTAGTATTAATTCCAAATTTATGCAACTTAATAAAAAAGACATCTATATTAATTACATATATAACCCAGAAAATTCTTACAATTTTAAAATGTAAAAATTAAATAATTTGTCTTTTTTTATTTTCTAAAAGACATTTACGTACATGTGGTGGTGCCATCTATGAACTTTAAATGAAATGAGTATAATAATAATAATAATAATAAAAAAAACATGCTTTCTTAATTTTTTTTTGTCTTATGGCACTTTGTAGAAAATAGTAAGGGTATGCCAATGGAAGAAAATTATGGAAGAATTATGTATTTAAATGGGAATTTCACCAAATTAGCCAGCTATTGCCAAGTTGTCTTCATATATGGCAACTTATTTTTGTTGCCAAATTTGGTGCTATTGTGGTAACCCTGTCATTAGTACTTTTCAACAAGTATTCATGTGTATTCATCAAAACATACTCATTCATATATATTTCATAAAAATGCTGACGTCGTAATGATGCGGGCAACAATGCGATTAAAATGGATGAATGTTGCAACAATGGAGTTTTTTTTTTTTTTTAAATTAATATGAAACAATCTCAATGTTATTTCTATGGGGAAACTACAAGTTTTGGGGTAACATTGCCCTACCTTAGGGATCGAATTAAAAAAAAATCAATGTCCAATTCATCTATTGCCCTCAGGAATACCAATATATTCCAAATTTCAAAGCTCTATGTCAACAGGAAGTGGGTGAAAAATGAGTGACAAGATTTGACTGCCACATACATACATAATGTCAGCTAAAAGAAAACATGTAAAAAAATTAACGTTCCAAAATGTACGGATTACAGAAGTTTCCATAATATAGATGTCTGGATTGAAGATGTTATACTGTATGTACATTGTACTTATGGTTTATCAGCTAGCTATATATTGTCAATATTTTAAAACATTTTTTAAACATGGTTGACATGTAGAAATACTGCAGTTCACAAAATTACAGGAACTTAAAAAAAAAAAAAAAAAAAAAAAAAAAAAACTCTTGTAAGACAGTCAATGCAACATACTCCTGAAAAGATTAAAATTAAGAAACTTCTATGGTATTATGTTTGGATTCAATTGTAAATGCAATACGTTGAGCAACTTTGCACAATTTGTCCTAAAACATTGAAGAAATATCCATAACCATCTTTTTTCCATTTTAAAATAGTATCTCAAACGTTACTTAAAACTTTTTATTATAGTTAACGAAAACTGAGAGCTAGGATTGAATTAACAGCCTAATTTCATAATTGAAAATAAGAACCTTTAAGCATAAATAAATAAAGCAGGAAAATTTGTTGCATTATCAGGTGTTAAAACATGTCATTTGACTCTGATAGAAATAGTGTCAAACCTATAATAAATCATAACACCTTGTAATAATATATTTCTTTTAAATGTTAAGAGGTGTAAATTAACAACATAAATACACAGTAAAATAACTTTCATTAGGTTGTTTGACAAGTTTCGGCTCACTCCGAGCCATTTTCGAAAACAAATGAGAATATTCCATAATTGCACAGTCTTTGAAGTTATTATTTGAAATGCTATCATTTAATTTTCATGTATATATATATATTTTAAATTACGCACGTTATCTTTTATTTTTAATTCTTTGTTTATTTTCATATTTGTAACCATGGAGTCCAGGGCCGAAACTAAGGGGGGGCAGAGGCGGCACGTGCCCCGGGCGCCAGCAGAACAGAAGGCGAAGGGGGCACCAAATGCAGGTTTTGTTTGTTGTTTGATATAGAAATGTACATACCGTAAAATACCGTTAATCCGCCCTTCCCGATTAAGCGCCCCCCTCCAACTTTGTAAACAAATTGGAAAATTCAAAAAATCCCGAGAAAGCGCCCTCCCCCAAAAGAAATTTCGCCGTGCACGTCAAGATCAACACCAAAAATTTTATCTCCCGAGTGTTTTTTTTTTTTTTCCCCCGACAAATTAGAAAGGCGTGACGATTCTTTGATATATCGCAAACATGTACAAAACACATCGTCGATCTGAAAAAGCAATATAACTAAACATTAGTTTTGCTGTAAATTTATCTCCATGGCGATATGAAGTTATAAAAATATCGATAGTGAAAATTTCTCATGAAATAAGTTAAAAAAATGTGTATTTGATGCTGTGTGGAAAATATTTTGATTAAAAGAGAATCTATTTATTTTATTAAAGAATTTATAGTTGTATTTAACATTATTATGAAAACCAATCACAAAAAAAAAATATATCGATTGATTGATCAGATCAATCGATTTGTCGATACACAGTCGAATTTGTAGCGTAATTTGTGCTATCTTTGTGGTAGTAATGTTTTTTGTTTTAATAATCTGGCAACACTACCAATTCGTTCTGTATGTTCTCAATTTTTGTGATTTGTATTATTTATTTAGCATTTATAGATACGAAACCATGATTTAAAAAAAACGGTTATTTAATCATCCTAACTTACAACAGATGGCGACACCACAGAAAATGTTACTAGTTCTAGAAATTACTTCAGGACATTTTCAACTTTTAATTATTTTAAATTATTAAGTTCCTTTTATTTTTCTGTTACCATATTGACAGATATTAGTGTTATTACCGTAATTTCCTGCCTATAATCCGCGGATTATACGTTAAAAAACTTTATTTTTCTTGTAATGCAGATTATACGTTAAAAAACTTTATTTTTCTTGTAATGCAGATTATACGTTAAAAAACTTTATTTTTCTTGTAATGCGGATTATACGCCACTGCGGATTATCTGCGATGCAAATGTCAATAAACATAATTGTTTTGAGCAAATTTGCAAATATCTTTCTTAAAAATCAACAGATGGCGCGACCGCGTAACTTATTAAATCTTGTTAAGAAAAGTCATGCCATTATTTCATATCTAGGTCTTACTGCCTCAAATACACTCTTTAAACACAAGCATTCATTACCATATACTCATATGTCATCTTTATTTACAGTTATTTAATTTCAGTAAAAGTTCATAAACAGTACATATCAACATAACTTTATTATAAAAACGTAATTATTAATGTTAAAGTACTTTTAACTTACCAATAATCTTTTTATTTCTGTTTTATATTAATAACTGATTCCTTAAATCCATTTATTTCATGCTTTACAATAGTTTTTAACTCATATTTAGTTTACAAACATCGTACTCTATGCTTCATCCATTATAGCTATTCATTCTCTGTATACAGCGATATTCGATTCAAACGATAATCGAATTGCGTAGTAAGTTTTTACTTCGACAGATGGCGCCAGACAAATCTTTGTCTGATTCGCTGATCTTGTAATATTAAATTATAAATAAGACAAAAGAAAAAAAAAACTAGTACAAGGATTTTATATTTAATTTAAACAAATATTTAAGTAATTAACTTACTTAATTATAATTTTATACCAAGTAATGTAAATCTTCTGAATTTATTCTTACTTATGTGTAATAGAATTGCAAATGTTTTGTACTGAATTATCAATTTTTTATTTCAGATTTATTTATTTATCAAGTGTTATATTAAATACAAAAGTTAAAAATTGAAATATTTTACAATAGATTCAATATTTTTTCTCTTATGTCTGAACATTAGTCCTGTAGATCTTGTGAAATTTTCAGGAAATTAGAGTATTTATCTAAATGCATTCCAGTTTCAAAGCTTCTGAAATCCAGAATTTTCTATAATCTGAAATCACCATTAATCGTGAAGTTATACTGTTTTTCTATTTTGTCTATCATTTTTTTTTTCAAAATGTTTTTCTTTTGTTACTTTATGAAAATAATGCATGCCTTGCGATGATCAGCCATTAGCATCTCCCCCCCCCCCCCCCACCCACCCATAAATATCATATACTACAGTTTTAATACCGTGTAAGCGCCCCCCCCCTGTTTATTTTACGATTTTCCGTCGTGTTTAGGGAGGCGGATTAACGGAATTTTACGGTACATATGAAATTTGCATAAAAATTCTCGCAGCCTGAAAATCCAAAAGAAAAACTGAACCAAATGCATTAAATAGACAAATAGATAAAAAGATTAGTCTATTTTCTTTCTCCCATTCCAAACGTATCATGTCTATGCCGTCTATCATTTAAGTCTCTTCCTGTGGCTTAAGAAGAATCACTAACATTTTTCAAGGTCAGTCCCTACTCATGTCTGTATATGACACTGTTCAACGTCGTCTGGATACGGTACTGCACTGTCCAGCATGGATAATTGGCAAACGATTCCCTCACTTTGACTTTTCTATTAGATAAAAATATTCCATGAAGGCTGTTCTATTTTTTCCCTTTTCTCACAGTGTGGAGCTTTCTTCTTTTTCCATTTTGTCATGGGCGACGGGTGACTGCCCTGGACAATAAACACAAATTGGGGGGATGAATGCCCAAAGTAAAATTCTCAGTAACATCTTTTTCTTTTAAGTATAGCATTTGTAGAGGTACAGTAAAAAATCTCGTACAGGTCACCATGGCTAGTAAAGCCGGAGCCACCCCTGACTTTATCTTCCAAAAAGTTTTTTACTCGTCTTTTTTCGAAAGTTTTCTAAGCATTTTGACGCCCTTGGCGGCAACTGGAATATGCCGGCCTGTTACTTTTGCTGAAATTACCTTTTTATCCAGATCCAATTTAGTATTATTAGAGGGGGCGAGGTTGGGCGACTGCCTGGGATACTAAAAACAAATAATATTTGAAAGGCTAATTTGAAAAATACGCAAAATAAAACTCTTTGTTAAAACTTAAAAAAAAAAAAAAAAAAAAAAAAAATCATTTGTAGGGGTGCAGGGAGAAAACCATACCCAAGTTGCTATGACTAATAAAACCGCAGACCCCCTTGCCTTTAGCCTCCCAAATTATTTTCTCGTCCTTTGGCCATTTCCAGCTAAATTAAAAATGCTGCCATACCATTTGTTACAATTACTTTTTTACGCACAGATCCGGCATTAAAGGGCACGAGGTTGGCTATTGCTAACGACACTAAAAACCAAGGGGATGAAACATATGCAAGATAAAATAGTAACCTCTCCTCCCTTTTTTTCTTTTTTAAGAATATAGCATTTGTAGAGACGCAGAAAAGAACCTTGCGCAGGGTGCCATGGCTAATAAAGTCATCTCTGCCTTTATCTTTGTAAAAAAAAAAAAAAAAAAGTCTTTTTCTCATTTTTACGTGTTTTGCCACCCCATTCTTTTGCTGTAATTATTTTTTTAGATCCCGATGTAAATTTCCGGGGCAAATCTATCGTGTGACCCTGTAATAGTCAAGCTCAATTTCTTTTTGTTTGTAATCTTATCCTACTCTAAAAATGCGAAATATCTATTGTAATCAGTAACAAAGTCAAATGCATTCTAAATATCAGCTTTATGTAAACAGCATACCAAGTGTGGGGGACTCTTATATCAGGGGCCCCAGTGTCATGATCCAGATTTAGATTTATCAGATCTGATTTAATTACTCTGAATCTGTCTAATTAAATCGTCATAAAAGTCTCTAACAGTAGCAGGGTTCCTTTCAGCTCAAATCAAAGTTTGAGTCTCACCCCAACCCTCCACAACCGTTCACAGTTCTGATAATTGCTAATAGAAAAGAAGACAAGGAAAAACATTTAAACAACTAAAACATTTCTGAGAATAGCAAATGGTATAAAAAATATTATATTTAAATTACATTAAAATTATGTAGTAATACTAATTAAAAAAAAGTGCTAAGAAAATCCTTTGATAAAAAATTAATTTTTCTCGTTGAACTCAAAAGAGGATTTTGGGTGTCCTTTAGATGCAGGGCCCCTCGCGATTGAGACCATCGCGACCCCTTAAATAATTATATTTCCTAAGATGAAAACCTGTATAAAGCGGAATATTTTTCGGTTCCTTTCGATTTCATTTTCAAGGTTTAATCAGTATTTGACAAAGCTGATTACTTAGTTCAGAATTACAGATTATCTGATTATATACTTTAAATTTTAGAAACTTAGAAAAAATTTGCTTCGGAAATTTTCTTTTTAGAGGGGTGGGACGCCAAAATCCATGTTTGCCCCGTGCGCCAAAAAGGCAAGTTTCGGAACTGATGGAGTCACTCGAGCCACAATTTTGGTAAGTTAAAAGATGCTGCATCATTACATATTGTATTTTTGTGTGCTAGTATTTCTATGGATGTCTGTCTGTAAAAATCTAATTTCCTTCGCAAATTATCATATTAATGGTAGAATGAAGTAAACAACTTTCCAATGTAGAGCTAAAGTTCTTTTTTCTAATAAATTCAAAAGCACAAATTTCTTGCGTATATATAAATTTAAACATTTTTGCTCGAACTAAGGTACTAACAGTAGTAAAAATTCTGCCATACAAACTTGTTAAGATTCTTAAAAAAATTGAGAATTATATTCAATTTCTTGCATGACAATAGAATTTGCAAACTCAATTGCTGCAATATAAATGAAGGCGTTCATGCTTAAAACTTGAGAATATTCTTCATTGAAACATTTTATCCAGCATTGATATTTATATAAAAATATAATAAATTATAACACTTTGTAATAATATATTTCTTTTAAATGATAAAAGGTGTAAATTAACAACATAATATACAGTAAAATAACTTTTATTAGATCGTTGACATGTTTCGGCTCACTCTGAGCCGTTATATGAAGAAGAAACCATCCAAATGAACTTCAATAAAAGTAAAATAACTTTTCCTTCCAGTCTATACTATCCATCCATAATAAGAGAAACCACAGAGATACTAACACACAAAAATACAATATGTAACGATGCAGCATCTTTTAACTAACCGAAATTGTGGCTCGAGTGACTCCATGGTTACAAATATGAAAATTAACAAAGAAGTAAAAATAAAAGATAACGTGCGGAGTTAAAAAAAAAAAAAAAAAAGTACATGAAAATTAAACGATAGCATTTCAAATAATAACTTTAAAGACCGTGCAATTATAGAACATTCTCATTTGTTTTTTAAAATGGCTCGGAGTGAGCCAAAACATGTCAACAATCTAATAAAAGTTATTTTACTGTGTATTATGTTGTTAATTTACAGATTTAGCATTAAAAATATATATATAGTGTTAAACCTATCAATGAAAATCACAGCATAGGCACTGTTGAACTATTTCTATCATTTTTTTTTATAATAAGTAGAATTTGATTTTATAATGATACTTGAAGATTATTTTCAGGGGTTGGTGAATAGGAGGCAGAGCCTTCTAATACATATATTATTTATATATATTTAACTACTTATAATTTGTATTTCTCTTTTTTTTTTTTTTTTTTTTTTCTAATACATTATATAGCTGGAGTAATTGCCTCTTATTAGATTCTATTTTGCCATTAAAGAAATGTGGGGGAAAAAAGTGTGATTAAATGCAGTTTTTAAATATCATTTTTAAAAAACACTATCTTTACATTTTTAAAAAACACTATCTTTACATTTTTAAAAAACACTATCTTTATTTAACTTTGTTTTTCTTATAGTTGATCCCTTAAAGTAACCTGTATTTTTTCAAAAAATGGATGCAAACATTGCAGGAAAAGTAGTGTTGATGATTTTTAAATTTAAATACCTCAGTAAATATTTCAGTTAAGGCTGCTTTTTTTTTTTTTTTTTTTTTTTTTAATTTTCCTTCTTAGAAGAAATGTAATATTTTTCTAAATATAACTTACAGGAAATAGGATTGCTACATAAAAATTAAATTTTGTATGTTAATACGTATACAGTCTATTGTAAAACAACTGCCATATCTAGAAGCTATACTCGTTTTGTGTACTTTTTAAGTTATATTTGATTTGTGTACATTGAAAGTATGTTTGTGTCATTAGCGGCTTAAGAAATAATATCGGCGTTACATATATTTCAAATCACCCAGTATATGGTCACAGATTACATCTAAACGTACATGCTTCAGTGGTCTTCAAACAACAGATTGTAAAACACAGATTCACAGTAATTAGTTTCAGTTAATAGCTGCATGATATTATCAACAAGCAAACCAAATATTTTCAAAATAAACAAGAACGAAAAATCATGCGTCAAGCATAGATTATGTAACACTTTCCAACGCTTCCAAAATAATTTTACAAATCATACTGTTTAATAAGCTGAAAGATAACATCTAAGTAAACAGTTTGGAAAACACATAACATATTTGAAAACATAATTTCAGGAATTTCCAACATATACAATATTCGGAAAAAAATCCGAATACTTTTATTCAGCCCTGTATAGGATCTATAGATTTGTATATATACTACATAGGATGCTAAATTTTAGTTCAGTTAGAAAATGCATAGCACAGTTTAAAATTCTCCTTCTGGAGTTTCTGTCAATAAACGGAAATGTGTTCGCGAAATTTTGTGCTTCCCTGTATATGATCTACAGAATTTATACACACCATGTAATAGACAAAAAGTGAGTTAAATTTAAAGTCACGTTCAGTAACTTAAAACGCACTTCCATGAATTATTGTTAACAGACAGTAGATAATTTTTTTTGAGTATCCCTGTAAATGAACGATGACTGCTATACACACAATATTCTGTAGTAAGCCTCTTGTAATGCACCTTAGTGATATATATAAATTTCAATGCGTTTAAAATAGTGAAACATTATTTAAATAAACCGCAGACGATTTTTCTCCATAGACGTAATGTAACGGAATTCTTTTGACTCTCCCTGTAAAGTAACTATAAGTGCTATGCACACCCTATTTCATATTAAGCTTCTTGTAATGCACCTTAGTGATATATATCAATTACAATGTGCTTGAAATTGTGTAACATCATTAAAATAAACTGCAAATGATTTTTCCCCATTGACCGTAATGTAATTGAGTGTACCTATAAAAAAACTATAAGTGCTACACACTTCCGTTGAAATAGGGAACATGCTATAGATAACGATAATAACATATAAAAATTGCAGAGCAATCCGAGCGTATTTACGGGAGTTAGAGCACGGACAGACGGCCAGACAAACCGAAGTCATAAACACTTTTCAACTAGGTTGGAAAGTGTTAAAAATTATTAGATCCCAGAGTAAAAGTGAAAAAACTGTTAAAAAAATTAAAAATTGCCAATACGAATCTGATATTTTTATTTTAAGTGAAAAGAAAACACAGATTCTTCAATAAAATAGAAGTTTAACATACCTTTTAAGCAACATACATAATTACAAATTTCTTACAAGTAGAAAGAAGCTCTTGCAGTGTTAGAGCACTTGCACATATACAATTGCAATAAGCAAGAGTTTAATTATTTTTCAACTTCTTTTTTCCCATAAATTTCAAACTTTCTGAATATTACAAAAATAATATTGAGACTATAATGAGTCTACAGTCTTACAAATCAGTATAATAGCAGTATTTGTGTCTTTTCCTGCACTTTGCAATTTTGCCATGTTAATAATCAAATCTAACAAAACCATGTCAATGTACACTTTATTGTGTTACACCAATGACTAAGATAATCAAATCAACTGCCAAATTTGTTTGTTTGCAAAAATATTAATGTAACTACGATAATTTATTTAACAAATCTACAGATTTTTCTTTTTCTGTTTTGTAATATGAATAATTTTCAGTGTTTCAAATATTTACAAATGCGGGGATAAAAACTGCAAACATTAAAAAATAGATGAAGGTTTTTTAAAAAAAGAGGCATTTTTATTTCTTAATATATACACATATATTAGTGACAATAAAATAACTGACAATGGAAACTTGTTCTCCACACTTTCTGAAATAGTCTTTGCTTTTATTCTTATCCTATTAATAATGAATAAAAATAAAAAAACACTATAAAAGTTATATAAAAAAAAACTGATATATCCGAAATATCCTATTGTTTTATTTATTTTTTTTCTTACTATTTTATTGAAATAAGTATAACATGAACACTAACATTCATACAAGAGACAGAGAAGAACTGAGCATAGCAAGTTATGATATGGCTTTCAGGGACATTTCACAGGGAAATATTACATTTTTTTAAGAATAATAAAAAATTATCAGAACTATATTGTAAATAAAGCACACAGGTAGAGGTCAGGCCAAAAATCAGGAACATCTTGTCAAAATCAATACAGTTGGTATATGCTTATGTTATTAAATTTCAACGGCGGAAGTTGTTGAAAAAAATTCTGGAGGTGGGGTGGGGAGAAGAGGGAGAAAAAAAAACCCCTCAAAAGGTCAGAAAAAAAAGGACTTTATAAAACAAAATATTGCAGATTTGCAGAAGATTTCCATCCCTGCACATGGCTTAAAATCTTCTTCAAATGATTTTCTTTGCTAGATCTGGCAATATTAAGTCAGTTCAAAAGAGATTTTTTTATTTTTTGTAAGACTATTTACGGCAACCTTTCACAAGTGCATTCAAGAAAATACACAAGTACTCTTGTTAACATTTTAAGTATATTTATAAAATATGTAAAGAAAATATCAAAGAAAGGACACTTTTCATATCATAAAGGACACTTCATATCACTTTACATGCAGAGCGATTCTGAAATATCTGATAAAAATTAAAAGACAAATCAGGCATATGGTAACAAAAATCTCACAACATACGGTTATAATTAACTTATTATTTAAAAATATAGAGGCCTCACTGCAAACAAAACCTAAATATTTATCTATAATTTTAATATTAATGAAGATATTTTAATAAATTTTCAACACACTTAATGCTTTGTGAGAAATGCAATGACATCATAAGTGTTGGCCACCATCTATGTCCAAGTACACTGAGCTATATACTTTATATTAAGAAATGCAGCTCACAATATGTATAGTGTCACTGATTGAATTGCAGTATACTTCCTGTAATGTAGTAGTCACATTTTTCACAAAGCAAAGCAAGGTAAGCCTGTCATAAATTTTATAATATCTTTATTTGCATTAAAGTTTAAAATGAAGATCCAGGTTCAGTTTTGAGTGACACACTTTGTATTTTTGACTAATTAAGTGAACTGTGAGCTTATGTGACTTTTTTTCCATTTCTTTACACCTGATTTGAAATTTCGTTTTTACCAGATATTTTAGAATTACCCTGTATTATTAACAATTAGATTTTTTTTTTTTTTTTTTTAATTATATATACAAAGAAGAATAGCTTTTAAAATAAGGAAGGAAAAATAAAACAAACAGTAAAATTCCAATTATACGAACTTGATTTATCCAGATCAATATTAAGAGAAAAAGAACTTATTGAAATGTATACAAACTGTATATGTTTTTTTGTACTTAGAAAATTATATTATACTGTTTATATATATATATATATTTGCCCAACAAAAAAATCTAAGTTTAACTGATATTTTCAAAGTCTTCAGTTGAACAAATCTAAATCAGTATTTAAGTGTCTTCAGCAAATATAATTGTCCTAATTATTAAGATTTTCACATATCTGGACTGTGTTCAAACACATTAATTAGTCCAGAGGATTAAGAATTTCACTTAATTTATCTATTTATGAAAACAAATTTACCAAAACATGAAAATGGAACTTTATTTTTTTTAATTATTTGAGAGTAAGATTATACTTTATTAAAAATGAACCCATAGTTAAAAATGTTAGTACTTATATTTTTAATTTAATATTTAAACATTTAACATTATCAAACAAAGAGGTGAAGAATCATGCTTTATACTGCTGTAGTTATTAATTAAGCTTTTTGAAACATGAATTTATTCTAAAATAGAAAAAAAAAATAAATCTTCACACTCATTTCAATTTTATAAAGCTGAGTGAATGATGTTGAACACCTTTAAAAAGCTGAACAGCTACATAACTCTCAAACAAACAAAATATATAAAAATGGCAGTACTTAAAATGAAATACACATATTGTAATTTATGAATTCTATATGATATGTATAACTAAACAAAAATATTAAACATATTTACATTTACAAAAATTCCCTCCCTATTTTCTGAAAGGAAAAAAGAAAAGAGAGGATCAGTTAAGTGTAAGAAATCTTTTTCACAATGCATTATGTGGTAATGGTGTATATAGGAGAATTTTAGGAATACATGGCCATATTTAAAAGGGAGAAAAATAATATCCTTAAGTGTAATTATTCAGAAAATAATAGCTGCAATTAGGGAAGAAAACACACATTTACTGCACTTAAGAGTCCAATTTTATTTAATACTTACATTAAAAGTTTAATTTCCTTCCCACCTTTCTCTTTTTAAATTTCAGAAAATATATTACTTATACCACCTCATGTAATAACTATACTGTTATTTTTTAATAATATATTTTGTGAGATTTTATAGTTTAAAAGTATTAAAATTATTTTATATGCTCATCTTATAAAATGTTATATTTTTATAAAGCCTATTTATTTTAAATAAAAAAACAATGCTTTTAATTTAAAAAATATATAATCATCACATATTAAACTTATGCGATATAATATTTTTTTTTTACTAAGTTAAAGATATTAAGCTCTCTGCATTTTTGGATTACAAATCAAAGATGTTATCAAAAGTTATTATTATTACCATATATACTCGCGTATAAGTCGACCCCCTAACTTTTAGCTTAAGATACGTTTCGCGTCTGAAGAAAAGATGGGAGAAAAACGTACGCTCCATACGGCAGGAGAGATTTGCCAATGCGAAATAGTGATAAGTAAACAAAAACAAATCAATGAAATATTTTTTAATGATAAATTATTATTATTTGTATATTTTAAATATTATTTTATTATTCTTGCACATAAAAAAACAAAATTTTGGCAATATTTGAAATTTTTTTTTTTTAAATTGACTCGCGTATAAGTTGACCCCTCCAATTTACTTGCCGAAAATTGTCAGAAATTCCTCGACTTATACGCGAGTATATACAGTATTTTTTTTTTCCAGTTCTTTGACTATTATAATACTGTTGTTAATGAAAATATAATATCTACACATGTTCAACAATTTAGCAAATGGAACCAAAATTAGTTCCAAAGTTACAACAAAATAAGTAATCCAGACAAATTAAAATACATATATATAAATACAAATAATACAATAGCACATAAAAAAGCCATAAAATTGCACCCCATAACAACTGCATATCACTTCTTGCGTTTTTTGTTTTAAAGAACAGTTTCTAAAATGTTTTACAATTACAATAGATCATCACCACTTCGGATACTGATCACAGAAAGGAATGTGGTTATAAACAGCACCAGCTGAAGGAAATTCTCGGCAGCAAACCCAGCAGAAATGAGCTTTACATGTAATACAGGTCATGTGATCACAACCTTCATTCTTTTCTATTGCCGTTTTACACCTGGGACATTCTTTGCATTGTGCGGCCCCTTTTTTCCAAATCTGAAACAAATAAAGAAAAACATTACAATGCTGATCCTGAATATATTAGTTTTATAAAAATTTATGTTAGAATATTAAAATTTAGACTGTTGAAATTATTATTACATGTAATATACATGTGCAGTCTATCTAATAAAATTGGGAGGAGAAATATATGGAACAATTTTATGATAAATATTAAAAATGTAATGGAAATAAAACACAGTAGAGATATTACAATGGTTACATCACCACTATTTATTTAAAAATGCCTTTAAATTTTTGTTACAAAACCACAGTCTTAAAAGTGTAGGTACATTCTGGAAATGTTTACAAATGTTGAATTGGTTTCAACCAAAACTGGTTTCCCTAAGCAGTATAATAGAGAATATTAAAATTCCATTGGCTATTTAAGATGCCAAAAGCTATGGAATTCACAAAAAAGAAAATTTTAAAGATTTTTAAGTTGAAATCGAATGATAAGACCTTTACTGAAATTTTGAGAATATTAAAACTTTAAAAGCGAGGAATATATTACCTAAGTATGCACTAGAAATAACAATTTTAATTGAAAACCAAGAGCGGGCGGCCATATGTAACAAGTGTTCAGTCTGGTTGACAAATTGGAAGACTGATGTTAAAATTAAATTTGCGCATAAGACAAATTAAAAATAATATCAGTAGAGTTGCCAACATCTAAAAAATCAGGAGATTTTATTTAAAAATTAAAAAAAAAAATCAGGACTTCCCTCCCCCACCCCCACCCCAGTCACAAAAAGAAATTAAATATGGATGGCCCTGATCACTGGAATTGCTACTGGCATGACCTCAGAAAACAGCCGCATACTTTCGTCAGTTGTTGACAAGGCAGTCAGTCTGTGATGATTTGGGAGGCGATTGGTTTTAAGGGCCAAACCAGCCTGGCTGCTCCGCTTGGGACACAAAATTCAACAAAGTATCAAGAGACAAGGGACACTTGAGCAACATCCACTTCTGCTTGATGGCATTTTATAAGCTCAGAGTGGAGATTTCAGCACAGCAATGCTTCAACCCACAACTTAAATAGCACAAAAAAGTAGCTTTCTGCACAAAATGTTTACGTTTTAGATTGGCCAGATGCAAGTCCAGACACAAACTCAATTGAAAACATTTGAGTTATCCTAATATATGTGAAGTATATAAATAAGAATGGAAAGCGATATGACTCTACTAAAAAACTAAAAGAGTATAGGTGCAGATTCCCAAAATTTGGAAGGAGTCACTGGCTCCTAAACCCAAAAAATCCAGTAGCCACAATTGTAAAACAAACGCATAAAAACAATAGTGTTTGTATGGGGAAAAAACTAAACTAAAAAACAGGAATTCAAAGTGTAGAGTAATTTATTTAATGTATGCATGTAATGAAAATGGTGTGTAATGAAAATGATGTGTAATGAAACACATGTACAACAAAATTTGAATATTAATTAAATCTTAAATCATGTACAGTCAGAAGATAAAGTTGGGCAAGCGCAAGATACGGTTAAAAAAAAATATGTAGGTATAAGCTAAGCAATTATGATAGCGGGGAATATCAGCAAAACAATATTTCTTATTTTGATTTTGCCAGACAAAAGTACATATGAAAGAAAATCTGCATTTGTGAGATTATTTTGCACGATAAAAATCAAAACACACTTCAAACATTTGTTTATCTATATTAATAAAAGAAAGTTTCGCTCTGTGTGTGTGTCTGTTGACGATGCCATAGCTAGTAAAATCTAGCCCACCTAGAAGTCTGGAAATTTAGGTGCGGATAGTCCAAGGTCTGGCCATGTCCACCTGAGCCTCAGAATTTTAATATTTTGATAATTACCCAAGATATTAATTAGCTTCTCATTAACCATAGCTTCTAAAATGACATCTTTTAAATCAAAATGGTGAAAGACATGAACAGGCGCATTGGATTTGCAAGAGGAAATGAACCAATTCGAAATTATTTTACTAATTAGCGAATTTTAAGAAAACTAATTGAGATATCAATTTGAAAATTTCTGAGCATATGTAAAAAAATATTCTGCATCAGACTACGTGATTTTTGAAAAATTCGGTTGGTAATTTTTTTTAATTTATGCAAAAAACTGCCAAAAATCTGCCGGCGCCAGTGAAAACGATCCGAGAAAGTTTCAGACAGGGATCTGCTTTCATTAAAAACTGAACTACAAAGAGATCTGTTTCTCTGGCCGATCCCTCCATTTAGTTTGCGAAAATGAAAGGAAATAATTGCCAATTTTTACTAATGAACAAAAATTTAGGTAACTAATTAAGATATAGATTTGAAATTGAGGTCGGGAAGGGGTGTCATCTGCTGACTATTTTAGCGTAGTGTCTTTGTTATGTTCTAATTATGAGAAAAATGTAATTCTTTTTTTAATGATCATGTTAATGTAGGTGACGGTGGTTCTCTTGAACAAATTATTTATTATATTTGCGGGTATGGGGGGAGAAGGGGTTAACGCCTTTCTCTGAGATTGTAATTATTTTGGGCCCGGGCAACGCCGGGTGGGTTAGCTAGTATATTTATATATATATATATTTAAATCAAAGTCTATGTAAAATTATCAGATTCAAACTGTTACGAATAACATTGTTGTTCAAATATATTAATAGTTTGCTGTGTTAAACAGATCATTCTGAAATGTTATTAAAAGATAATAATAATGTTATGTGTTTTGGTCTTAATCTAATGTGTTTTTTGTCTTAAAAATATCAACATTTCACGATGGGGACTGGGAATACCAAAAATTGATTACTTTTAAATCACATGGCGACTTAAACACAGAAAGTTAGTGGTCACAGCAAAAAATTTAGTCGCCACGTGGCGACCATGAATCTGCACCTATATAAGAGGTCACTGAAAATGCACGGTACTCATTGCCACCAATAATATTTTAAAAATTAATTGATTCAAAAGAACATGATTATTTGAAGTTGTTCCAAACTAGAAGACAACTATTAATAAATAGCATCATCTAAAAGTGTTAAATGATGTGTTTTTAGGTGCATTCGTAATTATATAAATACGTAGCACCTATAGTCGTTGTCGGGTCCGTCCATCTGCATATAACAGCGCGAAAACTACCCAACCGAATGGTTTGAAATGTAATATATGGAATCGTTACAGAATTTTGTCGAGTCATTTTAAATTTTATGAAAATCGAATCAAAACTTAAAAAGATATTAATGAAAGTTTTGTTTATTCTATTAAATTATTTTTAAATTTTAATTGAAATTATTTAGAAAAGCTTTTTAAAAAGTTTATTAAAAAAATTTACAGTAAAACTTTTTTTTTTTTACAACTAAATTAAATGACTAGTATCAAATATAAGGAATAAATATTGACCACATAAATAAACTCTCATAAATAATATTAAATAATTCCAAAGAATTACAAGTTGATGTTATAACAAATGCAAGAGCCCAGTATCAGAATTTTTTTTATGACAGCCTGCAGCAAACCAAACTTTATCTGCGGTCCAACAATGCTGAGACAAAAATACCATGATAAGAAATAAAAGTAACCCATAAAATAAGCGAGAAAATATAATAAAGAAATACAATAAATCCAGAGACATTAAAGGAATTTTAGAATTTTTAAAATTCCCATATATTTCTTTTTACACCAACAAATTAATCTGCAGCACCCACTGTCACGACGACTGATTCTACTGGGTGCAAGAGATCAAGTTTGTGGGATTATTGTGCTAGTATCTGGAAATATTATCTTGAACACATTCCCTAATCTGGGGTAATAAAAATGACATTTAAAAAAAAAAAATTAAATGATTATCAAATGTATGTTATCTTTTCTATTTATTTATTTATTTATTTTTTGCTTCAGATTATAAAATGGCCAAACAAAAGAATTTTCAACTTGTTACAGTAGATATGAGACAGAGTTAAAATGATGAATGCTATCAAAGTGAAAGGAAATTATTTGATAATGATAGACCATAATTTTTTTGGACTAAAAAATATAGTCAACTTTATGATACTGAAAATATTTTGAATTCAACAGTGGAAAAATAGAAAAAAAGGAAGAAGAACCATTCTATTATTCAAGTGTTTAGAGAATTATATATAATTTCAGCAATTCATAGAAATTTCTCATAAGTGTGACAAATGTATAGCAGAAGCAAACCAATCGAGTTAGGAGGATTAATATCAGAAAAAAAAAAACTAATGAACTAATGTATAAAAAAAAAATGTTTGGTAATACTGATAGTTCTAGTGTTAGCTATTGATTGAAAAAAAAAAAAAAAAAAAAAAAAAAAAAAGTACCATTGGAATAGTATATTTCGGTGAGTTTTCTCAAACTGGCCAGTTAGCATGAAATTTGTCTCATTTTGGAGGACTTATTTTTTAAATCAAACATGGCAATATTTCACAAAGAACCAAGATTGGCAACAATTTGACATACTCAGTGGTCAGAAAAACTACTTTTTATTGTAGTGAACTACAACTACTTTATTGAAAATATAGTTTTGACTACAACGGTTTGTTTTAAAAAGTAGCGACTGTAAGTTATTTTCAGATTTTGTCAAAGGATTCGATCTACATTCGAAACTGAAGACATGGATTAAATAAAACAGCGATCCCTCGTTTATATTGATATGTCGAAATATAATTAAATAAGTGCGATGTAAATGAGGGCATTAAAATTTTAAGAAAGATAGTATATAAGAAAATGTTTTGTGTTTGTCTCCGAAATGCTAGATTATACACATTATTACAATTTTCTTAGCAAAATTAAGAGATATATACATACAATCAACATTTAAATACAGTTACATAAAAAATGCAATTAAACTACAGACTTTTTTTTTTTTTTTTTTTTTGGGGGGGGGGGGGGGGGGGGGGGGGGGGGGGGCAGAAGAACAGAGTTGTATATCTGAACAAAGGCAACGACGGACAACTCACATACATAACATATTTATACACAATCATACAATCATACATTGCACAAACTTTATTCACTATTAGTATTTTTATTACTACTTTATTTTACAGTAATTATTAAATTGGGACAAAAAAGTTAGAATTAACTCATGTATTTACCAATAGATTTGTTTACTTAACTCCACAACACTCTCTTAATACATTAATTGTATTCAGTTCTGTTGCGTGTTAACTATATTGAGTTGTCCAATTTTATAAACTAGAAAATTATAGTAAAACAACTCTAAATGCAAACAAAAAATAAATCTATAGTAATAAAACGAATTTTCATTTGCCCGAGTGTCTGCCTGTCGGCAATGGCTAGGAAAATCTACTGCACGATGAAATATGAAAATTTCAATGAGGATATCCAAGGCAGATTCTAATGCACCCGAGCAGGGTTGATAAAAATCGCGATTTTTTAAAAAAAATCAAAAAAATCGGATTTATTTGATTTAAATCGGATTTTTTTGATTCAAATCAGATTTTTTTGTTTTAAATAAGATTTTTTTTTATTAATATCATTAGTGTACTGTGCATGTATTTATTCATTTTCTCTGCATAGATTTACACATTTCAATTAATTTTATTACAGTTCCTAGATAAAAATTCAAAATTAAAAAAGAAGATTGTTGCAAACAAATTTGGATTTACTATCATATTTTTCTACTATTAAATTGTTATAGATAAGATATACGTATGTGTCTTGTGTGTATAATTTTTAGTTAATTTACTAAATTTTTCATTAAGGTATTACTCCAATACTATACATAATATCTCATCACATAATAAATGCAGCAAAGAATGCTAAATATATATGTGTATTTCAACCAGAGTTGGCCAATTTTTGCTTAAGTGGAAAAAACTGTCCCGTCAAAAATACTTTTTACCATAATTTTTGCCACTGGCAAAAACTGCTAGTATTTTAAAACAGGGTTTTAAGGATTTTATTTAAATTACATTATCCAATGTTTAAATCATAATTTTTACAGATTAAAATCAGTGATTTTAAATTGCAATCGTGATCAACTTCTGTTTTTTCCACTTTTTGCCACTGTTCTGACAAAAACATTTCGAAAAATACAAAAATATATTTCCAAAATACATTTTTGAAAGGCAAGAAAAAACCAACCTCATTTCAACAGATTCAGATTCACTGTCATCTTTGTCCCATAGACTGTAAGTTTCTTTGTGTTTTTTTTATTTTTGCCACAATCTCCACCATTTCTACACTACATGGTTTACATATTGCTTTCACACATTTTCCTGAATTTCTTTTTCTCCTGTAAATTAAAGCCACATTGGATCTTTCTTTTTGCTAGCCATTTTTCTTATGTATCAATGTATCCAAAAGCTCTCTGTACTGATATTCTTGTCCCAACTTGTTTCACACTATACTATATTAATGATTACAAAACAGTTACAAGACTCGAAGTAATCGCATAACTAAAAGTACGAAGCTACCAATTGTCAGTGTTATCCAGCCCTCAGCCAATTTCAGCAATCAATTATGCTTACTTAACAGTAGAAATGACTGTTTAGCTTAGAAATAAGGTATAATAACATATCTTATATTTTCCATTACAGTAAGCTATGAATTCTAGGAAAGGAAAGGGCAAAGGAATCAATCACAGGGATTAAATTATTTTCAGTTATAGAAGAAACATGAAACTGGAATTCTATAATTCTGTGTTAGACCAACAGTCTAAATATTTATTATGTTACAATTCCTTGGATTGATCATGTTATATGATTAATACATCCCCCATCAACATATGGGATATTGAAATTTGCAGGTCTAAGCAACTAAACATAAAACAAACTTTTGTATCGTGTATAAACTACTTTACAGGAAGTAACTCCTCACTGAAAATGCTATGAAATAAACTACTATTATATTAAATACTTTTATATTGAATATATTTAACTTTAGCTTCAACATCTAACTTGCAAAAATGAAGTGATCATCTAAGAAAGACAGAAGTTTGAAAATGAGAGAGCATTTATCAGTATATTTGTTTTGGGATGCACCATGGATAAATAATATTTTCAATGTAGTGTTGCATTTATTTTTATAAGTTGAAAATAATTATTTTATGAAAGTTTTATTTAACATTTTTAAAAGGTAATTTTAATCTGACATGAATTATGACATTTAATTGAACACGAATGATTAATTTAATCTTTATTCAGCTTGTAAATATCAATGTTAAAAATACTGATTTAAATCAAAGATTTAAAAAAAAAAATCATTTGATTTAAATCATGATTTAAATCAAGCTGATTTAAATCAAACAACCCTGCACCCGAGGCTCAGAATTTTAATTTTCTGTTAATAACTGAGATATTAATTAAAAACTATAATGAACATTGCAAAATGGCATGAAAAGTCATAGAGATGTGGCTGAATGCAAATTCCGCAGATGAAGAAACAAGAGTCTAAAAACACAGTTTATTTTACTTATTATTATTATTATTTTTTTTTGCACATAAACCACAGCTGTTTATATGTCATTAATGTATCTTTAGATTTTAAAGTTTAAGACAAATTGCTAGAATAAATGATAAGCATTTAAAACATTAAGAAAGTAAAACAATAATAAAAGAAAAGATGGACACAAAAATGCATTATAACGGCTTCATATTTAAAGAAAGGTTTAAAATCTATTTAAACTAAATTAGTACAAATTTTGTGAAAAAATGAAAGTAAATAAAACCAGAAGGACCCGTGCGAAGCTTTCGCACTGCAATCTTTGAGATTATTTCCTGGTAGGTTTTAGCGCTAATTTTTAAGTAACTGATTTTTTTTAAATTCAATCACCGCGTTTTAACGAAATGCAGTTGTACTTTCTCAGAAACTTGTTCAAAAACTTTTCGAATACCTCATTCATCGTTGTATGTTTTGTATGTGCATAGAAAAAAGGATGTTGATGAATGAAATAATATATATAATGATTGCTTGTGCGAATAAATTGCCAGAAAATATTTTGCCAAATTTTCTTATCTCGCCAAGGTTATTTCTCTAGGTTGCCAAGACCCCTATACTTGAAAAAAAAAAAAAAAAAAAGAATTATAAAAAAAATTGAACACTGAATCAGAAGTTTGGGGAATTTATATGCCAGCAATGACACAGATGTCATATACTCACCACATTGGCACGATTTTTTCCCCCGCCAATTTGGCGAAAATTTTGTTTTTGAATATTAGTTACAAATAGCATACAATAATAGCATATGATATTTTATTTCAATATAAAAGTAAAATAACGTAATAAATAAAATAGCTTCTATAATTTTAAAAAAGGAAATACAAATAAATAAATGATAGTTTGATATAAATAAATATGGATATACATAATAACAATAATTTATAGAATTAAAATACGAAATAAAGTAAATAAACAACGTTTAAAAAGTAAATAAACAAAGTTTTCGCCAAATTAGCGGGGGAAAAATCTCCGCCAATGTGGTGCGTATATGACATCTGTGCCGAAAGCATTTCCTCAGATTTTGCAAAATTGTTAAAGAAATTTCTTAAATACGTAAATCAATATTTAGTACACCACATTTTTGAAAGCCTATGGGAACTTAAACATGTAAATATCACAATTTTTGTAAATCCTAATGAAATGTATATTTGGAAGTTAATCCTTAAATTACGTAATCTACTGGTGCTCCGATTCCGATACAGTACGCATATAAACAGCCATGATTAAACAAAAAAAAAAACAAATAAACAATAGGCGACGCACACGTAAAAATTAAATTAAAAACCCGATTAAAAGCTCTATATTTTTTCAAAAAGCACGCGCAAGAAATAAATTGACAATCATATTTTAATTGCATTAGAGGATGACGTCATACGATAATGCAGTATTTTATTTCTGTGGCAACACTGATTTCAGAAAACCTTTCATTTCATTGATGAAATCAATGTCAGTTTAATTTTAAATAACAGCAATTTTTAATCGAAAAACATATTTAAAAAAAATGTAAATGTACTATGTCAGAAGCCGGTTCAAAACCCTTTTATATGGTATCTCATTCGGTGTTCTGCGTTTCATATTTTCTTAGAAAAAGGGATGTTGACAGGAGAAATAATATATATGATAAAATATACTAAAATCTACATTTGGACAGAATTAAGGAAATTTAAAAGTTAGCATATGGCATCTTAAATCTTTAATGAACAATTTTAATAAAAACCAATGAGAAAGCTTACTTTGAATGAATAGTCAGGATCTTTCTTTGAGCCTTGATATACATCGCATGTGAATCCATAATGATACACCACATTGCAACTAAAAAAGATAAAAAAGAAAATTAAATAAAGAAATGTATACATTCATAAAATAATTCTGGATTAAGAAAAAAACTTCAATAAAAGAATAATGAAATCTTTAGTAAATTTTTTTATTTTATCAAATGTGCTGTGCTTTCCTGAAAATAAGACCTAATCAGAAAATCAGCTCTAACAAAATTTTTCAAGATGCTCATAAAATAAAACAAATAATAATAAAAAAAAATTCTGGATCACCAGTAGTACTGCAGTTCAGGGTTCTTGCTGCTGATCGCCATTGTGCCAAATCGTGATAAAATGTTTCATTTGGTGATAAAACAAAAGATTAAAATCACCAAATTGTAATTTTTTTGGGGGGCAACATTTTTAATGACGTTATTGGGCACTATTTAATTATCCCATCAACCAAAAAACCTATCACCAAAATATAAGATTAAATGCCAATAATGGATGATCATAAATGTCGCATTTACTTGACATTAAACACGTTACATGTATTTGTTACGTCATCAAGTGAGTTTTAATTCGACATTTTATTTGTATTTTTATTAATGTTTTACTAATTTATTTGTTCTTTCGATATTTAAAATAAAAATTATGTCAATAAACAATTACTTCATGATATTAAAAGAGAAAAAAATATAATAAGTTTCAACTAACACCACAAATATTTATCCATAAGTCGAAAGAGATAACTAAGATAAACGGTACTTTTATGTTATCCGGGCGCCAGTGATCACCGACATTTTTTGAATCATGCCAACCCCTTTTTTCTTTTGCCAATCTTTTAACATTATTTAATATAAACTAGCCAATATTTTAACATTGCAATATCATATCTTAAAAAACTTATTTAAATTTAGCTAAAATATAATCATAATAAAATATGTAAACACAAACATAACAATATAAACAAAATCTCACGTATACGGTTGCAATTCAAATGAAGCCAACTGAAACAAGATTTGGAGAGTTATCACTGGCGCCCAGATAACATAAAAGTACCAGATAAACTATTTAGGAACTATAGTATAAAACTAATAAAAAGCATGCCATCATGTTTGATTTTAAATAAAATGGTAGCACGTGATGTAAGTATTCCATTTTTAATTATTTTGTGGATGTGAGATTTGTTTTCTATTAATTATTTTGTGGATGTGAGATTTGTTTTCTATTGAAGATTTTTTGATGACTTCTATTTCTCTGCTTTATCTCGCATTTTGAGAAAATATGATAAAGATCTGGGATCTTCCTTAAGCTTCAATGCGTCAAACTAATTTTATCTAAACTAGGCTCAGACTATTTAGACTAATTTTTGCATCTTACGGTTTTCGAGCACGTGAAGACTGTTGGGCTATGTCACATGTTCGAGAAATTTCGATTAGTGGGTCATTTTTGTCATGGGTCATTATGGGTCAAGCTATTTTTATCTTAAGAATGGCTCAGATGATTTGAACTAAATTTTGTATCCTATGGTTTTGGGGCATGAGAAAATCATTGGGCTAGGTCACATACTCGAAAAAATCTGATTAGTGGGTCATTTTTGAGTCACTGCGGGTCAAGCTAATTTTATCTAAAAAATGGCTCAGACTATTTTGACTAAATTTTATATCCTACGGTTTTAGAGCATGAGAAGACTGTTGGAATAGGTCACATGTTCGAGAAAATTCGATTAATGGGTCATTTTGGTCATGGGTCATTATGAGTCAAGCTATTTTTATTTGAAAAAGGGCTCAGAGGATTTGAACTAAATTTAGTATCTTACAGTTTTAAGGAACAAGAAGACTATTGGGCTAGGTCACATGTTCGAGAAATTTTGATTAGTGGGTCATTTTTGTCATGGGTCATTATGGATCAAGCTATTTTTATCTTAAGAATGGCTCAGACGATTTGAACTAAATTTTGTATCCTACGGTTTTTGGGCATGAGAAAATCATTGGGCTAGGTCACATGCTCGAGAAAATCAGATTAGTGAGTCATTTTTGGGTCAAGCTAATTTTATCTAAAAAACAGCTCAGATTATTTTGACTAAATTTTATATCCTACGTGTTTCGGGAACGAGAAGACTATTGGGCTAGGTCACATGTTCAAGAAATCTAGAGTAGTGGATCATTTTGGTCATGGGTGATTATGGGTCATGCTATTTTTATCTTAAAAAGTGTTGGCAAGATTTGGCAGGAAAATTGACTTTTAAGATTACCAATACCAAAACACTACTTGGTGCCAAATGGAAAAATATTGCCGAATTTGGCAAAACAATTGGCTTTCAGAATCTGAAGGAATTTTCTAGAAATTCCCAATAGGAGCCGAGATACATGATTCAACCAATCAGAGTCCATAGAACGTTCTCAAAAATAAATTAAGCTAACAAATGTTCAGTTCTCAAACAAAGTTAAGTAAATAGGCTGAATCATCTAATCCAGGGATTTTCAAACTATGGTACGCGTACCAGTACTGGTACGTGAAGCTCTGGCTACTGGTACGCAGAAATCTAATACTGGTACGTGAAATAAAATACAAAATGCATCATATTATTATGGAATCAAAAACGGCTTGTTTTTATTTACTTGAAAGTTTAAAAAAAAAATTTCGAATGCTATTTAGGATCTGTAAACGCTTTTTCTATTTTTTTGTTACGAGAAATGTTTGGTATAGCAGACTTGCGGAAATTCGCACGCATCGCTTATGATAGAATCAGTTTTTCAGAATTAAAAACACAATTATTAGATTTATATGCATAAAAATTGAATTTTTTAATAAAGACCTAATTTTAAAATTAATATATGAATGAAGTATTTTTAATTAGCGGAAGAACTGTTTTTAAACAGGCTTTATAAATTGAATTATCTGAAGGAAAAATCTGAATGCTTGGAAGTAGGAGGAGCTATTGTGAGTAGGAGGAGTTAAAACAAAATAACATTTCAAGTGTAATTTATAACCCCTTGTTCTCTTTGTACTAGAAGAGCGGTGTTGAAATGAAAGTCTCATTTCAAACATAATTCCTAAATTATTTCATTGTGTTCATTGAAATATTTTTCTTCTCTTGCACAAAAAGTGTTATAGTTTCCCCTGGAAATAAGTTTTTAAGAGAATAAGGTTACTTAAAATGGTCAAGAGAGTAATGTTATTGAACACGTTGACGGACACTTGCGGCTATAGCCGTCAAAGCGAAGTTCACTATGTAGCATGACGGCAATAGCCGTCCAAAACGAAATGGTCGTTTTTAGACACTACGGCTATAGCAGCACAAATGTGCATTTACCGGCGTACAAGTAGAAGCCCAGTGTCATGTTTTGGAAACAATTTTTTAGGTTGAAGTTCGTTTTGCACTTGTTATACGAGTTGCAGCTTCAGTATGTACGTGCAGGGTGGCTAGTGGTCAGGGAAAATACAGAAAAAAAAAATGATAATTACCAGTATATTCTTATAGAAATATTCAAATTAATTATTTGATCGAATAATCAACATAAATTTTTCTATAAGAATATACTGGTGTTTATCACTATTTTTAACTGTATTTTTCCCTGAGCACTAGCCACCCTGACGTGGTTGAGACGGAAGTAGAGCAACCTAATTAAAGGTGCTGAATTAATCAAAATTAAGTTTATTTAAGCAGAAAGAGTAAAACTATACTCGGATTTGAGATAGAATCAACATATGTTTTGAGGTGGTATATTCATAAATGTGTGAAGAAACTTGCAAGTGCTGAGCAACTGAGCGACATGTCACATTTAAAGGTATCCAGATTATTAATACGGTTGTATTGAGCCTATGTTAAATGCGCTAACTAAGCTTTGGATAAGAAATTCGTTTCTCATTTGAGACACCCTGCCACTGTATCTCACGAGAGAGGAAAGAAGTGAACTTATTCAGCTCTCCTCTCATGTGATGGATTACTGGAGTCCACATTCAAAAGAATGAATGTAACATAATTTTTGCTGACGAGAATATCAGAATACCATCTAATATCGTCAAAGTCTGTTTGTGTTTAGCACAACATACCTCTGTGAATGTGCTTTTCCACCCCTTTGTTATATGAAAAACAAATACAGGAATAAACTAAACATCGAATCTGACTTATGACTAAAACTTCCTAATATTGAGCCAGACATGAGGAAGTTGTGCTTGATAAAACACGCACACTCTTTTCACTAGTCTTCTATAACAGTATATGAATCAGTGTGCACCAATATGTACTTAAGTATTCAAGTTTTTTTACTATACCAAAATACTATATTTTGATAATTGTGCATTATTAAAAATTAAATTATTTTGATAAATGCATTATTAAAATTTAATGGTGATACTACTTTTTACTTGAATGTTATTATAAAGCAGTCAATTTATTAATGTAATAATTTATTTTAAATACAGTAAAACCTGCTATGACGGAAACACAAAACCCGGAGAGATATTGCGTTTTAGACAGGTTTTCCTATATTAACTTTACGTTTGTCACCTGGTGGTACGCGGAAGTATGAACTTCGATTTTGCGGTACGTCGGTCTGAAAGTTTGAGAACCCCTGATCTAATCAATCCTACAAAACTACAAAGTTTCAGTGAATCTGGTATTAAAACTCTCCGAGTTACAAAGAACTGAAAAATGATGTACACAAAAGGAATTATATGAGAGGTTGAAATATTCTTACAGTACTTATGAAGAGCAAAGTTAGATTTTCATGGAACTGCAATTTCAAATCCTTCCTTTTATAATCAGGAAATTTTCCTTGATTGTTTCTCAGAAATTTCAAATTTTCCTGACTTTTCCTAAAGAATTTTAAATTTCTCCAACTTTTTCTAAGGAATGGTAAATTTTCCTGACTTATCCAGTCCATAAAATTTTCTCTGACTTTTCCAGGTTATCCACCTTGATTTTAATTCTACTTTTCATTCCCTAGCTAAATGAAACTATCTTAATTTAATCAATTTATTTTTCTAAATTTTAGCTTTTAATAAAATATACTGAAATTCAAATTTTATACAAAAACATAAAATATCTAAACTAATATACATAAAACAGAATTTCGATAACAGAAATAAAACAATTAAAAAAAATAACAATAATTACTTGGTGCAAATTTCATTTCTGCACAATGGACAAATCCATTTTTCAGATACCTCGCTCTTATAAGCAAACATAGGACAATCAGGAGCCGGACAGTAAAATATTTCTGACCTATTTTTTTCCAGATAATCATCTAGAGAGGCTCTGAGTAACTTTTTGATTTTTGCATCATCCTCATCAAGTATTTTGACAATGTCATCCAGGACAATATCTTGAGAACAGTCCTGTAATAACCAACAAAATTAATATGATACTAGAATTTTATGCATGAAAGTAATATTTAAACAGAAACAAAATAAAAATAAGAAATAACAAGATTGAAAAATCATGAATCAAGCATAGATTATGAAACTTTCCAACACTTTGTTGTAACAGAACTTCACAGTTTAATAAGGTGAAAGAAGATATCTCAAGTAAGCAATTTAGAAAACACATAACTAATGAAAACATACTTTCATAAATAACCATCCATAGATGGTAATGTATCCAGTTCTTTATGTAACCCTGTATAGGAATTGATTTATATTCTACACACATCTCCTAGCACACTAAATTCAGTTCAGCTGGAAAATACATAACTCAATTAAAAAACCTTTAAACAATTCATGCTCATAACACAGTAATGCTTACGAATTCTTTTGTGTAGCCCTGTATATGTTCTACAGAATTTAAACATGCTATGTAGTATGCAAAAAATTATTTAAACTTAAAAACGCATTCCAAAACTGAAAATATATTTCCAGTATTTATCGCTCATAGACAGTACTATAACCGAATTATTTTGTGATCCTGTAAATGAATGATAAATTCTTTGCACTCTATATTCTACAGAAAGCTTCTTTTAGTGCACCTTAGAAATGCAAATAAATTGTACCAGAAGGACCCTTGCGAAGCTTTCGCACTGCAATCTTTCAGATTATTTCCTGGTAAGTTTTAGCACTTATTTTTAATTAACTATTTTTTTTTAAATCAAACAAAGCGTTTTAACGAAATGTGGGTATACTATCTCAGAAACATGTTCAAATACTTTTCGAATGATATCTCATTCATTGATGTATGTTTTTAAGTGGATAGAAAAAAGGATATTGACAACAGAAATAATATATATGATGATTGCTTGTGTATAAGAAAATGAGAATAGATTGCCAGAAAATGTTTTGCCAAATTTTCTTCTCTCGCCAAGGTCATTTCTCTAGGTTGTCAAGACCCCTATACTGGGGGGAGGGGGGGGGGGAAACGAATTATAAAAAAATTTGAAACATTGAATCAGACGTTTAAGGAACTCATATATATGAAAGCATTTCCTCATATTTTGTAAAACTGTTCCAGAAATGTCTTAAATATATAAATATATATTTGGTACACCTTTTTTTGTAAGCCTATGGGAACTTAAACATGGGATGTTCAAACTTTGTGGTCCAGCAGCCATTTAAGTGACAATTTTTGTGAATCCTAATGAACTGTATATCTAAGTGGAAGATAATCCTTAAATTACATAATCTACTGGCGCTCCGATACAGTACTTATATATACACAGCCATGATTAAACGAAGAAAACAAATAAATAATAGGTCACACACGCGTAAAAATTAAATAAAAACCAGATTAAAAGCTCGATATTTTTGCAAAAAGTACGCACAAGAAATAAATTAGCAATCGTATTTTAATTGCATTATAGGATGACGTCATCTAATAAGGCTGTATTTTATTTTTGTGGCAACACTGATTTGAGGAAAATCTTTCATTTCATTTGTGAAAACATGTTTTAACGAAATGTTAAGTGGGCTATGTCAGAAACCTGTTCAAAATCCTTTCATATGCTATCTCATTCGTCTGTCTGCGTTTCATATTTTCTTAGAAAAAGGGATGTTGACAGGAGAAATAATATATACGATTACATTGGAAATAGTATAACGTCATAAAAATACACTACAAATGATTTTTTCCCATAGATCATAAAATGTAATGGGATTCTTTTGAGTGTCCCTGTAAAAGAACTAAAAACTCTCTAAGAACACTCTCTATTTTCAATAGTGAACATGCCATAGTGAAACTCAATAACATATATACATGGCAATTCAAGTATATTTACGAGATTAGAGCACAGACAGACAGGCAGCAGACAGACAGAATTCATAAACACTTTTCAACTATGTTGGTAAGTGTTGAAAAGGCTTATGTAATCAAAATGTGGTTAATGTAATCAACGACTAGAAAATAATTTTTCTTAGGAGAAAAAATATTAAATAGTAAACATAATGTTTCTAAATTTAAATTTAAATTGGTAAACACATGCCCAATTAATTGTCTGAGTGCAACGAAGACTCATACACAGCGCAGTATTACTTTGCCCCATATATAGCTACGATGGATATTAAAACCTTTCGTCAAGCATAACTCAAAAAATATTTAACGTATTTCGTTCAAATTTTTACAGCAGGTACCTATAAAGGTGACAACGTCGTCTATTTATTACCAAGAATAAGTGTCAAACCGTTTGGAAGTTATATTAAAAAAATAGATAAAAAAGCACAATTAAAGTACATGCGTCACTAAATTTTGTGCGTACGTCATTTTCACCGGCGGGAGATTTTCGTAGACAATCGGAATTGAAAAGTTCATGGAATACATGGAGCAAAAAAATATGCAAGCACTAATATTCAGCACAATAAAATATATTTCAATTTAATAAAAATGGAAAGTTAATCTGGAATTTTAGAATCTGGAAGTATTAGAGATTAGTAAGAGTAGTATTAGTATTAGAGATCTGGCATAAATCACACCATTAGCAGCTTTTTTATTTCGCGTGTGTATGTTAGGAACAATTCTTTGATGTTTAAATAAAAAGGTTTCGATTTGTGGCATTATTTCTTATTTTCTTTTCCTTTTTAGTATTTTAAATGGAATTAGTGAAAGGCGTGTATTTTAAATTAAATGGGTGAAAGACGTGTATTTTTAATGTATGTATTTCAAATGAAATCAGTGAAAGATTTATATTTAAATGAAATGAATGCAATATGAAGACCACTTTTCATAACAAAAAACTATCGCCAAATAAACGGGAGAACGTTGTCATTGAAATATCAAAATACATAAATAAATAAAATATAAGAATTTAAGGACACAATTGTTATTTTAATGAATGAAATAACTAATAAATCAGTAAAACATAATGAAAAATACACGCAAATGTCGCGTTAAAAACCACTTGATGACGTAAATGGGACTGCATTTTTGGCGTTTAATCTAACAGTTTGGCGATAGTTTTTTGTCATGAAAAGTGGTCGACGGGATAATAGAGCAGTACCTCTATGTGAAATGAAACAAGGCACAGATGTCATATACGCACCACGTTGGCGCGATTTTTCTCTCCACCAGCTTGGGGAAAACTTTGTTTTTGAATATCAGTTACAAATAGTGTGACAAATAGTACACGTGATTTTTTATTTCAATATAAAAATAAAATAACGTAATAAATGAAACAGCTTCTATTATTTTAAAAAAGTTAAAAAAAAAAAATAAATAATAGTTTGATATAAATAAAGGCGTGGATGTCATATACGCACCACATTGGCGCGATTGCAACAAAATGGCAATTTGATGCCTCACATGGTAACCTTATTTTGTTTCAATTGCTGTTTATTAACTTTTATTTTTTATTTTAATTCTATAAATTGTTTTTATTATATATATCAATATTTATTTATATCAAACTATCATTTATTTATTTTTATTTCCCATTTTTGAATAATAGGAGCTATTTCATTTATTACGTTATTTTATTTTTGTTGGAAATCTGGACAAAATCTTGTCTCCCTTTCTCTGTCAAGTGGTTTGTTCGGGAGTAAAATCGTTCCGAACCGGTTTTTCTTTTTGCATTTCGGTCGTAAAGGCACTCTCTTTTAACTGTAACTGTATGCATATTTTATTCTAGTTTGAGGTACGGAGTAAGTATATATCTAGGGTGAAACAACTCCATGGAAGGTGTGGTGATGTGATGGAAGGACAGTTAACCCCCTTTCTGAATGTTTATTTGCTATAATGTGATACCAAAGTTCCCAGCAATGGCTGGAGGTCTATGTATATATCTTTATTTAAGTTTAACATTCAAGTTGAATGAATAAATATAATTCTGATTTCTACATAAACTGTTTCTTCAATGTGCTATATACTTAGTCACACCACAGACCTTAACCACTGTGCTTTACAACTCTGCTCAATCTTTATCATGGTTATGGGCCATGTTATGCTAAAGGTCAAATAGATGCAGTGTGGTGTGTTTTAGATGAAATATATATAGCTTAAAAAGTATAATGGCACAAGTTCCAGAGTTAACTTATTCTTTCCCGAAATTGTCGGATTATAACTACTATTCTTGGAAGCTCGACGTCAAATGTGTACTGATAGATCGGAATTGCTGGGAGTTTATTACGAATCCCGATATTGCATGTAAAGAGGATGCATCTGATAGAGAGAAAAGTGATTTTGGATGGCGTAAACGCAGAGCTTATACCACGATTTATCAATCCATCGAAAGGAAATTCCAGATATTAATCGCTCAGAGCGAAAGCGGAAAAGTTGCCTGGGATATCCTAAAGTTAAACTTCGAACCAACGTCACGGGCACGTTTAGCTGGATTAGTGGATGATTTTTTTGAAATGAAGTTAAACTCGCAAGAGGAAACCATCGGTTTATTTTGCAAGAGAATTGAAGAAAAAAGGTTTCAAATCAAAGATGCAGGTTTTGATATGCCAGAATTGTTAGTATGCTTCCAGTTAATCCGTCGTTTACCCGAAGAATATGATAATCTCGTTCAAATGTTATACAGGTTAGATGATACAGAATTTAAATTGGAAAATGTTTCTAAACAGTTAATTAGTGAATATGGAAGAATTTGTTTAAAGCGTAAGGACGAAAGTAAAGAGGTTATCAGTGTAGGTGATGCTTATACAACAAAGTTTAAGAATCCTACCGATAGACCAACCATTCCAAAGAAGAATTTCGTAACCAGTAAAAAGCCATGGTTTTCAAGTAGTGGAAGCGACCTGGAACCCTCTCGATGCTCTAGTACTTCACCAGCTACTCGTATGGGGCCGAGTTTAATATGCAGTTACTGCAAACGACCTGGTCACACAGATACAAGGTGTTTCAAAAAGAGAAACTATAGAGGGAAGAAGCAAGTTTTCTACAGTGAAACTACAAGGCAATCGGAATCCGCCCTAATGTCTTCAAATGAGAAAATTGTTGAATTTCTTCTGGACTCAGCAGCTACTTCTCACTTTACGAATGACAGGAGTTTATTTGTAACCTACAAGGACCTCCCCCCCCAACAAGTGCTGATTGGAGACAAGGACTGTTCGTCGGAAGTATTGGGTATAGGTGATATTGACTTCACCATACAAGATGTAAAAGGTAATGTAGAAATAACTTTAAAAAATGTTTTATATGCTCCAAATATGAGAAGAAATTTAATTGGTGGATCCAACATCGATATTGCAGGAAACCACATTCAATGGGGAAATAATAAAATGATTGTGTATGATAAATTTAATCGATATTGTTTTACTGTACCTAGAGTAGATAAATTGTATATTGTTAAAGGTTATGCTTCAAAATGTGAAAATTTTGCCTTTTCGACTAGTTTAAATGCAGAAATTATACATCGTAGATTTTGTCATACAAATTTGCCTTTACTTGAAAAAATGAGTAAAAATAATTGTGTTAAAGGTATTGAAAATATTAACTGTAAAAACAAAAATAAGATGTGTGAATCTTGTGTAATTGCAAAATCTAATAGACATTCGTTTAAAAGGAATTATCAGTATAAACGTATTTCTAGTCAAATTCTTGATAGAGTGTATATGGATTTGTGGGGTCCTAGCCCAGTTAACTCGTTAGGAGGGGGGAAATACTTTTTGTCAATAATTGACGATTATTCTAGAAGGACTGAAGTGTATATACTTAAGGATAAAACGGAAGTTTTTGAATACTTTAAAAGGTTTTTAGCGAAAGCTGAGAGACAAACTGGTAAAAAATTAAAGAGTGTACGAACTGATAATGGGTTAGAATTTATTCATAAATTATTTGAGAAATTGTTAACTGATTTGGGTATACAAATAGAAAGATCCTCCATTTATACGCCAGAACAGGTGGGTGTTGCTGAAAATTTCAATAAAGTAGCAATGAATGCAGTTCGAGCAATGTTACATGATAGCGGATTAAAACCATCATTCTGGGGGGAAGCTCTTTTAGCGTTTGTTCATACAAAAAATAGAACCGAACACAGTTTAACCCAAGGTCTTACACCCCAAGAATTATGGACAGGATTCAAACCTTCGGTAAAACATTTAAGAATTTTTGGTTCTTTAGCATTTGTTAATGTTCCTAAAGTTAAACGAAATAAACTACAACCTAAAGCTTTACCCGGTATTTTAGTTGGTTATGCCATGAAAACAAAAGGATATAGGATGTATATGCCAAAAGAAAGGCGAATTGTAGAAACTATTCATGTGCGTATAGATGAATGCAAAAAGGGGGTAGAAACATTATTTGGAGTAAATAAGTACAAGGATATTGTATTGAATTTTAATGAATCTCAAGTTGAATCAAATGGCTTAAGTAACGCAACTCTAGATCTTAATCATAAACTACCAGGAGTAAGTTTAAATGAAGACGAAGAGAAAAGGGGGAGTAAAATAACTTTAACTTCTATAAATATTTCAGAATGGAAAAGAATCGAAAAACCTAGAACTAAAAGTAACAGGATTGACGTGTATTATTATACCCCGATAACAAATAAGAGACTGAGATCATTAAATGATGTTAAAAAATATTGTCAAGAAAATAAAATCGCTTATGAACCGGATAAATTTGACTTTAAACCTAAAACTACTCATCCCAATCTAGAAACTTTAAATGAACCTTCAACTAGCGATTCGGATGATTCATATTTAAGTGAGATATTCCAACATGAAACTTACAATACTGAAATCCCTAAATCGTTTGAGGATGCACAAGTTAACCCAGAAAGAGGGAAATGGAACGCCGCGATGAGGGAAGAACTTGAAATCATGAGTAAAAGAAAGGTCTGGCGGTTGGTTGATCCACCCAAAAACGCCACAATAGTAGGAAGCAGATGGGTTTATAATATTAAAAACACACAAAAAAAATGGGAAAAAGTACAAAGCATGTCTCGTAGCTCAAGGTTTTAAACAGAAACAAGGTATCGATTTTAATGATATATTTTCACCAGTTGTAAATTTTTCAATTATAAAACTAATGTTTATTTTATTAGTTTCTATGTTAAATTGGTATCATATTCAATTAGATGTAAAATCAGCTTACTTATATGGGTCTTTAAAAGAAACTGTATTTATGAAACAACCACCAGGATTTGTCATGAAAGGTGCCGAAAATAAAGTTTGTTTGTTAAATAAATCTATTTATGGTTTACGGCAAAGTGGCCGAGAATGGAATTTTGAATTGGACAATATACTACATAATTTAGGATTTTGTAAGTTAAAATGGTGTAACTGTGTATATAAACTAAAAAGTAATGCAATTTTAGTTGTCTATGTAGATGATTTAGTTTTGTTTGCTGAAAATGAAAATATACTGCAATCTGTAACTAATATGTTAAAAAATAGCTTAGAAATTACTGAAATAGGTTTAACGAAATATTTGTTAGGTGTTAACTTTGAACTTATTGCTGATTCATTATTTATTCATCAAAAAACTTACATTGAAAGATTAGAATTAAAATATAAAGGTTTACCTAAAAGTTATGTTAAATTACCCTTTAAAATTGGCTGTATCTTACCAGATAAAGTTAACGAAAATGAAATTGTGGAAAATGAATTGATGAAAAAATATCCATACCGATAATTAATCGGTTGTTTGTCATTTTTATCAAATAGATCGAGACCTGATATTAGTTTTTCTGTAAATATAATGTCACAATTTTGTAATGGTTATACATATAAACATTGGTTGATATTGGTAGATATAATGAATTACGTTTTTGCTACAAAAAGTTATAAAATAAACCTGTCTAATGTAAAATCCTCAAGTTTATATGCATATTCTGATGCTAACTGGGGATGTAACCTTACTAAAAGACATTCAAGTAGTGGTTATATAATTTACTTTAGTAACGTTCCGTTTGCTTGGAAATCATCAAAGCAGAAATGCATTGCACTTAGTTCTATGGAGTCAGAGTTTATCTCATTAACTGAAAGTGTAAAAGAACTAACGTGGTATGCAAATGTCTTAAATGAACTTAATTTATGTGATAAAATAAAACCAGTTCAGTACTGTAATAATGAATCTGCTATTTATTTTTCTAAAAATAGTCAAGAAAACTTTAAAACTAAGCATATTGACATAAAGTGTCAATTTATTCGTCAATTAATAAATGAAAATGTTTTTGAGTTAAAACATGTAAGTTCTAAAGTTAATAAGGATGATTTTCTAACAAAACCTCTACTGTATATAAAATTTCAGAGAGCCATTTGTAACATTTTTGATTTTGACTATGAAAAGAAAGAGGAAGTTTTTACGACCGATGGGGCCGCATGTTGGAAATCTGGACAAAATCTTGTCTCCCTTTCTCTGTCAAGTGGTTTGTTCGGGAGTAAAATCGTTCCGAACCGGTTTTTCTTTTTGCATTTCGGTCGTAAAGGCACTCGGGAGTAAAATCGTTCCGAACCGGTTTTTCTTTTTGCATTTCGGTCGTAAAGGCACTCTCTTTTAACTGTAACTGTATGCATATTTTATTCTAGTTTGAGGTACGGAGTAAGTATATATCTAGGGTGAAACAACTCCATGGAAGGTGTGGTGATGTGATGGAAGGACAGTTAACCCCCTTTCTGAATGTTTATTTGCTATAATGTGATACCAAAGTTCCCAGCAATGGCTGGAGGTCTATGTATATATCTTTATTTAAGTTTAACATTCAAGTTGAATGAATAAATATAATTCTGATTTCTACATAAACTGTTTCTTCAATGTGCTATATACTTAGTCACACCACAGACCTTAATCACTGTGCTTTACAACTCTGCTCAATCTTTATCAATTTTTATATTGAAATAAAAAATTACATGCTATTATTGTATGGTATTTGTAACTAATATTCAAAAACAAAGTTTTCGCCAAATTGGCGGGGGGAAAATCGCGCCAATCTGGTGCGTATATGACATCTGTGCCTAAATTAATATTGATATACATATAAAAATAATCTATAGAATTAAAATAAAAAATAAAAGTAAACAAACACAACAAACAGTTTTCGCCAAAGGGGCGGGGGAAAAATCGCGCCAACGTGGTGAGTATATGGCATCTGTGCCGGGATTTTTACCCTTTTATCTGTGCTTTCGGAAATATAAAAAAATTAAAAAATTCTTATATCAGGTGTATAATGTTTTGCATTTTTATACGGACCACTTCTCCATTTTAAGATTTTAAATGCTATTTATATCAGATATTTCTTTCTTGAGATTCCCACAAGTTTTTTCCGGTAATTTTTTTAGTTCGCTTATTAATTGTTTACAATTTGCCCCCCCTGGCAATAACAATTATTTATCACAAAAAATGGGTACTTCTCTATTATCCCGTCGACCACTTTTCATAACAAAAAACTATCGCCAAACTGTAACGCTAAATAAACGGGAGAACGTTGCCATTGAAATATCAAAATAAATAAAATGTAAGAATTTAAGGACACAATTGTTACTTTAATGAATGAAATAACTAATAAATCAGTAAAACATAATGAAAAATACACGCAAATGTCGAATTAAAAACCACTTGATGGCATAACAAATACGTATAATGCTTCTGGCATCAAGTAAATGGGACTGTATTTTTGGCGTTTAATCTTAGTTTGGCGATAGTTTTTTGTTATGAAAAGTGGTCGACGGGATAATAGAGAAGTACCCAAAAATGGCTTAGTTTTGTTAAATTTGTTTGTTATGTATTTTCATTTCTTATTAAAATATCGAAAATGGCAATAAAATTTTATTTTAGCACCGTACTTAATTTTTTAAAATGGCTTAAAAACATGGTTTAATAAACGTATATTTGTAAATATTTTAAAAAACATGTTTTTCCGCTCTCTAGAAAAATTTGTAAGATTCTACAACTGCCTTTGGCACCAACCAGTACATGATACGGAACTTTTCCCTATTCAGATACACAGAAGAGGTTGGTCACAAACAAGAGTAATGCTAGCAACAATATTGTTTTAACTCTATAAGAGTTAGAAACAATAATCATATTAAATTCCCCGATTAGCTTAGGGCCCGATTACGGAACTTTCTCCTAGAAAAAAAAAACTGTAGAAGTCTTTTACATTTGTTTCGAATGAAGCTCGATCAACAAAATATTAATTGATAATACAAACAACACTAATATTAACATGGGGGCAAAAGTTTGAATTTAAGTGTATATATTTGGAACCCTCCCCCCCCCCCCAACCACCCACCAAAAAAAGAAAAAGAAAGTTACAGAAAAGAATTTAAAATGGCGTGAAGCCACCCTTTCTGACATAAGAAATTGGCTGCGAACCCGATTACGAAACTTTCACTTAACTTAATAACATGTATCTAATAGCCCTGAGGACAATTCCCCTTCCCAGTTATACAGACCTTGGGGCTTTTTTAAAAAGCTTGACGCAGTTCGGGTTGAAGAAGTTGAGATTTACTGTCAAATGACATAAACTACTATGAAAATAAAACTGGTGAATTATTATGCTGGTTTATGTATGTATTTAAAAAAATTGCATCTGATTACACTCTTTAGATAAATTACTCCTGTTTGCATTTAATAACAGATAAACGGCTTCCGTTTACTAAATTGTTTAAATATTGGGAAGAGTTGGCGAGAGATAGATAGACGTGTAAACAAACGGGTAGAGAGACAGATAGCGACAGAGATAAGCTAACGGGTAGCGAAACGAATAGACAGATGTGTAGCGAGGCAGGTGCAAAAAAGGGTTGACAGAGGGGTAGTGAGATGGGTAGGGAGACGGGTAGCGTGGTGGATAGAGAGACGAGTACAGAGATGACTTGACAGACGGGTAGAGAGAGGGGTATATAGACAGACAGACGTGTTGATAGACGAGTAGTGTAACGGGAAGCGAGACAGGTAGAGACACGATTAAAGAGTCGGGTAGAAAGACAGACGGATACTGAGACGGGTATACAGAAGAGTAGAGAGACAGTAGACAGATGAGTTCGGAGAGAGACACAGCTAAGACATACGAGTAGTTAGACTGGTAGACACGTTTGTAGCAAAGCATGTTATCAATGTGGTTTGAATTATACGAGTTTCTATAAATAGTTATACAAATAAACAAAGGAATTTTTTTTAATTCAAATATTAAATATTTGATTTAATATTTCAATATTTAATATTTTATTTTTTAATATTTTATTTAGATATTTGTCACAAAGAAAATGTTGCAAAAATTAAATTAAATTTGCATTAAACTACACTTGCTAAAATACGCTATTGGCTGCAAATCTGATTATGTGACTTTAAAAATATCGTTTTAAAAGATCCGGCGTTTTTTTTTAAAAAGTTTTGAGCAATTCCCGCTTAAGAAAATGAGATTATTTGCCAAATGTTATAAAAAAATGCATATGAAAACATAACAGTATATGAATTTATATATGATATTTTGTAAATATATCATTTAATTTGCTATTTTTCATATGTTGTATCTTTATCTATCTCTTGTCTATCATATGCTGTATATTCACTTAGATTCTTGTTGATATCTTCTTTATATCGTAATTGTTAACTTTATGTTCTCAGCAATATCACTCAGACTAATCCCTTTGAGGGAAGTCCTAGTATAAGATAGTGTCAGAGACATATGCACACTAACAGACATGCCAAAGGTGATAGATTCTGAATAATCAGCAAGCAATTACTAAAAATAACATCTTATTATTGAAAAAAATGGTAATTTTATGCTAGCTGGGCACAAATCTTGCCAATAGCAGTTTATGTTTTATATGTGTAAATTAGAAACAATGCTTACATGTTGAAATAAAATGTTTTGATTGTAATATTTATTTATTTATTTTTGTATTTTAAATGAAATGAGTGAAAGGCTTATATTTTAATTGAAATGAATGCAATACGATGGAGGGCCAGGAGGAACAATATTTGGTAATTTTGCCCTGTGTCTGGCTAACAAAGTACCAAAAATGGCTTTCAGGGCTGGCATTACTGTTAAAAATTGTGATGATAACACAAAGGTTGGCCTTTCTGCAGTAACATTATTACCGTATTTCTGTTTATTGTTTATAATCTACAACAGTAATAAAAATAAACACAGGATTTTTAAAAATAAATAATTAATAGCAAAAAGCTTATTTGTTTGGTATCTACCTTTAAAGCTCTGGGCAAAGTTAATAACATTTTAAAAGATATTCAGCTCTGCAGGAAACAAGTTATCTGTGATATATAATTTCGGTTATTCAAAAAATGATTTTGTAGATGGATCAGTAAAATTCTCGCTACATGCTTTTTACAAGAGCTTTGGCATAATTCAGTCTTCAAAAAATACAATTTCTTGCCAAATATTAAAACTATCACAAGAGTAAAACAACAACCAATGAAAAAATTTCTAAGCTCATATAGCTTATTTATGTATCAAGTGGTCGGAGGTAGCACGCTACAGGTATTGAAGTTACAGTACTCGTTATTTTATCTAGTAGTTTGCAGCAAGCAAGCACTGCTGCTACTTTTAACACTACTTCAGGAGAAAAAAAAAAAAGTGTCATTCTTCAAATCACGGGATTGTAACTTGCCTCTTTTGTGCAAAATGTGTTCTGTGCAGCAATTTGTGAATGTCAGCGACAAATTATTTTAAGAAGTGATAGAAATTGGGAAATGAAAGTTAAGTGTCAAATGATGCCGACCATAATTATCTTAGGCATCAAATTAAGATTTCTAGTTTCAATTTCTAAAATTAATTTTTAACATAATTGTAATTTTATATGCTACTTCATAGAAAAGTACGAATATTTTGTTTTTAATTAAAATTATTGAAGTTCTTAATCTACATGATTATAATAATTGAAGCAACTGTAAAACTGATATAAAGAATTAATTATTACTATATTTCAGGGTTGGCACGGTTTAAACCAAATGGTTTTTTTCTGAAAAAAACCAATTGGTTTTTTTGTTAATTTTTTTAAAGATTTTTTTCTTATATAATTAAGTTTTCAAATTATTTGATGTACAAATAACTTCTACTTCTAACTGAACAGCTCAACTCATTTCAGCAGTCCACCTGCATAAGTCACAGTTGCATCATAGTTGCACCTGTGTATGAATGGTCCAAGAGTTAGCATTTGAGAACAAAAAATGTCTAATTTTGGTAGAAGAAAAGATTTAGTTTGGTTATATTTTAATGAAGTAAAAAATGATAAAAGGAAAGGTTGTAGAGCTAGATGCAAAAATTGTAATAAAGAAATGGAAGGTCAAGTAGCTAGGATGAAGATGAAGAAACACATTGAAACTTGTAATAATTCTCATCATCATTCTGATTCTGATTCTGTTGATAATGGTAAGTACTTATTTTATCATTATTATTGCTGCTATTATTTTTAATTTTGAAAGAAAATTGTTAAATTCAAAATTTTTAATTTATCTGTAAAATTACAAGTAATGCATATTGAGAACACATTATGTATATCTTCATTCAGATGATTCTAAACTCTTATAAAAAATTACATTATTATTTGAAATGCTATTTGATTGAGAAGATAAATTATAAAAATCACATATATTATTATTTAATTTGCATATGCTATTTGATTTTAGAAAGTTATATTCTATGAAATAAAAAATATTTATGTAATTCTAAGTAATGAAATTTTGGAAAAAACAAGAAAATTTTAAATAGACATTTTTTTGTTAGAGAACTTTATTTTGATAATCTTAAAATTACATTTGATAAAAGTTTGAAAGTTTTACAAATTAATCATATTATTAAGAACAAATTATGTGATCAGAACTGTTATTAAATGAAATTGTTAATTTTTAATTTATGCATGGCTCTTAGAGATTAACTAAGTTTTCACCAATCATAAATATCCAAAATTGTAAAAGACATGGTAATTTTATCTCGAGTATTAAATAAATTATCAAAAATAAATATATCAATATGATAGAGATGTTTACTTTGCAGTAAAACAAAGAAAAGAAAAATGTCTTTGTATTGAATTATTGTTAATTATTTGATTATGATTTTTGAAGTAATATGTTCTGTATCATTAAGCAATTCTTATTTTTATTTTTGTGTAGATGATGTGTCAGTGTCACTATCCAGTATTTCAAGTTCTTTGGATTCAGCAATAACACAAAGAGCAACAAGTGAAATTGGTTCTTTAAAAAGGAAAAGAGATACTATGGACTTTTTTGTCAGTAAATCAACACCATCTCAAAAGCAAATGTTTGATGAACAAGTTGCTAGGTTTATATATGCTACAAATACGGCATTTAGCACTGTAGAGCATCCTGAGTTTATTAAAATGGTTCAGAGTTTCCGCCCAGAATATTCTCCACCATCAAGAAAACAAATTGCTGGGGATTTATTAGATCATACTCACAGCAAAGAAAAAGAAAAATGTGCAAATATATTAAAAAATGAAGTTGTCACATTAGGATTAGATGGATGGTCAAACATTCACAACGAACCTGTGATCTGTGTTACTTTAACAACAAAAGACGGGAATACATAGCAGACACTATTGATACATTGGGAATTGCTCATACAAGTGAAAATCTGTATGATATTGCGATTACAACCATTAATAAATGCCAATCGGAATTTCAATGTTTAATACAAGCATTAGTGACAGACAATACTGGAAATGTCCGAAAAATGAGGGATATGTTTGATGAAAAAGAAGAGTTTAATATTATTACTTATGGATGTGCAGCCCATATTTTAAATTTACTGGCAAATGATATAAGTTATCCAAATGTAAAAGAACAAATTTTGCATGTAATCAAATACTTCAGAAACAACCAATATGCAAATGCATGCTTCAGAAAAGATGCAAGTACATCAAAACTAATAATGCCTTGTGAAGTTCGCTGGAACTCATTTGCTGACGCTTTAGACAGCTATCTGAAATCATGGTCAGTTCTTGTAACTATATGCGAAAATAGTAAAGACAAAATTGATAAAAATATCCAAAGTCTAGTTTCAAACATTTCATTGAAAAGAAATGCTGAAGACTATTTTCAACAATTAAAGCCAATTAGTGTAGCTTTAGATAAAGTACAAAGCCAAAATTGTACAATTGGAGAAACTGTTTTTCTTTTTAAAAATTTAAAAAAACAGATGGAAGATTTAAAACTGAATAAAGACATTATGAAAAAACTAGATACTCGTTATAAAATGGCAATAACACCAGCCCATCTCCTTGCTTATCTGTTGGATCCAAGAGCCAAGGATGCTGATCTCGAATTGTCATCGGAGGAAAAAAAAGAAGCATTGGAATATGCTAAAACAAAATTTCCCAAAAACAATTTATTATCTCTGATACTAAAATTTTGTGCCAAAAGTTCTCCATTTCAAAGATATCTTTTTGAGAATGATTTTAGTAAAGATGTATCAGCTATAGAATGGTGGCATATTCAAGAAAATGAAATCAAAAAGTTCAATGATGGTGTGTTGAAAGAAGTTGAAACGATTCTTACTGCAAAAGCGACTACTGCAAATGTAGAGAGAATTTTTTCTTCATTTGGTGTTGTACAATCAAAGTTACGCAACAGACTGGGTTTACAAAAAGCGGCAAAACTTGTTTTTTTGTTTAAAACATTAAACCCTAATAATCCTGTTTATTAACATAGAATCTTTATAGACATGTGTCGTACTTCCATTTTCTTAAAATTTTGAAAATTTATTCAATTTCCATGTTTTTAAAATGTTTCTTTTATATATATTTTTGAAATATATTTCAATTTAATTTTCTTACTGAAATTCAATTTGTTTTTTTAAATTGAATAAAAAAGTAAGTCTCACTTTCTTTTCTTTGCATTATTTTTATTTAAAAAAAAAATTAGTATAGCATACCAAGGTAAAATTCTACATTATATCTTTATATTCTTATGTAACACAACTAAGTGTTGCTTATTAAAATGAAAAAATATAGGAAGGCAATAGATTAAGTCTTTAAAGAATTTAATATAAATCTTGCAATTAAATACTATTAAAAACTTTTAAGTATCAACATTAAGATACAGAATCCATTCTATGAATGCAATATGAAATACATAAACATATTAATATATTTTATAAGTGTGCTAAATCATTTGGTAAACATGAATTACAGGTTGCATTTGGAAATATGTATATATAAAACAGCAATTATTTCTTCAACTTTTTTAAAAAGTAATCTTTAAAAATTATTTAAAACTTATCACCATTACTGTAGAACCTGACGGCACAAGTGATCATGTTCTATGTATTACATAGGAAACTTTTGTATATATATAACTGTTTTGAATTTGAATGTAAATGATGTTAGCTCAGCTCTAAATAAAATTTAATGAATTGAATTTGTACATAATTAATAACAATTGTTTATTTGTTTTGTTTAAACTGTTTTCAGAATATATATATATATATATTGTTATTGTAATATTAATCATTCTTGTCAATGTTAAATTTTATTTACTGATGTGCATATATGTAATTAAAAAAGATACAAAAAAACCGTTTTTTTTGGTTTTTTTCAAAAAAACCCGGTTTTTTGCCAACCCTGCTAATATTTAGAAGTTAATAGATAGCACTTAATCTTGTAAAACAAAATTTAAATTAGATAACTCCCTAGCAAGTCAGAAATAAAATTTTATCCAATGTTGATAAAAACAAAAAGTCACATTAAGCAATTTAATACTAACAATTCTTGACCGAACATAAATTGCAAAGATGAACCTCAAGCAATAGCCACTCATTTTTATAAAATTAGATGCTAAAAAAGAAGTTTCCAGATGATATGCAGGAAGCAATTTTTTTTATTCACAAATCAAATAATAATCATTCAAAATAATTATTCCACCAGAGATTTATAGCTCTTTATCTGGACAAAAATTTGCTAAATTGGGCCCATACAGTTTTAACATTAACAGTATCAGTGGATAAACAAGTACACACAGGGCTTTACATATTTGATAAAATCTGGTAGCCAGAAAAAAATTCTAGTAGCCAGTAAAAAAAATATTTACCACCCCCTCCTTCCTCGTCATTAATTTTTAAAAAGCACAAAAGTTTTCATCAATTCATTGAGGAAAAATAATAACAGGCATTGTTTAGAATTATTAGTTACATAGTTTAGAAAGATAACAAACTAAGTCTTCTAATGAAACTTATCAAAATCACACATCTAAGAAAAAAAAAAAAAATACTGTAAAGAGGGAATTGACCGGCATGTTTGGAAAATGCTGATTGCCGAATGTTTCAAATGTCTGGATAGTTGAATGCTACATAAATCTATATCTGCTGAAGAGCGCATCGACCAAATTGTGAAGCAGGAAAACAAGTTTTCACCTATTTTTCTGTCGAAGTCTCAAATAATTCTGATTTGATTATTTTAAAATTTACATTTGATGAACGTTATTCAAAAAATGATTTTGTAGATGGATCAGTAAAATTCTCGCTACATGCTTTTTACAAGAGATTTGGCATAGTTCAGTCTTCAAAAAATGCAATTTCTTGCCAAATATTAAAATTATCACAAAAGTGAAACAACAACCAATGACAAAATTTAACATTGCCAAATTAAATTTTTGCCAAATTAAAAACAAAAGTTAAAAATATTTTTTGTGTGAATATAGTTTCAAAATTTACTTTTTAATATTGAGAAAGGGAGTGAGGGATGGTTCATTTCAAGAAACAACAACAAAAAGCCCACTAGATTAAATAGCTTGGTCGCCTGTGGCGACCGTATTTGTCAAGCCCTGATTATATGTATAAATTTTTAAAATTGAAGTCAACTAATTGAATCAAAACACCCATCCCTTCTACCCTCTTTTCAAAAGTGGGTGACCCGACCGCTATTCGAAGGTGTCTGCTGTTCAGAAGAAAAAATGTACAAATACAGAGATGTTGGGGATCGATAAAGTGAACACTAAATAGATGTATTTGCTATTTGGGAGCATACATTATGGAGGTTTTACTGTATATATATGTCAAACATTTATATATACGCTAAGCCATATAATACACATCCTTATATGAGTATAAGGTAGTCATATAAGTCATAAAATACAGGACTATAACATCATGTATCTCATAAACTTTGGGGTCTGCTATAACAAGGAAGGTACCAAAATATGACACAGCACTTAAAATAGCAGGAAATTATCATTAAAAGCATCAATAGTTATCAATATACTTACTTCAGCACAACATTGAATAGGAAGTTGGGCTTGCTCAACTAAACTTAATAAACAGTCACGGCAATAAAGATGATTACAATGCTGAAGTCGAACAGTAAGGTTAAATGCAGGACATGCACAAACAGGACACAATTCTCCACCAGATAACAAAGAATATTCTTCTGTTGAATCTAACTTGCTGGAAAGGCAGTTGAGCACCTCTTTAGCCTGTTGGTAAAATATCATTTAAGCTTCATTAATAAATTTGCTTTCATTTAGCAATAATTAATTCATCTAAATTTTATACAATTAATTTAATTTTTGTTTTTTAATATGCCACACAGAAAAAGTTGCCAAATGTGTACCTAATATTACAGCAGCCACAGAAAAAAGAAAACACTAATAGTTACTAAAATACTAGAAAATAAATCTCCAGCATTGGTGTAGGTTAGACAATATGAATCGAATTATGATAATATAAATTATGTAAATCAGTTAGATGGAGTTTTTTATTTCACTATTTAGTCAAAGTTTTAGTAGCATTTTGATAGATTGTTCATTGCGTACAGGGACCGATTTAGAAATTTGGGGGCCCTGGGCACAGATGCGTATGGGGGCCCCCCCTCGCACAGATTCTTTTAATTAAAAAATTTTATATCGAAAGCAGTACTTAAGATAACCACTATTGACTTTGATAATTTCTTTAAAATATTAATTAAAACAATTAAATTTGATAATCATTAATTTACTTTTAAATAATTAATTGATAATTAGGAATTTTTAATTGAATTTTATAATAAACTGCGTGGTGCTGATTATCTTTCTCTATGCAAGTCCATACAGCTGGAATGATAATGTAGGCAACAACTAATAATAAATTTACCGCAGTACCAAGCTATAATTATTTAAAATTTTAGCATATTCTATTAATCAAACAACTTTTTCTTTCAAACACAAACTTTGTACGAAAAAAAAAAACACTACTAAATTTACACAAGTAACTAGCAGAACCACACGGCTTTGTCCATGTTAACCAAGGGAGGCCTTACATGTAAAATAAATAAAAATAAAATAATATGGCGATCCCAAAAATGGAGTTCTGTACATTACTGCACATAAATCTGTACATTACTGCACATAAATTGTTAAAAAACAATCAACAAAAAGTGAAGTTACTTTGACATATAGACAATCTCTGACAAACAGATTTTTCCATTTTAATTTTGTTTTTGACAGTTAAAATGTTTTGGCCAATAATTGAAAAATCTTTTATAGCATTTGGGGGCCCTGGGCCCGTGCCCCGAATGCCCTGCCGTAAATCAGGCACTGATTGCGTATTAGTATCAACAGAATTATTGAGGATTGATTACTTTTATTACACTGAAATATTTCAGGATTCATTTAGACTTAATACTGAATATGCTTGTCAAATATTTGTTACATAGGGTCAAGTGGGGTAAAATAGGTAGGTTTCAAAAATAAATTTATAAAAAATACACATTGTAGAGTTACCCGGGGTAATTCCTGGTCAACAGCTTTCTGGGGGTAATTACTGGTCACAGTACTTTTCAGTGTTTGAAAAAGTCCTCACCAAAATGAAAAAAATCATAGATACTCTAAATTATATTCTTTATAATTTATCATTTAATTGTAAGATTACTACTTATTTACTTTGGGAAAAAAAATTCGCTTTGCACAGTGTGTTATTTATAACAATTATGCACAGTATTAAAAAAATAACATTCTTCATTTTCTCTACAACGGTGCATCATTGTATAAAACAAAAGTTTGCAGTCATACTTTGTTTATTTGACCAAACTTCTAAAAAAAAAAAAAAAAAAAAAAAATCAACAAAAGTTTTTCATTTTTCTCAGGAACACAAAATGTTACAAAATGATCTTTATACTGGACATGACACTAGGAGAAAATCACAAACAAGATCCATCCTACTTGTGATCCTGGTTGCAAATCTAACTATGTTAGTGAAAAGCAGTATACTACATCATGATAATTTTACTTCTAGTGCAACAGCAGTGGTCTGCATTAAACATTTCGATGAATGTTTTATAATTCGTGTATATAGAATTAAACAAGATGATGATACTGAACTTGCTGTGTTGCGAAAAAAATTAACCGTAACAAAAATGAAAATATCCCAGCATATTTGAAGAAACACTTGCCTCCAAAACGAAAAGACAAACAATCGATTGAAAAAAAAAAGAAAAAGAAGCAGACAATAAACAATTTAAGAAAAGGTGCAATGATGATATTATTTCATCTTTTGAAAATTTTATAAATAAATATGCTAGTAAATTGAATGGAGACCGGATACACTTACTTAGAGGTGAGTACGCTTTGTTTATAAAATCAAAAGTAACTGATTGCTCTAAATTAGTAGTTTCATTTAAAATTTTTGTTAACTTTAAGTGGATAAATGTGCTATGAAAATGAATCTGCTGACATGAGTCCTTTTGAGTGGTTAGGTCCTAAACATAAATGCAATAAATGGACAATTTTTGAAAATATTGTAAATAAGTTAGCAAGTTATGATGAAAACAGAAAAACATAGGGAAAAAAAAATACTATGCACAGTAGAAAATTAGTAATTCAAAACAGTTCTGAATTTTTTCATAGAGATCATATGTATGATGATTTTACTTTACTTTTTATCGACAAGTAAATATTTTCATGATTTTTTATTTTAAATTATTAATAATTATAGGGCACTTTGATTATGGAATATTTCATGGTTCTTTTCCAGTATAGGTGTTCTAGAATAGGTTCATTCTAGTGCCAAGCTTTAAAAAAAAAATGCCAAGGCCTCTATAGTTGAAAAGTACCGATTTATCTATTTAAATTGATATTTATAGTGTTTTAGTTTAGTTATGGTATGTAGTGGTAAAAAGGAGGAATTTTGAAAAATTTTGTCAGATTTTTTTATACTTTTGGTACGTATATTTATTGTAAAATAATGTTTTTAGTAAAAGATAAGTCAATGTGTTCAATCAGTTTTACTAATCTTATAATTTTTTTTATGTAAAACTTTTAATTCCCTTTTGTAAAACAAGTTTATTAATTCCACTTTATTTAACGATTATGAAATTTATTAATATTATTTATGTAATCACAAATTATAAGAGCAGAGATTCAAAACATCTCTCTTTATTAAATCTTTCTGCTGGGATACATAGACCATAATGGATCTCATTTGTGATGTTACTGTTACTAGTGTCAAGCCCAGTAAAAAAGAGCACACAGTACCATATCAGATTGGGAAAAAAGAGAAGAAAGAAAAGTCCTTTCGGCCTGTACCAGGAGGAAAAAGTAGCTTGGTTTAGAAACCTAACCCTGTATTTCAATGTTTAGTTCTTACACTTGCTTTTCTGAATAATTAACTTTTCAGTGGGCATGCTGTCGTAAATTTTAAAATAATTGGGACATTTCTTGTACTTTATTCTCATACATTATGTGAAAATAAAAATTTTAATACTAATATATAAAACTGTTCATCAAGCTTGTCTTTTATTATTACTGAGAAACATCTTGCATATGTAATAGTGTCAACTATTGTGCCTAAAAAATTAAACATGGTCTTAATTAATTGTGCAAAAAATTACAGCATCAGAACTGCAGTGAAGGGTATACAGTGGTATATGCTATATACCTTCTGGATTTTTAAAAAGAAACTCTGTATGTCCCCTGCTTCTCATATGAAGCTAAAGGGTATATAAAAAACAATGTACAATAAATAAATGCATATAAAAGTTCATTAGGTTAGCCTGTTTTATCATTTGGCAACAAATCTCATTTCCTAAAGCCTAAATTGCACCAAGTTAAGAGCCAAGGCCTGTATAATGGTAAAGTACTGTTTATTTTCCTACTAATTATGTTCCTTATTATTTTTCAACCAACCTCTTTAGATTTTTTGTGACTTACAGCACTGAAAGTTGGTTGAAAATAATGAGGAACATAATTAGTAGGAAAATAAATGGTAGTTCACCATTATTTAACTTTGTGTAATTCATGCTTTAGGAAGTGAGATTTGTTGCCAAATGATAAAAACAGCTACGAAAACAAACCTAATGAACTTTTATGTGTGTTTATATTTAAACATTTTATTTATATTTATTATATGACTAGCTAACCCGCCCAGCGTTGCCCGGGCCCAAGATAATTACAATCTCAGAGAAAGACGTTAACCCCCCCCCCCCCCCCATACCCGCAACTATAATGAATAATTTGTTCAAGAGAACTACCGTCACCTACATTAACGCAATCATTAAAAAAAGAATTACATTTTTCTGATAATTAGAACATAACGAACACACTATGCTAAAATACCCGGCAGATGACACCCCTTCCCGACCTTAATTTCAAATCTATATCTTACTGAATTACCTAAATTTTTGTTCATTAGTAAAAATTGGCAATTATTCCCTTTCATTTTCGCAAACTAAATGGAGGGATCGGCCCGAGAAACAGATTTCTTTGTAGTTCAGTTTTTAATGAAAGCAGATCCCTGTCTGAAACTTTCTCGGATCGTTTTCACTGGTGCCGGCAGATTTTTGCATAAATTAAAAAAAATTACCAATCGAATTTTTCAAAAACCACATAGTCAGATACAGAATATTTTTTTACATATGCTCAGAAATTTTCAATTTGATATCTCAATTAGTTTTCTTAAAATCCGCTAATTAGTTAAATAATTTCGAATTCGTTCATTTCCGGTTGCAAATCCAATGCGCATGTCTGTTTCTTTTGCCGTTTTGATTTAAAAGATGACATTTTAAAAGCGATGGTTAATGAGAATCTAATTAATATCTAGGCTAATTATCAAAATATTAAAATTCTGAGGCTCAGGTGCACATGGCCAGACCTTGGACTATCCACACCTAAATTTACAGCCTTCTAGGTGGGCTAGATTTTCCTAGCCATCGCCAACAAACAGTCACACACACACACAGAGCGAAACTTTCTTTTATTAGTATAGATATAATATTATTGTTTTTCGTATACAATTTACTTCTGTTTGTACATAAACAGACAAAATGGTTTCATTCTATTAAATAAATTGTACAAATATCGAAAAAATTGCTTATGTATATAAAACAGTGAATAGGTAACCAAAAAACAGGTTGCAAAAATTCATTCTCTCGCAAAGGGCATTTTCTCTATCTCGCCAAGACCCCTATTACTGGTAGGTAAAGGTACCAAATAAAAACACAGAAACATTTTATTGCTACATTTGAATTGAATTTAACTATGGCTGAGATATTTCATGCTTAACAATAAAATATAATAATTTTTTAAAACTTTAAGAAAAATTCAAGAATTGGAGAATTAACAAATTTTCTTTAAGGTTGTTTAATTACGTATTTAAAACATTATTAAAATGTATATCTTTAATTTCAGAAAAAAAAATATATTTACAAAAAGTTTGGTTAATTTTTCATAATTGGGTTCATCTTCATACCAACTGGCTTATTTTAGTGAGTGTAGTTGTTTTGTGCAACACTGATAATAGTCTAATAACAAAGAATATTTGGTACTTTCATGATATAGCAGCCCTGCCCGAGGATGAATCGCCTAGCAAACCAAGATTTATTGCCAAATTATAAAGAACATATGACATTATAATAATATATGATGTATATAAAAATTTCGTGACACATATTACCTAGTTATAGTCATATATGACATGTGTAGTGTACAGACTTGTATAAAACCAAAAACTTTCTGCGCACATAAATATTGAGCCAAAAACTTTCTGCAAATTAATTTAATGTTTAATAAAATTACGTGTTATATTATTTGAACGATATAAATTAAAAACAGTAGTTTAAAATAATTACCATTTAAAATTAATTAATATTAATTAAAGAATTATTATTTTGGTTAAAAATAATAATAAAACTAAAAATCCATGATAGGAAGAGCTGAATTCTTATCAATTAAATTTTTTCAATGCACTTAGAAACAACCCAATCCTTAATATTTTGACCTCTTTGCAAGCGTCTGTAATGTCACAACAATGTTTTGCATCTTTAAAATTTTGAATTGTGCGCAAACAGTAAATAAATCGTACATAAACGTACATAAATTGGGGAATATTTTTAATTTTTTGGCCCAGTGACAGAACTATCTTCAAGTGTCTGCAACGCTAATAATGTTTTCAAAAATAGTCTGCAATATGCAATATATCATACAAAATTCGCGTTTTTTCCGCGATACTCCGACGAAATTTGCCGTTTTTTCGAGATCATTCGACGAAATTTACCATTTTTTCGAGATCCTTCGACGAAATTTACCGTTTTTTCGAGATACTTCGACGAAATCTGCCGTTTTTTCGAGACGAAATTTACCGTTTTTTCGAGATACTTCGACGAAATTTGCCGTTTTTTCGATATACTTTGACGAAATTTGCCTTTTTTTTAAGAGTTCCTTCGACGAAATTTACCATTTTTTCGAGTTCCTTCAACGAAATTTACCATTTTTTGGCAATCCTTTGATGAAATTTGCCATTTTTTCGCGATCTGTCGGCAGAATTCTCCGTTTTTTCGCAATCCGACGACGAAATTTGCCGTTTCTTCGACGAAATTGACCGTTTTTTCGTGATCCTTCGACGAAATTAACAGTCTTTTCGAGATACTTCGACGAAATTTGCCGTTTTTTCCGAGATCATTCAACGAAATTTACCATTTTTTCGAGTTCCTTCGACGAAATTTACCGTTTTTTCGAGTTCCTTCGACGAAATTTGCCGTTTTTTCGCGATCTGTCGGCAGAATTCTCCGTTTTTTCGCGATCTGTCGGCAGAATTCTCCGTTTTTTCGCGATCCGACAACGAAATTTGCAGTTTCTTCGACAAAATTGACCGTTTTTTCATGATCCTTCGATGAAATTAACAATCTTTTCCAAGATCCTTTGACGAAGTTGGCATTTTCTCCGTAGCCCTTCGGCAAAATAAGCATTTTCCGCAGATCTTTCAACGAAACTAAAGTTTTTTGTGACGAAATTCATGTTTTTTCACAGCCTTTTGACTAAATTTGCGTTTTTTTCGCGATCTGTTAACGAAATTAGCCATTTTTCGCGATCTTTAAATAAATTTCGCGTTTTTTCCGCGATTCTTCGACGAAATTCGCCGTTTTTTTTGCGATCCTTCGACGAAGTTTGCCGTTTTTTCGCGTAAATTACGCACTATAGCGCTGAATGTATTTCTGTCTGCAGGTGCCCTAAAAAGTCTGCGACGCCCGTCGCGTACATTCTGCCACGGGGTTTTTTGGTATTTAAAAAAAAAAAAAAAAAAAAATCCCCCCCCCCCCCCCCTAAAAATATTTTCTGCAAAGTTCCGAATTTTGCAGAAAATTTTCCGCGCACGGCGTGCGTCTATATTATACAACTCTGGTAGTGTATAAGATATATATATATATATATGGCATGTAAGATGTAAATAATATGTATGACATAGGCTAATTACGAAATCCGGCTGTTCGCAAAGAGCCAGGCTAATTGGAAAATCCCCTTTCTTTCTCCAATCAGCCGGATGTTTTTCAGGCTTATTGCTAAGAGCTTAGAAAATGTTAGGCTAATTGAAAAATTACGAATTGTTTCACAGTCAACCAGATTTTGACCAGCTGTTTGTCCAAATATCATGTTGTACTCGAATCGAACCTGAAAATTACTTTTGAAATAAAACTGCAATCAGACCCGAAACTGACCAAAAAATCCATCGAACTGTAACCCAATCCGAACAGAACAAAATAATTTAATTAATAAGTATGTAGAAATATATAAGAATAATTTTAAAATGTTAATTATAGCAAACATTTAAAAAACTTAATACAATGTACTAATTCATCTGAAAATTTTCTGCTTAATTTCATTAATTTCTTTGTGAAACTATCCAACGTCTTGACTTGCAGAAACCTAAATCCTGGTTGGGTTCCATGTCGATGGAAATTATTTTGTCCTGTTCGAATTGGTTTTTGGTTCAATGGAACTTTTATGGGGTTTGGATTGACTTTAAAAAAGGATTTTTCAGGTTTGAATTGCATTTATGTCGACGGAAATTATTTCGTTCTGTTTGGATTGGTTTTCAGTTCGATGGAACTTTTATGGGGTTCGGGTTGGGTTGCTTGTCGACGGAAATTCTTTTGTCCTATTCGGATCAGTTTACAATTCGATGGAACTTTTATGAGGTTCGGGTTGCTTGTTGACGAAAATTATTTTGTCCTGTTTGGATCAGTTTTTGGTTTGATGGAACATTTTTGGGGTTCGGGTTGGGTTGCTTGTCGACAGAAATTACTTTGTCCTTTTCGGATCAGTTGTCAGTTCCATAGAACTCTTTTGGGGTTCCAGTTGAATTCAAATAGAAATTTCTGGTTCGGTTTGAGTTGCATATCATTGAAAATTATTTTGTCATGTTTGGATCGGTTTCAGTGCGATGGATTTTTTTTGTCAGTTCGGATTGTATTACATGTCAACGAAAATTATTTTGGGTACTTTTCGGTTAGCCGGGCGCCAGTGATATACGTACAAGTACATATATAAATATATATGTATATATACATACATATAAATACATATGCATACATATATATGTATGTATATATATGTACATGTAGATATATGTGTATATATATATACATATGTGTGTATAAATACATGTATATATATCACTGGCGCCCGGCTAACCGAAAAGTACCTTATTTTGTCCTGTTCAGATCGGTTTTCAGTCCAATGGAACCTTTTTTGGGTTCTGGTTCTAGTTGACTTTAAATTAAATTTTCAGGTTCGGGTTGGGTTGGATGTTGACAGAAATTATTTTGTTCTGTTCGGATTGTGTTACGGTTCGATGGATTTTTTTTTTTTTTTGTCAGGTTTGGGTTGGGTTGCGAGTTGATTTCAAAAGGAATTTTCAGGTTTGTGTCAGGTACAAGACGGTATTTGGACAAACAGCTGGTCAAAATCTGGTTGACTGTGAAACAAGTGGTCATTTTTCAATTAGCCTAACGCTCTCTAGGCTCTTTGCAATAAGCCTGAAAAAAATCCGGCTGATTGGAGAAAGGAAGATGATTCTTCAATAAGCCCGGCTTTTTGCAAACAGCCGGATTTCGCAATTAGCCTACGACATGTATTTAAATGAAGTATATGGCACATATATGAAAATTAGAATATGTTTATATATGATGCATACATAAGCTTTGTTATGATCTTGGCCTAATTGTAATAGTGAGGGCCGCTATAACATGAAAGTACTTAATATTTTTAGTGGCAACCATTTAATAGCATTCTGCATGACTTTATTCACTTTAAATGATACAGTTGCCAATATTATTGATGTTTGTCACCAACTCTTGGTGTGGATTCCTAATTATAGAAGATTAACCAACACTACACATGAAAATAGTATTAAAGCAGAAATATCAACATAAAACATACCTTATCAATACAATCTCTGCTGCCGTGAAGCAAAAGACGACATGATTTAATGTCTAATTCAGCAGATCTTAGTCCACATAGTTCAACAAATTTCTCTAAATGGACACTATATTCCTTTATCAAAGTTTTCATCAAGATTCTATTTGATTTGTCATTAGATAAGATAACAGTTTCAACAGCTTCATTTTCAGTATCTTCAAGAAAATTTAAAATGCACTCTTTAACTTTAAAGCAACTTTCACGGGATCCATAAACTCTAATTGTTTTGGAATTATACTCTTCTAATATATGAACTTTTTTTGATTTCTCTAATGTTCTTAGCCACATGTGACCACCATGACAAAACAATTTATGGATGTCTTTGACCTGGTTTTTACTCAATACTTCACCTTCTAATAACTCATTTATTGTTCTCTGAAACTGTTTCATAATTTTCATATCATTTGAAAGAAGCTTAAAAAGAACCAAATTTGTACCAGGAATATGATCAGCTTCAAAGCGAAACAAGTCCTTTTCTGGAAATATTTTGCTTAAATCAAGTTTAAGCTTTTCAATCCCTTCTTTTATTCTCGATTCTAGTGCTTTAAATACCTGGTAACTAACTCTAATTACAGACTTATAAACTGGTATTGCATTAATTTTAAAACCTTTTATTAGTGTATTAGACAATTTTTCAGCAGATGCTGTCAAATCCTCAGTTCCAAATACATTAACATATGCTGTCATTATTGTGGCAGTAGTTTTTGGCTTGGGCACTATAATATCATAATCAATTAAATCTTCACAATCGTCACACATTTCTTGAATATCCATTTTGATTTCTTCAATATCTCTCAATGTTGTCTCAAAAGGCTTGGTATACTTCAATTCAATTTTGGTGATGATAATACCAGGTAAACGTCTCTTCACAGCTTCTTCTACATCGTTGGCTCTCGTTTCACGAGGCAGCTCAGTCAAAACCAATTCAGAGTCATTTCTTGAACTAACTTCGACCCATGCTTCGGTCTGCAAAACAAGAATCCTTTTCATTGCAAGTTTTCTAGCTTTCGTAAATGATTCAGGTGTAAAACTTACAAAACATATACCACTACAAGCAAGTCTAATCCATGTTAAATTAATGGAATATTTAATAGAAGATGACATGTTACTATCTTTTATAGGTTCGGAAATAAGATTATTTAAATCATTACTTGAAGAAGGCTGGGTTTTCTTTACTTCAACAGATTCAATTTTTGCTCCCATCACACATTTGACTTCCAGTGGAATTACCATTTCTCCTTTCTGAAGTTCTAAAGTATACACTGTCTCAGCATTAATTACCTCATCTAAGTTACTTTTTAAGATTTCATTGACCATGCTCACGACATCTTTCAGATGAGGTTCTAGAGCATGTACAGTAACACAACCTTTTTCAATACATGGCTCTATAACTATGTAATCATTCCTCACCTTTTCTTTTATCAAATTTTCAATTTCGTGTAATTTTTTCCCTTCAACACCAAGAAGTACTTGTTTGATGATCCTCTCACCAACTGGTTCTATAGTTTCTGAGGTCAAGGTTCTTTCAAAAATATCTGAATACTCGTATTCTAAAGTTTTTTCTGCTATACTACTTAACACCAATTCTGTTGGAATTGCAGTAATTCCAAGCAGAAAATATCGACTTGTGTTTATGATCTTGTCATATATTATTAACTGCGGCAAATCCTCTTTATTGCAAATTATCGAAGATGGATGAATGTAAGCGGATTGACGAGAAGATAGTATTCGGTATCCACATCTAGGATGTCCAGAAAATACACAGAGGTTATCAGAAAAGCACTGAAATAGCATTTCTAGTATATTTTCGGATGCATTATCCATATTAGCGAATTCTTGAATAATGTTCTCATTTAGACTTTCATAAACAATTTGACATATTTCAGATATTTTCACTTTTACTTTATTTAATGTATTAAAGTCAATGTGGAATTTATCACACCATGCAATACTGCAATTGTTTTCCATCCAACATTTCAACATTTGAAGAAAAGATAATGCATCACTTTCATGTTGCATTAAATCTAGCTTACTTGCATCAATATCCTGCTGATCTTTTGTGGACTTAAAAATAAAAGAATCAACAGAAAAATATGCAACTAGAATAACAGCTTCATAAGCAAAACCCCACTGAATGCCTTGCAATATCAATTTTGAATATCTGGCACTAAAGGGAAGCTTGACAATTTTTTCTCCTAATTGTGTCAATTTTCCATCTTTAATTGCGTTAAAGTTCTTCAGCTGCTTAACAGTGTTATACTTAATAACATCAGTTAATGGTTCCACAAACTTCAATGAAAGAGCTTTTTCTGGATAATGATGGAAAATTTTAATCAGTGTATTAAAAGGATTAAGAGTTAATATATCAGGTAGTTCATAAGAGCGCATATCATTACAAAAATTTTCCTTGCTGAAAATTCTGTAGCAAATGCCACTGTTATATACACCAACTAAACTCTTTCTTAATCGAGCTCTAGCTCTAGAGTTCAAAACAGTGGTTAACACATCTAAATTTTTGTCATTGTCAAATATATAATCCCGCATTAAACCACAATCAATCACATATAAAACAGATGGTATAGGAATAGCTTCCATACAGTGTGTTACAAGAAAAATTTTTCTTTTTCCTTCATCCCCGATCTTTTTTCCACGATTCAACTGCTTCTTGTAATCTAAAATATCAGCACTATCTTCATGTAATAAAACACATTGTAAATCGTTGTCATAATTTAGTTCTTGTATTTTATTAATAAGTATGACATGAGCAGCTTTGGCATCAGCTAAACTTGGCAAAAATGCCAGAACATCTCCAGGCTTATTCAACATATGAATAGATAAGGCTGTGCAAACTACGTCCTCTTGGTAATTTTTATAGATTAATGGTTCTCTTTTCCAAACTGTCTGCACGGGTAGTAGCAGTTTTGGCACCTCTAATAAAAATACTTGCAATGAAGAAAAATACTTTTGGTACTTTTCAACATCATCAAAAACAGAAAGAAGAAGAACTAATTTAGATTCTTTCTGCTGCGCTAATACTTCTTTTAAAGTTGCTAACAGAAGGTCAGAAGTGATTGATCGCTTGAGTGGAAGATTTAAAATAAAACAGTTTCTTTTAGATGTTTTCGCATCTTTCAAGTAACTGAGCATTTTTTCAGCATTCATGTAATCGATTTCTGAAACACCCTCAATGCGACGCTTTATTAAACTTTCAACATCATATTTGATCCATTCACAAGAGATATTGCTATTTTCACATGACACAACAGAATAGTTAGATAAATTTGACATGACAATAACTGGTGTAACAGTATTAAAAAAATATGAACAGTCAGCTGATACAATGATTACTTGGTTGTCTTTCAAGGCATTTAAGATATTACTTTTATATGCGTATGCTGGTAGTTTTCTTTGGAAGAGATTACATTCATTTTCTATTTGATACTTAATTTTGTCTGCCTTCCTGATAATATAATCAGTGCTATTATCATCAATATTATTCAAGGTAAAACAGTCATGCTTCTTAGAATTAATAAAATCATCAAAATTTTTTTGTTGCAATGATAAGTTTTCATAATGCAACTTCAAAATATGCGCATAAGCTTTCTGCTCTTGCATTAAAGTTTGAATTCTTGTCATTTTGTCTAAATTATGCTTAGTACAGTCATTAGACATTTTTTCAATTTCTCGCCTGTAATCCATAATTATTTCATCAGTAGATATGCTAGATTTCATGCTCTCAAATTCTTCTTTTAATTTTTTAAACATGAGTAATCTCTCTACGTTGCTCATAGAATTTAGGGACTGTGGCTCTCCATCTCCTCTTTCATTTACTGCATGTGGCAACCTGCTAGCACTTGCACTATCTGGAAAATTTCCAACGCCATACATACCAGACAGGGGTTCAGAGTTCACAGAGATAGAATCTTCGTCACTTTCTTGTGATAAATGACTTGACTCTTGACCGAAATCTGGTCTAAAATTTGTAGAAGTCTGGTTTTGAGAAGGTGGTCTACCTCTTCTCTGATTACCATAATTACTTCGACCACGGCGAGAAGGCTGCGGCATTGAGCGTTGTCTTTTGAAATTTCTATGTCCTTTAGATTTTTGGAATGAAACTGACTGGAATTCTGCTGCATTACAACTTGACTGAGAAGATGTTTCTTCACCCCCGTAAAAAACTCGAGTCGGTCGAGTAACATTTCTTGCAGGAACATTAGTAGCATCCTCATTGTCAACCATGCGAGATACAGATGAGCTGGGTATCTCATTCTGTGCTTCATCGGAATCAGAATCCATAGTGTCTGAATTCCTACAACTAACTTTTCTTCTATTCTCTTTCTTTCTGTTCATTAGATAGATCTAAAAAATATAATATTTTTTATCAATATTTTTACAGATTTTTTAAAACTAAAAGACACACAAAAATAAGAAAGAGAAAAAGAAAAAGAAAATTTGTTTCAATACTTAAAAATTAAAACTTTTACTGTCACATAATTTTAAGCTTGGGGAGAGTGCAGCAAATTTGATCAATCGAAATTTTGCAAACCTCAATAATTCTAGTGGCACCATCCTTTATTTACCTTTTTACAAACTGTGGACCACACCTGTGACACACTATATTTTCTTTAATTTTGTTTATTTTTTTTGCTCCTGATTTGTATTTTTTTTAATTTTTTGCTGTAAGGTTCTTATATAAACAGGAAATAAGTTAAAATTTTGATAATACACCAGAGCAATAAAATAAAGCAACATCTATTTATTTATATGTAAAATCAGCAATGTATTTCGAGTATTAAAACAAAAGTTATAGAACAAAATATTCCACATGGGCATAAGGGGCACTTATGATCATTGTAAATGAGGCACATTTGATAATGTTATCAAAAGCCTTGAAACCTCATAAAAAGCGAAAAATAAACCATGTTTTCTGTCAAGTCAATTTGTTGACAAAGTTAACAAATTTACTACAAAGTTCAGATACAGTAGATAATTATTCGGTTCATGATGATTCTGACACTTTATACAGTCCAGAAGATGTTGCAACTTATGATCCTACTGATTAAACGGAAGTAAAAGTCAATGACTATGTTTTAGTTAAATTTACAACTAACAAGGAAGGACTCTATAAACATATTACTCAGAACAATTATAAAAAAAAAAAAAAAAAAAAAAAAAAAAAATTAAATATTCTTCTTATGAGGATACTATGAAATGGAGGATATTATGAGGATATGAGGACTCATAGTATGAGGATATTATGAGTCTATAAAATTTTTTCCTACGGAACCTTGCTATAGCGTCTGTAAAAAAATAATGAAAATTTAATTTTTGGGACGATTTATCATCGATTGGCAACACAATAAAATTTCTAAACATACACTTTTATGATACTCTTTAAGGAAAACATTTTTCTACTCTTCATATTGAACTAGTTTAAGTACTTACATAAATACATTTTTATAACTACAGTTTTGTCATATGCATTTATTTTATATGTACAATGAAATTTAACCATTGTATTATATGGTTTGAGAATAAAATTCAGATTGATTATAATTGTTTCGAGCTCAAAATTAAGATCAGATTCTGAGCAATTGACAATTCAGCTTGTTAGTGTAGGAGACAAAAGAACGGTATTGTTGCTACGGAAACAACGATTTATTCAACATTGAAATTTAGAAAGACAGCATTCTTAAACAGGCTGTTACTTTTAAAATACACTTAAAACTTATCCAGCTGATAAAAACGTGTAAAATTAAATAACTGCAGCAACACGGAACTTATATATATATTACTGTATAAGCTTATACAAATGATAATAAACTATTTCATTGTTTAAGTTTCAATTTATTAAGTATTGCACAGTTAAACACTCATTTAACAATCAATTTACACATATATTAAAATTGCTTGCATCTGGCGAAGAAAAAGTGTTGCTCGCCAAATCGCGTCTTTTTGCGCCAAATACTCAAAAGTATATTTATTTTTATTTTACAGATTTTCTACTGGAATTCCGCAGTTAAATTTGACTAATGCTTTATAATGTATGTAGGTACAGTAGATCTTTATAATGCAATTCTCCATATAACGTACAACTTCTCAGATGTAAACAATGAATTTTACAGTTAAGAAACTTCGACCACATTATAAATAGTTCCTATTCTCTAGAAGACTAAATTTGATACATTAGTTCAACTTTATCTCCTTAATTCAGAGCTTATTACTGAAAAAATTGCTATGATTTGATACAGGAATGTTTGCACAATGTTTATAAAGTAAATTTAACAATGTGTGGAATGATCTATATTGTGCAAACAATTATAATCTGCACAACTCCTGGTAATAAAGAATGCAATATAAAGATACTCTAATATATTTTGGTATGTTTCAAACATATTTGGCCATGTTTTATAAACTAAATTTGATGATGTGTGAAATGTGATCTATATAATGCAAAATTCTATATAACGCACAACCTCGTGTTTTTATGTTTGCGTTATAAGGATCTTCTACTGTAGTTTCATTAGTATTTTTTTCAAAATATTCTGAGTATGCGCTTTAAGGGACCCTCCTTTTAAGAAAACTTGCAGGCATTCTGTAGGAATTATTGAGGGGAAAGAAGAACTGGATTTTAAAATCAATTTTTTCAAGAAAAAAAGATGATGCATGCAAGTTTTATTTCCCAAACTTTCCAGATGTAGGGGAGACCGGTACACAGTGGACCACTTTTTCAGTTAACATTTTTTTCTCTTTAACAGACTGACCGATCTGTAAGAAAATATTTTTGAATATTCCTTAAACCTTCTTACATCCATCATAATTTTCTCACAACATAGTTTTTAATATACTTTTCAAAAAAAAAAAAAAAAAAAAAAAAATTATATACACTTGTAAAGTGGACCACTGTACCCCGGAAGCGGGGTACACTGGTCCACCCACCGGGGTACAGTGGACCACTATTAGGTATTATCTAAAATACAATATAAATCTATTTTTCATTAATCTAATTATTTTTTGTTGCCCCTTCACCTGCAAAATAACATAGTAATATAAATTTTGAAACAAAAATAAAAAAATTATTATATTTTGAAAATAATAACAGATTAATACAGGAACAATTGCAATTTAGTTGAAGTTATTACTTAAGTACAAAAAAATCAGCTCACATTAAAATTTGCAAATGAAATTCCAAAGTACTTATGAGTAAGATTGAGCCTGGAATTTTCAAGAAATAATTTTGGGTCTGAGAGCAACATTATGAAATCATTGACACCAACAGCAGATTCATCTACAGTTTCGGGAGAAACAAACTGATTTCCATTCAATTTGCATCTCATGAATCTTATTTGAATAGAATCATCAACAATTAGACTACAGTTATATTTATCAAAGGCAGTAAATACAAAACAAAATATTTCTTACTATGTTAAATAAATTGTTATTTTTATTTGTTTACTTTATTTTACAGTTAAATCTACTTTAAAACAATCTTTCTTTATAGAAAATAAGCAATTATTAAATATTTTGAACATTCTGCATTAGAGGAGCAGAGTGGATTGTGGACCACTGTGCCCCAGGAGTGGGCGGTCCACTGTACCCCATGTTGAAGTTCAATAAATAATCATATTAATATTATTTATAGCTTTCTTTTAACATATTAACATTAAAGTAAAATAAAAACAAGTATCTTAGCTTTGCAAAAAAGCTGTTTTATTTTATTTACCTACAACTTTTAATTACTAAAAAAATAAAAATATGATGATGAAAAATTTTACTTTTAGAAGCTCAAAACAACAAAGCAGGATAAAGTAGTTCAATCTGAGCTAAACATATTTTCTGAAGGCTATAAATAATCATTGCAGTGCTGTTGTCTATTAGGATAGAAGAGAAGCTTAAAAAAAAAATTAAATAAATAAAATATTAGGGGGTGGTCCACTGTGTCCATAGGTCCAGTGTGTACCAGTCTCACCTAAGCCTGGTTGACTTTGACGATATAATAATTAATATACCAACTTTCTGTACAAATAACTGTTTACTATTTTTTATATGCATTTACAAAGGTTGGAACATTATGAATATATTTTTATATTTTACAATTTCATGAAAATTTAGAAGATAAAATTATAATTCTGTAAAGTGATCAAATGTGCCTGTGCCTTACTCTCCCTTATACATTTTAGGGATGCACCGAATATTCAGTATGCATTCAGTATTTAGCTGTAGTACTACTGAATATTTGGTTAGGTTGAATTTCAAACTATTTGATCAAACTGGATACTTAAAAATAAAAACCTTTTAAAAATATTTTTAAAACGTAACTGAACTTCTATTTTTAACTGTCAATAAATAGATAATCAGAATAATTAAGAAACAGAATACAGAGTTGCTTTTACATTATTTATTTTCTATTTGAAAAGTGACACTTAAAAAAAATCAACTATTAATGATGACATTCATAGAAATTATTAATGATGTATTAAATGCACGGTTCTGAATATTCTCTCCTTCTGGATTTTTTACAAACAGGATGTTTCTTATGAAAATGGAACAATTTTTCAGGAGTGATAAGATAATATAGGCAACAAGACAAACAGTTTTTGTATAGGAAATCAAGAGTATCCGCACACCCGGAAATCTGCATATTTTGTCAAAAATTCAGCGTATCTCACTCAAAGTCAAACTTTGATTTTTCATTTGTAACTTTAACAATAATGAAGATATTGTCAACACACTTACCGTAATTTCGGGAATAAGCGCTGCGGCGCATACGTGTTTGAAAGTTCTGTTGTAAAAACAAGCCTCCAGTTAATAGGTTCAGTCTTACTGCCTCATATACACTTTTACACACATGCATTTATTAGCTTTCATCCATATTTTATCTTTATGTACATTCACTAATCACAGTATAAAGTTCATAAACATGGCATTTCATTAGTATACATTTATCATGAAAAACGTAATTTCAGTAATTAATATGTGCTTAACTTACCCATACTTTGTTAATTCTTCGTTTAGTACTTTTATTTTATTCATTAGAAACAGTAAATTTCACTTTACAATAGTTTTTAATTTCAATTTACTTTACAAACATTTGAACGTCACGCTGCAGTCAACACACACGGCGATATTCGATTAGTGAGTTCGCTGGTTCTACGATAGATGGCGACAGAGGAGTTATTTTCTGATTCGCCGTTTCATTAATTATTCATGCCGTAGGCCATGCGTCACTTCCGTGACAGTTCTAGAACTTCGTTATTATTGGTAGATGAGCTGTTGGTCAGGTATTTATACGCTGTACTTCACGTTCACCAGTACTTCGGTTTATTGTTTTGGATCTTCACGTAATCGGTCGAGCCTAAGTTCAGCTCCGGCCGTTGTGATGGAATGGTGTTGTGTCTTGAAGAATTAAGCGTCGCTATTTACCCTTGCAGCTCTTTACTCATAATGAATAAGTATGATTTATATTTTAGTTATGTGTCGTGATTCATATTCAATATGTGTTGTCTGTATCATAATAGTATTCAAGATCATCCAGCTGTTTATTATGCTAAAATATCGAACTGGACTTTGTTAATATCATCTTCTGTTGAACTTTTACTTTCAATAAATTGAACTGGATTAGAATACTTGCCTATTTTAATGAAGCAACATCTATACACATCTTTGATTTCCTATTGCCTTATTTAACAAACATTCAACTACATTTTCACCTTGCTGTATGAGCCAATCAATTCCAGCTAAATTCCATTAGCCTTATTTGCTTGTTTGAATTAAGTGTTATAAGAAAATCGGCTTTATTAAATGCCATTTTTCTTAACATTTTGGGTTATGGGCAAGATGATGCCCATATAGTGAGGACTGTTAGTAGTATGAATAATATATAATGGACTTACATTTTTCTAGTGAAGTTATGTGAAAACAAAGTTTGTTTTTGATGCATGAAGAAAGTTTTCAGAAAGTCTTGAATAAGAAGATCGTTTTTTTTAGATCGTTTTTTCTGAAAAATTTAATCCAGCTGTTTAATTGAAGTGAAAGAAAGAAGGAAAAAAAAAAAGCTCACCATCTTAAGAGATAAATAGATGGGGGGGCTGGCATAATTAAGAAGATATATGCATAGTTCCAGTTTTTAAATTATACAAAAGCTTTTAACCATCTTATAAAATATTTTTTTTGAAATTTTTTTTTAAAGTTTGAAAATTTTTAAGTTTTTACTCTCTTGTTAAAATGGCCACTGTTATCGAGAAATTGAGTGCTGCTAATTACCTTAATTGGGCAGCTGATTTAAAATATCTCTTATTAGAAAAAAATCTGTGGAGTATCGTGAATCAAACTGAGGAGCCACCTGATACTTCAAAAAGCGATGAACTTTCAAGCTATAAGATTCGCAGCAATCAAGCTTTGGCTTTAATTTTCTTGCATGTTGGCACTGATTATAAAAGATTAATCGAGGACTGTAAGGATCCTGTCGAGGCATGGACTATACTTCGAAACAACCACTGTCCTGATTCTCGTGCACATCACATGCGGCTATTTTCCAATTTGATTGAATGCCGAATCGAGCATAATGAAGGTATCAATATGTTTGCGGCAAGATTGTTGAGAATTTTCAATGATATTAAGCATCTTGATAAAGTTTTTAACGATACTTACCTGAACTTTCAGTTACTGCGCTATTTTCCTAAAAGATTTGATTCATCTGTTCAATCCATTTTAAGATGGCGAAAAGAAGATTTTATATTTAATAAGATTGTTGAGGAATTATCAGCTGAAGAAATTCGTCTTCAGGTACGTGATATGGATATGAATAAGAGCCCACCTCATGCAAATTTACTGAACAAAAGGAACTTTTCACGTAAAGAAAAGAAAAACGTCCGATGCTGGCATTGCAATGCGAAAGGACACTTAAGAAAGAACTGTATCAAGTTCCGTAAATTGAATGCGAGGAGCCTTCCATCATCTTACCATCGATATTCATCTTCAGCACGCCATGCAGATACTTCCAGTGATTCTTCTTGTGGCCACTACAGAAAACCAGAGAGGTCCGGTTCCAGTCATCGTTCCAGAGTTAGACAACCAGAGAGGTCCGGTTCCCGTCATCGATCCCGAGAGAGCCAACCTAGCTTTTCTGATGACCAGTCAAGTGACTCATCCCACTCCCGGAGGAAGCCTATGAAATCCAAATGGTCCAGATCCAGAAAGTCCCCACCTACTGTACATTACCAAGATGATAGTGACTGTTCCAGTAATCCAAGGACTGATTTTTGTAAGTAAGTCAAATTTTTATGACATTACTAAATATAATATTAATTGCATAAATGTAAATGAGAGGTCCTGGATCCTCGATACCGGGGCCACTCATCATTTTGTTAATAACAAAAATTACTTTTTAAATTTTGAACCTTTAGAGGGTGAGGAAATGACCGTGGCTGTTAAAGATGTATCCTTTCCAATTGAGGGAAAAGGGGATGTTAGACTTGATTTTGGCAAGACCAGCCTGACTCTTACAGGGGTTATGTATGCTGGAAAGTTAAAACGTAACCTTTTGTCAGGACCTCAATTAGACATGCATGGGTTTCAGTTTTATGGTCGACGAGGCAAGGTAACCATCTCGCGGGGGGAAGACATAGTTTGTAAGACATATTTGAAAAATGGAGTGTATCAGCTGTATCCTCGGGTTCCTAAGTCTTCTCCAGTAGAATCAAATGTTACAAGTAAACTCAGTAACATGGAGGTATGGCATAGGAGGATGGGACATATTAGTCCATCAATTTTAATGCATACTTGTAAGGAGGGGGGGAGTCTGAGGTTTACCTAATTTAAAGGATTTTAACCATAAGTGTGAAGAATGTAGATTAAATAAACATCGGAAGGTATCATTTAAGTCAATCAAAATAACTAGGTCTAAAGGACCACTTGACTTATTATACGCCGATATATGGGGACCATGTCAAACTGTAGGTCGCAAAGGCGAACGATACTTTTTAACTATAATTGATGATTTTTCACACCGTGTGTCACTATATCCAATTAAGTTTAAATCTGATGCATATGAAATAGTAGTAAATCACATTAAACGTGCTGAGACTTTTCTAAATAAGAAAGTCAAAAATTTCAGAAGTGACAACGGGAGGGAGTTCGTCAATGACGATTCATTAGAGTTTTTCACACAAAAAGGAATCCATCATGAGTTGACAAATTCATACACTCCACAAATGAATGGGACGTCGGAGAGATTCATGCAAACGGTAACAGATGGTGCAAGAACCATTCTATCAGAAAGTGGTCTTAACAGGAACTTCTGGCCTGATGCCATGAAATTTTTTACATATAATTGGAATCGTATTTGCCCGAGATCACAAAACAAAACTCCTTTTGAACTTTACGGAGGTAATAAACCATCGGTCCGTCATCTACGACCTTTTGGATCAGTAGGGTACGTGGGAATACCGAAGCAGAGACGTGATGGCAAACTCGGTCCAAAAGCCAGAAAAGGATTCATGGTGGGTTATGCATTCCGTACAAAAGGCTACAGAATATGGGTTCCGGAAATTGACCAAATTATTGAATCATGTGACGTAAAATTTGAAGAGAACATCCTTTATAAAAATAGTGAGTCTACAAGCAGTGGAGCCTTGATGGGCCCATTGTTCGACGATCTTCTTCCCAGTAGCCCTGAGAACGAGAATACAATTGTCGAGGTTGCACCTGAGGGTACTCCAGGTCCCTCCAATTTACATCAAGGTTCTCAGCGTGATGGGGAGGAGACCACGGACTCTGGGTCCAGTTCCAGTGATGATGAACCTTCAACATCCTTGAGAGAGGTAGTTTTTTATAGAAAACCCAAACCTCGTCCTGACGGTTCTAGAGTAGACATCTACTATTATGAGCAAGGGAAAAATCAAAGACTTAGATCCATATATGACGTTGAAAGGTACTGCCAGCAAAATAATATTAAGTTTAATCCAAATCTGTTTGATTTCAAAGGTAAAAATGAATACTCTGGTCCTGTATCCTCATATATATCACCATCAGATGTTTCCGACAGTCCCGAATCAAATTACCTAAAGCCTAGTGCGTGACTAGACGTAGAAGTACCTCGCACCTTTAAGCAAGCTATGAGGTCTATGCAGAGGGCGATGTGGGAAGTAGCAATGCAAGCCGAAATCCAGGTAATGCATGAGCGAGAGGTTTGGCATTTGGCTCCATTGCCTGCCAACGTTGTCCCAGTGGGTTGCAGATGGGTATATGCAATCAAGAGAGATGAATTTGGAAGGATCGCACGATATAAAGCTAGACTAGTTGCCCAGGGTTTTAAGCAAATTAAAGGGGAGTCCTACGATGACACCTTTAGCCCTGTGGTAAACTTTGGTGTGATCCGACTATTCTTCTCCCTCTTGGTTTCGCATGGCGGATGGCTTTACATTCAGTGTGATGTTACCAGCGCCTATCTGTACGCTCCGCTGAAGGAGAACGTCTATATGTCTCAACCTCCCGGTTTCATCATTCCCGGAAAGGAGCATTTATATTGCAAGCTAGATTGCGCCCTGTACGGACTTCATCAAAGCGGAAGGGTGTGGTATTTTGAAATACATGAAGTACTCACTAAAATTGGCTTCAGTAAATTAGAAGCATGTAATTGTGTGTACACTTTTGGAACAGGCATCGTACTGCTCTTATATGTTGATGATATGGTCATTCTAGGTAGAAATATGAAACTCATCAATGATGTTTTGAAGTTAATACAGAAGCATTTCGACATTAAAATACTGGGAAAGACTCGTAAGCTTTTGGGTGTTGAATTTGAAGGAGAAGGTGATTCTTTGGTAATACATCAAACTCAATATATTGATGAAGTCTGTAGTAGATTCAAAGAATACAAAATTCCTGTCTCCAGTTTACCCATAAGTAAAGGTACAATCTTTTCAAAGTCTGACTGTCCTACTTCTCCACCCGATATCTATCAAATGACAAAATTACCATATCGCAGTATTTTAGGATGTCTATCATTTCTTGCAAATCGCACTAGGCCTGATATTTCATATTCTGTTAATATCTTAAGCCAGTTTCAAAGCAATCCAGGTTTACCTCACTGGGAGGGTTTAATTCGTCTACTAGGCTATGTTAAATACACACGTCATTATCACCTTAGGCTACAGTGCAAGTCTGTTCGTTTGGTAGCATTTACCGATGCAGACTTTGCAGCTAACCGTGACGACCGAACTTCCATGGGAGCAGGGCCGGACGAACACTCCGTCAATCCGTGCCCCGGCACGGAGTATTAAAAATCGAGGGGCGCAAAATTTCAAAAACAAAAGGAGAATAAAAATTCCAGAAAATATCCTCAATAACTGGCTTTCAGATGAAAGAAAATTTATTCAAATCCAACGAGAAGTTCGTTTTTTTAATATTTTTTCTCCAAAGCCAAAAGTTTTAAGCCTTAAGCATGTTTCTTGATCGGAATGCTCCTAGGAAAATATCTTTCTCTGTTTGTTGAACCGTAATTGGCTGATGCGTGTCACGTGGTTAGAGCGGGAAGGTTCTATTTGGCGCAATTTATATTTTATGAGAAAAAGTTGTTATTCTGAGAACCATTGACCCTTGCATTGGGAAATCATTTTGTGTTGTTCTCCTGCATAAAATCTATGAAAAAACAGACAAAGAATCGAAAGGTATGTTTTGTTGTAAAATAATATTATAAGAAGATTTTAGGAAGTATGTTAGCTTCACTTTCCCTTTATCTTTAATGTTTATATTTAATAAGTTCAGAAAAGAGTTTATCTAATTGAGAAAAGTGTTTATCCTTGTCCTTGGGTATGAATAAATTTAACTTGAAGAAAACCATTGTTATTACTGTATGTTTTTAATGGGCTTGAAAAAAAAAAAGAAACAGAAAAAAAAAAGTTTAAACAATATTACACCTTTTATGTTAGTTTGATTGTGAAATATTTTTTATCGTCATCTTTTTATCTTAGTAATTAAAGTTAGTTGGTTTATTATGAATTTCATTATTTAGATAGCTTTACACACATTCTTATTTTATTAAATTTTCCATATTCATGTATATATTTTTTTCTTTTGTGCAATTTACTAAAAATCAATACGTATGGGCTAAATTGTTTAATATACTCACATTAATTTATTTAAGGTGGTTCTCAAATTCCCTGCTAAATAACGCGAAACTTTCTGACGTATTTTCTGACTTATTTTTAAAGTAAAAGCATAAAATTGGTAGGCCTGACTATTGAAGTGGTTTGGAATCAAATAGAGTTTTCCATTTTTTGATAAATATACTAAGGTATAAGAAATCCTTGTCACGTGATGACAAGTTTTACCCCTTCCTCGCGCTACCGCGTCCGGAAATTTGGTTCAAATCGACATCTTTGACAGTATTTTCCGAAAGAGCTTCTGCCTTTACCAAAAAATGTATATCGCCATTCAATTACATAGTTTCTGAATACGAACATCTGCGAATTTTATATGTTTCCGAACAAAAATTAATTCAGGAAGTAGCTCCTTTATAGATTTGAGAACAGCATTTTTGGATGTTTGCTAAAAAATTTAAAAAGACCATGTACTTTTTTTTTAATGCTTACTATGTATACTTATTATGTAGGGGCGCAAGTTTTTATTTTTGCACGGAGTGGTTTAAAGGCTAAATCCGGCCCTGATGGGAGGTCAAATAGTCATGCTCGATAACTCTCCCGTTGACTGGCGTACTTTTAAGGAAAATTGCGTCAGTTTATCAACGATGGAATCTGAGTTTGTAGCAATGACTGAGGCCACCAAAAGCTTAGTTTGGTATGATCGGATACTGCGAGAATGCTCGGTGATTGGTATCATTCCTGAACGTAGTCAAGTAGCAGAACTAAGGGCAGATAACCAAGCAGCCATAAATTTCATTAAATCCCCAGTTGAGAATCACAGGTCAAAACATATAGATGTCAAGCTTTTCTTTATTCGTGATTTATTTTAGAGAAGTCTTCAGTCTTAGTTTTGTCCGTAGTAAGTCCAACCTGGCGGATGTGTTCACCAAGCCTCAGACCAAATTTGACCTTAAGAGGTTTGTCGATAATCTATTTATCACCGAATAAAAATCTTATATAAGTGTTATTCCTTTTACCATCTTCACTGTTATTGTATGTATGCATTTTTAAGATATATGTAATTTGTTAAACGCAATCGTAATTTTATAGGTGTTAGAATGTGTTTATACAAAATCTTGTTATTTTTTTTTAAATTTCTTAAAGTGCAATATTTTACATACATATTTTAAAAATTGACCTCTTGACCCGGTGATATTGTTACAATGAATTTTTTTTTATATACTTTGTTCTGGTAAGGGCCCTACTAGACAAAGCCCGTTTAATGCTATTAGAATTGTTAAAAATTGTTAAATCGTTATATAATGTTTATAATGGTTTTATATTCTGTTACCTTATGTTTTGAGATGTTTTAAATTGTATTTTTGATATGTTATTAATTTTAGTCTCTTCCTAGGCATCTGAGGCGTCATCTTCTTTTTAACATCAATAAATTGCATGCATAAATTAGATCTAGATCTTAAGAGGATGTTTTTGGATGCCAAGCATTTTTCTTAAATTTTTGAAAGTTTTTGAAGATTTAAATTATTTCAAGTTTTCACATTAATAAAGTTTGTTGTTACAAATGTTTAAAGTTTACTTAGATTTATCAAGAGTGTCATATTGTGTAAAACCCTTCAAATTGAAGGTGTTGACTTATTGAATTGGTGGTACGTATATATTTAACTTTGAGTTGTTTAAAATTGCACATTTATTCTTCATGTATATTTAATATTCATATATTTAAAATTGTAAACTTAAAATTTAAAGGATTTAAAATTGTTATATACAAATTTTTTTTTTCATTGTATAAGTACTTTTTGAGGTTTCATCTTACAAATTTTGTAAGAGTATTGAGCTGCTTTTACTTTTCCTCCCTGGTTATCCCTGCTGGTCCATGTTAATGTTTTTGGGAGTTGAGATCAGGTAATTGGGATTCATGGGTAGGAAGTGTCTGTTTAACTGCTTTAAGTTTTAACTTCAACTTAAAATGTGTTTAGAGTTTTGAAGTTTTTGGCAGTAGTTATGCGTTCTTTTTGGCACTTCATTTAAGATGGCACTTTGTTACAGTTGAGTTCTTTTTAACTTTTAATTTTTTTTTTACTAATACGCTTTTATCTTATAGTAAAAATTTTAATCCAGTTTTTAAAATTTTGTTTTTTTTTTTGTATTATGCAGTGGTGTTCTTTGGGATTTCTCATCCCTTATTTTTCTCAGCTTCATGTCATTTCTGACATTTTTATAGCTGTTTTTGCTTAGAGACAGTAAGAGGGGAGGGGCACTTGTTGTAAAAACAAGCCTCCAGTTAATAGGTTCAGTCTTACTGCCTCATATACACTTTTACACACATGCATTTATTAGCTTTCATCCATATTTTATCTTTATGTACATTCACTAATCACAGTATAAAGTTCATAAACATGGCATTTCATTAGTATACATTTATCATGAAAAACGTAATTTCAGTAATTAATATGTGCTTAACTTACCCATACTTTGTTAATTCTTCGTTTAGTACTTTTATTTTATTCATTAGAAACAGTAAATTTCACTTTACAATAGTTTTTAATTTCAATTTACTTTACAAACATTTGAACGTCACGCTGCAGTCAACACACACGGCGATATTCGATTAGTGAGTTCGCTGGTTCTACGATAGATGGCGACAGAGGAGTTATTTTCTGATTCGCCGTTTCATTAATTATTCATGCCGTAGGCCATGCGTCACTTCCGTGACAGTTCTAGAACTTCGTTATTATTGGTAGATGAGCTGTTGGTCAGGTATTTATACGCTGTACTTCACGTTCACCAGTACTTCGGTTTATTGTTTTGGATCTTCACGTAATCGGTCGAGCCTAAGTTCAGCTCCGGCCGTTGTGATGGAATGGTGTTGTGTCTTGAAGAATTAAGCGTCGCTATTTACCCTTGCAGCTCTTTACTCATAATGAATAAGTATGATTTATATTTTAGTTATGTGTCGTGATTCATATTCAATATGTGTTGTCTGTATCATAATAGTATTCAAGATCATCCAGCTGTTTATTATGCTAAAATATCGAACTGGACTTTGTTAATATCATCTTCTGTTGAACTTTTACTTTCAATAAATTGAACTGGATTAGAATACTTGCCTATTTTAATGAAGCAACATCTATACACATCTTTGATTTCCTATTGCCTTATTTAACAAACATTCAACTACATTTTCACCTTGCTGTATGAGCCAATCAATTCCAGCTAAATTCCATTAGCCTTATTTGCTTGTTTGAATTAAGTGTTATAAGAAAATCGGCTTTATTAAATGCCATTTTTCTTAACATTTTGAAAATATGGGCGATGCGGCTCATACGCCAGGGCGGCGGGTACAATGATTTTTTTCCCCTCAACATAGCAAAATCTGGATATTGTGAAAAACAAGCCTTCATTTCAGGTTTTTTTTTAGTCTTACTGCCTCAAATACACTTTTAAGAACATGGATTCATTCATATTTCACCTTTATTTACATTCATTTAATCTCAGTATAAAGTTCATAAACAGTACATAGTATATCACAGTATATCTTTATTATAAAAACATAATTACTATTGTCAAAATATTTTAACTTACCCATATTTCTCTATTTTCTGTTCACTATTAATAGCTCACTCTTTAAAAGTATTTATTGTATACTTTACAATAGTTGATAAATTATATTTATTTCATAAGCACACCGCATACAGCAATATTCGATTAAAACGATAATCGAATAATTGATTGGCGTAGTACGCATATTGGCATAGTAGTACGTATTTTTTTTCCTATTGTATTTTAAGATAACCTGTGTTTTATTGTTAATTCATATATCTTGTAAGATTTTATCGCTATTCTTGTTACTTTTAATCCAATTTTGCCGATCATTTTTTTATTGTGACTCTTTCATTTTTACCGATTTTTCAATGATGCGGCGCTTACGTGTAGATTTGTTTTGTTTTTTACCGATTTTTCAATGATGCGGTGCTTACGATGGATGCGGCGCATATTCCCGAAAATACGGTACTTTTCTTTTTGTGAAATATGACAACATAACGAGACGTGCTGGAAATTATCACCATTCACATCCAAACAACATTGAGCTAAACATTCTATTCTAGATTAACTTTACCACAATTATTCTAATTGGTAAAGAAATCATATGAGATGTAATCTTCCCAACTGGGTGAAAAAGTCCAGGCCAGGATTCGAAACCGGGATCCCTTGACTGAAGCAGCCAATGCTCTACCAACTGAGCAATCCCGGACGAATATGGCTGAACTAATTCACCCAGTTAACCTTAATCCCTTAATGATTATAGCATCTGGTCTGATATCTAAATCAGCACAACAGAATAAATCACAGGTAATGGGACTTCCAGTAAATGCTGGAAACGTGATTACACTAGATAATTTTACCACAATTATTTCTAATTGGTAAAGAAATCATATGAGATGCAATCTTCCCAACTAGGCGAAAAAATCCAGGCCAGGATTCAGCCAAGGGATCCCGGGTTCAAATCCTTTGCCCGGACTTTTTCGCCAAGTTGGGAAGATTACATTTCATATAGACATTCTATTATTCACAATACAGTTGAAAATATACATACAATGTGTTACAGACTAAAATTCACTCATCACATTTCATACAAAGTTAATATGATGAAAAACTCCATAAAGTATCTTCACTATTGTTAAAGTTATGAACAAAAATTTGGGCTCAACTTGCGAGACATCCTGTATTTTTGATTGAGTAAGTAAGTGGATTGTGATGCTGGAGAAAAATATTTTACATTATCTCCACATCATCACCTTTTCATATTTTTATATATTCACATGTCATAAGATGCTTACTATTTACTTATTTTAAGTGGGAGAAAAAAATTAACCTGGATATAGTGAGTATTTATGTTGTTTGTTTCACTGTTTCAAAAGCATGTACCAAAGTTGGCAGATGTTCTTGAAACAGTGCCAATCGGCTACTTTAAGGAGTTACATACGTTCTTGGCAGCCAAAAATTTACATATATTAGAATTTCTTTTAGAGAAGGAATAAAATTAATTGAAAAATTAATAATTCTACTTTGTTTCTTATTGCTTCAAAGTATTTAATTTTTTTTTTTGTTAAATTTGGTCACATATTATGTTGGAAACCGGTGTACCAAAAAATCAGGACTCAATGGGCAGCATCCTAACTTCCTGTAGAAACAAAAAAATATTAATATATGAGTTTATTCTTATAAAATAAGGTTGTAGGCTAAGGACCATCAGCTAAAATTTTTGAAAAATAAGAAAATTGTGCTATTTTGAAAAAAAAATTAAATTTTTGTCTAAAATTTTGACTTTTAAAGTTATCGGAAAAAAATATAAAAAATTTAAATTTTCAAAAAAAGGCTCAATGGCCCTTAGACAATTTAATTATGCGTAGATAAGTGCAAATTTTATCCAAAAACGTTAAAAATTGTTCAAGTTATCATGCTGCCCATGTTGAAAAATATAGTTTCCAGAAAATCACGTTTTAAGTTTTAGAAGAAAAAAAAAAAAAAAAAAAGATAATTTTTTTAAATTTCAACTTACACTTAATTTGCTATTTCTTTGCCATATTGTGGACACTTCTGTGTCTTAATCTGTCATTTAAATTTAAGGGTAGTCAGGGGTCGATGAAGCTTTTTTTTCTTGGGGCCCATTTTGTGAAAAGTAAAGGTTATTTTTGTGAAATTTATTATATTTTTGTGAAAAATAACAGTTTGAAATGAAAGTTGAAATCCAGTTACTCAAATTCGAACCAAGCATTTATTAACAAAAACTTTTTTAAATCCTTTTGCTGAAGTTTTCCTCACTGATGAACTTGTTTGTTTACAAATTACACATTTTAAAATGTCACAAAATAATAAATTAATTAATAGATAGTAAGTTTTTATGAAATAGAATTTTGTGAAAGGGCCTATTTTATTAATAAGGAATTTTGAGAAAAGGCCTGTTTTATTAAAAGGATTTTTGTGAAGGGACCCATTTTATCAAATTACTTTTTGTGAAGGGTCCCATTTTATTAAATTGATTTTTGTAAAAGGATTCTAAAGAGTCCCCAAATTTTTCCTGGATCGACCCCTGGTAGTAGAATCTTTTTGGCGAGGTCAGTTTAAATCGATTGTACGAACACTCACATTTTTGCTCTTATCTTTCTTAATAATTGAGATATCACTTTAAATCTTTTTGCCCATAATTCTACACACTATAAGGATTTAATTTCCGTCAGGAAAGAAAATTAGGTTCTTTGAAAGTTGAGAATGTATGTAACCCCTTAAGTAAGTGTACCAGAATTTCTAAATTTTTTGTTTTCTCTTGCTAGGTTCACAAAATGTTTAGGGTATGCCATTGTTCGGTGATATATATCAGATATTTATTTTCAAAATATCATGAAGTTTGATATTTTCACATATTTGACATTTATTTTCAAAATACTGCGTGTAATATTTTTCATATTTTCAGTCAAAACAAGTGTAAAGGAATTTTTTTAATGTTATTGACTGTGTCATTCTGTAGATAAAGAATGTTGGCTCTTGCAGTGGCTTTTATAGCCCTCAGGTCCGGCATTTTTTTTGTCTTGGCGCGCTAAAAACCAGTTTTTCGCCAACAAGAATTTGTCGCCAAGTGGTCATTTTGGGCTATTTTAGGTTTTATTTTTTATTTAATTTTGGAATATATACAGATTAAACATAAAAAAGGAAATTCAAGATATTTTCACTGAATATACTGAGCAAACAGCAGAAACGTAAATATAGTGATACTTAAAAAACCCCGCGAAGATTCATTATTAAACCAACATATCTCTAAAAATAAAGGTCTAAAACCAACATATCTCTAAAAACGTATATTCTATCGTTGAAAAACAAACCTCTACCTCGATACAAAATTTTAAAAAACAAACATCGACATAAATTGAAAAATCAAATCTCTGTACATAAATTGCAAAAATACATCTTAAAAACAAACCTCCAGAAAAAAACACACACCAGAAAAACACCTGCAGAATTAATTTGAAAAAACAAACATCGATACATCCATTGAAAAATCAAACCTCCGTGCATTAATTGCAAAAAATACTTTACGTTTCTGCCGTTTGCTCAGTATTCAGTGAAAATTTCTTGAATTTCCCTTTTTCATGTTTAATCTGTATCAGGGTTGGGTTTTTGACGTCAAAAAGTGGTTTTTGACATGACATGTCAAAAACCTGTCGAAAAGTGTCAAAAACTGTCGAAAAGTGTCAAGAACTGTCGAAAAGTGTCAAAAACCTTTTACACATTTTTTTTTAGCAATCATTAGTGACATCCTATATTAAATCAAGCTAAAAACTGATTAAATAATAATTTTTATATTATATAAATAATTTTTATTTAGTTATGCTATAATTAAGTTATATATAATAATTCAAATTGTTTATCCAATTGTCATGCTAGGAAAAATAGCTAGAAATGTTGAAACTACTATTAAGTGCATTTTTCAAAGTACTATTTATCTACTTTTCAAAGTACTATTAAGTGTTCAGTTTATTATAAAAAATTTTAGCAATCTAATTTTTGCTTAAAAATCTTGTGTAAAGCTTAAAGTGGTCACTACTATTCAATGACTGATCATAAGTTACCTAGATTTTTAATGTTTGTTTTTGTACATAAACATTAGATATAAACCACAATTGCAACACAAATGTTCTCTGAGTTATTAAATAAATTATAATATGAAATCAGTATAATTAAACGTTCTTTAAATCAATAATTTAAAAGAAGATGTTTGTTATTTTCAATATTTACACATATATATCTTCATTTTATTATGTTAAATTTAATTTTTATACATTATAAAATAGTGCCTATTTATTTATTGGAGCATATTATTTCAAGTTTGTAGCTGTAAGTCTAGCCTTAATCCTTAATCATTTGTTTGTGGAATTGGCATTTACAAGCAAAGAACAGATGTAACATTTTTTTTCTTTGTTTGGATTCTATGAACCTGGTACAAAGGGGCCATCCATAAATGATGTCACGCTTGGAAGGGGGTGGGGGGGGGAGGGGGTTCATGAGATTGTGACAAGGGGGTGGGAGGGGGTAAGAAGAAGTGTGACATCACACATTTTGATTCAAATAAAATCGATTATTATATCGATTTTTGTGAAGGGGAACTCTAGATAGGTCCAAACTTTTCCCTGGATTTACCCCTGGTTTTATACAGGATATGTGGTTTTTAGTGTCTAAAACTGCCAAAAAGTTTACCCATGTGTCTAACACTTAAAATTATGAAAAATCGTAAATTTAATGTTATTGTAAAAGTAACTTTAAACAGTTTTTGGACTCAATTTTAGGTTTTTGACAGTCATTGTCAAAAACTATGTCAAAAAGGGGTTTTTGACATGATGGTTAAAACCATGGTTAAAACCGGATAAAACCGTCACACTGTCAAAAACTTGCCAACCCTGATCTGTATACATTCCAAAATAAATTAAATAAAAAATAAAACCTAAAATAGCCCAAAATGCAATTGCACTCCAAATATAGGCCTATCACGCGAAACCTTGAACCCGCCTTTTGCTTTCAAAATTTGCTGATATTTCAGCACAACATCTCCAACAATTGGTAAACTACCAACAGACGAAACAACAGAAGCCATTATCAATCAATAAAAGTAATCAAATAGTAATAATAAGAATAAAAAGTTGGAAGAATACAACCTGATCAATGATACATCGTGCGATGCAAAAGTCAAGAATAACGGCAACAGAACCTCTCACAAGTAAGCTCAGAATAGAAATGAGGGAAAAAAAAACGAGTCGGGTCAGGATCGTAGATTATTTAAGGGTTGCCAGAAGGCAAAAGTCTGCCCAGCTGCCAGATCGTCAAATACATTGCCAAAATAAAACCCGCCAATAATCGCAAAAAAATGCCCGTGCGATCTGAGGGCTTATAGTGCATCCTAGCGCACACAACATGTATATCATGTTGTGGGTTATTATTTAGTGCATAAACATACCTATTTTATTATTGTCAGATCTTAATTCTAGACAAAACATTTAAAAAAAAGGTACTTATGTAGTTAGCTACACAAATACGGATAAGACTTTTAGCCATGATTTGGTTAATACTTTGGCTTTCATTTCTATTCTTTTTTCCAGTCATTTTTCAAATTTTCTAGTATAACCATTGGTACAAAGTTAGCATATAATAATTGAAAGTTGCATATTTTGGTTTTACTATATATTATGGGAAGAGTTCCATATCCTGTGCTGGTTGGCACGATTGCAGGGCTGCAGAGTCGGTGGGAAAAATGACAGACATTTGTTTTGAAATAAGAATAGTCACTTTATTAAGTTTGTCATTAAATAAAGGAAATATTACTATTTAAAAAAAAAGTGGCAGCAATCAAGCAATCGGAATAAAAAAAAAAACTCAACTGGCAACACTGCAACCTGCTGTTACATTCCTGTTTGACTTTGAAGCATATGATGGGCATGTCAACCCAAGGGTTGATGCAGGGTTTTTTCTTAGGGCCCATTTTGTGAAAAGTAAAGATTGTTTTTGTGAAATTTATTATATTTTTGTGAAAAATAACATCTTGTAATGAATTATATACTAAATATAAACTAGAGATTTCAATTTAAAAGTTTTCATATATGCTGTACACTGGACAGTATATTGGGACTGTTTAACCTGGATTTCCTTGTATATATAGTCCAAATATAAAAATAATAATTCAGTTTATTAATTTAAAATTACATAGAATTGGTTTAATTTCACTTCAAACTGTCTAAAATACAAGCTGGAGTCGGCCTGTTTTTTAGTGACTCCGACTCTTTTGCCCCAAAATAGGCCTGACTAACTCCACAGCCCTGCGCGATTGGCAAAAAAAAAATTCAAATTGTGCCAAAAGGTGTGTGACATCACATAGACAAAGCCCATTCCAGTAGTTAAAAATGCAACCCCAAAGACTGAAGATCGCAACAACCACATCAAACACTTATTGCCAAAAAAATCAGCACAGGATACGGAACTCTTCCCGTAATGGTGGTGGATAAACTTTCAGAATTCGATAATAGATCAGAGTTTTTCAATAAGACAACTCATTTGATATTTCTTGGGATCAAAATAATCAGGAGTACAATAGTTAAGTTCGCAAAAGAGAGCAGAAGTTCGTATTTCATGTTTCCAGAGATGATGGATCAAAAATTGCAGCAGTCCTTTCTGATCCACCAATGAACCATAATTCAGACTATTTCTTCTCTTAAATCTGTAGTTTAATACTTTCAGCATTCTAAAGAACACTTTTAATTAGATTCATGGGCAATTATTTACCTAATTCAAGAAATAGAAAGCTTTAAATAAGTATACTTATTTTACAACACGGCACTGGGTAAAATAGTTAGTTGACAATGTGTTTTAAATTACCATTATCAAAATTAATTTGCAATTTTGTTGTTGAAATTGCCCTTGACATGTTGGAAAGAATATTCATTTGCATGTTCTATGTAATTTTTTTGGCGATTAAAATAATATATTTTATGCAAACAAAACACGAATAAAAAAAGAGCTGTTTTTATAACTATTTTACCTCCACCTGACCATAAGTATAACATATTCCACTTTGTGTACAGTAATTAAATGTTAATTGATGAAACGTTCAAATGTAAACTTAATTATTAATAGGTGAACAAACCACTAAATCAAAACAATCAATCCGGGCCAAATAGAATGCAAGACATCAGATGATTAAAACAAATAATGCGATTGTGTTCAAACTTTTCAGCTGAATAATAAATCTCCGAAATCTACTCGCATTCTTTGATGAAACAACATTTTATTTTTGTTTTCGGGATGCATTTTAATAGGGAAAGCTGAAATCAGCAAAATTAAACCTACTTTTCACATGGTTGTTACAAGATAAACATTTTAAAAAGGGAAGAAACATTACAAAACTGCCCAAACAGTCGTATACATACATAATAGATTAAAAAAGAGAGATTAATTTTAAGTTTATGAGCCTAGTTACAATTTTTAAGTATTTTCAAAATACATACCAATCCATCTTGAGTGTCCTTTCAAAAATTAACTAATCCTAAACACAAAATATTTCCCCATAAATTCCCGGTTTTAGTTTCGATTCATCACGTGGTATATTGAAGTTGAAGTGTTTTCAGTAATTCATTGATAAATAAGGAAAGGGCATGTTTATAAACAAATACTCACCATCAACTAATCTTGCTGCCACTTTCACGTGCATCTTTGCTTGGCGAGTTCCTGCAAGCGAGACTTTGGTACCTCCATATGAGAGTGTTGAATTCAGGCACTTTTTTCCGGGAGGGATTTCTGTGACTCCGGGGGGGGGGGGCATTATAGATTTCCGGGGGAAAATTCCACTTTTTGACCATTGTAAGCATAAAATCTCGAATCTTCCGGGGGGGGACATCCCCCCGGGCCACCCCCTGGATTCAACACTGCTCACAAGACGCATGTTCAGACAGAAGTTTTTGTCCAAACTATGGCAAGCGATACCCGCCTGGAACTAGAGTTCGATTACCAGAGTGAGACAAGGGTGCCTCTAGATGAGAGTGGTGACATACACACAGAGCGCATGCTCAGACTGTATTTAGACAGACGTTTTTGTCCAAACTATGGCAAACCTACATTCCAGACTTGGCATTAATCACTTGGACGAGTCTGATTATACGAATGAGACTCATTAAGAAGCATTAACTTGGCAATAATGGCAGGCTAGCTAAGATACTTGGCGATTTGCTTTTGTCCAGAATCGTCTCAAACAATCAAATTTTGTATCCCATGTATCGGCACTCTCGTGTCTCATATCGAGGCACCCTACTGAGTCAAGTTAACAAACATTAGCTTGGTGATAATGGCAGGCTCGCCAAGATTCTTGGCGATTCATTTTTCTCCAAAATTGTCAATCACTAAAAATTTATATCCCACTCTCATATAGAAGCACTCTAAGAAACACTGGTTTGGATTGGCTCTAGCAGAATCTGGATACTTTGTTTATTTCATGTGAGAAACATTGGTGTACCTGGGGGCTTCCCTGCAAATGTCGAGATATTTTCCACACATTTTAAAGCTTGCTTCAACAATTCAAAAAGTGAGGACACCCCCCCCCCCCCACCTCCCGACCCCCACAAAAAAAGAAAAAAACTTCTTATACTTTTTGAGCTTTACATTATCAAACTTCATCTAATCTGTTAAGATTGTCAAAATACAGTATGTCAAGGTTTATTAATAAAAGTTATTTTTTTAACAATGCAGTTTATTGATTTCCCAAAAAAGTTACACCAAAAAATTTTCCTCTAGACAATTTCAAATCTACCAGACCTCAGTTTTTTACTTGTAAAAATAGGCAATATAGAATATATATTTATCTAAACTTTCCAACATGGTTGAAAAGTGTTAATGAATTCGGTTTGTCTGTCTGTCCATACTCTAACTTGTGTAAATATATTCGGACTGACATGCAATTGATATATGTTATTGAGGTTTACTATGGCATGTTCTGTATTGAAAATGAAAAGTGTAGCACTTATAGTTTTTTAAAGGGACATTCAAAAGAATTTCCTGACAATACAGTATATGGGGAAAAATTATTTGCAGTTTATTTTAATGATGTTACACAATTTCAAACACATTGTAATTGATATATATAACTAAGGTGCAATGTAAGACTGTAAGAGGGTTACTATGGAATAGGGTGTGCATAGCACTTATAGTTACTTTACAGGATCAAAAGAATTCCATTACATTACGTCTATGGAGAAAATTCGTTTGCAGTTTCTTTTAATAACCAGAAGGACCCGTGCGAAGCTTTCGCACTGCAATCTTTGAGATTATTTCCTGGTACGTTTTAGCACTAATTTTTAATTAACTGATTTTTTTTTAAATCAAACAACGCATTTTAACAATATGTGGGTGTACTATCTCAGAAACTTGTTCAAAAACTTTTTGAATGATATCTCATTCATCATTGTATGTACATAGAAAAAAAAGATCATTCATTTACAGTTACACACAAAATAATTCTCTACTGTCTGTTAACAATAATTCCTGAAGTGCGTTTTCAGTTGCTGAAAATGATTTTAAATTTAACTCATTTTTTGTCTATTACTTGGCGTGTATAAATTCTGTAAATCCTATACAGGGCAGCACAGAAGTTCGTGAATACATTTCCGTTTATTGACAGAAATTCCAGAAGGAGAATTTTAAACTGTGCTACACGTTTTCTAACTGAACTAAAATTTAGCATTCTATGTAGTATATATACAATTCCATAGATCATATACAGGGCTGCATAAAAGTATTTGGATATTTTCAAATATTGTTGATATTCCTGAAATTATGTTTTTAAATATGTTATACGTTTTCCAAATTGTTTACTTAGATATTATCTTTCAGTTTATTAAACGGTAATGATTTGTAAAATTATTTTGGAAAGTGTTACATAATCTATGCTTGACGCATGATTTTTTTTTGTTCTTGTTCATAAATTCACAGGTATTCTTATTGAGAAATTATGAAACTGAATAGAGTTTTGCAGTTTTTGAAAATGACAAATGATATATCAGAAAATTATGCCAAAGTTGAGATTTTTAAACAAATTTCCAGATACGACAAGACAATCTGAGACAGTATAGGCTCTACTTCAATTATTTAATTAACAGGGACTTTCCAGTAACGTTTTAATGCAGTAATAGATGCTAAAACGATAACAACATTATTTATTCTAATATGTTAAATAATGTCCATCCCTACAATAAATCTAAAGTCTAAGCCTCAGGTACATTCGGACCTGTCTTCATCTTTCTGGAACCAAATTTGCAGACCTCTATGTGCAATGGATTTCCCCAGCCATCGTGCACACACAGACAAACATCTTTCTTTTATTAATATAGATAAGATAAAACACATTATTTTTTCACTTCTACTTCGCCATTAATGAAACGTAGAAATTATTGGGAAAAAAGTGTGATTAAATATAGTTTTTAAATGCCATTCTCAAAAAACATGACCTTTATTTAACTTTGTTTTTCTTATGGTTGGTCCCCTAAAGTAACCTGCATTTCACTAAAAAATGGTCACCAACATAGCAGAAAAAAATAGTGTAGGTGGCGATTTTTAAATTTAAATATTTCCGTTAATATTTCACTATTTTGTATTTTCCTTTTTTAAAGGAACGTAAAAATTTTCTAAATATAACTAATAGGAAATAGAAGCTGTATAAAAAATTAAATTTTGTATTTTAATATGCATATAGCATAGTCCCTTGTAAGACAAATGCTATATCTAAAATCCATCGTTGTTTTGTGTATTTTTTAAATTTGAAGTATGCTTCTATTACCAGCAGTTTAAGAAATAATCGCCACTACATTTATTTTAAATAACCAGATATATGGGTCAAAGATCACATGTAAAGTAGACTGCACACTGATATGACATGACATATGACTTAGGAGAAAAAACAGGTTTCTTTTTTGCTTCAACCTGTTTCTAATCCTAAGACGCATTTGATGTTGCTTGTGTTGCCTCAGTGTGCAACCTGCCTAAATACACAAGCTACAGTAGTCTTCAAACCACAGATTAGAAAATTATGTATTGTGTATGTATTATGTATATTATATAGAACAGGTTATTTATAGTAATTGGTTTCAGTTAAGGTGCTATTTCACCTGCGCGGAAACACCCGTTCGCTAATGTTAATCCAATGGGAGAATTTTTTTTAAGTATGTCATTTGCATTTCAATATTTTTAAATGATTTTTTTGCATTGAATAGATAAGGTCGATCTAAATGAAGAACGTTTTTTACTTTTTTGATTTTGTTTGCAGTTTTTTTTATGAGGATATTTTCACTTTTGAAACCGGTTCTGAAAGTGAAAGTATCTTAATAAAATAAAAAATAAAAACTTGTAAACAAAATCGAAAAAGTAAAAAAAAAAAAAAAAAATGGCCTTTATAGAAATCAACCTTAGCTATCCAATACAAATACAAAAAAAAAAAATTGAAATTCAAGTGTTTTCACGCTAGTGAAATAGCCTCTTAATAGCTGTGTGAATTAATAGCCTGTAAGCAGTTCAAATATTTCCAAAATATAAATTATCAGTTACTAAAGTATGTAGTGAAAAATCTTATTAAAAAAAATCAAAAATTGCCAATAAGAATATAATATTTTTATTTTAAATGAAAAGCAAACACTTCAGTTCAAGAAAATAGAAGCTTAACAATCATTTAAAACAACATACAATATTACAAATCTCTTGCAAGTAGAAACTCTTTCAGTGTTAGACCACATATACATATACAATTGCAATAAGCAACAGTTTCACAATGCATTCATTATTTTTAACTTTTTTTTTTTCATTAAATTTCTACTACCTGAATATTAAAAAAAAATAATAATGTTGAGACTAATAATGAGTCTACAGACTTATAAATCAATATAATTGCAGTACTTGTGTATTTTCCTGGACTTTACAAATTTTGCAATATTTCTAACAAAATCTTGCAAACCATTGCTTTACATGTCGATGTACACTTTATTGCATTACAAAAAATTGCCAAGATAATCAAAACCAACTACCAAATCTGCTTGTTTGCAAAAATATTAATGTAATTACGATAATTTATTTGATAAATCTACAGATTATTCCTTTTCTGTTTTGTAATCTAAATAATTTTCAGTGTTTTAAATATTTACAAATGCACAGATAAAATTTAAAGTATTCAAAAAAGAAGAAAATAACATAAAGGTTAAAAAAAAAAAGGTATTTTTATTTCCTATTACAGTAGAAGACCACTAATCTGCACAGCTTGGTTCAAAGCATTTTGCAGATTACAGGTAATGTCTATTTAATCTTTGTTTACGCCTTTTGTTATTCATATTATGAACAAATTTTGATTGTTAATGCTCAAAAATAAATTAATTACACATTTAAACATATGAATTAAGTTAAGAATTATTTAAAAAATAAATTATTGTAAATACATGTTATTAGTATTAAATATGAATTTATTGATATTTATATTTATTAACATCGATTTAAGGAATTGCTTGGTTTCTGTTTCAAGCTGTTTTATCTCCAATTCTATAAATTGTAATTATTTATTTCTATAGGAAAGATTAAATATATTGTCCAAGTAACCACCTTTCATTAATACAAATACTTTTTAGGAATAAATTTTTAAAAGGAATATTTTTAAATTTATAACATAAATGATTAAATAAATAAAATATTTTTATGTGCATATTTTAAATTGAAAAAAAAAAAAAAATTTAATTGATGTAGATACATTTGTATCATATATAAAATTAAAGCTTGAGGAAAACTAAAAATTGTTGCCATTGAGAAATTATTTTTTAGGAATTAAAATTCTTTGTTTACATTCATTTATACAATGTAGATTACAGGCAACTACGAATTACAAGTTTGCAGATTAGCGGTATTCTACTGTACTTTGAATATATATATATATATGAAGGGTGTAGATGCAAAATTTACACTCTCCACTTAACCTAGTTTTTAGAAAAATGCAAAAAAACTGATTATTATTAATAAACATGATATATTGGCACAATTTTTTTTGTGATATATTTTTTGCCATAACAACTAGTTGCACGTAGTCCTACCTATAAATGTGGTAAAGCTAGAATTTAAATTTAAATATGGAAAATGTGAGTTTTGCAGCAAACTTTTATTGGGAATTCAAGCGCTCGAATACGCCATCTGGTGGAGAAAAGATATAACTTCTCGCTTCAGGAAAATCCCTTCCAAGCCCATTGGATTACATGCATTTTTAATTTGTTCATAATGATAATTTTTTTGCACTATTTTAGATTTCATATGATATTGGTGTTCTGTGTGTATATGACAAAGTAAAAATTATCCAAATTTGAATATTTAACACTTTCAAACGCGTTTACAATAAATAATGGTTTCAATGGAACTTTAGCATTAGTTAAAGGGACAATTTTCCTGTATCGAAGGCTGCGATCAGCGCCTCTATAGGCCGTTTTAAGTCCCAATGGGTAATGTCATGAATTTAAAACAACAAGAACCAAATAAATAAATAAAAAAAAAAAAATCTGAACATTAGTTTTTATCATGTTATTTTGGAGGGTAATAAATAACAAAAATCAAAACACAAAAAACATTTATTAAAAATAATTTGTGCAAAAATTTTACTATTAGAAATGGCTCAATTTCTTCACTGTCATTAAACTAGTGGCATATTTTATGCTACTTCTTACTTCTTTACCTCCCTGATTGGTTGAATTGGAGAGTCTAAGTTTTGCTGCATAACAGTTGTTGGATGATGTAAGTTATGTATCAAAACAAGATTTTCAGCATTTTTTTTTTTTTAACCTTAATATATTTTTTATGGTCCAAATGATTATTATAGTCCGATTTGCCTTAAAAAGATGAACACAGTGATATGAATAGCTCAATATCTTAAAAAAGTGGATAATGTGACTTTTGCATCTGCACCATTCATATATTGATGATAATAAACAACTGACAATGGAAATTTGTCCTCCATATTTTTTTAATTCTTTGCTTTTATTTTTATCCATCTGATAAAGAACAAAGGGTAAAGTTTAGTAATGCATTTTAAACCCATTTCATCATATTGCAATAAAAATTAACAATAACTATAAAAATGCAAAACAAAAATGATATATCCAAAAATTTCAATTGTTTAATTTTTTATTTATTTTTGCTCTTAATATTTTACTGAAGTAAGTATAACATAAATAGGACTAACATTCATACAGGAAATTAAGAAGGATTGATCATAGCAAGTTATGATATGACTTTCAGGGATAGATCATAGGGAACGATTAAATTTCTTTAAGAATAATAAAAAAAAATCCTTAGAAATATATTGTAAATAAAGCACTAACATAGGAGTTAAGCCAAAAATAAGAAATTTCCTGTTGAAAATTGGTGTCGTTTGTGTCTGCTTCTGCCATTACATTTGAATGGTGAAAGTTGTTGAAAAAATTCTATGAAGGAAATTTTAGAGCATTTGTAAGGATGAAAATCTTCTGTGGATCTGCGATTTTCTATTTTTCATTTTTATAAAAAAAACATTTTCTGCTTTTTAGCATACTTAACATTTTCTGTTTTTTTAAATAAAATTAAAAAACAGAAAATCGCAGATCCACAGATTTTCATCCTTACAAATGTCTTAAAATTTCCTTCAGAAGAAACTTCACTTTGTTAAATCTGGCAATATTAATAATGGATTTTTTTTTAAAATTCAAACAGAAAAATATCTTTTATGGCAACCCTTCATTTTACTCAAGAACAGAAGCTAATTGTTAGTAGATCCAAGAAAATACACAAGTACACTTGTTAACATTTTAAGTTCATTTATAACATATCAAAGAAAGGACACTTTTTGGTACTTTTCCATTAGACAACCACCACTTCACGTTGAGTCCAAATGTTGGCGGCAAAGTTAACTAAGAAGCCAGGTGTAAATATTAGGAAAAGGAAATTCAAAAATTAACTAAATATGGGAATGGTAAGCCAATGATATATATATAGTTTAATGAAAAGAGTAATTATTCTATTAAGTACAAAATACAATGGAAAATTCCTACAAACACCACTTTGTGTTGAGTTCAAATGTTGGTGACAAAGTTAACTAAGAAGCTATAGGTGTAAATATTAGAAAAAGGATATTCAGAAACTAACAATGATATATGTAATGACCAATGATATATGTATAGTTTAATGAAAAGAGTAATTATTCTATTAAGTACAAAATACAATGCAAAATTCCTACAAACACCACTTTGTGTTGAGTTCAAATGTTGGCGACAAAGTTAACTAAGAAGCTATAGGTGTAAATATTAGAAAAAGGATATTCAGAAACTAACTAAAGATGGGAATGGTAAGCCAATGATATATGTATAGTTTAATGAAAAGAGTAATTATTCTATTAAGTACAAAATACAATGGAAAATTCCTACAAACACCACTTTGTGTTGAGTTCAAATGTTCGCGACAAAGTTAACTAAGAAGCTATAGGTGTAAATATTAGAAAAAGGATATTCAGAAACTAACTAAAGATGGGAATGGTAAGCCAATGATATATGTATAGTTTAATGAAAAGAGTAATTATTCTATTAAGTACAAAATACAATGCAAAATTCCTACAAACACCACTTTGTGTTGAGTTCAAATGTTGGCGACAAAGTTAACTAAGAAGCTATAGGTGTAAATATTAGAAAAAGGATATTCAGAAACTAACTAAAGATGGGAATGGTAAGCCAATGACATATGTATACTTTAATGAAAAGAGTAATTATTCTATTAAGTACAAAATACAATGCAAAATTCCTACAAACACCACTTTGTGTTGAGTTCAAATGTTGGCGACAAAGTTAACTAAGAAGCTATAGGTGTAAATATTAGAAAAAGGATATTCAGAAACTAACTAAAGATGGGAATGGTAAGCCAATGACATATGTATACTTTAATGAAAAGAGTAATTATTCTATTAAGTACAAAATACAATGCAAAATTCCTACAAACACCACTTTGTGTTGAGTTCAAATGTTCGCGACAAAGTTAACTAAGAAGCTATAGGTGTAAATATTAGAAAAAGGATATTCAGAAACTAACTAAAGATGGGAATGGTAAGCCAATGATATATGTATAGTTTAATGAAAAGAGTAATTATTCTATTAAGTACAAAATACAATGCAAAATTCCTACAAACACCACTTTGTGTTGAGTTCAAATGTTGGCGACAAAGTTAACTAAGAAGCTATAGGTGTAAATATTAGAAAAAGGATATTCAGAAACTAACTAAAGATGGGAATGGTAAGCCAATGACATATGTATACTTTAATGAAAAGAGTAATTATTCTATTAAGTACAAAATACAATGCAAAATTCCTACAAACACCACTTTGTGTTGAGTTCAAATGTTGGCGACAAAGTTAACTAAGAAGCTATAGGTGTAAATATTAGAAAAAGGATATTCAGAAACTAACTAAAGATGGGAATGGTAAGCCAATGACATATGTATACTTTAATGAAAAGAGTAATTATTCTATTAAGTACAAAATACAATGGAAAATTCCTACAAACACCACTTTGTGTTGAGTTCAAATGTTCGCGACAAAGTTAACTAAGAAGCTATAGGTGTAAATATTAGAAAAAGGATATTCAGAAACTAACTAAAGATGGGAATGGTAAGCCAATGATATATGTATAGTTTAATGAAAAGAGTAATTATTCTATTAAGTACAAAATACAATGCAAAATTCCTACAAACACCACTTTGTGTTGAGTTCAAATGTTGGCGACAAAGTTAACTAAGAAGCTATAGGTGTAAATATTAGAAAAAGGATATTCAGAAACTAACTAAAGATGGGAATGGTAAGCCAATGACATATGTATACTTTAATGAAAAGAGTAATTATTCTATTAAGTACAAAATACAATGCAAAATTCCTACAAACACCACTTGTGTTAAGTTCAAATGTTCGCGACAAAGTTAACTAAGAAGCTATAGGTGTAAATATTAGAAAAAGGATATTCAATAACTACTCTATTAAGTACAAAATACAATACAAATTCCTAAGCAAAAAAATTAATTAATGTTTCGCTGCTGCACAACCAGCATGCATAAAGTTGATTGTTTTATGAAAATTATCGAAAAATTATGAATGACTGTATTATGAAGATATTTAGCAATTATGGAGATACCTGAAGATATTAGAATTTACGAAGATATATGCTTTTTCTACTTATGAATTTTAAGGAAAAAAATGCTTGTTTATTAATTTTAAAAAAAAAAAAAAATCCTTCAATTAAGCATGTTTTTTGTGTTTAAAGTGTCCTGCATGGATTTCATTTAAATCCGTCAAGTGGTTTTTAAATTATATTGGTCATTGTCTTTGAAAATGTAGAGAAAAATGCATTTAAGGTTTCACACTATTATGTTTGAGGTCCTCTTACTCTATGTTCATGGTTATAGTAAAATAGATTCTAGTACAATACATTTTGATGTATTCAATATGCAGTAAAAAACCAGTCAGTAACAGCTGCCGTCAATAGTAAGAGGGTGCTATGGTAATTATAAGATATCTTTAAGGCTATCCATTAGATCAACTTGAAATTTTCACAAAATATTTTCAAAATATTACACTTTAAAAGAAAAAGAAAAACAATTATTTTTTGAAAAATTTGATTATTTTTAACTTTTTAAGTATGTTTCACAGATCTTTTGCAAAACTCTGTAGTAGTAAGCTTTAGATAAAACAAAGAGCAGTTAGTAATGAAATGCAGGAGTTTCAAAACACAAATTTCTGTGTATATGCCCCTTTTTTTTGTTTGTAGTGCCATTTTGGTGTATCAGTAACAAGAATACACAATTTTATTATAGGTTTTTAAGAAAAAATATCGCAATATTGTTAATACCTTTGTCTAGGAAGAATTTTATCACAGAGTATTCATCATTTGCCAATGGCCGAATTCAGCAAGCCATGTTAAATCTTAAAAAAAATAATAATAAACTCACAGAAAAAACAAATCTTGAACAAAGATATTATTTCTGAACAAGCTTAATAATTGGGTTACTACATTTGTCAACATGAAATAAACAGTTTACTACATTTGGAGAAAAATTATGAGTGGTGTTTCTCTAATGGAAAAGTATCCATTTTTCTTATCTTAAAGGACACTTCATATTATACTATATACAGGATGATTTTAAAATATCTGACAAAAATGAAAAAACAAATAAGGCATTTGGAAACACAAAAAGCAAGCAAGAACATATGGTCACAATTTAATTACTCAGTTCATATGTCACAATTCAATTACATCAATTCAATAAATCACAATTCATTATGCCAATTCAATACGCCACAATTCAATTACATAGCGAACATAGCTCATAGCGGGCAGAGCCCCCTATGAGCCATGTTTGCCAACCCCCATCTAGATACTGCAAGATTCAAAAACACACTAATTTGCTATGTTTTATAAAGATATGAAAGATTAAATGATATTATCACAAATAGTGACAATCTTTTGTAATCGGGTTGCCATTCATTTTCCTTTGACTATGGGATTTGTTAGTGTCCAAGGCCACACCCATTGTTGATGTGACAGCTGTTTTAGTGATTGATTAAGAAAGATCAACTAAACATTTGAAAATCAGCTTGTATAAAATGATTAAGTACAAAATGTCGCTTCTTCCTGGACTTTTATAACAACACTATGGACAATAGTCTCATTTTGAATTTCAAGGCTACAAAAATTCGTCTGCTAGGGTATAACATTCAGAATATGCCATTGAATAGCATTCTGTTTAGAAAATTTATGCTTATACTTATCTTTATATTGAGTTTTAAATATTGTCAGAAACAGGTATGGGCTATATATACATGAATTCTTTTCTCTATTTTTATTTAACGCCATGCATATTTTTCACGTTATCTCTTTAAATACTGAAATGAAAAATTTTCTTTTAGATGCTATAAGAAAATCGTTTTAAATATAAAGTAATTTTCTCCATTAAATGTTTTTTTCACATAATAATTTAATCACTTTAAAGTTTTCTTTCTCTTTTAATATTCACGTGTAAAGTGTTTGGAAATATTATTTTTTCAACTTTTTAAATATGACATAATTTTTACCATTTTTCGTGCATAATAATTTAATTATTTTAAAGTTTTCTTTCTCTTTTAATATTCACATGTAAATATATTTTTCAATTGTAAAATGTTCGGAAATATTATTACTTGCACTTTTTTAAAATTTGACAACAATGCAACAATAGGTAAAAAAAAATTACTTTTTTGAAATATGGAATGAATCGGTATTGAGATAATGAAACTTTGTACCAAAAATTGAAAAGAAAAGAGAAATGATAAATTAAAAAAATAATTGCATCTTGCACACCACAAAATTTTCAAGTATGTGCCTGCGAAAGATGGTTAAATTGCTATGCATAGTTTTTGATAATATAAACTTTTTAAACTGAACTAATTTTGTGCAAATTTAACATTAAATAACTCTTCAATTTAAAAACTGTCAACTTTAGCTTCTTTACCATACATTTCTTTATAAAACTACCAATTTTCATGTTTTTATATGAAACAGTTTTTTTTTTAATTTTTTATTATGAGCCTAGAAAGTCAAAAGGTTAAAGTAATATTCAATTACGGTGGCAGTAATTACTTTTTTTTAGAATAGAGAGATTTAGGTGCAAGTAAGAATTTTTTATGTATGATATCTGTAAACATATTTATGGACTTAAAATAGTATATAAGTGCATTAAAATATTAATTATGAAAGAATAAACTATTATAAATTTAGAGTAATCCTCTGAACTGGCAAATTGCCAATTAAAAACAATTAAACAAGTTGAAACACGCTAACTCACTTGTTGACCTGTTTTCTCTTGTCTACTCAAGGCTGTAGACAATGGGGGATCACCCCTCCGAAATTTTTGTCAGGATGACAATAAATACGTCATAAAGTATAAATAAAACCACAGTTAAAATTCAAAAATCTAAAAAAAAAAAAAGGCATATAGTAAAAATTATGTCATATTTAAAAAGTTGAAAAAATAATATTTCCAAAGGCTTTATACAGGAATATTAAAAGAGAAAGAAAACTTTAAAGTGATTAAATTATTATGTGAAAAAAGCATTTAATGGGGAATGGGCATCATAAAGTATCAATCAAGACACAGTCAAAAATTTTTAAAATCTTAAATCAAATATCTATGTGCTAGCATATCTTTTTTCTTTTATTTCATCAACATGTTGAAAAGATGAATGCAATTTCTAGAAAGTCTTTAAAATTAATACAATTTTTTGGAAAGGGACTCGATAAAAGTAGGATTTCAAAGCTATCAAACAAAATGGTTAGAATATTCTAATATTGATTCTCTAACTTGCTTAACTGAAACTCTTGAAAAAATAATGAGGGTCCAATTCCAAATATCCACAAATTGGCAAATGTTACTGTTTTGACATATGCTGATGGAAAAGCATTTTTGACAAAAAATATTTGAAAATATACATAACAAGTTGGAAATTGTACGTCAAACGTGACAAATGATGTGCATTCATATTGTAACTAGTTTTATAAATATTCAAATCTTGGTGCAATAGCTGTTGCACTCTTATGCAAAAATGCATGAATACAAAATTTATTTTATGTGCAGATTTTCATATTATATATATTAATTTTATTTTATGAAATTAATACACTTTGACAAACAATTCATTAAAATTCTGTTCCATTAAAACAATACCATGCACAAATATCCAATAGAAAACAATGTAAAAAAATTATCATTATTATTTCAGTGAAATTAATTACATTGTCTGTTATTATGATATGATTAATTTCCGTCATAAAATAAGTACATTTTAAGTTGGCAACAGTTTATCATTTGTTGACATTGACTGAAAATTCCAATGGGAAACTGAAGCCTAGCTTTGAAAATTTCAGAACTTGAAATCCATAGTTAGACTCTTTTTCCATTTAAAATCTATTTCTCCAGGAAAATCTATCCAAAAAACTGTTGGTACATTATAGGACTGCTATAATTAAAGAATTTTAGTAAACAAATTCAATTTATAAATTCAATAATATGGAAATAATAGGACTTCATCTTAAATAGGACATCATCACCATGCCAAACTAGAATCATTACCTAACATGGGATATCATTGAATTAATTATGTATGATGGGATTTAATAGAATGAAAGAAAAATTTTATTAATATTTATTTAAGTTTTGATTTGATTTTCATAAAATTTAAAAATGATTTGACAAAATTCTACAACACTTACATATAATAAATTTCAAACCATTTGGTTGGGTATAGTTCTTGCTCTGTTGTATGGGGACAGACGGCAGACCAGACAACGACTATAGGTGCTATGTATTTATATAATTACAAATGCACCCAAAAAAGTCTTTAAAATTCATACAATTTTTCGGAATGGGATTTAATAAAAGCAGGATTTTCAAGCTATCAAATAAAATGGTTAGAATATTCTAATATAGATTCTCCAACTGACACTCTTGAAGAATACAACGAGGGAAAGTTCTTTCTGCTGGGAAGACATTTTTGACAAAAAACATTCTAAAATATACATAAAAGCTTCGTAAATCTTAAATTTGGTTGACACTAATGTTGATACATCAGCAAAGTAGAATCAACACCAACACTAACGAGATTATAAATTAGTTTGCAAGGAACAAGGATAAAATATTAAATTTTCTGTCAACTCTCTGATTGCTTATCTCATGATTTCCACGGGCAAGATATTTGCAGAAAAAATTATATATATACACAATTTTTGATGCAATTTTGTTTTAAAAATTCCACAGTCAAAGAGTAAAAATGCAAATGATAAATATACTACTTATTTCAAATACATGATGATTTGAAATACCTAATAACCAGTGCACCTGTGCGAAGATTTCGCACTGCAGTCTAATATTTTTTAGCAATATCTAATATTTATTAGATGCAGGTTTAAATTTCTAAAAACAATAATAATGAGGACTAAAAATATCTGCAAATAACATTAGTCAAGCCAGAATATCATCTGATTTATTCCATGGAAGTTACAGTAAAATCTCACCAAATATAGCAAACACATACACACAAAAAAAAATATATAATACCAAAACCACATACTATACATCTAATCCCAAAACACCTCAACAACAGAGAAAAATTAACAAATAACCATGAAAAATTCATACTAACAAAACTATAAACAGAAAGAACACAACCATTGGAGACAGGCTGCAAAGCTAAAGACTTGCATGCTGGGTTATACCGGTAATTACTCATGAAACTTCCCCCATGCCTGTCGCAACCAAACTGACCATAGAAAGCATTAATCCAAGTTGAAAAGAACGACACAGCCAGACAGAGCTCCCTATAAAACCTACCATTAGAATTTAAATTAGAATTAGAATTTAAATTAGAATTAGAATTTAAATTAGAATTAGAATTTAAAGAGCATTAGAATTTAAATTTTGTTTTTTAATCATAAATATAAAATAAACCCATGCAGCAACTATGTCTCATTCTATCTTTATTGAACTTTTTTTTTTTTTTAATAATTATTGTTGCGGTATTTCATTTTTTGTGGCAACGCTCATTTGAGGAAAACTTTTCATTTCATTTATGAAAACAATACCGATATAATTTTTAATTAACAGCAATTTTTAAACAAAATACATGTTTTAACAAAATGGGAGTTTACTACATCAGAAGCCGCTTCAAAATCCTTTCATATGGTATCTCATTTATCATTCTGTGTTTTCTGTTTGCTTAGAAAAAGGGATGTTGACAGGAGAAATAATATATAGGATACAGGGCATACTGGTCGAAAGGATTTAAAAAAAAAAAAAAAAAAAAAAACAGTCAGAGGGTTAATAAGTATGAGTTATTCGAATTCCTAATATACCTAACTTTTAATTAACCTCACCTCTATTAAAGTATAAACAAATCTAAAGTAAGACAATAAAAATTTGAACCTACAAATCCACCCTCCAAAATATTTTTCTGGGTATGGCCTTGTATCCTCAATTAATGTCTTTTTTGGCCATTTTCTTGGTTTCAGAGCAGAGAAAAAGAATGTATTTCCGTTTCGTAACTCATGAAGATGATTTTTTATTATTTTTTTTTGTAACAATGTTCCAGGCCTACGATACAAACCTAAAGAACACATAGTTTTTATTGTTTCGTCAATGAGGTCTGAAACCAGTACTATTGCATAATGAAAAAGTTGGAAATTGTATGTCAAACGTGAAAAATGAGGTGCGTTTGTACTATAACTAGTTTCAGTAAAATGAATTATATTGCCTGTTATTATATGATATGATTAATTTCCGTAATAAAATAAGTACATTTTAAGTTGGCAACATTTTATCTTTTGTTGACATTGACTGAAAATTCCATTGCGAAAGAAACTTCAGATTTGTGAAAATTTCAGAACTTGAAATCCATATTTAGACTCTTTTCCCATTTAATATCTATTTCTTCGGAAACATCTATCCAAAAAACTGTCGGTAGATTATAGGATTGTTATCATTAAACAATTTTAGTATACAAATTCGGTTTTTAAATTCAGTAATATGGAAATAATATAACTCCAGCTTAAATAGGATGTAATCACCATGGCAACCTAGAATCATTACCTATCATGGGATATTATTGAATTAACTAGCTGCTGCTGGCGACCAATTTGGTCTCCCTTAAATGTTTTCTAAGCATTGCAACATGCTGCTTTTATTCATAATTTAATTTACTTGCTTAATCCTTTTCCAAATCGGATGATTCTAATAGACAAATCAAGAACTTTTTGTGACCATGGCAGCATTTTGTATGTTTTTTGTTGTTATCAATTTCAGTTTCTTGACAAAAGCCATTAACTCACTTAGGCGTTTATGCTTCCTGTCCATTTGTTTATCAGTTGCAACACCTTCACTAATGCAGAGATTTTTAATCCTATTATTACATAGATCCCGCTCATCTAATGAAAATTTTGGTTCAGAGTTTGTACTGAATCTGGCTATGTTTCTTCTGCAGTGTTTGTCGAAATGAGCATGCCTTTTCTCTTATTACGTATGCCATGCTTACAGGATCGATTTTTTTCCTGCACTGTGTTTTTCAAAATGAGCATGCCTTTTTTCTTATTACATAGCCACGATTACAGGAACAATTTTTTTTTTTTCGACACCAAACAATGCTGCAGAATTCATCACAGAGATCTTGATTTGCGAATGATTACCTTCATGGTTTAATATTTTTTTTATTCACGGTGAACGGATCTCTTGAGTTTGTTTACTGTAATGAATTTATATATCGGGCAGTCAACGTAATTTCAACTGAAGTTATCTCAGAATCTATACATATTTTAATGTAACTTATCTCTCAAACAAACAATTTTTTGAACGATCTTTCTAAAAATGTAACTTTTATGCAATTTTATTAAAAAAAAAAGACTTTGAACAAAAATGGTCACCTGGCAATATGAAAAGAGAAGTTTTCAGCCTGTATTTGTTTTCCTCAGACGCATGACTTGCGCTTTTATTATATAGATTATGTATGATAGCATTTAATAGGATGAAGAAAACTTTTATTAATATCTTTTTAAGTTTTGATTCGATTTTCATAAAATTAGAAATGACTCGACAAAATTCTGCAATGATTATATATGTATTAAATTGCAAACCAATTGGTTGGGTAGTTTTTGCACTGTTATATGCTGACGGACATATGGACCAGACAAGTACTATAGGCGCTACATATTTATATAATTATGAACACACGTAAAAAAGGCTTCTGCACCAGGGCTGTAGCTAGAAGTAAACAATAGGGGGTGTTTAAGAAAATGTAGGGGGTGGGGGCTCATACTATTTCTCTCTCTCTGACACATGCATGCACAAACACAGATATATAGGATCAAAGTATTATACAGAAAGGTAAATTAGTGTATATTCATATTGTAGGCAATATATTTCTTATTAAATTGTTTATAACTATATTTGATGCCAAGAAAAGTAAAGCTGCAGATAGGGATGTAATAGAGGATATACGATGGATATGCAGTATACCTCTTGGATTATTTTAAGGAATACCGTATACCCTCTTCTGAAAAACACTATAGCATATACTTTTTAGAGTATACCCTCTGCTAAAGCGTATGCCCTCTGGTTTTTTTACTACTACATCACTGGCTGCAGAATGAAAATTTTCAGTGTATAATTGTACTAGTGAAATAATAAGTGATGATGTCAATAAGTAAATAAAATGCTGACAGTTCACTTGTTTCAAAAGAGTTGCAACCTTTAATTTTAATCTGAATATTCCCTGCCCTTAAGGATTCTAAAGTTATGTTTTCATATGATAAAAAACATTAGAACAATCAAGGGTGCATTTTGCATTTTAAAATTAATTTTGTGTCTAGTCAAAAGCTAAAACCACTTGTATTTAAATTGGCTATAACTCATTAGAATAACTTTGTTTTATGCTAATAATGGAAAACGCTACAAAATGAAAAATGTTAGTATATAACTATTGCAAAATTGAATGTTTGCATCAGCAAAAGGTTGTTAATTCGGATTATGTGCAAATAAAATGCGCACTTATTTGCAGTTTTTAAACAAATGCTGCAATTTAGTATTTATGCAAAACTGTAAAAAGCCCCCAAAACTAAGTACAGTTTTGACGAGAGTTTCATTTGGATTTTTGAAACAGAATTTCAATTGGTGGCCTTGGCAACTTTCCCAGGGGGGGCTCAAAAATTTTCAGGGCTGAGCCACCCCCCTAGCTACGGCCCTGTTCTGTACCTGTTGCACATTCAATTCATTTGAAAGAGTGCTATGAAAATCCTGATTTGATCTTCAATAAACTTTTGTATTCAGGCCTCAATAATGGCAAGTTTCAAAATATGATACAAACCTAAAGAATGCATACTTTTTATTGTTTTATCCCCTGCAAATACATAACTTTCGAATAAACAAAAAGTACACCAACTTTAAGAAATGAAATACACACATTGTAATTTATGGATTCTGCCTGATATGTATAACTAAGTAAAAAATAATGAAAATATTTACATTTATAAAGACCTCCACCCCCTCTCCTAATTCTTCTTCTTCTTCAAAAAAAAAACAAGCGGGAAAAATTCTACCTTACGACAGAATATAGATTGGCCACCCACGGCTTTTATCGTTGAGATTTTTTCAACCAAGTCTAACTCGTCAAAAAAAAAAAAAAAAAAAAAAAAAAATTGGTAGCATAAGCCAGCTTTTTCACTTTAGAATTTAGTTAGCGCTCTAAGATTTTTTGTGAGGCTGGTGGAACATATTTGGCACGAACACACCAAGTTTTAAAAAGATTCGGTGACTAGAAGTATTTTTAATAAATATAATAGTAAAAAGATGTGGCTCCAATGGGCTGAGACGTGGCGAGGTGTTTGTTGTTTACAAATGTGCTGGCTTAATGACACCGTTTAAACTGTTTTTAATGGTTCAAGGCATTTTAGCACTTAATAGATAACCTAAAAAAGGTAATGAAAAGTTCTATGATAGCAGCTTTTATGATGGATACAGCTAAGAGAAGTTGTTTAACAAATGATGAGTTAGCATTAATTGATGGGATCTTGGAAAGCGGTGGGGGTGAGGGGGGAGCTATACAAAACACAAGTGCTCTACGAGACCCGATTTAAAATGAATTCGCAGTTGCAATTGAGAGATGGGACTTTAAAAGGGATCCTTTCGCCCCTCTGACGGACCCCCCAAGAAAGATACGTAAAAACCGAGGGCGCCAAAAGAAACGGGGGGGGGGGGATAACCTTTAGGCGGTTTACAGCTAATTTTGGTGAAATTTTGGAGCTGTCCGGCCCATAGGAACAGAGAAAAATGGAAAAAACTAAAATAAATATGAGAAATTGAAAAAAAATAAATAAGAAAAGGGCTCCTGACAGAAGACGAGAGAGAAGGAGGGGGAGAGTAGAACCAGACAAAAGTGCTTGATGAGATCAAACTTTTGATATGGTACATGACGGGGTTTGAACACATTGAATGTCTCTCCCGTGGGGGGGGGGGGGGGGGGTAACTCCGGTCCTATGGGAGATAGGGCCTTGGGAACCTCTTAGAAATGTCGGCCTCGACGATTTTAACTACGTTGGATCCTTTAGAAGAGGCCTACGTCCTCTGTGGAGCTTAAAGGGGCTAAGAAAGATGGGAAAAACTAAAATTTAAAAAGAGTTGAAACAGAGAACTATGTTTCTTAAGGGAAGGGGGAGTGAGAGGCGGAGAGTAGGACCAGACCATAGTGCTTGACGAGACCTATCGATTGATATGTTACATGAAGGGGTTTACATGGGGTTTACATTTGGGGAGAACACCAAAAAGGTCTTACTGAACCTTTCCCATGATTATGCCAAGGTTGGAGTTATGATTTCGTCAAGATCATCGCAAAGCTTATATTGGCATCCTATATACGAATATATATATTCCAAACACTTCTATATGTGCCATATACGTCATTATACACATATTATTTATGTTTTATATGTTGTATATACATCATATACACATGTCATATATATACATAATATATGCATCATATATGGCTATAACTTGGCCACGTATGTACAGAAATGTTATATATATATATATATATATATATATTATTATAATGACATACATGCTTTATAATTTGACGATAAATCTTGGCCACTTGGCCATCCTTGGAAGCCGCTATAACACGAAAGTACCAAATTTACAATATATTAATGAAAACAGAAACAAAAATGTTTCATGCTTGGTAGCTGCACCAAATTTCTTTTTTATTTTTCATATCTGATAATTTGCATCTATCCTTTTTTGTAATTTTAACATTTTTGTAACGATTTTATGCATTTCTATTGCTTATTCAAAGAAAAAGTCTTCTAAAGTTACAGAATTTCGTTAAAACCGGTTAAAATAGTAAAATGGGAACATCGTTTGGTCCATTCTCGACCGAAAGCAACTACCGTTATCATTACCTTTTTTACGCGTGAAGGTTTTGTTATGGTACTTCATTGTGAAGTTTGGTAATTTTTGAAATTCATTATTTGAAAAACAGCATAATCATTCGATTTGAAATTTATATCAAGAAAAAAAACAATTTTTTTCCTTTCTAACGCAGTTTGTCTAACAATTTTGTGACAAATACTTTTTGAGCTATTAATTTTTTCAGTAACTTCAAATGTTTCATTTTCCGAGATTAACCTGTGGCAACAATGGATTGCTGCGACTTTTCATAAACATGAAAAATGATAGAGATTGAACGAATAAGCCTCCCTGTGGGTGGCTAAAAAAAAAAAAAAAAAAAACAGGATTAGTTAAGTGCAAGAAAATTTTTTTCACAATACATTATATCATAATGATGTATATAGGAGAATTTTAGGAACACATGTCAAGCAATCAAAAGGTAAAGAAAAAATTAATATTTGTTCATTTTATATCATTCCTAAGCATAAGTATTCAGAAGATAAATTGTTGAATTAGAAAAAGAAATATCATATAAAATATTGCCCTTACAGGCCAACTTTTTAAAATACTAGCTGACTCATCCAGCATTATTCGAGACCAAGATAATAACCATAAATATACCTAAAATCACTGCTGAATTCAGATTCTTTTCACCGGGATGGAGTATACAGCTCAGGGGTTTAATAACAAAAATACTTTTAAAATAAGTAATTTAAAATAGTTTTAAACTAAAAAGCAAGAAACACCTGAAAATTTCGACTGAGATGAAGTCACATGACATAATCACTTATCAAAGAATTTTGAACTTCATTTGGTTGTTGGAAATTTATCTTTTCTTAAAGTTTTTAAAAATTCATATAAATTCAAATTATTGTTCTTATGTTTTAAAAATTGATTTCTGAAAGTCTGATCCTTATAGGAGTATAAAATATAGGACTGTATGGATAAGGTATCAAATAAATATCATATTATAAAAAACAAAATTACTCATTTTCAGTAAAATAAAGACTTAAAAAAAAAAAAAGAATTATATGAATTCTGAATAAACTTTATTGAAAAGAGGATAAAATTTACTATATCGGGCAAAAAGGATTGAATTTGGATTGCTTTTATGAGTGGCTCAAAATAGCCAGTGAACATGGAAAATTGAGAATTTTCCAAGGAAATAATGCTTTCTGGATTTTTTTTTTTTTTTTTTTTTTTTTTACATGGTAAGTCTTCCTATTTTTTAAAAGAAAAGATACCATTACAACCAGGAAGTTACCATATAAAACATCTTTTTATACCATATAAAATATCTTTTTTGTTTTGTAACTCTCTAGTGGGCCAGGCAATCAGGATTTCAAAATGAAAAAAAAAACATAACACACGGGTGAAATTTAGAAATTTTCTCAAGGCTGAAATATACACAGTAAAACTTGTTTAAACAGAACCACAAAGAACTTGAGAAAAGTTAACATTTTAGACAGGTTTCCATTTTAGTAGATATTCTGTCTATTATAAATGTATTGTGTTTATTTTTTTGTTGTTGTTGGAACCATGAAATATTTCCATTTAAGGCAGGATTCCATTATACACGTTATATTTTGACATATTTTATTGCAGTGTTTCCATAACACCTGGAGAAAAACATATGTTCACTCAGAGATGAATATTTTTTGTCAGTCATGTTCTGTCTAACCAAGTGTAAAATGGACGGAAAACTTTCAGTCATTACACAATATTTACTACTTAAGCATTTGAAGAACTATGTTTTCCCTGGACATGCATGGAACTGATCATAATGCTGGTGAGCTACCAAAAATTTAAACACGTTCATTAGTGTTCGATGAGAATTTTAAATTAATATCTTGGCAAATTATCAAAAAAGAAAGATCGAAGTCTCAGGTGCATTCAAATCTGTCTTCATCTGTCAATATCTAAATTAGACCTCTATGTGAGGTAGATATCCCTAGCCATCAACACACACACACACACACACACACAAAAACAAACAAACAAACATTTTTCTTTTACTTCCCCCCCCCACTTCTCTTTCTCCACTTTTTAAAATCTCAGAAAATATACTTCTTATATCATCCTAATGTAATCACTACATCACTTTTTAAAAATAAATAATACATTTTGTGAGATGTTTATGTAATTTTTATAGTTAAGTACATAAAATATTTTTTATATTTTCAAAACTTATAAAATGTTATATACATAAGGTCAAATATATTTATTTTAAGTAAAAAACAAACAACACTTTTAACTTTAAAAAATATAATTGTCACACATTAAATTCATAACGTGCAATATTATATATATTTAATAAGTTCAAGATATTAAGCTCTCTGCATTTTTCAATTAAAAAAAAAAAAAAAAAAAAAAACCAAAGTCATAAAAGTTATTATTTTTTTTTTTCAATTCTTTCACTATTTTTCTGTTATCACCATTATTACTTTTGTTAATAAGTACATAATATCTACAAATATTTTTTAAAATATTCAACAATTTTGGAAATGTAACCAAAATTAGCTCTAAAGTGATAACAAAATAAGTGACAAAACAAGAGAAATTATAAAAAATATCTGAAGTAATTCCGCTCGACTCTACTGAATACTTTGTATTCATATACCAGGTAATCCAAAAGTAACTGAAAAAACAGGTAACATAACCTATGCAATTTATTCTACTAAATTACTTCAATTATACAGATAATCAGGGCTGTGCGAAGAAGGGGGCAGTCTCCAAGGACATGGAAATTAAAGGGGTGCTGAATTTATACTACCAATCACAGTTTTATTTATTTATTTATTAATTTTTTGTCCGTCTAACATTTTCTGGTAATTTTCTTTTTCTCTCTTTGCCATTCATTTTTTTTCCCCTGCCGTAAACTCTTAACAATTAAGTGCAATTTTCTGTTGTTATTTAGTTTTTTGAAATTTCTAATTTAAAATTAAACCTTTTAAAGTTCCAAAATAAATGTGAAATATTTATTCAATAGGATTTATTTCTGTTTCAACACTTTATCAATTTTGTGACACCTGTTACAAAGTGTGTGTGTGTGTGTGTGGGGGGGGGGGGGGGGGTGTCAAGTTGAAACTTTGCTCTGGGTGCAGTTTTTTCTTTACACAGCCCTGTAGATAATCTTCCATAATTGGACTCCTAGCCAAAGTTGCTGTCAAACATAAGCAATCCTGACAACAACTAGTTTCAAGTTTATGATAATTACAACCCTTTTTTTCACCAGTTTATTTTAGCATATTTTGCTAAAGTATTTAGTTAGATTTTTTTAAATGTAGATATTTTTTCATATATGTACTCCTACACTATATGTGTATGGAAAGTAAGTATACATGTATAAAAAAATACAAATGTCAAATAAAAAAAAACACCTTAAAATTGCATCATATAACAACCATATATCACTTCTGGCTTTTTTTTAGGAACAGTTTCTAAAATGTTCTACAATTACAACAGATCATCACCACTTCGGATACTGATCACAGAAAGGAATGTGATTATAAACATGTTCAGCCGAAGGAAATTCTTTGCAGCAAACCCAGCAGAAATGAGCTTTACATGCAATACAAGTCATGTGATCACAACCCGCATTCTTTTCTATAGCCGTTTTACATCTGGGACATTCTTTGCATTGTGCAGCACCTTCTTTCCAAATCTGAAACAGAAAAAGAAAAACATTACAACGATGATTCTGAATTTCCTCATTATATATAAGAAAAGAACTTTTCACTTTTAGAAAAATTATGTTAAGATTTGAAAGTTCAGACTGCCGAAAATAATATTATCCTATATAATAGACATTTAGACTTTTAATTTATGAAATTGAAAAAGGTCTGGCCTGTACCAGGAGATAAATATAACTTTCTTATTACTTATTTTTAAAAATTCAGCTAATTTTACTCAAACACACGAAGCTAAAATATGCGGAACCCAATTATAGAAGATTCAATCCTAGTTTTCATCAATACTGAATTTAAATTAGAATTTCACTAAATTAGTCAGATATAGCCAAGTTGGGTTTATTTATGGCAATTTATTTTTGATCACTAAATTTCGCAATATTTCACCAAGCATCGCCAAACTTGGCGATAATTTGATGATGGTGGATATGAACCAATATGGTTTTAAATTTATGAGTAGCAACAATGATCATAACAATTGCAGTAAATTTGTGAGAAACCATGTTTTCTAAAGCTCATAAATGACACCTGATTATGGAAAAATCTGCCATCCTGGAATTTCAAACTGTTTTGTCTTAGACATTTTTAAACATGACAAAACAAAATATGCTCACAGAATCCTTGTATCAAGACCAAACACTTAAGGGTAAGAAATTTTTTAGTATTTTTATTTATTTTTTAATTGAAATCTTTAAGTGTCCACCATTTTGAAACATGGTGATGTATGAAGCTGTTCAATGAACTTAGTTGAGTCCTTGGTAAGTCACATGCTCAGTCACATCTAATTCAATTGATAAATGCGAGTGCTATTGCATGAAAAAAAAAATGAAATATCTATACTAATAAAAGATAGTTTTGCTCTGTGTCTGTGATGGCTAGAAAAATCTAGCGCACCTAGAAGTCTGAAAATTTTGGTGAGGATAGTCCAAGGCATTTCTTGATGCAAATTCAGTATTGATGAAAACTACGATTGAATCTTCTATAATTGAAGCTCAGATTTTTAATATTTTGATAATTAGATGATATATTAATTAAAAACTCATATCTTTCTTTGCAAGTCAGCAAGACTGCTTGTGCATGCCCAGAATCCGATTTACGCATCAGGAAGAAATGAAGATAGGAAAGCACTGTTATTTTGTGTTATTTCATAGTTTTAAATCAGCCAAACTGTTCGGTATGATTAAAATTGGAAGGCATATTAAGAAAGATCACATTCTTACATCTCAAATGCTGTAATCAATTAAAAAATATATTGTAGTTAACCATAAAAAATATAAAATTCAAAAAGGATCATTTTTCTGAGGGACGCTTTCCCCCCTTATGGCAATGGCAATGCTCCTCCATGGTGCAACTTCAGAGGTACCAACAAACCAAAAATATTCTCTTAAAGCTAAAATCTTCTTCTAATTGACAGTGTAATTGGTTTTAAAAAAGACTAATTTTAACCCTTTCAAAAATGCCAGCGAACACAGGTCACTTCACATCTCACAGAGACGATCTTTTTTCTACACTAACTAAACGTCCATATTTCGACATATTTTTAGAACATCTAGGTAGACTAGATTTACATCACCTACAAAATTTTTAAAACATTCATATTTTTTTCACGAAATTTTAAAGAGAATTTGGATATATTTATATTTATAACTGATTAAAATTTCAGAGAGTTCGGAAGATGAGAACTATTTTTTTATTGTTATGTTAAAGGAGTCGATGCAAAAACAAACAAACAAAAAGCAAGAAGAAAACATATTTCTTTTACAACTAAATAACAATATTTTTTCACAAAATTTTCACATGGGCTGCAAAAATGTTATATTTATAATCGATAAAAATTTTAAAGCATCTGAGCAACTATGAAATGACCCAATGTAAAAAATAACACGAAAATATCTTCTTACAAGTGCTTTTACCACTAAATATCAATATTTTTTTCACAAATAGTTCATTTCAAAATATGTTTTCATAAAAAATTGGGTTATAAAATCATACAAACTTGAAGTTTGTTTAAATTAATTATCACTAGCCCAGGCAATGCCAGGGGGGGAGGGGGTGGGGCATCAGTTAGTATATACAGGGTGTTCCGTTAAAGGGGTCCAATATTAATAGGGGTAATAGAGGAGATCACACGGAGCATAAATCAGTATATAATGCCTGGCCGGATCTCAATAATTTTCAAGTTACAGCAAATAGAATGAAAAATCGGAAATTTGTAAAAAAACCCTCATTGTTAAACTATCGATAATGCTACATAAAAACGAAGCACATATTTAGAAAGAGCAGAAAAAATCCTACGAAATGACATAAGTTGTTTTAGAATATTGAGAATTAATGGCGAGTTACAAGCTCTGAAACAGTGAAAAAATACAAAATCAAATATTTAGCAAAATAGTTAATCGTTAATTCCAAAAATGCAACTCTACCTACATCAAGGAAAATGTTATAAAATTTGGTCCATTCCGAAAGCTTTCGAAGAAGCTGACAATAAACCATATCAGTTTAAGTGTATGGGAGAAATCAAGCAGTTCCCTAGTTACAACTCTGTACTGTTGCACGCTCGGAAAGAGCGAAACTCCACCCATGACGATTGTAAACACCCCGTTTTAATATCTTTCAATTATACATTTCTGATCAACCTCTATCAATACCCTTTCATTATTCAGTCTGGTCAAGTGAATGACATATTGTGCAGCTCTCGCCTTGTCTTAAAGCAAACTCCGTGACTGCTGCGTTTTCTCCATGAACTTTCAGGATGATGAAGAAGAAGTACTTTTTATGCAAATTTTCTATGTGTATAGGAAGAAAAGTGTAATAAAACAGCAGTCATCAGTGGGCGTTATGTTAAAGGGAGGCTGTTGTAAGTGGGATTGTAGTAAGTTGATGTATAATAATTATGCCGGAATACTCTAACGAAGAATATGCGGACATGCATCTGATGTACGGGCAAGCTCATGGAAATGCATGTCTAGCACAGCGCATGTACCGTGAGCAATTTCCAAGGAGACGTTGCCCAAGTTCGAAACTCTTCATAAAAATCGATAGACGATTACGGGAGACTGGATCGTTTAATACAGCAAGCATTGATGCAGGGAAACCTCGACATGTACGAACACCTGCAATGGAAGAAGATGTACTGAATATTTTTAAAGATACCCCCTCCACGAGTACACGAGCTGCTGCGTCTGAAGTCGGTGTTTCTCACCAAAGTGTGTGGCGTGTTCTGCGTGCAGAAAACATGCACCCCTTTCATGTGCAGCGGGTACAACTGTTATCAGTAACAGATTGTGCTCAGCGGACAGAATTCGTACGCTGGTTGCTTAATGTAACAGAAAATAATCCACAATTTCTGGAAAATATTTTATTTACTGATGAAGCAACATTTACGAGAGAGGGCGTGGTAAACACGCACAATATGCACACATGGTCATATACAAATCCGCACACTGTTTTCCCGTCGAACGCACAACAAAAGTTCAGTGTGAACATATGGGCAGGTGTCCTCGGCGATTATCTCATAGGACCATATTTACTCCCAGATGTACTCAATTGCAGTACGTACTTGGTTTTCCTACGGGATATCTTACCGCAGTTACTGCAAAATGTGCCAGCAACATTGCGCCACAATATGTGGTTTATGCACGATGGCGCACCGGCACATTTTTTCATAGGTGTTCGCAATCACCTCAATTCAACATATCCTGGGAAATGGATTGGACGCAGTGGACCTGTTGCTTGGCCTGCACGCTCTCCAGACCTCAATCCGTTAGACTTTTTTGTTTGGGGACACCTTAAATCGCTGGTGTATGAAACGCCTGTGGATACACCGGAGGATTTACTAGCGCGAATCGTTGTCGCTGCAGGAGACATTCTCAACTCCGTCGGAGTTTTTCGGCGTGTTCGCCAATCTTTACGACGTCGCTGTCGGCTGTGCGATTCTGTTAATGGGCGCAACTTCGAACACCTATTATAATAATGTCCGTTCGTCTGCCTTCCGACATTGAACTGTGCAGCGCAGGCCAGAAGACTATGCTTCACATATGTCATAAAGTACGTGGAATGTAATTCTTTATTTGTCATTTTTCTTTTATTTTCAACACTTTTTGGCACAGTATTTTGTAAGTCACAGACTGTGGTGTACTCAAATTGTAAATTACAAAGTTTGTATGAATTAATTTAAAATTTAGTGTCTTTTTTAAATTTATAATTAATAAAATTATTATGCTATTTGTTATTATTATTTCCTATCATAAATTATGATGCACATATACATACAATAATTGTCCATGTAAAACATGTACTGAAACTTCTTGCATAGTTACAAATCGCAATATTTTTAATTATTTCCGAATTTTCACCACCAGTTTAATTTTAAGGAATTTAACTTAAGCTTTATATCAATAAAAGACCACTTTAAAATGTAGACTATTATTGTAAAGTTATTTTGGTTCATTCAACTCTTGAATAATTAAAAATGTTGCATCTCAGAAGAAGCATGATCGAAAATGTATAGTTGAGAGTAATTAAAAAGGCGGTGTTTCCAATCGTGATGGGCGGAGTTTAACCTTTGCTAGTGTCAAAGAAAGCGGAGTTGTAACTAAGAAACTGATTAATTTCTCTCACACAATTAAACCGATATGGTTCATTGTAAGCTTTTTCGAAAGTTTTCGGAATGGACCAAATTTTACTACATTTTCCTTGTTGTAGCTAGAGTTGTCTTTTTGGAATTAACGATTAACTATTTTGATGTATATTGGATTTCGTACTTTTTTCACTGTTTCAGGGCTTGTAACTCGTCAATAAATATTGCTATTTTAATACAATTGATGTCATTTAGTAGGTTTTTTTCTGTTCTTTCTAAATATGTGCTTCGTTTTTATGTAGCATTATCGATAGTTTAGCAATGAGGGTTCTTTTACAATTTTCCGAATTTTCATTCTATTTGCTGTAACTTGAAAACTATTGAGATCCGACCAGGCTTTATATACTGATTTATGCTCCATATGATCTCCTCTATTACCCCTATTAATATTGGACCCCTTTAACGGAACACCCTGTATATAAATCAACATTTGGTCAGAGGGTGCTTTTGGAATCCAAGAGTCATGATCAGTGAAAATTTACCGAAATTTTCTGGGATTGCTTTCCTCTGAATGGCTGCAGTAAGTAGCTTCTTACTTTTTGTAGCAGAAGCTACATAAAAGTTTTTCATGAAGAAGTCAGACATGAACAGTAACAATTTATTAGTATTAAAATAAAAGCAAAAGAAAAGCACAAAGATTCCATTTTTATGATATAATCAAATTATTATATTTTGAGCCATAAGATTTCATATAAAATTATTCCTAATTTTTTTCTTTAAATTCTTGGTTATTTATTTAATTAATATTTTATTGTGATTAGCAATGAATAGTTGTTAATTTTTTTAATCGAAGGAAAAAAAAACAATGAAAATGTAAGCATCCCCCAACCCCAGTTAATTGCATTTAGAGAAGCAGAGGGAGAGGAAATTCAGTGCTAAGAAGTAGAAGAGTGTTTTTTTAAACTTTTAAACATTTCTATCTGGTTACAACAATATCATTACAGTGAATTTTGTTTAAAAATATTTCAAATATTTATGATGAAAGTATTACATGCTATAATGTAATTTTAATCAGTTTCAGAAACAAAATAAAAAAACAAAAGAACAACTGAATTTCTATTAAAAAAATAATTGTTAAGAACTGTTAACCATAAATACTTAAAACAATTACTGAAATAGGTTACAGCCACTGAAAACTTAGTTGTGAGTTTGTTAAGAGAAAGAAGACACAGTTTCAGAAATCAGCTGTTGCATTACAGCTGTTTATATGTCACTAATGTAACTTTAGATTTTAAAAATAAGGAAAATTGCCAGAAGAACTGTAAATGATAAATAAGCATTTAAAACATTAAAAAATAAAACCAATGAAGATATAAAAGCATATTATAATGGGTTCCCATTGTAAAAAAATCCCTGATGGCTCGGCCTACAGGCAAAGGTAGATTTCGAAGATGCAGACTGAGGGGTGCCTGTTTGTTGGGAATTGCAGAAGAAATGACCTTTTTGCCATGATGCGGCAGTTGGAAACGTCCACTTCAAAACCCAACTTGTTTGTAGGCGGAGCCGGCAGGGATTTTTTTGTTTTAAATTTTTTTTTGCTATAAGGGTTGGTCCTATAAAAAACTTGTCAATATAAAAATTTTAGATAATATTAAGAGGATTTATAATAAATTTAAGCAGAGTTGATATCTTGTGAATTGACAAAGTTATGAATTTTTTTCTTCTAAAATCCCCCTTTGGGGCCATTTTTAATGACATCAAAAATCTGTCATACATAAATGTTTGGCCCTTTTCCTAGAAGTAATAACTTTAAACGGATTCGATACATATCATAATTAAGAAATTATGGTTTTTTTTCTGTTATCACAAAAAGCCCCCCATTCCCCCCTCCCTGGTTCGATTTTATCCATTAACAAACTTAACCGAGATTTTACACCCCTTGATTTTATGTATCAGTTTGAAAAAGATTTGTGCAGAATTACTGCAGTTATCGTGTCCATAAAAAAGTGACATAGATAGATAGATAGATATATAAAGTTTTGAACTGGGGGTGGTTTTGGGTTCTAGGAATTATGATTGGCATAGATATGCAAAATTTTTTTCCAAAATTCCAATATAAAAGGTTTAAAGTGTGTTTAAGCTGAGTTAGCATTTTAGCTGAAAATTTGTGAAAAAAAAAAAAAAAAAAAAGGTATGAATAAAGAAATTTAGATTATATATATCCCAGCAAAAAGAAAATTATAAATTTAGAATATAGCATAATAAATCTTTAAAGATCAATTTTTTTTTTTTTTTTTTTTTTACATAACAAATGTGAAAATTTACTTTGAATGAATAGTCAGGATCTTTCTTTGAGCCTTGATATACATCACATGTGAATCCATAATGATATACCACATTGCAACTAAAAAAGAAAAAAAAAATACATTAAGTAAATAAACATGGAAATTCATAAAATAATTCTAGATAAAACAACAAGAATGAAAAATCCTGCATCAAGCATAGATTATGAAACATTTCCCAACACATTCAGAATAATGTAACAAGACCACAATTTTAATAAGGTGAAAAACGATGTCTAAGTAAACAAGGTCAAACCGGGTGGGGAAGCCTACCTTTTGGCTTGAGCTCAAAGTCTAAGTAAACAATTCGGAAAATACATAACACATTTGAAAACACAATATCAGCAATTCCCATCTACAGCAGGAAAATGATCTGAATTCTTTTGTGCAGCCATGTATATAATCCATAGATTTCTGTATATATTACATAGTATATGAAAATTTAGTTCAGTTAAAAAACACATAACACAGTTGAAAATTCCCTTTCAGCAATTTCCACCAATAAGCAGAAGTGTACCTGAATTATTTTGTGCAGCCTTGTATATAATCTATAGAATTTATATACATCAAGTAATATGCAAAAAGTTAGTTAAATTTAAAAACGCATATCAAAATTGAAAGTGCACTTACAACAATTACTGTTCAAAGACAGTACTGTAACCCAATTCTTTTGTGTGTCCTGTAAATCAGGCATGTCAAACACATGGCCCGCTGACTACTTATCAGTGGCCTGCCAAGCCTTTGCCATTTTCCCTGTGTTTTATAATACATGTTTAATGCAGAAAATATACTTTTCATGAACACACTTGCACTGACCGTAGCTGCAATGTTACCAAGTTGGAGAATTTTTTTATTCAAAATCTACCACTATTTCAGAATAGTAATCTTCACTTTATTTACTGACAGCCATTATGTGATAAAATAAAGAAAAGATTACTAGTAAAAAAATTGGTAGCTATTTTGAATAAAAGACTTTCACAATTTGGCAATATTGTCTTGGCGTTAGGTATGGCAAATATAAGAAATTATAGTATACTAGATGGAACCCGTCAAAATTTGCCGAAAAAAAATTTCTATAACAATATCAGTAAAAAAAGCTTCTTTATTATTTAAGAAGGGGTGCGTATGAAACAGTCTTTCAAATATTTTATTTTAAAAGTTTTTTTCCATTCAATGAAATACAGTACTATTTCCGAAGCAAACTCCAAACAAACAATTCGTAAACAACTGTTTAATGCAAATCAGTTTGACATTACCGCCATATTCTCCACGGCAAGAAAGAAAATTTCATCGATCTAAAAAGTATCATACAAATAGTATATTCCTACGTTCCTCTCATATTCAGTAATTAAAACACAGTAAATAAAGCACACATTTCTCCTCCCCACCTGTGATAATGCAACCGAATGAGCTCCTATGCGCTTGTGCATTGCATCTGCCCAAAGGCACCGCCGAAATTAGAGGTTAAAAAAAGTTTTAAAATGTCCTCTTTAAACATTGTTATTTCAAATCCATACCTTCTAAAACACATCCATTGTTTTAAGCTAATCAATTTTTATGTAAAGATGAAGAATTTTTTTTTACAATAATAAATCAATCTGCAGATGAGGGAGATTTTTAATGTTTTCAAGTGTACTTTATTTGTATGGTTTTTTTGGTCCTTTTACATAATCAGGATGATTATCCATTTTCAATCATAGTCGGGGATCTTTTCCCTCTCATACTGTTAAATGCCCAATGGATCTTAAAAAAAATAATAAAATACAATTCCTAGCATATTCGGATGCAACATATACTTCAATGAATTCAACATATCAATTTTATGTTAAACCTAAACTGGAAAAAGTCTTTTTTTTTTTTATTGACAGATTTTAATTTAGCATCAAAATGCTCTATTTTATGGATAGTCTGATCTTATGATTTATCAGGTTTTATTATTATTATTATTATTTCACTTTTTATGATAGTTAGGGAAATCTATTTCAATTGCGGCAACTTTCCCAGGGGCTATTTTACATTATTGAAGCAAACTGATGGTCAGTGAAAACTATATAATGCTTGAAAATTATTTAAAAAGTCGTTAAATTAAGCTGCAGTTCTTAAATAAATTTCAATCGAATGATAATTTTTTTTCAATTGATGATATAAGAATTAAAATTGTAAGATGTAGTAAAAAATTTTTAATTTGTAGTATTTAGAAGTGATGTAAGCGTGATGAAAGCTAAAGCGATAGTGCCGTTTGTTGTCACAACTGTTATACATTTCTTAAAAAAAGCCACTATGTTTTGGACATCAAAAGAGAAATTCACAGTGAAAGAAATAGGACTTTGCCCCTAATAAGGAACTGTTAAATGAACTTATAATAAACCTACCAAAATAATTCCTATAAAATATTAGGCTTACATTGTTTATTCTAACTAAAAATACAATCATTATTTCAAGATATTTTCCCTACAATAACACTATTTTTAATAATTTTAATTTTCCTGAAATCCTTTACTTTTGTGAATTTTTTTAATTAAAAAATGAAATCTTCTAGCCTATAATAAAAAAAAAGTAATTGGTAACATGTAATCAATGTATGCAATCAAGATGAAGCAATCAATAAAGGCTGCAATTCTAATCTTTATAATTAAGAGTGGAAAATCAGTTAAAATTATGTCATGTTGACACACAATCATATACATTTTTCTCTTTAATTTTATAAATGTTAAAATGCATTTCAAATTAAGCATAACATCATTTTCACCGGCACAAACTTTTTACACATATTTTATATATGTTATTTACGTACTTTTATGCTTAAAATGCGACCTATGTATTACATAGTATGTATTCGTAGGTCGTGCTTAAACACCATGTATACAAATAAAAATATATTTTGCATTTAATTGTAATGAAAAAATGGCATCAACAAAATTATAATGCATAATGATAAAATAAACCCAATGGACAAAATTCGCATCACGTCACAATAAATATGAATTTTTATTCACTTATAAAAATAAAGTGCATGCGATAAATATTTTTACCGAAATTTAACTTGCAAATTAAAAAATTCGACCTAAAAGCCATGTGCCTTTAATATTTATTATTTCTCTTTTATCCTCACAACCACAGAGTTTCTCGTTACTCTGTGCCCTGCAACAGTGGGAAGTTATCCGATTGCCGACTTTATGACGTCATACGCAGAAGTAAAAATTTAATTTAAAATTAGGGCTAATTAATTAAATTTTCAAACAAACGAATGTACGATAACAAATCTACGTCCAAATACCTTTCATTTAAAAAAAGAATGATGTAATTTGTTGCAGTAGTTTGTTTTCATGGACTGTCGAAAGAAAACGCTTAGCATTTTAAATATATAGATTTACATGGTCAGATCAAACTTATATTTTAATGTTTCACTTCCAAGAGATTGTTGATGTAAAGATAACCAACTGGAAAGCTACAAAAAGCATATCATGAATGTGAAAATTCAAACATTTATAAAATTTTTATGCTGTTCTTTTTATAAATTGTTATGTGTTTTAAGTTGAAACTAATAAATTAATTTACTGCTCCTTTCGATTTACAGAACATTACAAAATAATGTGCGGTATTTATGATGTACTAAAAAGTGTATTGAAAAATTATTAAAATAGAGCGCTAATTTACAATAATTAAAAGTTTAAAAAAAATTGTTTCTTTTATTTAAATGAAACTATTTTATTTTAAACATTCTCACTCAATTTATTTGCGACAAAAGTTCTGATAAATAAACTGTTACATCACCGATCAAAGCGAGATAATGAAAGAACATTTTTCAAACCTGAAATAGATTCTTGCATTCGGTGATATATATCAATGGATATATATTAATGGATATATATCTTGATATATATCATGATATGTATCCAATATTTATTTTCAAAATATTATAATGTTTGATATTTACAATATTTTCATTTAATTGATTTTTATTTTCAAAATGTCAAAATTAAATGAGTAGCTTTGAAAGTGACACCAATTCTCGTCTTGTTTTTGTGAAAATAAAAAAATAAATAACCAAAAATATTTCTCTGGCTCTTCATTTGGAAGCATACATAGTTTAACGAAGATTTTGTATTTGAACTCATTAATTATCTTCATTATTTAGGTTAGCAAACGTGTCATTATTAATGAGTCCTACATGATCTTTATTTTCTTTTTATTTCCTTTTAACAGACATTTTCGTACTCACATACATTTTAGCATTTTAAAAAATATGTTAACCCTCTGACTGCTCAATTTTTTTTTCAAAATCCTTTCGACCAATATGTAATCGAGCTTTATCTCCTATACTATTACATATTTCAAATCATCCTGTATATGAAAAATTTAATAAATTTATCATTTTCATCTTCAACCTTTGACTGTGGAATTTTTAATACAAAATTGTAAATTACATAATCTTTTCTACAAATATCTTGCCCGTGGAAATCGCGGGATAATCAGTCAGAAGGTTAAAGCTACCAATGTAAAAAAAAAAACAAAAAAAAAAACAATTAATTAAAGATGAACTTCACAGATTGACAAAACTCAATATATTCAAATAAAAACTGAAATTTTATGTTTGATATGTAGATACTCTGTTGGAGTTTGCAGAGAATGTACTCAGAAATATCTAGAAAAGCTGATTCTTCATTAAAAACGTGTATTCATGAAGACCATTAAAGATAATACATCTGCTTAAAAAAAGAAAACTATTACATTCAATTGTATGCAAGTCGAAATCATTTACAGCAAAGTAGAAGAAATAATGTCAGAGTAGTTAGATAAATTTGAAAATAATATAAACTGAATTATATAAATATCCTTGCTATAAATTATTCCTATTCTCGATACAACCATCATAAATGGTATTTTTGGGTCAATTAAAAGAAAAATTTGACTTTGATAATGTTTGTCACAAAGAAAAGTAAGCTTATAATGCAAATAATAGTGCTCCTGCAACGATTGGTTTTATAAAGCGCAGCAATTTCAAATTTCAAATTGCAATTTCAAAAATGCAATCAGGATAATGCACTTAATAATGCATTTTTTAAAAACATTTTGATTGCGATTTAAATTTTAAAAAAAGAATAATGAAATATTGTGTAAAGATAATGTAATAAATTTGCTTCTTTTTTGTTTTGTTTTTTGTAATGGGGCCCATGGCTTTGTATAGTTATACTAACTGTATATACATCTTTGTATAGAGTTAGGTTCAATTCTGCCTTTCGTTCCATCAGAAATAAAGTTTTTTCCATTTTCCATTCAGCTCCGGCTTGAAGCAATAGTATTATTTTATTTTCTATAAATGCACAGATTAGTATACTTAATTATTTTTTTTCATATATCAATCCTAACAACAATGCACTGATTCAAAATACAATGCTCATCAATGGGTCATGGAAGCCTATGCTTTGACTCAGTCTACTTTCTTGGGGCACACATGCACTAAGTTGCTTCTTACCACAGGCACACAAAATTTTAGCTACACTGCTGTATCTGTACCCAAATGTTCACCAGATTATATAAGTGATTTCGGCGGCATGTTCAAAGCTAAAAAATGTTTCATTCTTTAAAAAACAAAGAACACTCATAGTCAATTTAAATATAAACATCTTTGTTGTGAACAAACTATACATAAAATTTAATACATCGCATAAATATCTTCACAGTACATTTGGAACTAATACAGTAAAATTAAAGAAACTATTTTTTTCCCCTGTCATTAGATTCACAAAATGTTTAGAGGACTCTCACACACTGTAATGACTAATTTTGGTAATAATTATGAAAATTTATTTAATTTAAAAATTATGGATGTGCATGTATTGTACTTAAAATTCTTTGCCCATTAATGGAAAAGAAGATACCATTTGGAACATGCAACATAAAAAATTTAGACAGTAATAAGTACAAAAATATGATTTTGAATAAAAATACATCAAAATTATCCAGCAACTCTAGAAAAAAAAAAAAATCAAAAGTCATATTGCTATAAAATCACCAATAAACAAACTTTAACAAAATGTTCAATAGTAAAAACCAACACAACATTCATGGAAAAAAAATCAAAAATCATTTTGAACACAACTAACAAATTTATAGAATGCTTTTAATTTTAATTTTCTTTACTTAGTTAAATAAAACTATTTTAATTTAATGAATTATTTTTTTAAGATTAAACTAGCCTCTATATAAATGACCATTAGTCAATGCATAAAATCAGAGACAGTAATTTTATATTTAAATTTACAAAAACATTAAACAATACATTGTGAATACGGTGCAATTTAAGCACTAATTGTTAGATTTCATAATTAAATCCGTTTTAAGTTTTTTTTTCTAATTTTTAAAAGAATTAATTATTTTTTTAACCAAATGAGGTATTAAAAACCAGGGTGCAGGTGTTATATGAGAATACGGCATACACGAAAAATAGGGAAGCTTTGAATAAACACATTATACACATATAAACCCACATAAACTGTACTGAATTTCAAATGTTATGCAGGAGCATAAAATATCTAAACCAATATGCATAAAACAAAATTTACCACAGAAATAAGACAGCAATAGTAATAATAGTACAAAGATGGTAATTACTTGGTGCAAATTTCATTCCTGCACAACGGACAAATCCACTTTTCAGATACCTCGTTCTTATATGCAAACATAGGACAATCTGGAGCTGGACAGTAAAATATTTCTGATCTATTTTTTTCCAGATAATCATCTAGAGATGCCCGCAGTAACTTCTTGATTTTTGCATCATCCTCATCAAGTATTTTGATAATGTCATCCAGAACAATATCTTGCGAACAGTCCTGTAATAATCAACATAAATAATATAATATTGGGCGGCAATTTTCTGTATGAAAGTAATATTTAAACAGAAACAAAATAAAAAGAGAATATGTTAATTTAATGCAATCAAAAACTAGATTTTTTTTTCTTAGGGGAAAAGTATTACACAGTAAACATATTATAATGTTTCTAAATGATTTGTAAATAGATGCTCAATACAGAGGGCAAGTTGCACTTTATGCAAACGATTTTCATTAATATCTGCACATAAGTGTTGTATTTTTTGCAGCAATTCGACTTCTGGCTATAAGTCTTTGTTGAAATTTCTATGACAGTAGAATGTTTCTTAGTATCAGTTGTGTCAAATTTCTCCCACACCACTTGGGAGGCTTTATGAAATCTTTTCAATGCTCATGAATGTCATTTTCCTAACACTCACTTTAACAAATACATATTGGTGCTAGATAGAAATTTGGATACTTTCGTGTTATAGAAGCTCCAAGGATGAATCGCCGAACAACCAAGATTTATTGCCAAATTATAAAGCATGTATGACATTATAATAATACATCACTACATAGTATAAAACAAAGTCGCTTTTTCTGTCCATATATACCTATGTACGCTTAAATCTTTAAAACTACGCAACGGATTTTGATGCGGTTTTTTTAATAGATAGAGTGATTCAAGAGGAAGGTTTATATGTATAACACGACGTTCTACGTAGATTAGTTATTGAATTATGATAGAAAGTTTTGTTATTTTGGCCGAAAAGGTTACCATTGCTATTTTTTTGGCGATCATTATTGTTGCAGAAAGAAATGAAAAGGCTATACATCTCCAAAAATAAAAGAAAAACTGTGTTAAATTAATTAAAAAAAAAAAAAAAGAAAAAGAAAGAAAAGAGAGTTTTGATGAGAGAATATTATAAAACAAAAATATTTAATTTAAACATGATTGGGAATGTTCGCAATGCTTAAAAAATTATTAAAGGGGCAAGATTGCTATCGAAACAATATTTTGCGATTTATCTTTTGATTTTACTTTTGATCCTAAACAATTTGATTTTAAGCCAAAAGGTGTCTTTTTTTTTTTTTTTTTTTTGATGCAGAAAGAATTGAAATGGCTATACAGCTGGAAAAATAAAAGAAAAAGCTGTTATTAATTTTATTTAAAAAAAAGAAAGGAATTATAGGGGGAAATTCGAAAATCAGGTGATTTTTTTTTAATCAAATATTAGCTTTTTCAGTATTTGATTCGGATTATGAAAGATTAGCCTTCTGAAAAAGTTCTACTGGACGGATTTTGATGAGAATTGTATTGTTAGTCAGATGCTATTTCAGGAATGGTTTTAATGTACTACATATTGTTCTACGCTGCTTAGTCAAACAGTTATGTGAAGGTTATACAGTCAGGAGAACCCGATTCCGAAAGATTAGCCTTTTTGAAAGTTTTTACTGGGCGTATTTTTTGCGACTTGCATTGTTAAGTAGATAATTTGTAAGGATGGTTTTAGTATATTTTATATTGTTCTGTTTTAGAATTACGTGGAAAAGTTCTATAATCAGATGAACCCGATTATAAAAGATTAGCCTTTATAAAAACTTCTACTGAATGGATTTTGTTAATTAGTTTGCATTGTTAGTTTGATAATTTTTAGTGATGGTTTTAGTATATTGCATATAGTTTTATCATTCTTTAGCAAACCTTAACTGTAAATGACCAAATAAAAGAATTGGTCCTTAACAGCTAAAATTTTGACTGCACATTAGAAAATATAATAGCGCAATCACGTCATTTTTCAGTAATGTGGAAGGATATTCCAGGTAAATATACAGATTGCTTTCAAATACAAGGTCAAATTAAATGATATATTTTGTTTGCTTCAAGGTTCATTTGTAGAAACTGACCAGCGCAGCGGGCGTAGCTTGCTAGTGATATATATATAACATTTCGTGACATATATAGCCACGTTATAGTCATATATGATGTATATAGGACATAAATAATATGTATATAATGACATATATGGCATAAATATGAGTATTTGGAGTATATATATATGATGATGAGATGTATATATGATGCATATATAATCTTGGCGAAATCATAGCTGCAACTTTGGCATAATTGTAATTGTGGGGGCTGCTATAAAACAAAAGTACCAAATTTTGTAATACAACTAGAGGAAGCATGGCTATAAAGTTCCTGTAACAAAAACAGTGCATTTTTTTTTTTTTTTTAACAATCAATGATGGGAAAAAATCCAAATACAATGGGTTTGTGAATGCAAAGAAAAGTTCCGGAGGAAACTGATGGCTGCTCATGATTTTGTTATGAAGGCAAATTAAAGCTAAAAAAGTATAAAGTAAAGCTATATTTACTCTATTATCAGCAAAACCTTTTAGAATCCATATACAAGTAGAATTTTTGAAAAATAAATTTTACTTGTATATGGAAAAGATATCCATAAAGTCAAGCATCACATGGACTGGACAAAATCTTCAGTCACATTTCCAAATCAATTGCCACATATTTAGCGAAGAATGAATCAGAAACAAGAATAAATTGTGTTCCACTTGAATAAATACATACAGAAGCAAAATATAAACTTAAAATAGTTTCTTAATATGAAGCAAAACAAAAGTTCTGGCATCGTAACTGCAAATAATATTCATAATAATCAGAAATTAAATACAACCTTCCAGAAATTCCATTGCCTAAATTTGATGCAATGTATGAAAACTGGAATCTCTGAAATGAATCTATGAAAACTGGAACCAAAATTTTTGTGGATTCAGCGAGCATTGCTAATATTTTTGGATTAAAACAACAAAAAATTAAGAATTTCAATACTTAGTTTACCTGGTAAATCAATTAGTGTCAAATAAGAAATTCATGCAGTAATTTTGAATTGTGATAATTATTTTTCCGCATCAATTGATTTTCTTGTTGTACCTAAAATTTCTGAAATCATGCCAGCAGCAAAAATAGACATTTCACAATTTAAATTCCCTGAAAATATATACATCTCTTGCTGATCCAAATTTTCATAAACCTGGAAAAATAGATTTATTGATTGGAACTGAAATGTTTTCAGTGTTATAAAATAGGACATAATTAATATAAGTGTTTCGTTAATTTTAAAAGAAACTGTATTTCAATACATTACATTGTTTCAGGAACTACATAAAGCGATGAAAACATAAATTATTGTGGATTTATTTCATAGTTAGATGATTGCCAGAAAGTGTTAAAAAGTTTTGGGACACAGAAAATCTTGAAGATTTGACAAGTTTAAAAGCTGAGGAATTAATCAGAAAAATATCCAAGTAAAAAGTGTATTTGAAACTTGTAATGATGTTGCTGATAATACATGTAAAAATGCTTTACCAGAGCTTGCCGCTGGTGTAAAATCTCATGATGACATCCCCAAGCATAATGCAGAAAGGGAAAAGGTAGATGAAGGTACATTTCTCCTTCGAAGATTAAAAATATTAAAAATTTGAAGAATAAAAGTATTAAAGCTTCAAAGAATAAAAGTATTGATCGTAAGGAACAAATATCTGACGAAAAATTGGAGACATGGGTGAAAATTGTGAAATTACCACAGGACGGAAGTATAGTAATATGTTTCCGTAACACTCGAATAAAATATGCATAACTCATATATAATACAACAATACATAAATAAACAAACTATGATGTAAATTTTATCGGCCTGTGCAGGCATGCTCAATTTCTCAATTGAATTATTTAAGACTAAGATAAATTAATTTTTATTTTGTCTGTAAGGATTTGCCACTGCCATTTTGCCGCTAGTTTCTCCCCAGCTCAGACCACCTGGCAAACTATATCCAGTCAGAGATGAATAAATTTTTCTATCAAGTTCAGTCTTTCCAAATATAAACAAGAAAGAAAAATCATGCGTCAAGCATAGATTATGTAACACTTTCCAACGCTTCCAAAATAATCTTACAAATCATACCGTTTAATAAGCTAAAAGATAACATCTAATTAAACAATTTGGAAAACGCATAAAATATTTAAAAACATAATTTTAGGAATTTCCAACATATACAATATTCGGAAAAATATCCAAATACTTTTATTCAGCACTGTATAGGATCTATCGATTTGTATATATACTACATAGGATGCTAAATTTTTGTTCAGTTAGGAAACGCGTAGTGCAGTTTAAAATTCTCCGTCAGGAGTTTCTGTCAATAAACGGAAATGTGTTCGCAAACTTTTGTGCTTCCCTGTATAGGATCTACAGAATTTATACACACCACGTAATAGAAAAAAAACGAGTTAAAATTAAAATTGCGTTCAGTAGCTTAAAACGCACTTCCAGGAATTATTGTTAACAGACAGCAGATAATTATTTTGTGTGTCCCTGTAAATGAACGATGACTGCTCTACACACAATATTCTGTAGTAAGCCTCTTGTAATGAACCTTAGTGATATATATAAATTTCAATGTGTTTAAAATAGTGAAACATAATTTAAATAAACCGCAGACGATTTTTCTCCATAGACGTAATGTAACGGAATTCTTTTGACTGTCTCTGTAAAGTAACTATAAGTGCTATCCACACCCTATTCCATATTAAGCTTCTTCTAATGCACCTTAGTGATATATATAAATTTCAATGTGTTTAAAATAGTGAAACATTATTTAAATAATCCGCAAATGATTTTTCCCCATAGACCGCAATGTAACAGAATTCTTTTGAATGTCCCTGTAAAAAAACTATAAGTGCTACACACTTCCGTTGAAATAGGGAACATGCTATAGGTAACGACAATAACATATAAAAATTGCAGAGCAATCCGAGCATATTTACGGGAGTTAGAGCACGGACAGACGGCAGACGGCCAAACAAACCGAAGTCATAAACACTTTTCAACTAGGTTGGAAAGTGTTAAAAAGACTGAATTCCGTCACAGGACAGAAAACTTTCACCCATGATTGGAGAATGGATGCACCAATAATGATAATATAAAACACAACAATAATAAGAATTCAGAATTGCTGATTGATTATGGTCAAAATGAAGTTATTAATAGTAAATCTGCTGACAAACTTACTGCCTGTAATAGTCCTGATGATTGCTGTGATAAGAATGCTTTTGAAAAACAAAGTATAGCCAATGATATCATTGAATATGATACTCACTGGATTAATACTTTCTAATATGAATTGTAATTTAGAAAAGAATGATTTTGAAACAGATGATAGCAAATTGAGCAAGGTACACACTGATAACATACTTAAATCCTATGAACCAGAGAATAGTGTAAAAACGTTGAAAGATAATTTTATAATCTGCAAGCAAGAAAATGTTAAATCTTGGGGTATGTTTATGATAAAAAACATTTTTAGATATGTGAATTTAAAAAAAGAATGAAATCCACTAAATCAAAAACTACATTTGATAGTCAGTCAGAAGAAAAATCTGGTAAGAAACTCATTAGTATTGATATGATTAAAAATGTAAAATCTAAAAAACATGCATTTTTTTTACAAAACTTTTATAAAATTGCTAGAAATAAAAAAAAATATATAGCACACTTTGTGTTAATTGACTGTGTCAACTTTACTGAATTTCACAAATTTGCAGATGCAGAAGCAAATGGTGCTGTTGTTTACCTTCTTCACATTAACAGCAGAGGATAAATTAAAGCTAGTCTTCTTTGCATTAAATCTCAAATTTTACCAATGAAAGACATTACAATTCCTTGCCTCGAACTGTGTGGCACTGTTCTCTTAGCAAAACTAGTGTAAAAAAGAAATTGATTCGCTAAAAGTTTCTATAAATCAAGTTTACTTGTTAACAGATTCAAAAATTGTACTAGCGTGGATTGTAAAACCACTCACTTACTTAAAATTGTTTGTGAAAAACCATGTAAGCATCATACAAAATCTTACTGAATTAAAATGCTGGAGACATATCAGCTCAAAGGAGAATCCAGCTGATTTAATATTTAGAAGCGTTAATGCAGAAAAAATAAAAAATTGTGATTTATGGTGGCATGGGCCATCTTTTGTTCATCAGAACTTGTTTAAACCTCTTAGTGTATTGTCTGTTGAAAACACTGACATTGATGTGAAAAAATTGAAAGAACTTGCTGAAGCATTGACAGCATTCATGCAAAAACAAAGTACTCTTTATATTGTTAAAAACTGTTCAGCATGTAATAAACTACAAAGGATAACTGTGTGGTGTTCTATGTTTTATTAGAAATACAAGGAATCCCTTATATAAAACTGTTGCCTGTTAACCAAAAGTAGCTTTGACATGCTTAGGTAAAATTGTCCAATCAGCTGCCTTTCCTGATGAGGTCTCCAACGCTTAAAGAAAGAAAAGCCATTTGTTGAATTTGTATCATTTTATATACCAACAAGGTGTAATCAGAGTGAGGTACGTACAGCATACATACTGTTGCCAGGTGCAATGTCACAGAAAACAGGTCAGGATGACGAAAAGAGTGGGACATAAAAATACAGTAAAATGAAAGAGGACTGTCGAAACATAAAAAATATAGGTTCCTGTGAAAACAGAACTTGTCTAAAACATAAAAATTGTGTTGTCCCTATGGAAGGAATACGTTGCAATTACACCTTTTAAGAAGGAAACCTGTCCAAACTGGAATCTTTTTCTGGTCACTTGAGCCTCAGTCTTATTGAATTAAATAACTGTATTATAATAAACACAATGTTCCTATGCAGTAAAATTTGTGAAAGTGGAAACTCTAGGAACCAAAACAAAATTCTGTTTTCAAGTGCTTTCCGACTCAACTTTTATAATTGTAGGGTATTCCTTCCATATATACCATGAATTTTTTACATTTAACCCTTTCCTGCACAGTGGTCCCACTCCAGACACACATAATTTTAATTCCAAACTTGCATATGGCACCAAGATTATTTAATAAAATTTTGTTTCTATAATAAAAGCTTAAAATAAGGAGTTCATATTTTCTAAAAAAGTCGTTTGTAAATTCCGGTGTCAGTCAGTAATTTCTCATTTTATGAACAGAATTTGTCTGTGCCGGAAAGGGTTAAGACAGGATCTGTTTTTACAGGTTTCACTAAACAAAGTTCAATAAAACCTGTAAAAACAGAATAGCTAGGAACTGGAAAATATTCCATCTTAGCAGTTAAGATTTGTACAGCATTCCTTTCAGTAGAATTACAAAAAATTTTCATTATCGAGAAGTTCTGTTTTCAGAGGTTTTACTGTGTTAAGTTCCACTCAATGCACACTAGTGAATAGTATGGTACTAAAAAAAATTTAAAGAATTTGTGCATATTGAAACTAGTCATTGGGGGCTACCGTAATACTTACCCATCATGGATATGCATAATGTAAAATATTAAAATAAAAAATGTGCAAACTACTTATAAAACGCATTGCAAGTCGAATATAATCGTGGCTTGATGACGTCATAAACTTTAAAGGCTCGATTACTGAATTGCTTAAAAGAAACATCCTTATAACTCCAAAAACAATAATCCTATTAACTAGCCGTTTATTGCATCTAATTAAGAGTCTCATTTCCAATTAAAATATATCTTTAAATTGAAATTTGAATGAAATACAGGGTCATGAAAATTCGAAGAGTGTGCAAAATAGGATTACAAATAACTCGGCAACTCATCATCCGATCGACTTCATGCTTTATGCAAAATTTATGTTTTTTTATTGTCTTTTATATTCACTCCTTAAAATAAACAATTTCGAAAATTTTTGTATACCTTTTATTAGAACGAATATTTCGAGAGTCCGAACAAAATAGTTCCGGATAATCGAGGTTACTGAAATTCAATAAGCTTCTTTCCATTATTACATACCAAATTTCAAGTCTCTATCTTATTTTTTTCTGGAGATAGAGTGTTTACAGACATACAGGCACACAGACGGATAGCAAAATTTTTTTCTGAAAAATATGTTTTTCGGAATCTCCAGTGTCTGAAACGTGTAAATCCGTCAAAATTTATTTTTTGATTTTCAAACCGATTACAAGACTTACCCAATACTATGTATGATGGGTAAGTAAAATTGGGACTTTTGACATCCTGTTCAGTAGTTTTGCAGTACAAGTCTTGGAAGCCTTGAAAATCAGGATGCTTACGTAAATCGGGACACCTGGCAACACTAAGCATACATTACATATTGAATTGTAGAACAACGAACAGCTTAATCTGAAAGAAATTATGTTTCATAATTTCTGACATATAATCTGCAGTTCAAACAAACATGTTTAGACCCAGAAATTTTATTTAATAACATTTAATTTAATAGAACATGTTATTTAATTGGCTTTAATTCTTAAATAAAATTTCTAGGTCTAAATATGTTTGCTTGATCAGTGGATTATACGCTGGAGATTATGGTAATATGTTGCCTAATTGTTGGTCTTTATCTTTTTTTAAACATTATTTTTTTCTCAAGAAAAAAAAAAAAGTTAAATTTTTATATATTGTTTACAGATATTCAAAGTTTCAACATAGAAAAATGAAGGGGAAGGGTAGGAGAAATTAAAATGTCTTCAAATTTTTGAAGTAAACAAGGAATGAATTTAAGAAAGTAGATAAAAAAAGAATAGATGACTGATTTTCCATTTGTATTCTAAATGCCTCATACATATCAACCATATAAAAAAAATTATTTATCAGAACTCAATCATTTTTCCATCTTGAAACTTTCCATATCTGTAGATAATAAGTGAAGGATTAACATATATCTATTAAAAAAGAAAAAAAATCGAAGTGAGTGTTACTGAAGAATTGAAATTAAAAAATCTTGAAAAATTGTCAAAAAAGATATATACAACCTAAACTAACTTGTGTTTCATAACACAATAAAGCACATAAAAAAAAAGCTTTCAAATGTGACATAAAGAATCTTTCTAGCATCATTGATAAATATCAACAAATTTGTGTATGGAAGTAGTGCAAAATTTAGCAATTTTTGCCAATTTTGAAATTTTATAAAAAAAAAAAAGTTAAGCCAGAAAAATAAAGAAAATAGTAAAAATATATACTTCATGAATACAAACTATAAACCCCAAAATTTTTTCAATCTGTGATATCAAGGTCCAAAAATACAGTAGAACTCCAATTATCCGAACTCCGACTATCCAAATCGCTGATTATCCGAATCGCTTTCAGAATTTCAGAAAAAAAAATTAAGACTGAAACGTACTGCGATTCGCAAAATAATGATTCTGACATAACACGCTATATTGTCCTTCCCTCCGTGAATCTAGTGTAGGCGCAGTGCGAGCATTATTGGTATGATGAGTCATCGTCTCATAGTGCAGTTCGATTATTGGCTGTCGTCCGTCGCCATGTGGCTGGCCCGGCTGACCTAGGTTTCAGACCCTGGGTTTCAAATTCTAAATGATGATAAACTTAGTGAAAGTGTGAGAGAAGAAAGTGTCGAGGAAGAAGATGACCTTAGTGTCTAAGTTGAAGCAGACACAGGACCATCAGCTAGTAAAGTATTTGCCGGCCTTGAAACTGCGTTGAAGTGAATGGAGCATCAGCCTGAGTGTGACCACATGCAACTTCTCACTGTCAAGCGGATGCGTGACTTGGCTGCCCGAAAAACGGATGAAGATTGTCAAACAGCTTACTTTGATCGAGATGTTCAGCAAGCAATATGACTTTCATTTACAGTACGATACATACATACTGAACAGCACTTAAGTAAGTAAGCTTAACATGTAAAAGTGTTGCATTTTCATTTAATTATTTAAAAGATATTTTTCTTTAAAAATAGTTTTTTTCTCCCATTTTCAACATACATACAGTAATTAATTAAAATAGACCCTTTTATCGGAAAAAATCCAACTATCCGAATTTTTTATTATCCGAATGGGGTCCGGTCCTAATTGATTCGGATAATTGGAGTTTTACTGTATTTCATTCGCTAATTCAACATGGAGTGACCCTATGGTGATTTTGACTCCACTCCTTTTCTTTGGTTAAGAATGACAGTTAATGTATCACAGATTATCAGAACCAAAAAAAGAGACTATTGCGGTTAGAAATATAACACAGAACTTGAAAAACCACAAAATCAAAATTAAAATTATCAATAGTTATCAATGTACTTACTTCGGCACAACATTGAATAGGAAATTTGGCTTGTTCGACTAAAGTTAATAGGCAGTCACAGCAATAAAGATGATTACAAAGCTGAAGTCTAACAGTAAGGTTAAATGCAGGACATGCACATACAGGACATAATTCTCCACCAGATAACAGAGAATATTCTTCCGTTGAATCTATCTTGCTGGAAAGGCCGTCCAATATCTCTTTAGCCTGTTGATAAAACATCATTTACACTTGATAAATACATAATGCTTTCACTTTGTAATAATTAATTCACCTAAATTTTATATAATTCAATTTTTGGTATTAGATTATCCTGCTACTCAGAAAAAAAAAAGGCAAATATATACTTAAAATTATAGCAGCCAAAGATAAAGACAAAAAAGGAAACATGAATAGTTATTAAAATACTAGAAAATAAATAGCCATCATTGGAAGGTCACACAATGTTAATTGAATTGTGATAATCAAAATTATATCTAGCAGTCGAATGGTACTTTTTATTTTTTACTATTTAACCAAATTTAATAATACTTTGATAGATGGTCTATAAGCATTAATTAGTGCACTATTTATGATTAATTTACTTTGAACACATTTTTAAATTCATTCAGATGAAATACTCGTCAAAAGGATTGAATAGGCCAAATATTGAATATATAGCCAGATATATGTTATGCACCTAACCCTAACAGCAGTTTCTTTTGTAATCTTCTGAGTTTTAATAATTTTCTTTAATCTTTAGTTTCCTACATTACATTTTTCAACAATAATCATAAAAAAAGAAGCAATCATTCTTCATTTAAACAGTGTTGTAAAATAAATAATTCAGTCCTAAACAGTGCCGTACGAAGAGAGGGGCGAAGGGGGGCATTCGCCCCGGCCGCGGAAATTGAGGGGGCGCCAAATTCATACTACCAACCACAGTTTAATTTATTTATTTATTCATTTTTTGGTCATCGATCATTTTCTGGGGAATTTCTTTTTCTCTTTTCATCATTCTTTTTTTTTTTTCTGTCTCAAAATATCATGATCTCTCCAACAAATAAGTGCAATTTTCTCTTATGCTATTTAGTTGTTTGTAATTTCTGAATTAAAATTAAACCTTTTAAAGTTCTAACATAAACGCGAAATGTTTATTCAATAGAATTTATTTCTGTTTCTGTACTTTATCAGTATTGTGTTACCTGTCACAAAAAGAAGGGGAGGGGAGGGGAGGGGAGGGGAGGGGAGGGGTGCCAAATTGAAACTTTGCCCTGGGCGCAGTTTTCTCTTCGCATGGTCCTGATCCTAAACAAATTTCATGCAGAGAAAATCTTTGGTAAATTCTATCATTATAATTCATATATATATATATATAAATCATATACATATATATAATGTATTTTAAAGTTTAAAATCTATTCTAAATTTTGTATCCTGTTTAATTTAATTTATTCCCTCTTAAATTATTTTATTCCATTGTTTAGATTCATGTCATACTTTTTATTCGTTTTTTACATTTTTCCTTGGCTCTGCACCATAATATTTTTTCCAGTCTAAATTCATTCAATTTCAAAATATTTTTTTTGTCATAAGCTTTTTTATTAGTTTATTCAAAGAATGCTTTCGAAAGTTTTTCCTGTGTGTTTTGGGAAACCAAATTACAGCTATTTGATGCATATGCCGGTAACTTTCCAATTCGCTTTCTTATTGGCTACAGGCTTCTGTCGCATTGAATACAGTTGATTCCCTTAAATCCACATAGCTTAAAACCAGAGATTATGCAGATTTCTGGTCACTGTTTTGTTTATATTTTTAAAAAGTAATTTGAATTTAATAATGCGCTCGAAATTATAATCAATGCTTACAATAAAGTAAAATACGAAAAATTAAGAAAATTTAAATATTAAAAGTAAAGGTCAAGTAAATAATTAATATTGCATAACTAAATATGCATAATGATGAGATATTTTTTTTTCTTGAATTACTCAGTGAAACTCTGCTTATATTAAATGTACACTAATAAATCACATCAAAATCTTAAAAGAACAAAGCTTTATTTCATGTTTAGTTTAGCCATATTTAATAACCAAAAAAGCTTGATTAATACATAAATGTATTTGGTAAAAAGATTGCGATTGCCACTGATATCAGTGCTAACTTGAAATTTTTCAGAAATAAATTTACACTTCATCATGAGAAAACATTTTAGTTCAGTCATATCAATCAGAATTCCATATTAAAATATGTAGGGAAGACTGGTACACAGTGGACCCCTTTTTCAGTTAAACATTTTTTTTTTCTCTTTAATGGACAGACCAATCTGCTTGAAAATATTTTTGAATATTCCTTAAACCTTTTACCGTTCATCATAATTTTCTCAGAACATAGGAGAAAGCAGGAAAGGACATTTAATTAAATTAAAAGTTCTAGTAATGCTTTTTAATTTATCTTCAAATGGCTATTGAGTTTGTACATTTGCAGTTGCAGCCATATTTCTTGCTTTTAAAACAGAGCAAATTAATATGTTTTTAGAGATTGTGGAGTTTGGATAGGGGTTGGTGACCATGACTCCCAGGAAGCCTAGTGGTTAGAAAAAAAATTAAAAAAACTTATCAGTAGCAAAATAAATACAGAAAAATTTAATAGCTACATTCGAATTAATCAAAAATATAGCTGTAAGATACTTCTTCCTTAACAATAACACACATTAATTTTTTTAAATTTCAGCAATATTCAAGAATTGGAGAATTAACAACTTTTTTTCCTTTAAGGTCTAAAGCTGATTAACACTTCTTTAAATTAATACAATATTTGATATCATTAAAATGTACTTATTTAATTTAAGAAAGGATAAATTTTTCAAGGCTATGATTAATTTATCATACTTGGGTCTATATGAACTGGCTTAGATTATTAAATGTGGATTTGTACAACATTGATAGTAATGTCGTAACAAAGGACATTTTTTTGGCAACTAATTTAATAGTATTCTGGATGACTTCATTCACTTTAAAACACCCGGTTGCAGTGCTATAGTTGGAAAAAAATATTTGTGGGAGCTCACCTTTTCATAGAGTAGATGTCGATGCTACCGGATTTTTGTTAAGCTAAAAGCAGACTTTTTTTAATTAGCAGTTATGATTATTATATTCTAGTTTTTATAGTATTGTATTTGTATAGAATTCATCTAAAAACAATATTTAGTCAATCTCATAGTAACATTTACCAGGGTGGTGCAAAATTTTAATTAGATTAACTATTGAAAACTAACAATTAAAACTTTAATCATGACTAAAGATGGACAATAAAGTTCAATCGTCAATCTTTAGTCATGATTAAACTTTTAATCGTTAGTTTTCAATAGTTAATTTAATTAAAATTTTGCACCACCCTGACATTTACCATTATTAATCCAAATTTAATTGAAATAACAGAAATAAATCCATATATAACTTATTGGCACATCTATCCTAGAAGTTTCCATAAAGAATGATAATGAGGGGTGTTTTCTGCTCTCTCTGATTTACGACAAGATGTCTTGTCTGATAATCTTCTTCGTGATCGCAACGTAGTTCAGGACAAAATTCTTTTAAGAGAGGTCCTACAGGGCTTATGATAGGGGTGCACAACCTTTTTAAGCGAAGGACCACTTACAAAAATGACTGGGTTGTCGAGGGCCACCATCAGTAGAATTTTGTTTCGAGGAGGTGTGACGAGGGGGGGGTGAATCTAAGTCTACAATCAGATTAAAAAAACATTAATTTCGGGAGGGTAGTTTTAACCCCCTAGGTTCCTTCCTTCCCACCCATTCAACATATTCAGTTATATATCAACAGTTTACGTTTGTATTTATACAAGAGATATAGCTAAGATTATTTTCAAAGAGTGAAAATACTCCTTGATTTTATTTGAAGGAGTAAATTTAGCTTTAAAGATTGCCAGTGCCGAAAAAAAATTGTGCTTTCATGAATGAAGGTGGAGAGGAGGAGAAACATATTCAGTCATAAAATGTGGATATCAAGTCGGGGTGCACAACCTTTATAAGTCCACAATCCAGTCACAAAAGTGACTGGATTGTTGAGAGCCAACATCCGTAGGGTGGACAAAATTTTGTTTTGGGGGAAGATCAGCCTAAAAGTTCATAAAAATGCTAATTTTAAAAGGAGGGTTAGCTTCCTATACTCAACCACCTCCTTAGTCAACATAACCCAATTCAGTTGGCAAGGATGGAAAAAACTTGCATTTTTTTTCCCATGCGCGATTGACAGTATTCGTAGTTTTCTCCTAGTGATTGACGAAATTTACGATTTTTACGCGCTCTTTCGGCGAAATTTACGATTTTTAGGCACCCGATCGGTGAATTTTGCGATTTATACGCACCCGACCGGCAAAATTCGTCATTTGTACGCTCCCGATCGGCGAAATTTACAATTTATACGCACCCGATCGGTAAAATTCGTAATTTAAACGCATCCGATCGGCAAAATTCACGATTTAAACGCGCCCGATCGGCAAAATTCGCGATTTTTACGCAGACGGTCAGGGAAATTTACGATTTATACGCGCTCGATCGGCAAAATTCGCGATTTCTACACACCCGATAGGCAAAATTCGCGATTTAAACGCACCCGATCGGCAAAATTTACGATTTATACGCACTCGATCGGCAGAATTCGCGATTTATACGCCCCCGATTTGCAAAATTCGCGATTTTTACAGGCCCGATCGGCAAAATTTGCGTTTTTTACGCACCCGATGGGAAAAATTCCCGATTACTACGTGTCCAATCGGCGAAATTTGGCAAAATTCGCCATTTTTACGGGCTTGATCGTCAAAATTTGCGCTTTTTATGCACCCGATGGGCAAAATTCGCGATTAGTACGTGTCCAATCGGCAAAATTTGGCAAAATTCGCGATTTTTACGAACTCGATCGGCGAAATTGATCCGCGGGCCACCAGTAAGACGATCGCGGGTCACTTTTGGCCCGCGGGCCACAGGTTGTGCACCCCTAGCTTATGAATATAAGTAAATTGGTTCTTTCAATGAGTGAATTTTATGCATCGGTTATGATGTTATTCATACATGCTCTTTCGCATTCAGAAATTGAAATGGTTATAGTTTTCACAGACTGGAGGGGAAAAAAAAAAGCTTGTGCTCATACGCAATATTTTTTTTACAGTAACACACCAAATATTTCTGGGAACAGCGTTCCCACCCAACTACAGCACTGTCCTGTTGCTAATATAGCTGATGTTTGTTACAAAATCTAGGTATAGATTCCTAATTATAGAAGATTAACCAGTATCACACATGGAAAACAACAAAAATATTGACATAGAAATTTCAATATAAAACATACCTTATCAATGCTATCCCTGCTGCCATGAAGCAAAAGACGACATGATTTAATGTCTAATTCTGCAGATCTTAGTTCACATAGATCAACAAATTTTTCTAAATGGACGCTATATTCTTTTATCAAAGATTTCATCAAGATTCTATTTGTTTTGCCATTAGATAAGGTAATAGTTTCAACAGCTTCATTTTCAGTATCTTCAAGAAAATTTAAAATGCAATCTTTAACTTTAAAGCAATTATAATTTGATCCATAAACTCTAATTGTTTTGGAATTATACTCTTCTAATATATAAACTTTTTTTAATTTTTCTAACGTTCTTAGCCACATGCGGCCACCATGACAAAACAATTTATGAATGTCTTTGACCTGGTTTTTACTCAATACCTCCCCTTCTAATAACTCATTTATTGTTCTCTGAAGCTGTTTCATAATTTTCATATCATTAGAAAGAAGCTTAAAAAGAACAAAATTCGTATCAGGAATATGATCAACTTCAAAGCGAAACAAGTCCCTTTCTGGAAATATTTTGCTTAAATCAAGTTTAAGCTTTTCAATCCCATTCTTAATTCTTGATTCTAGTGCTTTAAATACCTTGTAACTAACTCTGATTACAGATCTATAAACTGGTATTGCATTAACTTTAAAATCTTTTATCAGTGTGTTAGACAATTTTTCAGCAGCTGCTGTCAGATCCCCAGATCCAAATACATTAACATATGCTGTCATTATTGTGGCAGTATTTTTTGGCTTGGGTACTATAATATCAAAATCCATTAAATCTTCACAATCATCACACATTTCTTGAATCTCCATTTTGATTTCTTCAATATCTCTCAATGTTGTCTCAAAAGGCTTGGTAAACCTCAATTCAACTTTTGTTATAGTAATGCGACGACGTAAGCATCTCTTCAAAGCTTCTTCTACATCATTGGCTTTGGTTTCAGGAGGCAGCTCAGTCAAAAACAGTTCAGATTCATTTCTTGTACTAATTTTAACAAATATTTCAGTCTGCAAAACAAGAATTTTTTGCATTGCAAGTTTTCTAGCTTTCATGAATGATTCAGGTGTAAAACTTACAAAACATATGCCACTACAAGCACGCCTAATCCAGGTTAAATTAATGGAAGATTTAATAGAAGGTAATGTGTTATCTTTTATAGGTTCTGAAACAAGCTTATTTAAATCATTACTTGAAGATGATTGTGTTTCCTTTTTTACTTCAACTGATGTGATTTTTGCACCTTTTATGCATTTGACTTCTAGCGGAACTACCACTTCTCCTTTCTGAAGTTCCAAAGTATATTCTGCATCAGAATTAATTACTGAATGTAAATTACTTTTTAAAATCTGATCAACAATGCTTACAACATCTTTCAGATGAGGTTCTAGAGCATATACCTTAACACAACCTTTTTCAATACATGGATCTATAACTACATAGTCATTCCCTACCTTTTCTTTTATTACATTTTCAATTTCCGGCAATTTTTTCCCTTCCACACCAAGAAGTACTTGTTTGATGATCTTCTCACCAACTGGTCCAATAGTTTCCGAGGTCAAGGTTCTTTTGAAAATATCTGAATGCTCAAACTCTAAAGATTTTTGTGCTATACGACTTGGAACTGCTGTAATTCCAAGCAAAAAATATCTACTAGTATTGATGATCTTGTCATACATTATTAACTGCGGTAAATTCTCCTTGTTGGAAATTATCGATGATGGATGAATGTAAGCCGATTGATTAGAAGATAGTAATAGGTATCCACATCTATAATGTCCAGAAAACACACAGAGGTTATCAGAAAAGCACTGAAATAGCATTTCTAGTATATTTTCAGATGCATTATCCATACTAGAAAATTCTTGAATAATGTTTTCATTTACACTTTCATAAACAATTTGACATATTTCAGATATTTTCACTAGCACTTTATTTAATGTATTAAAGTCAATGTGGAATTTATCACACCATTCAATACTGAAGTTGTTTTTCACCCAACATTTGTACATTTGAAGGAAAGATAATGTGTCACTTTCATGTTGCATTAAATTCAGCTTACTTGCATCAATGACTTGTTGATCTCTTGCAAACTTGAAAAGAAAAGAATCAACAGAAAAATATGCAACTAGAATAACAGCTTCATAAGCAAAACCACATTGAATACCTTGCAATATCAATTTTGAATATCTGGTACTAAAGGGAAGCTTGGCAATTTTTTCACCTAATTGTGTCAGTTTTCCATCTTTGATTGCATTAAAGTTCTCCAGCTGCTTAACAGCATTATACTTAATAGCATCTGTTAATGGTTCCACAAAATTCAATGAAAGAGCTTTTTCTGGATAATGTTGGAAAATTTCAATCAGTGCATTGAAAGGATTAAGAGTTAATAAATCAGGTGGTTCATAAGAGCGCATATCATTACAAAAATTCTCCTTGTTGAAAATTCTGTAGCAAATGCCCATTTGAAATACACCAACTAAACTCTTTCTTAATCGAGCTTTTGCTCTGGAGTTCAAAACGGTAGTTAATACATCTAAATTTTTGCTGTTGTCAAATATATAATCCCGCATTAAACCACAATCAATCACATATAAAACAGATGGTATAGGCAGACTTGTATAATATAGACGCACGCCGTGCGCGGAAAATTTTCTGCAAAATTGCAGAAAATTGAAGACAAAAATTAAAAAAAAAAAAAAAAATTTTTTTTTTTTTTTTTTTTTTTTTTTTTTTTAAATATTAAAATTTTTTAAATATTCTCTTTTTACACAAATAATCCCTTTTTGTGCAGAAATATTTACTGTGTGCGCACAATTCAAAATTAAAAAATGCAAAACATTGTTGTGGCATTACAGACACTTGCGAAGAGGTCAAAATATTAAGGATTGGGTTGTTTCTAAATGCATTGACAAAATAACTGATAAGAATTCAGCTCTTCCTATCATGGATTCTTAGTTTTATTATTATTTTTAACCAAAATAATTATTCTTTAATTAATATTAATTAATTTTAAATGGTAATTATTTTAAACTACTGTTTTTAATTTATATCGTCAAAATAATATAACACGTAATTTTATTACATTAAATTAATTTGCAGAAAGTTTTTGACTCAATATTTATGTGCGCAGAAAGTTTTTGGCTTTATACAAGTCTGGGTATAGGAATGGCTTCCATACATTGTGTTACAAGAAAAATTGTTCTTTTTCCATCGTTCAATGGCTTTTTGAAATCCAAAATATTGGCACTATCTTCATGCAATAAAACACATTCTAAATTGTCATAATTCTGTTCTTGAATTTTTTTATTAAGCATGGCATAAGCAGCTTTGGCATCAGCCAAACTTGACAAAAAAGCCAGAACATCTCCAGGTTTATTCAAAATATGAATAGATAAGGCTGTGGAAACTACATCCTCTTTATAATTTTTGGGGGCTAATGGTTCTTTTTTCCAAACTGTTTTCACAGGCAGTAGCAGTTTTGGCACCTTTAATAAAAATATTTTCAATGAAGAAAAATACTTTTGGTACTTCTTAACATCATCAAAAACAGAAAGAAGAAGAACTAATTTAGATTCTTTCTGCTGCGCTAATACTTCTTTTAAAGTAGCTAACAAAAGATCAGAAGTGATTGATCGCTTAAGTGGAAGATTTAAAATAAAGCAGTTTCTTTTAGATGCTGTTGCATCTTTCAAATAACTGAGCATTTTTTCAGCATTCATGAATTCAATTTCTGAAACACCCTCAATGGGATGCTTTATTAAGCTTTCAACATCATATTTAATCCATTCACAAGAAATATTAGAATTTTCGCAAGACACAACAAAGTAGTTAGATAAATTTGACTTAACAATAATTGGCGTAACAGTATTAAAAAAATATGAACAGTCAGCTGATACAATAATTACTTGGTTATCTTTCAAGGAATTTAAAATAGCCCTTTTATACGCATATGCTGGTAATTTTCTTTGGAAAAGATTACTTTCATTTTCTACTTGATACTTAGTTTTGTCAGCCTTCCTCATATTATAATCAATATTATTCAAGTCATGTTTCTTAGAATTAATAAAGTCATCAAAAGTTTTTTGCTGTGATTTTAAGTTGTTATGATGCAACTTGAAAATGTGAGAATAAGCTTTCTGTTTTTGCATTATAGCGTCAAGTCTTCCCATTTTGTCTAAATTATTTTTAGTACAGTCATCAACCTCTCTCTTGATTTCGGTAAGTATTTCATCAAACGATATACTAGTTTTCATGCTGTCTAATTCTTTTTTTAAATTTTTACACACGAGTAACTCTTTGTTCTCAAAACTTAAGGAGTATGGCTCCCCATCTCCTCTTTCATTTACTGCATGTGTCAACCTCTTAACATTTACACTATTTGGAAAATATTCAACACCATACTCATTAGACCGGTGTCCTGAATTCGCAGAAACAGAATCTTCTTCATCATTTTTTTGTGATAAATGTCTTGACTGTTGGCTGAAATGTGGTCTAAAATTTCTACAAGTCTGGTTTTGAAAAGGTGGTCTACCTCTTCTCTGATTGCCATAATTACCTTGGCCACGACGAGAAGGCTGAGGCAGTGAGTGTTGTGTTTTGTATTGTGAATGGAATTCTGCTGCATTGGAACTTGAGTGAGAGGAATTTTCTGCACCATCGTAAAAAAAACGAGTCGATCTAGTAACATTTCTTACAGGAACATTAGCAGCAGCATCATTGTCATCATCTGAATCTGTATCAGCTAATTTCCACTGTACACTACTATAACCAACTTTCCTTCCATAGCCTTTCTTTCTGTTGTTCATTAGATAGATCTAAAAAATATAATATTTATATCAATACTTTTATAGATTTTTTTTTTCTTTTTTAATTGAAAGACACAAAAAAGTAAAGGGGCCAAAAAGGAAATCTGTTTTAACCAGGATTTTAAAAATAACCCTTTAAATATAAAAAAAATAACACAGCCAGGGTTGTATAATACAGACACACGTGCGCATGCAGAAAATTTTCTGAAAAATTCGGAACTTTGCAGTAAAAAAAGAAAAATATTATTATTATTTTTTTTTTCCAAATTATAATCATTTTTTTTTTTTTTTTTTTTTTTTTTTTTTTAAATCATAATCAATTTTTTTCAAGATATCAAAAAATAAAAAAATATATTCCCAAATTTTATGTACGATTTATTTACTGTTTGCACACAAAAAGCATTTAAATAGTTAAAGATGCAAAACTTTGTTGCGACATTACAGACACTTGCGAAAATATTAAGGATTGGGCTGTTTCTAAATGCATTGACAAAATATTTGATAAGACTTCAGCTCTTACTATCATGGATTTTTAGCTTTATTATTTTTTTTTAAACCAAAATAATTATTCTTTAGTTAATATTAATTAATTTTAAATTTAAATGGTAATTATTTTAAACTATTGTTTTTAATTTATATCGTCAAAATAATATAACACGTAATTCTATTAAATATTAAATTAATTTGCAGAAAGTTTTTGACCCGATATTTATGTGCGCAGAAAGTTTTTGGTTTTATATAAGTCTAAGTCTGAATACAGCCCATATGGGGTTTTTTTGGGCTTTTTTAAATAAATAAAAATAATAAATTTTTTGCACAGTGTAATAATTATAGTAACATATTTTTGAAAATAATAAATGCAATTTCTGTTACTGCATCTTGGATGCCAAATAATAAAATTCAGGTTCGTTATTTTTAATAGAATTCTAGCTGAATCCCCGTCATGTAAGAAATAGGTTCTATGAGTTTTTCACATCAATCATTTCCAAAAATAATGACTTGTAAGCATAGGCAGAGGGGGTAATTGTCAAAATTTCAAACTTTCATACCAAGTTGTCATAACTTCATCATTGACTTTTTTGCTTATAAAGTCTGATAATTTCAAGTTAAGATTATTTCATTTTTTTTTTCTGGATCAGACCAAACTTGGAAAATATCTTTCTACTGATGAAGAGTTTGGATAACAATCCATCTGGTGCATTATGAAAGCTACAAATTTAAAGGCAATATTTTAAAATTTGTCATTAATGCTCACCAAATGTCATGTCAATAATGTATTAGTGACACTTTAAGAAAAATAAGATTAAGGAAACGTATGTTTTTGTTTATAAATTCCATTACATAAGGGAAAAAAGCTCCATCTATGTTTAATAATTATTAAAATATTAATAATTATTAAATATATATCATAAAATTAAATTAATTTAAATACACAGTTTGAGCAATTTATAAAAATTAAAGTTTTTTAATAGACTTTTGACCACTTTTAGATGGTTAAAACCAGATTGACTACTGTCCTGGTCAAAATTACAACCAGGGGTCGTAAAAACTACTTTTTATTGTAGCGAACTACAACTACAACTACTTTATCGAAAATATGGTTAACTACAACTACATGTTTTAAAAAGTAGCGACTACAAATTACTTTTCAAAAGTAGTCACTACTTTTCTACTTTTAGATTTTGTCAAAGGGTTCCATTTACACTATTAAATTGAAGACGCGTGTTAATAAGCGACCCCTCGTTATATTGCGTCTGCCCATACATAATTAAATAAATGCGACATAACCGAGGTGGCATTGAAATTTATTTATTTATTTTACATTTTATTATTTATTATTATATCTTATATTTTATTTATTTATTTATTTTGATATTCCAATGACAACGTTCTCCCGTTTATTTGGCATTACAGTTTGACGATAGTTTTCTGTTATGAAAAGTGGTCGACGGGATAATAGAGAAGTACCAAAAATACTATATTTAAAATAGATTTTACTATATATTACACATATTTTTTAGGGATGCACCGAATATTCGGCATGTATTCGGTATTCAGCCTATTTGGCCATACTACCGAATATTCAGTTAGGCCAAATATCAAACTATTTTGTCTGCCAAACATCAAGATATTTGCTTAAACCGAATACTTAAAGAAAATGTTTTTAAATATATATATTTTTTAAACCTTAGATAACTTTTATTTTTAACTGTCAATAAAAAATTATATTCAGGAAAATTAAGAAACAGAATCATATTTAAATAACAGAGATTGCTTTTATATATATTTATTTGAGGTTATAAAAGTAACAATTAAGAAAATTAACTGTTAATAATGACATTCATAGGAACTATAATAATGCATAAATGGAAATTCCTGATTATTGTTTGCTTTTTCACAACTGCGTGTTTCTAAACATAATGGAAGATAATACACAGCTTTCAGGGATTATAATTAGTGACAAGGCAAATAGTTCTTGTATGGGAAATCAGGATCACTATTCACTTATTCAAAACTACAGTGTATTTCACTCCAAGTCGAACTTGCACTTTTGTTTAACAATAAAAAAGATATTGTAAGGATACATTCAAACATCAGACTTACTTTGTTTTCTGTGAAATATGACAAGAAGTGCTACAAATTGTGATTATTGCACTACAAACAGCTAGACATTCCATTTTTCAGAATGCTGCTGACAGTACATATACTGTGTCACTGATTAAAATTCAGTCGCATTTCATACTTAAGCAAAGTTAATATGATGAAAATCTTTCTAAATTATTATCATTGTTAAAGTTGTGAATGGAAATTTGGGTTCAGTTTGTAGTGAAACACCCTGTAATTTTGATTATGGATTGCGATGCTGGTTCCCTATGCAGAAAATGTTTGTCTTGACCGCATTACCTCCTTTGAAAGTTTGTTATAAAATTTTAGGAACAGATTGTACATTTGCAACTTCTGAAAAATCATTCACTTTAGAAATCATTTCATTTTAGACTGAAATCGACTGAGCTCTAGTGCATTCAAAAACTTTTGTTAAATTATTGTAATAATATAAATATATAGGAATAATGGGATTAAAAATATCACATTTTACACACCTGTTGCATCAAAAGTTCATTAAAACTTTAAAAAATAATTTAAAAGAAACAAATGACAAAAATTTGAAGCTTGCATGAATGGAATTAGGGAGATTGGATTTTTTTTTCTTTTATTTTTTTAATAACAAAATAAGATTGTAGTTCAAATTATAGAAATATTTTCTTTGTCATTTGTTCTTTTTAAATTATTTTATAAAGTTGTAATGAACTTTTGATGCAACAGGTATTATTATAATTATACACAAAATATATTTATCAGTCAGAAAATTGATAAAAAAAAAAAAAAAAAAACTATATATAGTATTTATTGCTAATTATTACACAGTATAATATTATATATACTATAATAACATATAATTATTACATACAATAGGATTGCTAATTATTATATAAAAAAATACTGATATATAATAATGCCATGAAACTTGTATAAATAGAATGTGTCTATAATGGAAAATTTTCAATAGAAGGCTTATCGTACCTTCTAAAATGAGTTTTTACTCGTTTCCTGGCAAATAAACACTATATGACTGTAAAATATTCCTTCAAATTTTCTTTTTGATTTTAAAATATTTGTTTCAGAATATAAGGAAATTTATTCTTTTGTTTTAGTTCACAGCCGTGGAGTTAATTTTTTTTATAAATTAAAAAAGTTTTAGGACTATCCTGAAATAATAAATCAAAGCATAGATTTTTTTAAATTGTAAAGTTTAATTGTGAAAAAGTTTTGTTTATCAAAATTGTTTTTGTTTTAAGTATGATGTAAAATTATTTTATAATTTTAACTTTTTAAAACTTTTAAATCCTGAAATATGGAAGCGTTTGGCTAGCCGAATATTCAGTATTCGGCCAAACAGTTACTATTCAGCTGGCCAAATATTCTGTATTCGATTCACCTGTGTGCTGAATATTTGGCCGAAATCACTATATTCAGTGAATCCCAAATATTTTTAATTTAAATCAATATTAAATATATAAATATTGCACCCATTTACATAAAAAAGAAAAAAAAACAAGTCTCATCTATAATTAAGTTTCATCTCAGCTAAAAAGAGACTTACTGCAGTAAAACCTGTGAAAAAAAAATTCCATTTTAGACAGGTTTTCATTTTAGAAGGTATGATAAGGCTTCTGTTAAAAATTTTCCATTATAGACACATTCTACTTTCACGGCATTATTATACTATCATAATTACAACAATTTAACAAATATATATATATATATAAATATATATATATATTTACAGAGTTCGCCCAGACAGTTTCAGAAGGGTGCTGCACCCTGCCTGCCCTTTGGTTTATCAAATAACACCCTTCTTTCCCCTCAGTAAAAAAGTGCCCTTTCACCTTTTTACATTAAAAAATTTGCTTTCATAGTAAAAACTGATTCAATGTTGTCTTAAAAAGAGTGACCTGACTTTTAAATATCAAAAGTGGCTTTAAAATCCAAAAGAATACCTTTAACAATTAAAAAAAGTGCCCTCAAGAATCCAAAAAGTGCCCTTAAGAATAAAAAAGTGCCATTTTTTTCACCAGCAGCACCCTGCCCTTTTTTAAATGGGGGGGAAACTCTGATATATATTTGAATTAAATTTTATGTAAAAAGTAAAATTTACAAAGATATTATGTATTTATTGATTATTCATTAAATAATCAAACATAAATGAATAATTTAAACGGAAAAAACTAAAATAAAATACTTTTAATATAGTTTTACTTCAGATAAAAGCTCGACCAAATTTAAAAACTTTACAGGGCAATCTTGTATAAAAAGTATCAGACAAAATGAACAGCCTAAAAATAAATAAATATGTATTTACCATTTACCTTGATAATATTATCAATTCTTGTTGACTTAAACCAGCTTAATTTAAATCATGATTAAAAACCTGATAAAAATCAACTAATTTTTTAATTATTGATTTAAGACAACAATAGCTTCATTAGCTTTTATAGAATGAATGTACGTTCTATTTTTAGCTAGATGCAGTTAAAACATAGAAACTGCTTAAGCAACTAGACTTATTTACTTGTATCAGTTCTTCAATAATATTTTCTTTTATTTCTGATTTTTAAAAATTAGGATTACTACTGAAGATGAAATGTTTATGATGAAAGAAATCAATTGGTTCGATGACAATTTTGACATTGGTGTAAATGATTTTGTTCTTGTTAAATATTATATCAAGAAAGCAGGCATAAATTATGTTGCAAGAGTTGAAGCTGTAGAAGACAATTTTGATTTTAATGTACAATTCATGAGGAAAAAGAATGAAAACTGGAGATTCTAAGACTTTTTATAGGGGGGTGGGGGACCTTAAATTGCCAAGTCACTGAGAAGCAAATATAATTTTGCCAAGTTAATACAATTAGAAAATGTAATATATTTCTTAATTTTAAAAAAGTTTAATAATATTCCCAATTAGATTTGTAACTTTTGCCAACTGTATTCAGAAATAGAAAATGTATCATATTTGTTATCAAAATTTTAAACAAATTTGCCAATTAAGTTTGTAAATTTGCTAAGTGTAAAAGCATTCGCGAACGTTTGGGGGTTGGGTATACCCCCCCCCCCCCCTTAGCGAGGGTCCGGATTCTACTTTCCTGGACAGCTTGACATAAGTTATGTAGAGAAAACAGATGGTTTTGTTAAAGTTGTCAGCTCCACAAATGATTGGTCAGACAGACCGGTTACTATTTTTATTTCAAATAGATTTATCAACAAACAATCTTCGCTAGACTGTATATGTAGTCTACATTAGATTATCTGTGCCTTATCATATTTGTTTTATATCTGTCCTATATCTCCACCTGTTAGTAGGGAGTATGGGGCACATTTTAAAGCTTAAAATGTCTTTAATTTAAAAATTGTTTTTGCTTATTATGCTTCAATATTGTTTAAGTCAAAGTGTTTCATTATATACTCTATAAATATAAATTTTTGCTTTCGTGTCAATTAAAGTTGATTTTCTGTTTTTGTAAAAAGTGTCCCATTACTTTAGGTATTTCCTCATAATGAATTACAAAAAGAGATTATTTGCTGTTGTTGAGGTTAGTTATTCCCCATAATAATTTTTAAGCATTTTAAAAATACATACCGATTTATTATGAACGTCGTAACAAAAATTAATTAAATCAGAAAAGATTTCTTCATAATTTCCCAGTTTAGTTTCGATTCGTTGAAGTTGAGGTGTTTTCATCTGATCGGGCGGGTTCTGCTTACAAACAATAATTAATGCCGGTATAGCGTCTAGAAGGTACTCCCGGCAATCAATCTACCTATTACCGAGGGAAGAAAAAAAACGAAAAGAAATTTACAAAAAAGATAAAAATTTGCTAATGACGCAAACACTCAGATTGAGATTTTCTTTTTATAATTACATTTATGTATAAATGATTTTTCTCAGAAAAAACAAAAAGGACGCCGAGCAAGGATCTCGTAGATAAAGGGATATTTTATTTTTCCCTTTAAAATATTTTTCCCTATTAAAGAGAAATGTCCAAATGTCTTTATCTCTTCTTGACATTTCCCCTAAACAAATTCCCTGATGAACTTTAGGTATTTTAACGTGGAATCCTGTCGCCATACGGATACGCTTCTGCTATTTTGTTTCTAAAATTTTGGTTTTGTTATACTAATCTGTTGTTTGAAGATACAGCATTTTTAGATTCCTAAAATGGTAATAGTGCTAAATATATTTTCAAAATACATTCTAATTCTAAAATTATTTCTTTTATAGAAGATTTTAACAACTATGTGCAATAATATGTCACTTTGTCGTATTACTGTAACATAAGTTTTTTTCAAAGCATCAGATGCTATTAGAGAATCTGTTTTAATTTGTATATAATGCCCACTCTTTGCTTCAAGTTACTGTAAAATGATTATTTTCTAAATGTTTTGGCATACGTTGTTATTCTTATATACATATTTACTTCATTTTAGGCTCGATTCTTCAGAGAACAGGACATCGATGGTGAGTTTTATATTTTAAAATATTCTGCTGAATCAAACTTTTATTTTCTTCGTGGTGGAATTTCAATAATTGTCTTTCTGCAAGCAAGAGGTATAAATCTATCCCGTAGTTTATTTTGCTGATGAATTATTTTATTTCAATGTGGAATAGTAAAGCGTTTGGTTGTTTTTCTATTTTAGTTCTTTTCCGCGAGTTAAAAAGTCACTATCAAAATGGTTAAAATGTAAATAATATTAATATCTTGATGGTGCTTTACGTCTTGCTTTACTTTTTTGCCAAGTTGTGAGTTTTTCGCCCCCACATACTTATAATGATACATTTAACTTACTAGTCAACTGATAAAATTAAGAGGAAAGAGAATTGATCTGCGTACAATAAATTTAACCAAAACTTTTATATAAATAAATACTAATTCTTATATTAAATTAGTCTGCTGTAAGTTATACAGTTTATTTGAAAGATTAATTTCTCCTTTTCAACATGTTTTTGTCTTTTGTATCCCTTATGAAAATTAATATAATCAATGTTTGTACTTTACTTCTGTTAAAATGTAATTTATATTCAGCTTTAAAAATTTAATGCCAATGTATTTTTCATAGTAATCTCTAGTAATGTACCATAACTTGGTACACCACCGGCTGGCATATTTTGGTGAATGAGATTTATCACAACAGAGGTTTTTGTGAAAATCCTTTAAGATTTTCCTAGACTACATTTTGCTTAGCAGTTTTGGTACTTTCGTGTTTTAGATCTTACAATTACGATTATGCCAAGGTTGCAACTCTATAATTTTGCCAAGATCATTGCAAAGCTTATGTATGTATACTCCAGACACTCATATATGTGTCATATACGTCAATTATTTACGTCTTATATGTCATATACAGGTAAAGTTCTTTAATCTGCACAAGTTGGGACCAAAGGTTGTGCAGATTATAGAATATTGTGGATTATGGAATATTATGGATTATGCTTATTTCTGGACAACATTTTAATTTCACATTCAGTGTAAAGTAGTATTCAGTATAATATAAAAAAATAAATATGAAATCTAATAATTAGAATAAAAATGAAACAATTAAAAATGGAATAATAATAAAAAAAGGAAATATTCAGTGAGCTATGATGAAATATAAAAAATAGCTTCTTGGAATATTGAATGAATAATATTTATAAAGTTTTTTGTTTTTCAAAAATAGAGTCAAGTGTTGTATGTTTTAAAACTTTAAATTTTCTTTAAAAAGTTTATCTTGCATTCTATGAACAGTCATTAACTCTTGTTGAGAAATAAAACTTATTGCTCTAAAAAGTTAAAATATTATCTACCAAAAGCTAGTCCCTAAATGTCCAGTTAGCCTACCGTAAAATCCTGTTAATCCGCCCTTCCCGATCAAGCGCCCCTTTCCCACTTTAACAAACCCCCCAAGCATTAGTTTTGCTGTAAATTTATCTCCATGGTGATATGAAGGTAATAAAAATATCGATAGTGAAAATTTCTCATGAAATAAGTTAAAAAATGTGTATTTGATGAGCTGTGTGTGAAATATTTTGATTATAAAATAATCTATTTATTTTATCAAAGAATTTATAGTCGTATTTAACGTTATTATGAAAACCAATCATAAAAAATGTATCGATTGATTGATCAGTAGATGACACCACTGTCGAATTTGTAGTGTATTTTGTGCTATTTTTGTGGTAGCAATGTTTTTTGTTTTAAAAATCTGGCAACACTACCAATTCGTTCTGTATGTTCTCAATTTTTGTGATTTGTATTATTTATTTAGCATTTATAGGTAAATGATTTAAAAAAACAAAAAACACTGTCATTTAACTCCCTAATTTACAACAGATGGCGACACCACATAAAATGTTACTAGTTCTAGAAAGTATTTCAGGACATTTTCAACTGCAATTTCTCAGTGTTTTTTAATTATTTAAAATTATTAAGTTCCATTTATTATTCTGTTAACGTATTATTGACAGATATTAGTGTTATTATTTATCTAAATGCATTCCAGTTTCAAAGCTTCTGAAATCCAGAATTTTCTATAATCTGAAATCGCCATTAATCGTGAAGTTATACTGTTTTTCTATTTTGTATGTCCTTTTTTTTTCAAAATGTTTTTCTTTTGTCACTTTATTAAAATAATGCATACTTTGCGATGATCGGCGATTAGCATCTCCCCCCCTCCCCCCCTGATTATTATACGATTTCCCGTCGCAGATTAACAGGATTTTATGGTAGGTGTGTTCTGTAATGCAGTTTAGTTTTTGCTGGTATATAAAAATAGTATAGATAAAAAAAAATAATGTTTTATTATGAACTTTTTCTACATTTATTATTTAAAAAAAAAGACATTTTTGGATCAAGAATCTGTAAATTTGTTTAACTGTTTACATTTGGTAAGTAATGCAGATTATGGGTGTGTGGATTATAGATGCTTTACTGTATATATTATATACATCTTAATACCCATGTTATATATATACATCATATATGACTACAACTTGGCCATATACGTCACGAAATGTTATATACATCATATATTATTATGTCATGTATACTTTAAATCTTGGTCGTTTGGCGATTCATCCTTAGGGGCCGGTATGTACTGCAGTGATATAACACTGCAGTTTCTTTCTTGCAGTAATTCGATCTGTTTCATGTGTTCAGCCTTCCTAGCTTGGGTAAAGGTCAAGGGTCCGAAAGCAGAATACTACGAAATTTGCGACGTACGTCGCAGAACAGATGCATGAGCTGCAGAACAATTCTGTTCAAATGTGGAAAAAATAAATCAAAACAAAATCGCCGAAGCTACCGCACTTTTCTGAAAACGAAAAAGTTAAACAATGTGCCGTTATTCTGAGGGAAAACACCGCGCCGGTATTAAATACTAAATACTAGACTTTGTGTGCATAAAGGAATGAAGATGTATATATTTGAAATAGAATCCTTTCCTGGTTTAAAATTTGATTGCATTTCATTAAATTCTACTTTGCTTTGCATTATTCACATAATAAAGAAAATGTTTTTTTTTTTTTTTTTTATAACATTCTGAAGATAAGTTTATAATGTATGAATTGATCTTGAAGAACAATTTTGGTCAAATGAATCTGCGTTGCAGAACATCACAAAGTATTCTGCTTTGGGGGTCAAGGGTCACCAGAGGACATCTCTGACATGTTTTTTACTGCCTCTTTCTTTTGCTAAGACTTTTGTTGATGACCACAGAACCTTTGGAAAAGAAAGTCAAAGCAGAATGATTTACAAGTGCTTACAGGGCTCGAAAATTCTAAAAATTTTAAGGGTCCCAGCTGGGATCCTTCATGAAAAGTGCAGGTTCCCAGAAAAATTTGTGTTCCTAGTTTTTTAATAAATTCAGAGCTTAATGAATGTAAGATATTGTGTCACATCGACACAGTTTTGAATAGTTAACAAAAATTTTAGTTTTATGGTTTATCAATTAATATTTTGACTGTTTTCCAACCAAAAGCACCTCCTCCCTCCCTTCATATTCTTATAGCATCAAATGCTTTTGTCCTATATGCAAGAAAATGACTTGCGCCACAAGATGCTGAGAATTTGCCTTTAAAAAATCCAAGTGTACAACGTTTTTAAGAATCGTGAAAAATTGTGATGAGGTTATTAACCAACTAGAATTGGAGATGTGTAATCTTGATTTTATTTGTTTTTAGCATTCTGTAATTAAAATGTAATAATAGAACCATTATATAAGATCACTTTTGTGTCTGTCTGTTAGAGCCCTTTTTCTTGTAAACTATGGGACATGGAAAGTTCAAACTTGGGAATGTTATAAAGCCTTTTTACCTACCTATTTTCAGATTATTGGGCAATCACAAATAGGATTAGAAAAAATTTAGAGAGCTAATTAATTTACTTGAAAAACAAAAAGTTTTCTTTTTGTATATCGTGTGAAAGCAAAGATCTCGTAATACCAAACAAAAAAATTAGTTATTTTAATTTTAGGTATTATATTTTCAGAGATATCGTCGAAAATACACTGCAAAAATATTCTCCTCCCCTCCTCTATTTCCGAATTTACTGAAACTAAAATTATGAAAAAAATAAGGGTTGTAGGAGTTTAATTGAACCTTGCAGGAAAACGATAGCGATTTTCCTATGCAACATAGTATTTGAGAAAAACATTTTTCTGTTACGCACAAATTTTACTTTTTGGGAAGTCAGTAATGGAGTAGATGGGCGCTCGTTATATCTATCGATGCAGAATCATCCAAGGATATTTGATAATGATTATTTTTTTTTAAATTGTCTGTAATTTGCCGAGACTGAGACATATTAAGTTACTTGAATTTTTTTTTTCTTTTTTTGTTTTATATATCGTGTAGGGTATTGTTTGAAAGATCTCGTTTCATTCAACTCAATATATTTGTTTTAATTTTAAGTATTATATTTCCAGAGATATCGTTGAAAGTATACTAGAAAAATATGTCTCCCGCTCCACTTTCTATTTCCGAATCTACTGCAACTAAAATTATGAAAAAAATTAGGGGTAGTAGGAGTTTATTGATTAATAAATTTAATGTACAGAACCTTTTGAGCATGAGTTGTATTACTCGCACTTGACCAATTTATTCGTTATCCTTTTGCAATTTTAAAAGTGTTTAAGTAGTTTTTGCTGAAGCAGAATTTTCTAAAGATTATTAGTAACATCTTCTATCTTACATGTATATTTATCATTTTATAATCTCAATAGTTTTTCAATAACATATTTCTGTTATTGTCTTAAAATGCCATATAAGCGGAATAGTAGTTTGGATTCAACTGCATATAAGATTTCAAAAGCCGATTTTTCTGTGTCAATCTTCAGCAAAACAAAATTTACCTAAGACCCAACAATCTCTACCACCATAAGAATAATAGCAATCCATAAAGTAAGCAAAATTTTCATTTGCAAAGAAAATACAGTAAGAAGATTCAATAATGTAGAGACAAAGTAAAATTTAAACCCTTTTTTTTTTAAAGTTATTAGATTAATCTGCAGTACCCTTTGCCTTGCTACATGTTTTCTGCTACTGGATATAAGATCTTTGTATGTGTATATTCAAAGTAAATTTTAAAAATTTATTAGATTTCAACTGTTTTTATATGATATCGTCTAATCTCGTTACCATTTATATGACTATCAATATCTTATGTGCATATGCAGTTTTTTTACACTTTTGACATAATTAAATTTTACTACATATAAAATCTAATTTACATTGTGGTGTTTTATTGAGCATGCATAGTGTATATTAAAAAATATTTTCAGTCTTGACCACCTTTCATAGCTTGCACCCCATGATAGGGGCATTGTTCAACTTATTTACCGTTTTTCTGATGAAGACTTTAACTTTGAGAATGTTTTGTATAAACAATTATCTGAAGAGGCAAAACTTAAGTTTTTTAATAATTTTGTTAATAAAAGTTCTATTTGTACTGTTTTTAACGAAGCTGCTTTGTATAATAATGAAAATATGTAATTACAGTGAAACTCGTTTAAGATACGCCCGCTTAAGATACGATCCCGCTTAAGATACGAATTATCTTCGGTCCCATGAAAAATGCCTATTAAACTTGTGTAAAATTACCCGCTTAATATACGTACGCATAAGATACGATCCCGTTTAATACACGAAGAAAATTTGTCCCTTGATGTAAAAAAACCCGCTTAATATACGAAATGGTGCTTATAATCCGTTTATCATGTGTCTTTATGACAGAATAGTTAAAAAGAGCAACTGAATTGTGCTCGAGTCTTTCTCTTGGCGGTTTACCCCCCCCCCCCCCCCCCCTCCCTCCCCTCTTACCCGTTTCTTCTTCCCCTTTTAAGTTCGATGTCCCTATGGAAGGTTCGGGAAAGTTCTCCTTTACGTCATAATCACGTGATGTGACGCAACTCCTTACCGTGCCTTCGCAGCGTTTTCCGATCTAGGGGAAAATCCCTAGATGATCTAGGGAAACTCAAGCCTATTTAGGGAATTCCTTCTTATTTCTAGGGAATTTTTAGAAGACTAGCAATATTTTCTCGAAATCTAATGGAAAAAAAAGGATTTTTTTTAGACTTCTGTGTTTTTCTGGCAATGAACGTGATAGATGGAAGAGACAGTAAAGGGATGGAAAGTGGGGAGAAATTGTCTTCAAGCAATTCTTTCGCTAACAGAGGGTGGGGGGGGGGGGGAAGGTTGTTTTTCTGTAACACAAACCGGTACTCATGAATCTCATATGTGATTCAGCCAAGTCGTTACAGCCAATCAAAATGCAGAATTTCTTCCATGTCACGCAACTTTAGAATCTAGGGAATTTTTATTCCGTAGTATAGGAAAAAAGGTAAAATCTATCTAAGAACACTGTGCCTTCGAAACCTCTGTACCGGTAAAGCTGTTGAGAGGTCATGGCATAAATCTACTTTTTTGTTTATCCGCTGAATAGTAATAGGAGTAAATAATGGATGAGCAACTTAAAGTAAAAAGAAAAGCACTTTCTTTGACTGAAAAATTGGATGTCTTTAGGAAATACTACGCTGAGAATGTGATAAACAAGACAGTCTTTGCCAAATCTGTGGGAATCCACGAGTCAACTCTTCGAGCTCTGTTAAAAAATAGACAGAAACTGGAAATCAGTGCATCAGCTGGTGGCTCTGCCAGAAAGAAAATTAGGCAAAATTTGAAGAATTGGAGAAGATTTTATTTGAGTGGTTCACCCAAACCCGATCGATGAACATCCCAACTAATGGATCATTGATTAAGGAAAAGGCCTGCGAAATTGCTACACGTCTTGGAGTGGATTTCACGCCTAGCAACGGTTGTCTAGACCGCTTCAGACAAAGATATGGCATAGTTTATAGGAAGGTATGCGGAGAGTCGACAGCTGTGAATGTAGATGATGTCAATTGTTGGAAAAATAACGTGCTCGCGCCGCTATTGACAAAGTACTCAAGATGCAATATTTACAATGTCGACGAGATGGGCCTTTTTTTTAAAATTAATGCCTGATAAAACTTTGGTGTTTAAGGGTGAGAAAAATGTTCTGGAGGCAAACTTAGCAAAGAACGTATAACTGTTCTTGTTGGTTCAAATATGAGCGGAATGGATAAATTAAAACCCTTCGTCATCGGCAAGTTGCGGAATCCTCGCTGCTTCAAAAATGCTGGAAATCTGCCCTGCGATTATGAAAGTCAAGCCAAAGCATGGGTGACGTTAAGTGGATCCGCAAGTTCCATGAACGAATGAAAAAAGAGTCCAGGAAAGTATGGTGTCTCGACAACAACTGTCCCGCCCATCCCAAGGATATCCCCGGTTTACAAAACGTCAAACTAGTCTTTTTACCCCCTAATGCACCTAGTGTTGTTCGACCGGGGATCAGGGCATAATTCATGTTCTCAAAATAAAATACAAAAGTCGTGTAGTTGTACGTCATCTACACCAAATAGATCATCGTGAAAAGGATCTGTCCTGCCCAACCTGTAAGCCTATTAACCTCTTGGACGCCATGCATTTCCTGAGAGCGTCCTGGGAAGACGTAACACCAACCACCATTGAGAACTGTTTCTGTAAAGCCTTTGACGTCGACAGCACTTTTCAAAATGTTGACATCGCAGAAGAGGAGCAGTATCAAGAAGAATGCGAAGATTGGGACTCATTTGTTAATATTGACGATCAGCTTGTAACAAGTGAAGTTTGTTCTATCCCGGATATAATCGCGGATGTCAAAAGTTCCGATGAACCAAGGCCTCCATAAGAAGCAGAAAACGACGCGGATGAAGAAACGGATGTGTCAGCCATACCATCATTCGCATCTGTAATGAGCTCGCTCAGCTTAATTCGACAGAACACCTCTTCGATAGATGCTGGTACCTCCGTCGAAGATTTTTTCTACCACATCAACAAGGCAGAAAGCTTCGTGATAAAATCTTGTCCTAAGTTGCACCAAACCAAGGTAAATGACTTTTTTTCAACAAATTAAAACTACTTCACGTACTTTAATTTAGATAATGTAACAATTATTGTTCCTGGCATACATTTAGTTTCTTTCTAAAAGTAATTATGTAAATTTATTTTTTTTCCTGCTTAAGTATGTAGTGTATTTCAGTTGTCGTTTTCTAAAGATTAACAAAATTCCATTTTATTGTCTTTTTTTAATTTGGCATTTTAATTTTGTTATTGTACAAACGTGACTCAATAAAATTTTGGAGAAAAATAAAGTAATTCTTTATTTCAAAATCTTAAACTCAAATTTTCTATAATATCTAAAAATTGTTAGAAATGGGTAAAATGAGAGTTATAAATGGTTAAAATATGTTAATAACAATGTGCACTGTCTTTGTATGCATTATTACTCGAGAATCTATGAAATCCGGATAAGATACGATCCTGCTTAAGATATGAAATGCTCTCGGTACCTTGATTCGTATCTTAAACGAGTTTCACTGTATGTGAAATCTAATACTAAACAGTAAGTCAAAATCTTCTGACATACTGGTAAGTATCCCAATTTTTAAATTAAATGTAATGAGTATAGAAAATGTTTTAAATGTGGCAATGTTGGTCACATAGCTAAAAATTGTAGAAAAGTTAAAAATGAAGTTAACATAAAACATTGTGTGGTACGTTTTATAGCTGAGACATATGACAACTCTGGTACTGATAATATTGCATGGCCTTTTTGATACTGTTGTAGCCAGAGTTGGGCAAATTTGTAATTGCAATTATTTGTATTAAAATTATTGCAGTTATTTGTAATTGCAATTATTTGTATTAAAATTATTGCAGTTTATTGTAATTGCAATTATTTGTATTAAAATTATTGCAGTTATTTGTAATTGTAATTATTGTTAATGTAATTACAATTTAATTGTATATAATTGATTATAGTTACATACATTTAAGCACAGAAATTTTATCTAATGGGATGGGGCACAGGTGATTCCAGCAACAGTGCTGCAAGAATTTTTTATGGCATGTAATTGTAACTATAATTAATTACATACAATTAAATTGTAATTTCATTGCAGATAATTGCAATTATAAATTTGTCCAAATCTGCTGGTAGTTCCAATTATGTTCACATAGAAATTTATTCTGGAATTTTCAGCGAATCTTGAGACTGGAAATAATAGTGGCGTTTAGTGGGGTAACTTGTGAAGTTCTTTGCAGAGAAACTATAGAATTTGATTGTAAATTTAGAGGTAAAAGCCAGGTTTTTGTATTATATATTATGTTTTATATTCAGCCAAACTTCATCATAATTTGGTGAAATTGTCCAATTTAAATGAATATTCAATGTTAAAATAAAACATAAACCGGACTAAGATAAAACATTTTTTTATTGTAAAAGGTCCTATAATAAAAACAGTTCTGGAATGCCATTCCAGTACATTTCGACACCAGTGCACCCCTGAGGGAGGAGGGGAATCTGTGGCAAAACTGCACTTGTCTTCTTCTACATGTTATTCATGATGGTATTTAAAATATACCATCAACCTCGTAGGAAAATGGTCATAAGGTGGCCGCTGGCAGACAATTTTTTTAATAGCCACTTTTTTTCATTTAGTGTCCCTGTGGCTGGTGGCTAGTGCTAATTTTGCCCTTTAGAAGTAATGTGTTTTTTAAGGATAATAGTAAAAAAAAGGGAAGGTTTGAAGAACTACTAAGCACTCCTTTCAGTTATTGTTTGCCTGTTTTTGGGATGAAACAAAGAAGATTATTCTAAAGGGACTTTCTCTTTACTGCATTGGTGGGGAAAATGTGTATTTTTTTATTTTACCCCCCCCCCCCTTTTTTTTTTCTACTGAAGATATAGTATTCAATGTGGCTGACTACTACATTATAATTAAATAAATGTTATTTAACTAGCTGTGTGATTGTGACATTTGGGTTATGTTACAATTTCAGTTAAATGTGTTAAGATGTAATCGCAAATGAATGAAAAAAAAAAATCCGTTTCTGACAAGTTTGTCTTTTCAGGTACAGCATCTTGTAATTTTATTTTCGTCAATATTATGAAATGTTTCCATTTAAAACAGGTTTCTATCATACACAGCTTACATTTTCATAGATTTTACTGTACTTTACAAATATATTGTTTGATACTTTCTTTTTCTTGCGGGTCCTACCATAAATCGTCAAGAAATTAGGTCAATTGTAGCAAAATGGCTCGCAAAGCCTTAACCTTTAGAAGACAGGAGGTTCAAATATCGATCAAAACACATCACTGTGACAAAAAAAAAAAAGGGTAAGGTTTGAAGAACTACCCACTACCAAGCACTTCTTTCTCCCTTCAGCTATTGTTTGCCTGTGTTTGGGATGGAACAAAGGAGATTATTCTAAAGGGACTTTCTCTTTACTACATGGGTGGGACAAAGCCTTGCCATTTATAGCTAAAAGACCAAGAAAATGGTTAGCAGACCTCGCAAATTTTTCGTCTTTATAAGCAATCCAATTGAAATGTTAATCAAACTAACCATATTATATTTATATGTATTTATATTATATTTATATGTAATCAAGTTATAAAAACGTAGTTTGTTTATTTTGATTTTCTTTTGTATTTCTGGGGAGAGAGGGGAAGCAACTTTTAACCCTCTGACTGCTTATCTTGCAATTTTCACATGCAAGACACTTGTAGAAAAATTTGTATAATACACAATTTTGTTTTAAAAACTCCACAGTCAAAGTGTAAAAATGCAAATGATAAATATACTACATATTTCAATTACATGATGATTTGAAATAAGTAATAATAGAAAGCATACTAGTTGAAAGGATTGTGAAAAAAAAAAAAAAAATTAAACAGTCAGAGGGTTAAAAATATTCCTTTTTTTTACCTTTGAAGAAAATATAGGGCTCCAAAAATGTTTTTTGAACCAAGCTCTTATAAGGAAAAGATCAAGCACTGGCATACAATAGATTATCTTTCAGTTTTTGTTTAAATTGCCATGTATCTGTTAACAGGATACCTAAAAAAAACAAATTAAATAAAAAGTGTCCTTTTGATTTAATGGATTAGCCATCCTCAGGGCTTGACAAATGCAGTCGTCAGGTAGCCACTGGCAACCAAGTTTTTTTTAAATCTGGTGACCAAGTTTTTTAGGAGCAGCTTTAGCATTCAATGCGGTCTGCCATCTTGTTTTTTAAATCAAAACATATTTACATAATAAGATCACTAATTATAATTAAAACATAGATAAAATGTTTAAGTGATTACAGATTAATCACTTAAGCATTTTATCTATATTTCAAAACATATTTGTTCTGTTTCTCGTTTCCAAAATAATTTTCATCCATATTTACTTATTATAAAGACATTATATAATTTTGACTAATTTATTTATATTTAATAATAAGAGTTAAAATGTTTTATTTTAAAAACAAGATGGCTGACCACAGGTGAATGCCAAAGCTTAGCCGTTTTTTAATCTGGTGGCACTTTTTTTGTTGTTGTATAAACAATTGACATGAATTAGCATTTTTTATCTAACGAATATTAAGAAAAATAATTAGGAACTATAGTCAAACAAAAAATATTTTAAACTTTTATTTTTATTTTGGAAAAATAAGCTCATCAATGGCAAATGTTAAAATACTACAAGCTGAATAATCTGACTAACTTTGACAGGAAAATAGGCAAAAACTTGTTTTCCCGCTTCACTATTTTATGAATGTCCCCCTCATTGAATAGTTGCTTGGTTGGTTGTGTAGGGTTTAATGGCACAAAATCCCTTAAGAGACATGCTGCGCCAACTCTTCAGATAGATTTTATAGCACTCAACTATCGAACATTTGAAGCATTTGGCAATCAGCAGTTTCTGAACATGCTGGTTAATTTAGCCTTTAGAGTATCTAATCCTCATTTTCCAAACATGTAGGTTAATTTAGCCTTTAGAGTAATTATTTTCTTTACCTTTTTTTTCCCCCAGATTTATATAATTTTGATAAGTTTCATCAGAAAACTTAAATATTATCTTTGTAAATTATCATATATTCTAATACGAGCAAATCTTGTGTGTGTGTGGTTATAAATATATGTATGCAAATTTTATCTTAAAAACTGCTCTAACAATTTTGACGAAATTTGTATCTTACCGTTTTGGGGCACCAGAAACACAATGGACTAGGTCACATGTTCGAGAAAATTCGATTAGTGGGTCATTTTGGGTCCGGGTCAGGCTAATTGTATCTAAAAAACGTCAAACGATTTTGACTAAATTTTGTATCTTACCATTTTCAGGCATGAGAAGACTGTTGGGCTGGGTCACATGTTTGAGAAAATTCAATTAGTGGGTCATTATGGGTCAAGCTATTTTATTTTAAAAATGGCTCAGACTATTTACACTAAATTTTGCATCCTATGGTTTTTGGGCACGAGAAGACTGTTGGGCTAAGTCACATGTTCGATAAAATTTAATTAGTGGGTCATTTTGGTCATGGGTCGGGTCAAGCTATTTTATCTTAAAAACGGCTCAGAGGATTTGAACTAAAATTAGTATCAAACAGTTTTAGGGAACGAGAAGACTATTGGACTAGATCACATGCTCGAGAAATTTCGATTAGTGGGGCATTTTGGTCATGGGTCATTATGGGTCAAGCTATTTTTATCTTAAAAACAGTTCAGACGATTTGAACTAAATTTTGTATCCTATGGTTTTTGAGCACGAGAAAATAATTGGGCTAGGTCGCGTGCTCGAGAAAATCCAATTAGTGGGTCTTTTTGGTCATGGGTCATTATGGGTCAAGCTATTTTATCTTAAAAACGGCTGACTATTTACACTAAATTTTGCATCCTATGGTTTTGGGTACAAGAAGACTGTTGGGCTGGGCCACATGTACGAGAAAATTCGATTAATGGGTCATTTTGTCCATCGGTCGTTATGGGTCAAGCTATTTTTGTCTTAAAAACGGCTCAGAGGATTTGAACTAAATTTAGTACCTTACAGTTTTATGGAACGAGAAGACTATTAGGTATTAGGCTAGATCACATGTTCGAGAAATTTCGATCATGGGTTCGACTTATGGGACAAGCTTTTTTTTCTTAAAAACAGCTCAGATGATTTGAACTAAATTTTGCATCCTACGGTTTTTGGGCATGAGAAAATCATTTGGCTAGGTCACATGCTCGAGAAATTCCGATTAGTGCGTCATTTTAGGGTCACTGTAGGTCAAGCTAACTTTATCTAGAAAACAGCTCAGATTATTTTGACTAAATTTTATATCCTACGGGTTTCGGGCACAAGAAGACCATTGGGCTTGGTCACACTTTCGAGAAAATTTGATTAGTGGGTCCTGATATTTGAACTCAAAAATTTTGACTGAGCATAGCTCGGTCTTCCCTGCTCGTGTATTATTATAAACTATGTAAGTAACTAATAATTCTAAACTATGCTTGTTATGTTTTCACAATTAATTCATAAAAAACCTTTTTGTTTTTTGAAAATCAATGACGGCAAATGAGGGATTTTTTTTTACTGATAACTAGAATTTTTTTCTGGGTACTAGATTTTATCAAATTTGTAAAGTCTAATAATTGATCTCTCAAATATATCTTTCAAAATTAGCACCTGTTTATTTATTTTTTGTTCCGCTTCTGTTTTTTTTTTTTCTTAATGTTCTGTCTTCTATGTTTATATTAATTCAACATAGATACCAGATATTAAAAATGCTTTAGCTTGAAAGAACTGGCAGAAAATCTTGATCAATAAATACATGAAAAGAGTTCTGGGATGTTTCACTTGTTAGGCAAATATTCTGATATTTTACAATAGCATTTTGCTTTCTAGTATAAAGTAATAGAAACAAAAGTATTCTTTAAAAAATTTTTATGAGGTATAATTTTGATTTATTCTGACTTAATTTGAAAGGTATATGTCTTCGATTCATAGCAAATCATAACTGTGTTTTAACATTTTTTCAGAATTTCGTGATTGCTTTTACTTGAATGCCAGAAGTGGCCAAATTCGAAGTTTGGATGAATTAACTATCATCATGCGGTCTTTGGGAATGAGCCCCACTATAACAGAACTGAAAAAATATTTCAAAGAAAAAAGTGAGTTAGGAGTTTATTTGAAGTTATTATTTCTAAAAATTTGAATATTTTGGGAATGTTTCCAAGTGAACACTTTATACTAATTAAACCTTTCTCATTACAAAATTTGTTCTTGGAATTCCTTTAACTATTATTAAAATGTATTTTTTTTTATTATTTATATACTTTTTTGTATATCTATTCAAAAATATTTTATCATTTAATCACAAAAGGTAAAAAGAAATTTAATTTTTAAGATAAATATCTAAATTATCTTTCCCATTACACTAAATAGAATTTTGCTGTTTTTTTTTCACTTGAATGCCAGAAGTGGCCAAATTCGAAGTTTGGATGAATTAACTATCATCGTGCGGTCTTTGGGAATGAGCCCCACTATAACAGAACTTGAATCTGTAATAACAGCTATTGGAATATTGTATTAGTTCATTAGTATTATTTGCCTTATAGTATTCTATATACAGGTTTATACTTTTGTGCAACTTACAATGCTAGTTCTCTGAAATGTTCCTTACAGTGTTATTTCAATGTCATTGCGGTAGATAATTTTATTTGACATATTTACATTTAAATATTTTCCCATATATCTCTCCTGCTAGGGAGAGATTGCATTAACTATGGATATGCTAAATAGAAAATGAATTATTATGTTTACAATTGTTTCATAATTATTGCTCCAAAAACATTTCCATAGAAATTCTACACTTTTTACTTTTCTAACTTTTCTTGCTTTTTAGCAAAAGTCTTATTGGATATATTTTCACAAAATATGAAATCCTTTCTCAAAATGTGAAAAGAACTAACACAAAATAAACTCTGCCCATTATCATTTGCTGTGATTTTATGAAAATAGCTCTTGTATTCTATAATTATACTATTTTTTCCCGCCCTGTCTTTAATTTGAAATTGTGATTTTATAATCTTGCTTATCTCTTCAAAGATTGGACTATATTTGATGCATTTATTTAAGTTCTGTGCATCTCATGTTTCAATGCCTCATAATTTAGTGAATTGAGGATTACATAAAGGCAACACAGTATTAAAAATTTATTCACTGTGTTAATTATTACATATGGAATATGCAAGTGATTTAATTAATTTTAGATTATTCCTGAGAATTGATGATTTTCCTGTAATTTTTTATAGTCTTAGAAAATTTTTTTCACCCTTTATTTTTCTGTAATGAGAAAGGTTTTCCCATAAATTGTTCATTGAATCGAAACAATGTATCTAGTTTTTATTTGTGTTTGTTAAGTTTTGATTTTTAAAAATTTCTAATCAGTTATGATTATTGACATTCAAATACACTTCCTTTTACACATTTCAGGAAAAATAGCTAGCTTTTTATTTAATTTTGGTTTTTCTAAGACATTACATTAAAAATTACAAAAAAATAATTTTTAATAAAATCACTTTTTTAATTTTATCATTTAGTTTTTTCTAAACCAAATTATAATACCTTTTAGATAAAGGAAAATTTGTATGGTTTTAAAAATTAAGTAATTTTTATGTTATAAATTTGTATGTTTATTTGTCTCGTAGTTGTTTTATTATTTTACTTATTAAATCATACTTCTTAATCTTTGTGAAATTTTTTATTCTTTTGTTAATTTTAATAAGAAAAAACCTGCTCACAGTTTTAAGAAATATAACTTATCTGGAAGATGTATTAAAATAATTTTAATTGTAGTTTAGGCATCATTATGTCATTTGGCATTCAGTGTCATATAATGAAGAAAACATACTCGCAGTTATGAGAAATATAATTTATCCTGCAGATGTATATAAATAATTTGAATTATAGTTTAGATATCTCATTTGGCAGTCAGTGCCTTAAGGAGAAAATTTCATTGGTAAATAACATGTTAGTTAATTTGAGAATGTAAGTTTATAACAAAATAACTGCCTTTCCCTAAATGAAACAACGTATAGATGGCGCTATTGCCAATATTTTGCCAAGTCCGAACTGAACTGAAGAGAGCGAGTAACTTTTCGCGGTTCTGTAACTCTGTAGATGTAGTTGAGTTGTAACCATGGAGATAGAAATAAGAAGGAGAACAGTGAAGATAGGCTTTCAAGATCACAACATGGACCGGGAATTGGTACCCAGTTTGTGGCGCTGGTGCTCCCAAAGGCTGGTCATGTGACCTGTCAAACATGACAAATTGTCGTCTGCTCTTCCTGCATTGGTTTCGAGCATGGTAAAGAGATAGAGGGCGCTACACTTCCTAAAGGCCCAAAAGACCAGAAACGCCGCCATACTAGGTACCGCTTTTAGTTCCATAAGTAGAAACATTATCTTTGTTCTCCTTCTTTCTATCTCCCTGGTTGTAACAGTTAGTTTCGAGAATGGATCTCGTCCCGAGACCAAATGTTGATTTTCTATTGTGTTTTGTGTTTTGTTTTGTGCTGTATATTATTAAAACTGTGATGTCTTAAAAAGTGTGAGTCTTTGACAAAACCCACACCAGACCAGCACAAACATTACAAATGGCGCCCAACGTAAAAGAAGAGAAAATCGTCTGGTTTCGAATGAAAGAATCGTCCCGATTCTGAAGGTCTGTGGAATATTTTATACCGTCCTGGATCCGTTTTGTTTGTGAAATCGAAAGAGCAGGCCTGGCCTGGTTCTGTGTTTCAAGGAATCATCCTGATTCAAGTGTTTGTGAAGTCTTTCAGTGCAATGCTGATCTGTTATGTGTGAAATTAAAAGAGTCATTCTGTGTTGTTTGTGAAATTAAAAGTGAGATTAAAAGGAAACCACCCCGGTTATTCAAAGTTTCTAAAAATCGTCCTCAATCGTGAACCATCCTGGTTTCGAGTCTTTTAAAGTGAAGGAATCGTATGCATTCTACATTTTACCCGCCCATCCTAGTTTCGTTTTGAAAGAAGTTTTAAAACGATTTATCATCACGATAATTTGTGAATCGTCTACGTAATCCAACGTGTATATTCAACAAATATTCCATATATGCTGTGAAATTATTTAGAACCATCCTATTTATTATTTATGCTGTGAAATTTTGTGAAGCATCCGCCCGATAGCTAATTTTGTGGAAATTCACGTGACTTCTTTTTCATTCATCAGGAAAAAAAAAATCATTCTTATTTTGAAACTATACTGTGAAAAATCACCGCAACCTGCCTTATTTGTTTTCAGCATTAAAAGTTTAGTGTTTTCAAGTGTGATGTAGTTTGACCTCGAAAAGAAAAACAAAAAATCTTACATCTATTCGCTGCTGTTTTTAGTGAATGAAAGTTACGCGTTTAAATTTTTTTTTTTTTTAACTTTCTCTTTATTTTATGGGATGATCATCTATTTCTAATTTATTTATTCTGTTTATATAAGTTTGGAAGAATTTTTTTTTGCTGGATCCAGAGCTTAGCGGTTTTGTTTTATTTTATTTCTTTCTTTAAACGGTGTATATATATTTTTTGTTTTGTTCATTGGTTTTGGTAAGTTACGAAAGATTAATGACATAAAATATTTATATTATTCCTTTGATAATATATACATTTTTTTTAATGAAATGTTCTTTAAGTAAAATACATTTTATCTTTATTTATTTAGCTCTATAAAATACGTCATTTCAATAACTTTCTATAATTATTTTTCATATAATTTTTTTAAGATGTAGAGTAAGTATTTTATTTATAAATTGTGTTGCTTTTATCTTTATTGGTGATAAATTCAGATTATCTATAATACTTGTGTTTGAATTGAAAGTTTTATATACGGTAAGTTAAATTGGTAAATGGCTGAATATTAATATTTCGTATAGAGATTTAAATGAGCTCATGGTTAATTGCTAGTAAATTTTAGTATGTTATTAAATTATTTCCTATATGTTTTATCAAGTGGTTATAAAAGTTTGATATATTTATCTGTTTATATTTACCTACTTATAGTTACCTGTAAAGGGAAGGTAGTTGTTTTGTTAGTGATTTTAGGTCAAGAATTACATATAATTTTGCAGTTTAAGTATTCTGGGTATAGAAAATTGAAATAACTGCTTTGAGAAAAATGACGTTTCTGGCAAAGGGAAAAAAAATTGATTTATATAATTTAGCTATCGAATTAGACATTGCTCCGGATGCAGGTGATACAATTGCAGTCTTACGTGATAAAATTATAAAGTGCGCTCTATTTAAAGATGATGAGCAATTTGTGAAAGAGGCATTCCTTACTATAGTGGATGATAGAAAGAAACAGGAAAGCGCAGAAGAACGAAGGTTAGATGAGACGCGTGTCGCGGAAGAACGAAAGTTGGAGGAGAAGCGTGTCGCGGATGAGAGAGCGTATGAACTAGAAAAACTTAAACTACAAGCTCAAACCCCTAACGCGACAACTGTTCCACAGAATCAACTGGATTTCAATCAAATGCGCATAGATATTAAAAATATCCTACCAATATTTATTCCCGAAAAAGATGATATGTCGTTGTTTTTGACAATGTTTGAACGTCAGATGAAATTGCTAAGTGTCCCTAAAGACTTCTGGGTTTCACAATTACTTGGCGTTCTTCCAAACGATATTGCTAAACTTATAGCAAGAGAGCCTGAAACAATGTTTAAAAATTATGAACATATTCGCGACATACTGTTAAATAGATTTAGGTTAACAGCAGAGAGGTTTAGGGTATTGTTCACCCGTAATCAGAAAAGAGAAAATTCTACATGGAAAGATTTTTACTTTGAAATTCGAAATTATTTTGAGGGTTGGTTATCGGAATTAGAAATTGATTCATTTGAAAAGTTAAAAGAACTTATAATTGCTGATCAGATTAAAAGAAAGTGCCCGCCAGAATATAAGAATCATTATTTAGATGGTTGGGACAAACTAAATGATCCTGTCGTGTTGGCAGAAAAGCTTGACATATACGAAAATATCAAACCACATTCTCAAAAATCAGCAAGTAATTCAAAAACGCGTGAAACACAGAAATATGTTTTCCCGAAAACTTCAAATGGTCAGGAATTCTCTAAAAATCAAATAGCCAAAACTGAAGCTAACGAACATTTTGGAAATTATAAAAATACTACCCCTTCCCCAAAATATATAAACTCGCGATATGTAAACAATGACAAACATGCAACTGTAACTTGTTATGGATGTGGGAATCCCGGGGTTATTCGTTCGAAATGTCCTAAGTGTAATCCCTCTCTTAAAACAAAATCTAAAGAGTTTAATAGCGTAGATCTCTATACCTGTGTAGCAGACTCTGCCCACCTTCCCATCTTGGATGTCCATATAAATGAATTTTACGGTACAGCGTGTATCGATACAGGTGCAACTAATTCTATTGCTGGAGAAACTTTGTATAATTTATTAAAAGGCCAAGGAGTTTCTTTTAAGTCCAAAGTGATAACAATGACTCTAGCTAATGGAGGTAAACTTGATGGTGAAGTTCTATACACTGAAGTAACTATCCAAGTTAAAGGAAAATCTTTTCAAACTGAATTAATTGTTTTGCCCAAAGCAAAAGGAAATCGCACTTTGTTGGGTATAGACTTTTTACAAAAAGCAGGAACTGTCCTTGATATAAAGAACCGGAAATGGTATTTTAATGATTTTCCTCATCAAGTATATGACTTTTCTTCTGATGATGACCCAGTGCTTCTGCAGAAAGTACCAAACGAGTTTAATTCATGCGTGTTACGTGAGGAAGAGGGGAATCAGCTACCTGAAAACCAAAGAGAAGAATTAAGCGAATTGTTACGAGAATATGAAGATGTGTTCAAACCAGGGGGAGAGCCCACTCCTTTTATAGAACACCATATTCCTACTGGAGACCATGCACCAGTAGCTGGTCCACCCTATCGAATGTCACCTATGAAGAAGGAATTATTAAAGAAAGAATTGGAAGTTTTACAAGAAAACGGTATTATTGAAGAATGTGAATCCCCATACGCAGCTCCTGTTGTTCTTATACCAAAACCTAATGGTGAAATGCGTCTATGCATAGATTACCGAAAGCTGAATGCAATTACAACTCCGGATACTTATCCACTCCCCAGATTGGATGATTTATTACAGGATGCTACTCCTACAGCTTACATGTCAACCATTGACCTGAAATCTGGTTACCACCAAGTTAATGTGAGTGCCGCTGATAGAGATAAAACAGCTTTCATTTGTCCATTTGGAACATTTCGCTTTGTTAGAATGCCTTTTGGATTACGCAATGCCCCTGCAACGTTTCAGAGACTAATGGATAAATTCCGGTATGGATTTAACAACGTTAAAATTTTGACATACTTGGATGATATCATTGTTCTGTCATCGACTTTTGAGCAACATCTTTCCGATTTAAGATTAGTGTTTGAGAGACTGTCCAAGTTTAAACTTCATGCTAACCGTGACAAATGTTACTTTGCTCGTTCGCGAGTCAAGTATCTCGGACATTGGATTACAAGCAAAGGCATTGAAGTTGACCAAGAGAAAGTTGCAGCCATTATGAAAATACCCTCTCCAAAGACTGTAAAACAGGTACAATCATTCTTACAAACTTGTTCATGGTACCGTAGATTTATCGAACATTTTTCTGATATTTCACGTCCACTGAGTAATCTTACTAAAAAGAAAGTTCAATGGAAATGGGGAACTGAAGAAGAAAAAGCTTTTGCCACTCTAAAGCAATGCCTCGTCACCACTCCTATATTGCATCAAGCTGATATGACAAAGCCATTCATTCTTCGAACAGATGCCAGTGCATATGCTCTTGGAGCAGTTCTACTCCAGGGCCAAGGATCTGAGGAACATCCTGTCGAGTATGCCAGCAGACTTCTTAATCCTGCTGAGCGAAACTATTCTACCACAGAGCGTGAAGCCTTAGCCGTTGTATGGGCTCTAAATAAATTTCGAGGCTATATTGAAGGTTCTGAAATCACAGTAGCCTCGGACCATCAACCTCTCCAATGGTTGATGAGCTTAAAATCTCCATCAGGTAGATTGGCCAGATGGGCGTTGCAGATACAAACCTACAATCTAAAAATAGAGTATATCCCAGGAAAAGCAAATGTAGTTGCGGATATGCTATCCCGCCCAGATTGTACAGAAGATTCATGTGAAGTGAATACTGTCATAGTGGACTTTCCCATTAAAAGTTCTAAAGACATTCGAGAAGAACAGTTGAAAGATCCAGAACTGAAGAAAATTATAGATGGTTTTGAAACTAACCCCCCTATTACGGATTTAGTTAATTGGACTGAAAGAGGCTATCTAATGAATCAGGGTGTACTGTATCGATACGCCCCTGACTCTGAAGTCGAAGAAGCTCAGTTGGTAGTTCCAACTCATGACCGTGAAAGAATCCTAAAAGAATACCATGATGCTCCGACCGCTGGACACTATGGCGCCGAAGGAACTTTCCGTCGAATTGTTAAAAGATATTACTGGACCGGCATGAGAAAATTCATATCAGATTATGTTAAAGCTTGTCCTGATTGCAACCGGTATAAAGCCTCAAATCAAAAACCAGCTGGACTGCTGCAAACTCCAATTTATGCTCAAAGGCTACAAACTCTCTCGATAGATCTGTTTGGGCCTCTTCCAGAAAGTAAAACTGGAAAAAGATGGATTTTTATTGTTGAGGATTGTGCAACACGGTGGGTGGAGCTGTTTGCATTATCACAGGCTACTGCTAGGGAATGTGCATTAACTCTCCTTAATGAAATATTTTTACGTTATGGCTTACCCAGAAGAATAGTTAATGATAATGGACCCCAATTTGTGAGCGATGTCATGCAACAATTATGTCATCTGTTGGACATTAAACAAAGTCTAACACCTGTTTATCACCCTCAAGCGAACCCTGTTGAGCGTAAAAATCGCGATTTAAAACCTCGACTTGCCATTTTAGTAGGAGACGACCATAGTTCCTGGGAAGAGCGCTTACCAGCGGTTAGGTTTGCAATGAATTCCGCAAAATGTGAAACTACCGGTCAAACGGCCGCATATTTGCAATTTGCGCGTGAGATGCGTACACTCGACGATGTTACGCATGATTTAAGAACTGTGATTCATAACGATAATTTCGTCCCTGAAATTACCCCATACCTTAAAAATTTCGCAAACTTTTCATCTAGAGTACATGATCTAGTTGAAGAAAAGCAAGATAAACGTAAATTCTATGCGGATAGGAAGCGTAGAGTAGGTCCAAATTACAATCCTGGAGATCAGGTGTGGGTGACTTTACATCCACTTAGTAACGCTAAACAAAAACGGAGTGCTAAATTCATGCCGCGCCGTGATGGTCCGTATACTATCTTAACTCAAAAATCATTAACAACGTATGAAATTGCTCATCCAAATAATCCTAACATTTCGGTAGGCACTTACCACACATCCGCAATCAGTCCATATCGAGGTGCTGATGAATTGCCCGTGCAACCACTACGGAAGCGTGGTCGACCGCCTAAAATTTCTGATTCCACGTCGGGACGACTTCGGAACCAGAGGGGGAGGCTATAACAAAATAACTGCCTTTCCCTAAATGAAACAACGTATAGATGGCGCTATTGCCAATATTTTGCCAAGTCCGAACTGAACTGAAGAGAGCGAGTAACTTTTCGCGGTTCTGTAACTCTGTAGATGTAGTTGAGTTGTAACAGTTAGTTTCGAGAATGGATCTCGTCCCGAGACCAAATGTTGATTTTCTATTGTGTTTTGTGTTTTGTTTTGTGCTGTATATTATTAAAACTGTGATGTCTTAAAAAGTGTGAGTCTTTGACAAAACCCACACCAGACCAGCACAAACATTACAAGTTTATAATTAGTTTTATTTTAAAAATGCAAGAAAATTCTGATATTTGGTTTGTTTACTATAACATTTGTAGCAAAACCAAAATTTCTGGCTTTCATACTAGAAATTAATTTTCTATAATATATAAGTTTAAAAAAAAGCTGAACATGTGAAAAGATTTTGTTACTATAAAAAAAAAAGTACGTAAATGAATTTCAGTTCTGTTCTTTAGCAGAAGAAAAAACTTATTCCGTTTAATCAATAAAATGAGAAAAATCTTGATCAGAAATTACAGTCGCCCTTTTGAATGATTCTTGGCGCAATATTTCCAAAACATGCATTCTAAAAAAGTTACAGAAAAACAAAATCATGCACGATTGAAAATTCAATTGTTTATATAAAAAATATTATGGGGTTACTCATTCTAGTTCAAGCAACTCTTATAATTCTCTCGTAACTTTTGAACATCAATAGCTATAGTTATAAAAATGCTGTCTAAGTGTAATAAAGTTACTATTTGCTCTTCAACCGGGGGTGCTTCACTTCTTAGCAGTAAAATTGAAAATAGTCAATTAGAAATTTTTTTCTAGAGCGGCATTTATTTAGTACAAAAAGAAACTTTGCATGTACGTAAATGCCAAAAAGGAATGTGAAAATTTTTTCATTTTTTTGTTCATGGATGAAACAAAGGAGCATATTTGACGTCTTCTGTTTTTAGCATTTATGTGTGCAAGGTGTCTTTTCATACTGTATCTATGCTGCTCTACAACTTTGTAATTGATTATTTTCCCGCATCTCATATAGTTTTTGAAATCATCATGTTAATTTGTAATTTTACTACTAGATAATGCTGTAAGCAATCTCATCGACAAATGCTTAGTCCTTTTACTATATCTAAACACTAGTATATTTATTATAGCTGTCGGCATTCAAAAGTTAAAGACATGAGAATTGTAAGAGTTTCCTGAGCTAGAATATGTAATTTCACAATGTTTATATATTTTATTTTAAACTATTGAAATTTTCAATCAAGCGCAATATTTATTATTTATTATTATTATTATTTTTGTAGCTTTTTAGTAACTCGCATATTGGAAGATAGTGCACCAAGAATCATCCAAATTGGTGGATTACATTTTTCGTTCAAACTAAATATCTTCTTATTGCTATCTATTTATTTATGACGGTTAAAGGATCAAAGTATTGTATAATTTTATACATTTGAGGCAGTGATTAATATAACCTTAATTGCAGATGGAAAGATATCTTTTGCCGATATGCTTGAAATAATGCATAATCATAGCCAGAAAGAAAACATACCTCAAGAAATTCTGCGAGCTTTTCGAGCTAGTGACAAAACCAAATCTGGACGTATACCTGCAAGAGAGTTGCGTCACATACTTCTCTTATGGGGAGAAAAGCTGAGTCCTAAAGAGGGTAAATGTCTCTTAAATTTCTGTTAAAAAAAAAAATACCCTGCTATTACATTATAGAGACTTAAGGTAGTTCTCAAAAAAATATTTTTTCCGCTCAACTGCATGAAACTTTTGATGCATTCATGTAGTCATTTTTATAGATAGAAGCATGAAATTGGCAGAGCATGGCAATTACACTAAATGTTGAATTCAGGGGATGGCCTGGGAGAGCATCACCCCCCCCCCCCCTCCTTGAAAATTTTGGATTTATGCTTTTTTTAATGACAGAGGTTATACTTGTCCTGATATTCTATTAAAAAAAAAGCCCTGAAATGTCCTAAAACATGGTAGTCTGTCCTAAAATTTCTGAAATTTTGCAAGTTTTGTGCTATATTGGCATCTGAAATCAAAATCATCAAATAAGGGGTAGGTGTACCTTTTTACCAATGCAAAACAGTCACGAAAGTCGAGATTTTCTTCAATCTATCATTAAAAATAGTGATTATTTTTGATTTGCACAAAAAAAATTGCAATTTTTGGTGATTGGTTACCAAAAATCACAATTTTTTATCAATTAATCATTAAAAAAACGTTCGCTATTTTCGTCTGTGTGTCAAAAAAAATCGCAGCAATTTTCACCAATCAGTTATAAAAAAGAATCTTTTGCAATTTTTGTCAATCAGTGAAAAAAAAAAAAAAAAAAAAGAGATTTTGGACCTTCAGTAATGCAAAGATTGCAACTTTTTAGCAGCTTGGTCAAAGAGTACTGATAAAATTACTTTTCTTTTAAATGTATACTTTTAAAACACAAAAATTATAGTGTACTATTTATGATAATAAAATTTATCGAACAGTGAGTTAAGCAGTTTTTTTATTTAGTATGTCAGAATGTATTGAATGTGTCAGAAAGTAGTTGGTTTAAATTTGAGAACAACAGCCTTAATCGTAAATGTGCTGTATCATAAATCTTGGAAAGGGAATTATTGCAGGGTTCTTCGTAAGCTAGCAAGTTACAGAATAATAAAAAAAAAAAGTCATAAAAAATGATAGAAAACATAAATAATTAACAAAAGTGTGGGGGAAATCTGCAAAATGTATAACAAAATTTAAAAAAAAAAATTCTCAAACACTTTTGAGAAAATTAAAAATTTTACGTTTTGTATATTTATTATAAGTATACATTTGTCAATGGCTTTTTTTTTTTTTTTTTTTTTTTTTTAAATCAAGAAAATAACTTTATTACTAAATAAATATAATAGAAATTCAAAAACATTCAATCCTTATCTCTTTTTTTAACTTAACTATGTAAAAATAATAAGGTGTCAGTTACGCATGAAATCGAAAGAACAAACAAAAATAAATATCTGGCGCTGTGTTGATCATAATTTCATAATAAGAGTCCTTGCCTTTTCTTCTTTTTATTTAACAACAAACTCAACAGTAAATTAATAATGATAATTAGACTGAAAAAATTATAAATTCCATGAGAGCAGCCGAGATATTGCTCCATGTTCAAGATACAAAATTATTCCAACTAAAAAAACAAGTTTTCTAATCAGTTCGGGATAAGTATTACGTAACGCCGTGAGCTGAACTCCGCCCACAGACATGTGATCAAATAAATTCTCAACACTATGAGAACAAGAAATGTTGATTTGCATAGTCAGCCTTTCATTGTTGGCATAAAATTGGCATTTTATACCAATTTTTTTTTTCATTTTAAATAATTGTTTTTAATTTAGGCTTTTGGAATTTTAGAAGCTTTTAATGTTTGTGATCAAGGTTCTCGCTACCATTCATCAATGTGCCAAATCATGACAAAATGTTTCATTTGGCGAGAAAATAAAATATTTAAATCGCCAGTTTGTGCGAAAGTTTAATTTTATTTTTGGCAATACTCTCAATGATGTTCAGGTACGGTGATGTATCAATTGATATATAACTTGATATATATCGTGATATATATCCGATATTTATTTTCAAAATATTATGAAGCTTGGTATATTTTTGATATTTTCATATATTTGATATTTATTTTCAAAATATCATTACATATGATATTTTTGACATTTTCAATCAAAACAAGTGTGTAAATGAATTTTTCAACTGTTATTGATTGTGTCATTCTGTAGTTAAATAAAAAACTTTTGCTTTGGCAATGACCCTTTTTTACAAAAAAAAAAAAAAAAAAAAAAAAATATAAATAAATAAATAAAATAAATTTAAGCTTTACGAAGCTGAGTTTTTAAATATGGAACCAAAAATTTTGTGGGACAATATTTATTCAGGACAGTTATTGAAAGATAAACTGGGTCGAATTTAGATAAGTTATTTACAGCTAGATTAGAAAGAATCTTTCCGTTTTTGTCTAGTTGAGTTTACACTGCACAACAGGTTAGGGAATGAAAAAGCAGACAAACTTACATTTATGTTCAAATTTTTCAAAAAAAAAAAAAAAAAAAAAAAAAAACATTTGTTGTATAAAACTATAAAACATAAAATTTCCTTGATACTAAATGCTGTAGTTCATTTTTAGATGCGTAAAGAACAAATTTTTTTAATTTCCAGAAAATTATTTTTGTTTTCAGTCTGTTGATCTTCAGTTTTGTTTTAAGTGACAAAAGAAAAGAAAAATACATGCAGAATATTGCTTTATTAAATTTTTATATACAATATGTTTTAGTTTCTTATGTATATTGAGTCTGAAAAATATTTTGTGGCGTTGGTTATTCTCGAATAATAAAAATACAGATTTAATCTCGTGGCGAAAACAAAAGTTAGACTGAAACACTACAAAATCCTATCGGTTAGCTTTTTAAGTTTTATTTCTTCTTAACATCTTAACACATAAAACATCACACAGAATGGCACATAACACAAATATAAAAGAATGGGATTACTATTTTACATTCTGCAGAAAACAACAGTACGACACAACAACTTTACATTGCGGTTATAATACTACCTTTTTTGGCAAGGCTCGCGTATATATTGTGATGCGTTGTGCCAGGAAAGTCTATTTTTTCCTGGTAGAGGCTTTCCACGTTACAGTTTATAATTATTAATAAATTGACTATTTTCAAAATATTTCATATATAAAGCATCAGATATATATCAAAATATCGTGATACTTACGAACCCTAATGATGATAAAAAATTATTATTATTATTATTATTTGCATAACTTATTATTAACACAATAGGGAGTCGTTTAACTTCATGCACTTCAAACTTAATGCTTCATGAGACATCTATTATTAACATTATTTTAATTTGACTATAGTTTTTTGATTAGCCAAATTGCTAAAGTTAGTTAAAAACCAGTGACAACCCTGGTTGTGGTTATGACACTCATTTTCCTGACGTTGTTTCTTTAATGTTGTTTATAATTAATTGTTTTGTTTTTTTTTTAAATTTTAGACCTCAATATGTAATTATCATATTAATTTGGAAGATCTTTGGCTACTGATTACTGATTTGCATTTAATTCCCCCCCCCCTCCCCTCCACAAAAAAAAGAAAAAAAAATATATACAATAAATAAATAAAATAAAAGTTCTTGATCTTAATTTAAGATGTGAAGATACCATAAAAGTCCTTGTTAGAATATTTATATACAATTATAAAATAATGTTTAAAAAATTACTATTGAGTAATAAAAGTGTTCTTTAGTTAGGAACTAAACTTGATTGATTTTGATGAAATATTAAACATTAAAATTTATTTTTTTAAATCTGTATTCTTATAGGTTTAATGGGTATTTAAAAAAAAATCTTCTCTCTTACTTGCTCAATTAGAATCTTGATATCTGTTTAGTGATTTTTTATCAATTTTAATTAAGAAACTTAAAATTTAACTAAATAAATATAAAATAATTTGTTTTTGGAAGCAGAATCATGCATTTTCTATTTTCTTTTGGCATATTTTTCTTTTATTTGTGTAGTTTGTTCTTTGTAATTCAATTTCATCCCATTTCTTCCTTGTAATTCAAAATTATACTCAAAATTTCTAGTTACGGACATTTTTTGTCAATTTTTGCTAAATTATTTATGTTAATTAAATCAAAATTTATTTTGTTTTCCTTACATAATAGGATTTGTTTTTCATGCTTACAATAATTGTGTTTGATTTAACACTATATTTAGCCATGTTGCTCAGTAATCTTAGATATTTAAAAAAAAAAAAATATTTCCAAATAATAGATTAAGGCAACAGTTGCTGGTCACTTTTATAAGCTGAGTGAAACAAGAGCAACAGTGTCTAGTACCGAGGCATTTTTATAGATGTGGAAAACCTATAAATTTAAAGTTTGCTTCTGAGCACTTGCTAAATAAATAAATGGTTAAATTGTATTGGGTTTTAATCTACTAATATGATCATTAATGTTCCCCCTTGACCATTTTTTAATGGTGCAGCATCCTACCTGTTTTGAAATTGGCAACATGCACCCTGCCTTTTTGAAACTAGGGAGGGGAGATATTTTAAATATATAAATGCATTCTATACCCATAGGTTTAACATTAGTAAGAGGAATTGGGAAGTTGACTGACTAACAGCCTTAATCGCTTTACCCAGTCAAAATGAGTTTTGACCAGGACGGTTAAAACCAGTTTTTCCTCGGTTAAAATCACCCCTGGTTAAAACAATAACGACCCTGATTTCATGCAATGATGTAAATTGTAGATTTTCTATGCATTATTTTTATTTCTATCTATCATTGAAATTAAATCTCCAACTCTGCTTATTAAAGTATATTTTATTCCAGTGGATCGCATATTCAGAGAAGCTAATGTTTCTCCAAATGGATATGTCAACTATGATGATTTCGTTAGGGTGGTCTGTGCTCCTGTGCCTGATTATTATTGATTTTATTCATTCATTTAATTTTATTGCACTATGTTTATTAAACCTTTTTGTTCTGTTGCATTTATTTAGAGTAACTTTTATATTTATATAGATTTTTTTGGTGTAGGGATATTTATTTATATTGAATTTATTTATCTTTTATATTTTGTAACATTCCATTTTTTATTTATTCGTACAATCACATATTTATCAATAAATATATACTTACATTGTTAAGTGTTTAGTTTGTTTCTTTTTTGTTACACTATGATTTTTATTTGGAGAAGTTTTTAATATTTTTGCTAAATGTTTATTTCAAGTTTAATTTACTATTTTATTTGATCGCTGTTCAAAGCTTGCGAAAGTAAAAAAATGTTAATACTGCTGTTGCTATCTGTTTAGAACAGCCATACTCAATTTTTTTTCTTGGGGGGGGGGGGGGGGGGGGGGCTGCAAACATATATTTATTATGTTAGTGGTCGTAGTACACTATGCTTATATATATATATAATATATATATATATATATATATTTAGAAAAAAGGTAATTAAAATAGTACAATAACAAGAGTAATATAACAAATCAATACAGGGTGTTTCTAAAGTCCCTATACATTTTTAAGAAACTAGGGGGTCTTTGTCCCTCCCCTGCTCGTTATGCTCTCTAACCCCCCACGTAATCCTTTTGCAATTCTGTTCGGTATTGTGCAGCAATCCCTATTTTCTACAAGAAAAGAAAAAAAAGCCAGGAAGATCTATGCAGATTTTCATTGGTCCATTACCAAATCATTTGGTGTATTTCCAAACACCATGTATACAAATAAAAATATATTTTGTATTTAATTGTTATGGAAAAATGGCATCAACAAATGCATAATCATAAAATAAACTCAATGGACAATAAATATGATTCTTTATTCGCTTATAAAATTAAAGTGCACACAGATAAATAACTTTACTGAAATTTAACTTGCAAATGAAAAAATTCAGCCTAAAAGCCACATGTCTTTAATATTTATTTTTTCTCTTTTACCCTCACAACAGTGGAAAGAAAAAAAAGCTGGAAAAATCTACGCAGATTTTCATTGGTCCTTTTCCAAATCGTTACTTATTTTTAATATAGAGGGATGAGTTTTTAATCAAATTTCTTTGCAGGTTATCTGATAGAAGGCTTTCAACAGAAAAAAAAAAAGTAGACATTGTTTGTGCTTGTTTACATGTATTAATGTATGAACAGGTACAGGAGGACTTTGCCCACAAATTCAGAAAATCAGTCTTTATCACAGTAGGTATTAAAAACTTGGTAAACAAATTCAAGCCAACCGGTAATGTTAACAATGAAGACAGATCTATAATAACATGAAATGTTGTGTAAAGAGTCCAAGAAGCGGTTGTACATAGCCTCAAGTCATTTATGTGAAGATTCAGCTGGGAGCTCGCTATTGTGCATTCTACTGTTTGGAAAACTCTACATTATCACATTCAAACTGTACGTAAACTTGAAACTGAAAACTATACACCTCAGTAAGCTATGTGTTACAAGTTACTGGAAGCTGTTGAGAATGACAGCTTAATACGGGTGAAGTCTTCTTGCACCTATTCATATGTTAATTTCTGTCAGGGCTGTCAACCCCCCCCCCCCCCCCCCCCAAAAAAAAAAAAGAAAAAAAAAAAGAAAAAAAAAAACCATATAAGTGGTTTTTTGGGTTTTATAGGAATTTTTGGCTGCACATTTTCCTGCACTGTGCCATTTATTTTTAATTACTACATATTTGTTATGATTCTGTTATACATGTAAGATAATTCATTGATTTGTAACATCTTTATCTCAACATAGAATCATTGATGTTCATTGGACTTCATGATTAGAAATCCCCATTAGATCATGTTATGATTAGAGGAATTTAATTTAAAATTTCAACAGCTAATTTTTAAACAATAAGTTATTGTTTATATATGTAATTATTATTTTCTTATGATTTATTTATATACATTCATATATATATCAGTTGAGGTGTCCAAATGTCACAAAATAAATAAAAAATCAATGACTCAGAAAGTATGACCAATAGCACTTTGCAGTTTTCACTAAAATGTTCAAAAAGACATGGGATATTTTAATAATTGAAGTTTTATAGCCAGAATATTCCCATTTTTATTGTTATAGGGTACAACTTAATATAACAGATACAATGAAAATCAGAAAATGATAAAGGAGGCATTTGTTATTTATACGTGTCTGAATAAGAAAACTTTTTTTCTTTAATTTAGACACTCTGCATATAAGTTAAATTAAAATATTAAATGCAGCTCAACTGCAAAAATACATAATACATTGTGAACATATTTTTATGCACTATTAAAAAAAATGAATTATAAACTAGTAATTTTTCCTATGTAGTAATAAACAAATTAAAAATACAAGTTTTTTTGGATTATTTTAATTTGGTCAGGCTTGGTTTTTGAAGTGTTCAATTCATTTTTAAATTTTGTGCAAAGATGTCTGAAAACATAAATTTAATTCAATCTTTATCTTACATATATAATAGAATCATAACAAAAAAGTAATTGTACATAGTTGGCACAGTGAAAAAAAAAAAAAAAAAAAAAAAAAAAACTTTTTTTTTTTTCCAGCCCTGATTCCTGTAGACAAGCAGAAACAATGGCTATTCCTTCTTCTGTTGAAAGCATTCTATCAGATCACTTACAAAAGACTTGGATTTATAATGTATACCTCAAAAATGTATAGAGACTTTATAAACACCCTGTATAACAAAATTAATTTAATCCGTGTTAGCAATTTGATTAAAAACATAATAGTATAATAATGTAGAATTTCCAAATTCTAAAAGTAACAAATCTGAATATTTTCTTTAATTAAAATCAGACATTTGCTTAATGCAGAAATTTTTTATATTTGTAATTTTTAAAAATATTTAATTGTGCACATTTAATTAAATTTAAAGGTTTGATTAGAGTGTAAAATTTAAATATATATGTACACACACACACACACACACACATATATATATATATATATATATATATATATCGCTGAAATGGAAATAGGCCTACATGTACGAAGAACTTTTAACTGAAAATGACAATTAAGATATTATAACATAATTATAAATTAATTATAAATATTGGGATATATTGTCTTCCTATAAAAATAATAGTAAAAGTCTTAAGTGCATTTTATGCACTTTCAAATTTTTATAAATAGAAAGATAACAAAATTAATTAAATCAGTGTTAGCTGTATAGTTCATACAAAAAAAAAAAAAAAAAAAAAAAAAGTAATAATATACTAATGTATAACTTTGATATTCTAAAGATAAATAATCAGAATATTTTCTTTAACCTCTTGTCTTGAGATCTGAAGTTAAAATAATATTAGAAATACACATTCATTGTTTTTGTACAAACAAAATGACATCATCGATGACAGAGCCCTTTTTCTGAAATTGATACTTCAGGGGACTGGTAATTTAGGTTCACAAACATGGATCTAAAATGACTACACTGAGAAAAATGACACTTTCAAATCTGAGTAAATCAATATTTTCATTTTGTTATGAAACTTTTTGTTTCAAATAAGACGACCCCAATGCTTACAATTCTGATATACCAGAAATACTCAGAATACTGAAACATGGACATACTTAAAACTGAGCATGTAGAGGTCAGTTCATACTCATTTTTGAAACATGGACATATTCAAAAATGATTAGAATCAGTTCAAATTCATTTTTAACACTTTCCAACCTAGTTGAAAAGTGTTTATGACTTCGGTTTGTCTGGCCGTCTGCCGTCTGCCGTCTGTCCGTGCTCTAACTCCCGTAAATATGCTCGGATTGCCCTGCAAATTTTATATGTTATAATCGTTATCTATAGCATGTTCCCTATTTCAACGGAAGTGTGTAGCACTTATAGTTTTTTTACAGGGACACTCAAAAGAATTCCGTTACATTGCGGTCTATGGGGAAAAATCATTTGCGGTTTATTTAAATAATGTTTCAATACTTTAAACGCATTGAAATTTATATATATCACTAAGGTGCATTAGAAGAAGCTTAATATGGAATAGGGTGTGCATAGCACTTATACTTACTTTACAGGGACAGTCAAAAGAATTCCGTTACATTACGTCTATGGAGAAAAATCGTCTGCGGTTTATTTAAATAATGTTTCACTATTTTAAACGCATTGAAATTTATATAAGGTTCATTACAAGAGACTTACTACAGAATATTGTGTGTATAGCAGTTATCGTTCATTTACAGGGACACACAAAAGAATTCTCTACTGTATGTTAACAATAATTCCTGGAAGTGCGTTTTAAGTTACTGAATGCGATTTTAATTTTAAATCGCTTTTTGTATATTACGTGGTGTGTATAAATTCTGTAGATCCTATACAGGGAAGTACAAAAGTTCGGGAACACATTTCCGTATTATTTAACTCCAGACGGAGAATTTTAAACTGTGCTACGTGTTTCCTAACTGAACTAAAATTTAGCATCCTATGTAGTATATATACAAATCTATAGATCCTATACAGGGCTAAATAAAGTATTCGGATTACTTAGATGTTATCTTTTAGCTTATAAAAGAGTATGATTCGTAAAATTATTTTGGAAGCGTTGGAAAGTGTTACATAATCTATGCTTGACGCATGATTTTTCGTTCTTGTTTAAACATGGAAATACTCAAAAATGAGCACATAAAAGTCAGTTCAAACACATTTTTGAAACATGGACATACTGAAATAGGAGCACATGATGTTTTATTCCTGAGTGTGTGCATGTTTTCAGAAATGAGTATATACATATTTCAAACGAGTAATTTTGATTCAGAGCCATTTTGACTGTGTGACATACTTTGATTTGAGTATTTTTTGCTCAGTTTTGAAAATGTTGTTTTCAGAGTGTAGATCCCTTAAAATTTCAATTTATTTATCAATAACCTAAATTCACACAATAATAGATTTAAGAGCTTTAAACTATGGAATGATCTACAAATCCTCAAAATGTTTTATTGTAAAAGTGTGTAAATTAAAGAATTGTCAGAATTTCTTACTTCCTTGTCCACACTGTCCTGAAGGCATTTTGCAAACTTAGATGAAAGTAACATTTAATTTACGACGAAGTAAGCAACAGTGCTGCTATTTAGTGATTTTGTTTCAATGCAAAAAAACATTCAGCTCCATAGAAGTAAAGTAAAAATGTAAGCAAATCAAACAGTTTAGTTTTTATGGGGAAAAGAATAGAGGTTCCCATCTGTGTACCCCAGGTCTGAAGGTGAAGAGGTTAATTAAAATCAGACATTTGCTCAATGCAGAGACTTTTTTAGCTCACAGGCTATCAAAGCCTGAGAGCTTATGTGCCCGCCCATTCTGTATGTATGTATGTATGTACGTACGTAACGCGATAACTCTTGACAGAAATAACCGTTTTGCTTCCAATTTTGTTTATAGGTTCCTTGTGATAAGGCGCTTCCTTGATTAGTTTTGGGGATTGATTGTTTAACTACAAAGGGGGGAACGGGGGGCTAACCCCCCTTAATTAAGATAAATGGTTTTTTCATGCAGAATTGTCCAATTTTCTTCAAATTTTGTATATAGGTTCATTGTGATAAGGTTCTTTCCTGATTAGTTTTGGGGGTTCATAGGTTAAGTATAAAGGGGGTAACGGGGGGGGGGGGGGGTTAATCCTCACCCCTTATTTTAGATAAATTATTTTTTTCATGCAGAGTTATCCGATTTTCTTCAAATTTTGTATATAGGTTCATTGTGATAAGGTTCTTTCCTGATTAGTTTTGGGGGTTCATAGGTTAAGTATAAAGGGGGTAATGGGGGGGTTAATCCTCCCCCCTTATTTTAGATAAATGATTTTTTTCATGCAGAGTTATCCGATTTTCTTCAAACTTTCTATATGGGCTCATTGTGGTAAGGGGCTTCCCTGATTAGTTTTGGCGGTTCATTGGTGAAGTGTAAAGGAGGGAAACAGGGGCTACCCCCCCCCCCCCCCTTAATTTTGATAAATGGGTTTTTCATGCAGAATTATCCAATTTACTCCAAATTTTGTATATAGGCTCATTGTGGTAAGGTACTTCCCTGATTAGTTTTGGGGGTTCACTGGTAAAGTTTAAAGGGGGAATGGGGGGGACTAACCCCCCTTGATATAGATAAATGGGTTTTTTAAGCAGAATTATCCGATTTTCTTCAAATTTTATATATATGTTCATTGTGATAAGGCGCTTCTCTGATTAGTTTTGGGGTTTCTTTGGTTAAGTATAAAGGGGGGACGGGGGGCTAACCCCCCTTAATTTTGATAAATGGATTTTTCATGCAGAATTATCTGATTTTTTCGAATTTTGTATATAGGTTCATTGTGGTAAGGCGCTTCTCTGATTAGTTTTATGGGTTCATTGGTTAATTATAAGAAGGAGAAACTGGGGATGGTTCCCCCCTCTTAATATATTGTCGATTTCTTCATTTTTCGAGGGCTTATTTCAAATTCTTTGAAATAAGAATATAATTTACAGTTAGTGTGAATAGCCTGTGAGCTCAATGCCGTCAGTTTAACTGGGCAGTTTTCTTTTATTATATTTGTAATCTGTCAAATATATAGTGTTACATTTAAACAATTTTAATTCAGGGTTTGTATGCCTCCTGAAATTCTTTGAAAACTCCTGGAATTCCATTTATTTCTTCAAGGGCCCTTAAAACTCCTGAAATTTATCGGTGACTCCTGGAAATTAAAAAAAAAAAATTGATGGAAAATATTAAAACTAGGATATTTTAATTATTTTTTTTACTCTCTATAATTTTGAGAATGTTAAACATTAAAAATTTATTGATTTTGAAGGAAAATTGCAGAAAATCTAATTACAGGGTCACAGACCTGGAAATCATGGAAATATCAGGGAAATTCAAACTAAACCTGGAAATTCATTGAAACAAATGTTAATTTCCATATGATTGTGGTAATCTGGAAGAAAAAAAATAATCTCAGTTCTCGGGCTCAGTCTGTGCCTGAAACCTGCTTGGACTCTATTTTTATACCAGTCTTAGCCTTATGGTGAAAATTTTATTTATACAAAAATGGATTTGCCATTTGCCATGATTTTCAGGAACATGAAAATTGACTCTTTTAAATGAAAATATTAACCTTGAAACAATTTTAAAATGTTATAATGTTGTTAAAAAATTTCTGCTGCGTACTTTCAATATCTGTCTCAGCCAAAAAAAAAAAAAAAAAAAAAAAAAAAAAAAAAAAAAACTGAACTTATCTTGAGGATGAAAATGAATGATTGTATTTTCCTTGTACAAATCTTTAATTGGTGAAACTTGATATGCGAGTCATTCTCAGATAATGGGAAATTTTATGTTCCTCTCTAAAAAATATAAATTAATCAAGTCAACTATGAATGTTTGGTTTTTGTGAGCATTTGTGTTTAAGCACTCGCTACATTATGTACTTTAAATATGAAAAAAAATTGTCAAGTTGTAAATGTCATTGCCAAGGCTTATCCCAAACTTCAAATTTATTAATTGAAACCCTTATTTTTAAGATTTGGAAAGCTTTAGAACAAGTGCAATGATTATGTGAGTATATTTCCTGTCTCTATTTTTTACACATTTAACACTTTAGGGAAAACAGAAAATATTTCAATTAATTATCCGGTTCTTGTGTATTACCTTGTTGACCACATTCCGAAGAAGAAAAAAAATGAGTGTCAAAATTTAATGTTAACTAAACAAATTTAAGATTGTTGCCATTCCAAACTTTTATACGTAAGAATATTAAGGAAATTAGAGTTTAAAGCATCACTGAAGAATAGGATGCTTTAGAAATTTCAAACAGATTTGATTAATTTAAGACATGTTTGGTTTTTGTGAGCATTTGTGTTTAAGCACTCACTGCATAACAAAAATTTAGCATTCATAATGTAACGCCAATCATTCTAAACATTCTTTTATCCAAAATCACTTGGACAGATGAAATTTTATGTCTGGTATGTCAATATACCAAACATACAAATATATCGACATACCAGATATAAAATTTCATTCGATCGGACGGTTTTGGACAAAAGAATGTTTAGAATAATTGGCGTTGCATTATGTATGCTAAATTTTTGCTATGCCAATGTCCTAAGTTAATCAGATCTATTTGAAATTTTTTAATAATTTCGTTGGCTTTTCAAGATTTTCTATATTTTATGGAATTTTGTGCATATGCTAAAAAAATATTAAGAGTATATAAATAAGATTATATATGTAAGATTTTTCTTTATCATTTTTAAAATTTTGAAATAATATAGTATGTCTTTTTAATCATATATTATTTATTTATTTAACAATTGTCTAGTTACTGAATTGTTTAGCATATCAGAAAGGGAAGTTAAATAAAATCAGGCTAATTTAACATAACTAAAAATTAGATTTTCTGAACTGTTAAGGAAACTTATAATTCTTAGAAATTTATAAATAATCTAACATTATTAACTGCAGATTTCAAGGTGCCATATATTAGGTGAAGCAAAATGAACTGTTTTGAAAAAATTGACGTGGCCTCTGATCTGAAGATTTACTAGTTTTAGAATTTAAATGTACTTATTTAATTATGTAATTTAATTAAATTTTTTATTTTTTTTTTTTAGATATTGCATTTATGGATGAAACATAAATATTTTATTTTACATATTTAATGACACATATAAAAAAGTTAATATAAGCAGTAAGAGACTATCATCTTTTAATGTATATTTCATTTGTGTTACAAAAAATGTTAGTGATCATTTCATAAACATTACATTAAACCTTGAAATTATAAAAAGAAAAAAAAAGTCAATTTGCATTAATTATTCCGGAGGCCAAAAATCTCTAATGCCATTCAAAATAGTAACAAAATAATCATCCTTTCTATGCATTAGATGCCATGTAAACACAGTTAAACATGAATCTAAGCTTTGACGTGCTGTTCGGCAGTATTTCTTATTTCACTATTTAGCTGAGTCCCAAAGGTGTTCGATGTTTTGTGTATGTGCACCAGTATCTGGATCTACAAAATTATAACGATTTTGCGAATCCCGCAGCATTTAATTTAGTCAGTTTTATAAGCCTGCCATGAATCTGAAAAAATGATAGAGCCATCTTCTATATATTCTTTTACTATAAAACATTCACTAGTTTCTCAGAATAATCCTCCAAACAGCCATTGCTGAGGAAGAATTTGAGCAGCTTGATTTTTTTTCGCTTTTACAAAAAACTTTTATCAATATCTACAATTGTTTTTGACCCTCCAATTTTTAAAGATTTTCTTGTTAGAAGGTTAGATATACAGACTTCTGAGATAATTATTCCAATCAATAACTATACAATGACTTAAATCCAATTGCTGTTATTCTCCATTTTATTGATGTTGATTCATCATACCAGGTATAATTGAACTTTAATGCAGTTACAAATATTAATTTGAAGCCCTCCAACCAGCTTCCTTTTCTAATGGATATTCTTTTATCACAGTTTTTCACATTAGACCGCCACTGTTTATAAGTTTGTAGATAGTCTCATATCATGCCCGTCAATACACACTTTTTTCATGGCAGAATTCCATATTTTTGAAAATAGGCTATTGCCGCATTTTCTTTAGATGGCTGATCACAGATCTGTATCATTTTTTTCTTAAAATGCAAGAGAAAGCATGGAAATAGAAGTTAACTAATATCGTTCATTAGAAACACTAAACTGACTTATCCTCAAAATAAACAAAAATGTACATCACGTTTTACCTTTGTATTTAAAATCAAACATTACCAGAGGGCCCATGCGAAGATTTCGCACTGAAATCTAATATTTTTTAGGTACTTCTCTATTAACCCGTCGACTGCTTTTCATAATAAAAAACTACTGCCAAACTGTAAGATTAAACGCCAAAACTGCAGTCCCATTTACTTGATGTCAGAATCATTATGGGTGTTTGTTATGTCATCTAGTGGTATTACATTATACATTTGCGTGTATTTTTCATTATGTTTTACTGATTTAGTAGTTATTTTATTAATTAAAATAACAATTGTGTCCTTAAATTCTTATATTTTATTTATTTTTTGATATTCCAATGGCAACGTTTCTCCCGTTTATTTGGTGATAGTTTTTTGTTATGAAAAGTGGTCGACGGGATAATAGAGAAGTATCATTTTTTATCAATATGTAATATTTATTAGATGCAGGTTTAAACTTCTAAAGAAAAAGCAAGGATAAAAATATCTGCAAACAACATTTAGTTGTTAGTCAAGCCAGAATATCATCTAATTTATTCCATCAAAGTTAGACTAAAAACTGATCCAAGATTGCTAAAGGCACGCGCGAGAAAAAAAATTAACAATCGTATTTTGACTGCATTAGAGGATGATGTCATCCGCTTCGGGAAAACCATGGGACTTAGAAATATAAATCTAAACATTTCAATTTCGCTTTTTAATCATAAGTATAAAATAAACCTGTGCGGTGTTTTTTATAATAATTGCTATGAGCATCATATAATGTGGTATTTTATTTTTTTGGCAACAATAATTTCAGGAAAACCATTCATTTCTTTCATGAAAACAATGCCGATTTAATTTTTAATTTCAGCAAATTTGAATCAAAAACATGTTTTAACGAATTGTTAAGTGGGCTATGTCAGAAGCCTGTTCTAAAACCTTTCATATGGTATCTCATTTGTTGTTCTGCGTTTCATATTTTATGAGTAAAAGGGATGTTGACAGGAGAAATAATATATAAGGATTTTTCACTTTCATTATTTTGGAGTTAAATCCAACAGCTCATAATTAATTTTTCTTAATTTTTTCGGCTTGTGGATAAATGTTTGACGTCAGTTAAAATTGATAGATTCTACGCATCACAATATTTTTGCAGAGTTTTTCTGTTCTATTATCATGACATCATCGTTCAATGATATAATTGTTATTTTAATTAACGAAAGAACTAAAAAATTAGTAAAACATCATTAAAAGTACTGAGAAAGCATTGAATTAAAAATCTCTTGATGACATAACAAACATGTATAAACTCTCTTTTTTTGTCGACAGGATAATAGACAAGTACAAATTATCCTTATTTGAAGTTCGTCTCTGTTGTCATTACCCTGATGCACAGTAATTTTTTATTCAGCTCCCCACTAGATGTTGTTTTGATACGACAGTATTCTTACCTTGTACAGTACCGCAAGATCTAACAAGCAGTAATGTCTATCTTTGATTAACTATGCAAGAACTTGTAGTGTGATTTTTAAAAAAACATAAACTTTTACTAAGTAATGACTGTATGCATTAGAGTAATGTTGTAAAAGAAATTATTTTTGTAAATTTCATTATTTTAATGCTAACATGGAAATATCAGGAAATTTTAACATAAGATATTTGTGACCACCCTGTAATTATTTCGTCACGGAGTGTTAACTTCAAATGGTATAGTTTGCACAACTGGTGCAAAAAGTGTATTGTGCAGTAAACATGCGCAACAGGCAGTTAAGAAGAACGATTGAGCTCGTGGGGAAACACAATCAAATTAAACTGGGAACTTCTAATTCTTAGCAGTGAATTCAACATTAAAATATTGAGGGAATTTAAACAAAAGTTTTAAATTAATTTTTGCTTCTGATACGCATCAACTGGAGCTTTAGTGATCCATAATGAGAAATCAACATTCTCTTAATTCTCATATTTCCAAGGTTTTTTACTATTTTAAAAATATAAAAATAGTAAGATGTTTCAAGATTCACATTTCAGGAGGAGCAACCATCTGGAAAAAAGATAACGAGGTTATATTAAAAACTTAAAAGAAATCTCATGGGGGAAAAAAAAAAATGAGACTCCTTGAAAACTCCCGAAATTAACTTTGTTAAAAAGGAGCCCTGTTAAATAATGTTTGATTAGAGTTGAAGATTACAAAAAAATATAAATACCACTGAAATGAAAATAGGAGTATACATAACTTTTGACTAAGCCAGTGGTAATTAGGATATTTTAACAAAATTTTAAATTAATTATAAATAATAAGATCAATTTTGTCTCTTTATAAAAATTATAAAGGAATAGTAAAGGTCCTAAATACATTTTATGTGCTTTTCAAATTTTTATGAATATGGATAGTGTGTCTTGGGCCATATATAAAAAGTGTCATGCCACATGGGAGGATATGAGTATGGTTGATTTAGGAGATACATGTTAACAGGGTGTGGTCAAACGGAACAGTTGTGTTAGTCTTGATCTGAAAGGGACCCTATCGGGAGGGCTCGCTTAAGAAAACTTTTTATATTCAGCCAGGGTGTATATCAACAACCTGTTTCATGTTCCTCTATTGCTCCTTAAAAGGCTACTTCACTCAGGCAAAAACAGCCGCTCGTTAATGTTTAATCCTATGGGGAAAATTATTTAAGATATCTCGTTCGCATTTCAATATTTTTAAATTATTTTATTTTATTTATTTTTTTGATAGCTGAGGTCAATCTCCATACACACACCTTTGTATTTTTTCGATTTTGATTACATATATTTTTTTATTAAGATACTTTCAGTGAAAGTATCCTCAATAAAAAAAACTGCAACAAAAATCAAAAAAGTACAAAGGAGCGTGCATGGAGATTGACCTCAGCTATCCAATGCAAAAAAATAAATAATTTAAAAATATTGAAATGCGAACGAGATATCGTAAATTAATTATAGGATTAATATTAGCGAGCGGCTGTTTTCACCTGAGTGAAGTAGCCTCTTAAAGATCTACAAAAGTGATAATAAATAAACACATTTACTTTGAACAATTTTTAAGACAGGACTTGCAGCATTTGGGGAAAAAAGTAAGAAATAAGAGTAACTTGTTTGCATGTCATTACAAAATACTGTTACTGTATTTGATTTACTACATACAGATTATAACTCTCCCTAAAGAAAAAAAAAAGGTGTTTTCGATATAGTAGAACATGTCTAAATGAAATCTTTTATATTACTTGCCTTGCCTATATTGGACCATTGTCCTATCAGCAGGACAGCTAAATAATAATTTTAAAATAAAGTAAGAATGGCATTAAACTTTGATCTATTAAAAATTAAAACCTTTTTAAATAAAAATAACATTAAAATTGGGTCTTTTTTTGCAACTGTAAAATTATTTTGTTATTTTTATTTTAAAGAAGTTTAATATTGCTGTCCTATTTTTTGGATGGGTTAATATACGTTACATAAAAAATTGTAATGCCCCAGCAAAAAAGAATACAATATAATTACGATAGATGGTAAGATGGAAACTTGTCTAAAACAAAATTTTCTTTACCTTTGTGATTTCATCTTAACAGATTTTACTATATATGGATTGTATAATTCATGAAAATCACTGAGTTGGTTTCTTTAAATATTTTTCATATCTGAATAGCTACCAAACATATTACAGTCGACACTGGTTATAACGTACTTTCGTTTATAATGTACTTGGATGCTTGGTCCCGAATGAAATCCTATATAATGTAATAATTTAGAACTTCGGCTGTAACGGATTATGCAAAATCCTTCATCTGGTTATAACCAAGGCTGTAGAGTCTGTGGGGAAAAATGACAGACTCAGACTCCTGAAATTTTAAAGGAAATGTTTAACAGCTGACTCCGGACAGCTAAAGTACTAGTATTAATTGTTGATTCCTATTATTCAGATTGCTTCATTGCTGTCATTTGTTTTAAAATAGTAATAGTTGCTTTGTTAAATTTGTCATTAAATAAAGGAAATATTACTATTTTTTAAAAAAAAGTGGCAGCAATCAGATTAATAATTAAAAAAAAACTGGCAACACTGCAACCTACTGGCACATTCCTGTTTGACGTTCAAGCATAAGATTACTGCAGCGGCAAACTTCCAGCAGTATTGGTATATTAGTATAAAACTTTTCACCTTTTTTAAATGCAGATTTTTTTAAATTATTTTTTTTTAAATAAGGCAAAAATACTCTTATAAATGCGTGTGGAACTTTGCATTAATCGGCTCTGGTCAAGACTGAAAATATTTTGAACATCCTCCTGCCAGATACTCTATCCACACTCATACAAAAACACAATGTGCATGAAATTTTATATGTGGTAAAATTTCTTATGTCAAAACTGTGTAAGAACTGTAAGTAAAATATTTATATGCATGTAAATTGCAATTGAAAAGTTAAATTTGAAACTATTTAGATAGAAACAACAGTTGAAATCTAATAAATCTCCAAAATTTACTTTGAACAACACACACAAAGATCTATCTGTTGAATACAAACAATATATATTAAGTTAGTAAGTCATTTTAAGACAATAGCCAAAACATTTTATGCCAAATATAGGACGTAATATCAAATATATATTATACCAAAATATGGATGAATGGATGTGTAATTTTGGTTTTATAGCCATTCCCACAGACCCAAAAAATAGCAGGCAAAATTTTTTAATTTATACATTATTTAGAGTCTCAAGAACCAGAAAAATTATGAGGGAATGCAAAAAATAAAAAGTAAAAGTGAAAATTTTACTATTTTGGCATTAATTCTGTTCTCGTGGCTTCGTAAAAAAAAAGGCAAACATTTTATATTTTCAGCATTATTGATTGTACAATTTTGGGTCATGCCCAAAAAAAGTCATGTTTTTATAAAATAAAAATTTGCTGGTCTATTTTTTCGTTTCTTTGAATATCTGAACTGGCCTGATAGCGGCAAAGCTCGCTTTTGATGTTTCATATGAAAAATCCAGATTTTGCTGAAATTAAAAATTTTTAGGTCGAATTCGAAAATTTTTAGAAAATCTGAAATCCCAACCCGTTTTAAGCAAGGATCGATAATTTTCATATCCAAAAATCCAATATTTAAAAAATATATATTTAGGCTGTAAAAATTAGTCTTTTTCAAAAGCCCCATTTTATCAGTTCTCCTCTTTCCACAGAAAGCAACGCTATGTCTAATTGAGAATTGACTTGTTAAAAAAAATTCTTATTAAACTATCCGATTAATAAAAAAAAAAAAAAAAAAGGGGTATGAAATTTGGTATGAACATAGGTTGATATAATGCAAATACAATAACCATTCAGCAATTATAATACACACGCATGATTGTGCGTGACACTCAGCGTAAACAGAAATTATGAAACAGTGGTTAAAAAGTCAAAAAAAAAAAAAAAAGGGTTAATAGGGGGTATGTTTTTATGTTTAAAATAGATAACTGGTTCAAATCCAGAACTTTTAAGATTACTGAAACTGCGATTGAAATTCAACCTGATGATTTGGGAACAGCAAATTCTTCGAAACAATCTGATTATTTAGAATTGCAAGAGAACCTGAGTGCAGCTGTTAACCCCATCGGGACCGGCGGCATTTACACAAATTTTATTCGGTTGGCACCACTTTTTTTAAAACAGCTACCTTTACTTAAACTATCACAAAAATGCTCTAATTAGACAAAACAAATATTACTTATATTTTTTACTGGTGCCTAAAACAAATTCTATATGCTCTTTTTGAGGTTGCATATATGATACCATGGTCCCGAATGGGTTAAAAGGCCTGCTCTGATAACTGATAAATACTGAATAATTATATTTTTTAATGCTTTAAATAACACTGAAAACATCAGTGCTCCCTTAATGAATAGAAAATATAATGAATATTTCTTGAAATATTGATTTTCCTTCAAGGGAGATGAAGATTTTAATAATATGGGGGGGAGAGAGGAGTGGGTGGGTTGTTATGATAAATGGGGGTACTCAGAAGTGAAAAGCCTTAGGAAGGAGTACGTGAAAGAAAAAAGGTTGGGAAGCGCTGCTCTGTAGGGTTGAGGTTTGAAGATCTGTCTGGCCAATCCATCTGGCGAATATCTTCAATTTCCAGAAAATTGTCGCCGTGGCTTCTTGGTGGAATCAATCGTTTGGTTGGGTGGTAGCAGCTCATAATAGACGATTCCTTTCCAATCCCACCAGATACAGAGCATGATTTTCTTCGAGTGTAATCCATCATTTGTGACTGTCTGAGCAGTCTCTCCGCGCTTTGATCACGATTTTTTTTGACTTACATTATTGTAAACAATATTAACAATTCCAGCATTTGCTCTGGGAACACAAACATTTCGAACATTATGTCGGTCAAAGAGTTAAATCTGATGGTCATTGACTCACACTCATGGGTAAACTGTTGGAAATGTACCTTTTGAGAGCAAACTAACTGCACATCTGCTGAATGCTCCCGTTTATCTGTTATTGTAGTTGTCACCAAAGCATTTAATAAGTTTAGTCATTTTTAGTAAGTTTATAGATGAAAGCAAAACACTGCAGCTTAAATATGATGTGCCTGAAGCAGTTATGCAAATTGATCAAATAGTGATGTCACTTATTAACAATGCAGAAAGCAGCTATAGTGATATCAAGTATTCCTTAGTAAGCGATGTTATTAAATGTTTTTCGTCTTTTTCTAATGACATTGATTATATCGAAAGACGAAAGACAATTTTCTTTAAACTAAGTAAGTGCACACAGGATGCAAACTCAAATCATTATAATTGTTACTTAATTATTAAAGTTGTCTACCTGCTTGTCTAGGGTTAGACTTCAAAGTTCAAAAGGCTACTAGTTACGGGGCTACTTCACTCACGTGAAACCACCCGCTCGCTAATCATATTATAATATGAGCAAATATTGTGCGTGTGTATATACAGGGTGGTCCTAAAATATATGTCAAAAATGTAAAGGTAGGTAGAGGGGACCTAAACAAGCTGTTTTCGTATAGGAATGTGGGTGCAGAAATGCAGCGTTGAGGCAGTAGAGGGCGCTGTTGAGTTCGGCGGATGAAAGCGTTTCGCTGGCTTGAATCGGTATTCCCCGCATTGATTTCGAGCAACATGCATCGTTACACCAATACGGATCATGCCGACATGCATTTCACTTATGGGGCTGCGCAAGGAAATGGAGCGGCTGCTCAAAGGATGTACATGGAGCGATTTCCGGGTAGGAATCTGCTGGATCGCCGAACATTTGAGCATCTTCATCGGAAGTTATGCACAAGTGGATCGTTTTATGCTTCCAGGCGTGATACGGACACTGGAAGATATCACAGAATTTCTGCAGTTAGAAGAATAAGTATTGCGCACAATAGAGGATAGTCCTTCGACAAGCTCGAGAGCCGTTGAACGTCCGAATCCTTTGAACAGCTCCATAGATAAAATGCATGTCGGCTAGCTCTGCATTGGTGTAACGGTGCATATTGCTCGAAATCCGTGTGGGGAATGGCGTTTCAAGCCAGCGAAACGCTTTCATCCACTGAACTAGCGCCCTCAACTGCCTCAATGCTGCATTTCCGCACCCACATTCCTATACGAAATCTACTTATTTAGGTCCCCTCTACCTACCTTTACATTTTTAACATATATTTTAGGACCACACTGTATATATGTTACGATTAATATGATTAATACGAGCAAATCATGTGTATGTATATATATATATATATATACATACACACTGGTACTATCTGTTAGTGATTTCATTGTGTATGGTCAACTTCTTGTGTTTCAATGGTTTAATTTTACATTAAGTTTATATATATATATGCAAATTTTAATTTAAAAACGGCTCTAATGATTTTGACGAAATTTTGTATCCTACCGTTTAGAGGAACCAAAAAACCATTGGGCTAGGTCCCATGTTCGAGAGAAAATTCGATTAGTGGATCATTTTGGGTCGCCATGGGTCAGGGTCAAGCTAATTGTAAACTAAAAAAATGGTTCAAACGATTTTGACTAAATTAATGTATCCTACCATTTTCGGGCACAAGAAGACCATTGGGATGGGTCATATGTTCAAGAACTTTCGATTAGTGGGTCATTTTTTAGTCTACGCGGGTCAAGTTAATTTTATCTGAAAAAGGGCTCTAACAATTTTGATTAAATTTTGTATCCTACGAGTTTCGGGCACGAGAAAATCATTGGGCTAGGTCACATGTCCAAGAAAATTCGATTAGTGGGCTATTTTTGAATCACTGTGGGTCAGACTAATTTTAATAAAAAAAAACTGCTCAGACTATTTAGACTAAATTTTGTATCCTAAGGTTTTCGGGCACGAGAAGGCTGTTGGGCTAGGTCACATGTTCGAGAAAATTAGATTAGTGGGTTATTTTGGTCATGGGTCATTATGGGTCAAGCTATTTTTGTCCTAAAAAGGCTTAGAGGATTGAATTAAATTTAGTATCCTACAGTTTTAGGGAACGATAAGACTATCGGGCTAGGTCACATGTTCGAGAAATTTCGATTAGTGGGTCATTATGGGTCAAGCTATTTTTATCTTAAAAACGGCTCAGACGATTTGAACTAAATTTTGTATCCTACGGTTGTTGGTCACGAGAAAATCATTGGGCTAGGTCACATGCTCGAGAAAATCCGATTAGTGGGTCACTGTAGGTCAAGCTAATTTTTATCTAAAAAACGGCTCAGACTATTTTGACTAAATTTTATATCCTACGGGTTTCGGGCACGAGAAGACAAATGGGCTTGGTCACATGTTGAAGAAAATTTGATTAGTGTGTCATTTAATTTTGGTCATGGGTCATGATATTTGAACTCTAAGCTAATTTTGACCGAGCATAGCTCGGTCTTCCCTGTTCGTGAGTTTTAAATGCTACGCACTCCATATTCTGTGGAAAACATGTTGCGCACTTCACTGGTTTCATTGTTTGAAGTTTTATAAAATCATTAAAATGCACCGCACAAGAATTTCCCCCATAGATCATAATGTAATGGAAATCTTTTGTGCCTCACTGTAAACAAACTATAAATGTTACTCACTCTATACTCCTGTGAAAGCATGTCGTAGTCCATCATCTCAGTGATGCATATCAATCTCATTATGTTTGAAATATAGCAACATCCATAAAATGCACCGCAAGCAATTTTTCTCCATATTACCATAATGTAAAGGAATTATTTTGTGTGTCCCTGTAAACGAACTATAAATGCTACACAACACACTTCATTTTCATTACCGAATATTCTACAGTATACCACAATAACATATAAACCTTTCATGGCAATCCGGGTGAGTTTAGAGCACGGGCAGACAGACAAACCGAATTCATAAATACTTTTCAACTATGTTTGAAAGTGCTAAAAACGTGTAGCTGAAAAAAAAAAAAAAGTCTTTTATCTGTCTGTTATCACTTTTACTTACGCATCATACGTAGAATACGGCAAGTCTTGTAATCGTTTTGAAAATCGAAAAAAAAATTTTGACAGATTTACACGTTTCAGACACTGAAGATCCCGAAAAACATATTTTTAGAAAAAAAAAAATTGCCGTTTGCTGACTGTGTATGTGTCTCTGTGTGTGTCTTTAAACACTCTTATCTCCCGAACAAATTGAGATAGAGACTTGAAATTTGGTATGTACTTAGTATGTAATAATGGGAAGAAGCTTATTGAATTTCAGTAACCTCGATTATCAGGAACTATTTTTTTCGGACTCTCGAAATATTCGTTCTGATAGAAGGTATATAAAAATTTTCGAAATTGTTTTTTAAGGAAAGAATATAAAGACAATAAAAAAACATAAATTTTGCATAAAGAATGAAGTCGATCGGATAATGAGTTGCCGAGATATTTGGAATCCTATTTTCAATCACTATTTTTATGACCCTGTATTTCATTCAAATTTCAATTGAAAGATATATTTTAATTGGAAATGAGACGCTTCATCCGACGCAGTAAACCGTATGTTAATAGGATTGTCAAATTTGGAGTTATAAGGATGTTTCTTTTACGCAATTCAGTAATAGAACCTTTAAAATTTAGGACGTCGTCGAGCCACACGATTTTATTCGAATTGCAATGCATTTTATAAGTAGTTTAAACATGTTTTATTTTCATATTTTATATTATGCATATCCGTGATGGGTAAGTATTACGGTGGCCCCCAACGACTAGTTTAATTGATTTTTGGTCACTATTTAGTCACTTTTCTTAGATTCTTTTTTTTTTAAGGTATCTAAACATTTTCATTCCTGTTACAGCATTCTAAACTATTGTTAAACCACTCGAAGCGTTCTCTAACAGTTTCTCGTTTGAATTGCAATATTTTTAAACGATTCTTTTGGCATAGGATATCCGAAGTTGAAGTCTCTTGTTGCAGTTCAAAAAAAAAATTTCGAGTTACGCTGGTATGGATTTTGAAAGGCTATAAAGGAAACAATACTTCTATCCTCACCAGTTCCGAAATTAAAAATGTACTCTGATTTAACTTAAACATCAAAATACAACAATCGAAACAATAAAAAAACTTTCGACAGTTCAATGTTAACCACATCAACCTTAATCACGTTAACCTTCAACCTCAGCTATCCTATTCCAAAAGAATCGCTTAAAAATATTGAAATGCAAACGAGAAATTTGTAGAGAACGCTCGCTTGCATTGGTTTAAAAAATTAGCTGGTGAATGTTGTATGCGAATGAGTGTAAGCTCTTAATCCTTTGACTGCTTATTCCAGGATTTCCACGGTCAAGACATTTGTAGAAATATTTATAGAACACGCAATTTTTGGAAGCAATTTTTTTTTTTTAAAAATTCCACAGTCAGTGGATAGAAATGATAAATGCATAGCTGCCAACTTTTACGCTTTTTTCCTACCGCTAAAATTTGATAGTAAATTTTATCTTAATAAATCGACAAAATCGTGTGATTACATAAGGATAAAATTTCTATTAAATTTTATTGGTGACAAAAAAGCGTAAAAGTTGGCAGCTATGTAAATGTACTATCTATTTCAAATACATGATGATTTGAAATATGTATATTGGTCAAAAGTGTTTTGGAGAAAAAAAAAAATAGTCAGCGGGTTAACATTTTTTATAAGGAGTCAGGCACCTTTTAAACTGACAAATTGCATGTAAAAGCGATCCTAAAATGGATTACAATAACTCCACATCTATTTAACTTTTGGTTATGAAATTTTAAACACACATTTAAAGAGATATGTGCTAACAGTTAAAGTTCAGGAAAAAAAGCCTAGTTGCATATAAAGTTTTTTAATTTAATTAAAATTTTAATGTTCATCAATTCATCTTAATATACCTTGCGGGGGTAGGATTTCCCATAATGGAATTGTCACAGTGAGCCAAGCTTTTTTTTTTTATTATTGAGTAGAGATATCTATATATTTAAAGCGAAAAGAACATTCTGTCAAATTCACTCTATTTTCCACACGAAAATCGTCTCTTTGCGTATGCTTCAACATTTTTTTTTAAGGCTTCTACCCTCAGAAACGAGAAACGTGTTTAGCTTAGCGGGATTGAAAACGGATGGCGTAACATGGCCACTGCGTTAAATAGGGTTTTTTTTTTTAACAACTCATGTTTTCACTACTAAATATGCATATTTTTTCGTAAAATTTTAAAGAAAGCTTGGATACAATTATATTTATAACCGATTGAAATTTCAAAGAGTTCGGAAGATGAGAACTATTTTTTATTGCTATGTTAAAGGAGCCGACGCGAAAACAAACAAAAAAGCGAAAAGAAAACATTTCTTTTACAACTCTGTAACAATATTTTTTCACGAAATTTTGACACGGGCTGTAAAATCGTTTTATTTATAACCCATAAAGATTTCAAAGAGTTCGGACAAAAATAACAAGAAAAGGAGCGCTTCTATCACTAAACATCAACATTTTTTTCGCGAATTTTTCATTAATATAATTTCATATACAAAATCGGATTAAAGATATAAAATAATAAAAACTTGATTAAAAAAATACATATTATCACAGGCCCGGGTAACGTCGGGTGGGTCAGCTAGTAACGTATTTAAAATGACCTACACTTAAAAAATATGCAATGATTAGTCCCCCCCCCAAAAAAAAAAAGACTATTTTAAAAAAAATTTCAATTTTTTTTCTAAATTTCTTTCTTGAGGAACATAATAGTAGGTCGTTTTGTGCATCTATAGTTTATACCTTCAGTCAAAATTTCACCCAATCCAACCATTTCTTAGAAATCACGCACTCATGACCAAAATTTGCAGTTTTGATAAAATTATCTCTTGATCATGTAAAAAGAGATCAAACTGTTTTGGAGACATAACGTCCCTTCTAAAGAGGAGTTTTGTTTGGGGTTTCTCTGAAAATGTTCCTAAATAATCAAATTTTTGATATAAGCTATTAAAAAAAAATTGATTTTTTTTTTTTTTTTTTTTTTTTTTTTTTTTTACAGTTTAAAAGGTACCCGATCCCTTAATACTTTGTCTTGTGAAGTTTTCAGTGAATTAAAATTATTTTATTTCATTTTATTAATCCATTATTTTGTTATTTAACAATTGGGTATGAATATAATTATTTGTGTTCGTTGTCTAATAAGAGCTTTCTTTTCACTTTCAATTTGAAACGGACGGTGTCAAATACACTTACCACTATTGCAGTTCACCAACTTACATGTTGATGTTATATCATATCATATATTCTAATACGAGCAAATCTTGTGTGTGGTTATATATATATATATATATATATATATATATATATATATATATATATATATATATATGCAAAAATTATCTTAAAAACGGCTCTAACGATTTTGACGAAATTTCGTGTCCTACCGTTTTGGGACACCAGAAAACCATTGGGCTAGGTCACATGTTCGAGAAAATTCGATTAGTGGGTCATTTTGAGTCATTTTGGGTCATGGTCTAGCTAATTGTATCTAAAAAACGGTTCAAACGATTTTGACGAAATTTTGTATCCGACTATTTTCGGGCACGAAAAGACTATTGGGCTGGGTCACATGTTCGAGAACGTTCAATTAGTGGGTCATTTTTGGGTCAACGCGGGTCAAATTAATTTTATCTAAAAAACGGCTCTAACGATTTTTATTAAATTTTGTGTCCTACGAGTTTCGAGCACGATAAAATAATTGGGCTAGGTCACATGTCCGAGAAAATTCGATTAGTGGGTCATTTCTGGGTCATTGTGGGTCAAGATCTAAAAAGCGGCTCAATTTACACTAAATTTTGCATCCAATGGTTTTCGGGCACGAGAAGACTGTTGGGCTAGGTCACATGTTCGAGAAAATTCAATTAGTGGGTCATTTTGGGTCATGGTCAAGCTAATTGTATCTAAAAAACGGTTCAAACGATTTTGACGAAATTTTGTATCCGACTATTTTCGGGCACGAGAAGACGATTGGCTGGGTCACATGTTCGAGAACTTTCGATTAGTGGGTCATTTTTGGGTTATTGTGGGTCAAGATCTAAAAAGCAGCTCAATTTACACTAAATTTTGTATCCAATGGTTTTCGAGCACGAGAAGACTATTGCGCTGGGTCCCATGTTCGAGAACTTTCGATTAGTGGATCATTTTTGGGTCAACGCGGGTCAAATTAATTTTATCTAAAAAACGGCCGTAACGATTTTGATTAAATTTTGTGTCCTACGAGTTTCGATCACGATAAAATCATAGGGCTAGGTCACATGTCCGAGAAAATTCGATTAGTGAGTCATGTCTGGGTCATTGTGGGTCAAGATCTAAAAAGCGGCTGAATTTACACTAATTTTTGCATCCAATGATTTTCGGGCACGAGAAGACTGTTGGGCTAGGTCACATGTTCGAGAAAATTCAATTAGTGGGTCATTTTGGGTCATGGTCAAGCTAATTGTATCTAAAAACGGTTCAAACGATTTTGACTAAATTTTATATCCGACTATTTTCGGGCGCGAGAAGACTATTGGGCTGGGTCACATGTTCGAGAACTTTCGATTAGTGGGTCATTTTTGGGTCATTGTGGGTCAAGATTTAAAAAGCGGCTCAATTTACACTAAATTTTGCATCCTATGGTTTTCGAGCACGAGAAGACTGTTGGGCTAAGTCACATGTTCGAGAAAATTCAATTAGTGGGTCATTTTGGTCATGGGTCATGATATTTGAACTTAAATTTAATTTTGACCGAGCATAGCTCGGTCTTCCCTGCTCGTTTAAACTGTTACCCGTGACTTCGTTCACGTAACATTGAAAGAAGAATAAATGCATTAATTAAGCAAAATATTTCACTCCCGATAATTGAAAACGTAAATTATAACGTGATATAACGTAATTTTTAATAACGTGAATTAACCTATATTATTCACAACTAAAAAGAAATGGTGCATCTAGTATTTGTGTAGAATTAAATAAAAATCTTGAACTCGTGACATCATACTTCACTTTTGTATTTTAACAGAATAATAAGGCTATTATAATTTGTGATAGCCAGTATACACGTCAAGACACATTTCCGTTATCATTATCTTTTTACGCGTGAAGGTTTCGCTATGGTACTCCATTGTGAAGTTTAGTAATTTTTGAAATTCAATATTTGAAAAACGGCATAATCATTAAATTTGAAATTTATAGCAAGAAAAATACAAATTTTAATCTTTCTAACGCAGTTTGCCTAACAATTTTCTGACGAATACTTTCCGAGCTATTAATTTTTTCAGTAACTTCAAACTTTTCATTTTCTGAGATTAATCTGTGGTAACGATTAGCGAAAAAGCCAGTCGTCAGCAACGCGTAGCTTTTTATTAAAGAGGATGATTCAGTAATCTCGTAACACACTTATCATTATTCAAGTTCATCAACTTACATTGTTTGCTTAATGTTATATTTAAATGATTCAGTAATCCCGTGATTGTTCGTACGTGAACAAAATCTACTATGTAGATTTTGTAACATTTTCTTATTATAAACCACTTATTATATTTAAACGATTCCGTAATCTCGTGATTATTCGTAAATCTACTATGTAAATTCGTAGCATTTTCTTATTTACCATCATGCAAATTGCTGCATTCCGGAGATATTGGAAATTGTGTAATTTCTTTGATTTCTTACCTACTTTTCTGAATGCCATCTCGTGAAGACATCCGAACACAGGTGTCATGAAAAGACAGAAATCTGATGTAACAAGTGTATTGTTTGCCTTAAATTGTAACATTCAACGTAACAGATGTATTGTTTTCCCTGCTGTGCTGTATTTATTGGAGCATCTGGCAACGTAAGACACACTCGAATGGAAAGAATTAATTAATAATGTGTTGCAATGATGAATGTGGAATTACCGATGCCATCTTTCATTACGTAAAAACAGAAATAAGCCTCCGTATTGGAGTAAGTAATTTTATTTATAGGGGCTTAGATTGGATCTCTAGTCTTCAGTGTTTTCTTCAGTGTCATCATAGCTGTATTTGGCTATTCATCAGGTATTTAATATTTATTGCCATTTTCTTTTGTGTTATTATTTTATTAATCTAAGTAAAATATACCGTTAAGTTAAAACCGTCTAGTTAAAATAATTTTTTGAAATAATTTTTAGTATATTGACTTAGATTTTAATGGTTGATACTAAGGCTATTTAAAGCAAAATGCTTTTATGGAAAATAAAAATGCACAACTCGTGAGAACAAATTATTAACGTTACGTAACTACATTAGTGTTTTCTTTTGTCACACGGCGGCGCACTTGAACATACAGCTTCCACATATACTTACAATAATTCGCAATGAAGACTAGTTTTGAAATTAATAGCAGCAAAAAAAAAAAAAAAAAAAAAAAGAGAGAGAGAAAGAAAGAAAGAAAGAAAGAAGACAAAAATCTTCAAAGAATTCGGTAAAAAGAAAATAATCCAAAATCAGAACAAAAAAAAAAACATACATTACGTATAGCGTACAGCTTATGAAATACTTTCTAATGTTATAAGTTACAAGTATCTTACTTGTACTGAAATTTCTAAAATTATAGAAAAATAAAAAAAGGTTCTGAAATGTTATTAACTATGGTAAAATTTCCTGAATTTTGTCCACGTGATTCTTCCGCGAATTACAGGAATTCCGTGCATATATATATTTTTTTCATTTTTCGCAGAATACCGCGAATTATTTCTGTTTTGCGGAATTCGGCAAAATCATTATTTTGGAACTGAGGCGTCCGGTTTTTGCAATTTCAGAGGCACAGTCGATTGCTAAACGGACAAACCTCCTATATATGCCCTTCCGCCAACCTTCCCGTAGCCTATTTTTTGGAATTAATAGGTGCGCAGAAAAGAATATACGATCCATAAAATAGTTTTGAAATTTTATGTTCCATAAAAACATTTTGTCAACTATTCATGAAAAACTCGCGAATTTCGCCAATGTTTCACGGAGGGGGGGGGGGGGGAAAGAAAAAAAAATCCAATTTCATTTTATTGGTTACTAAAAAAAATTGCGAATTTTTTCAATCTGTCGCTGATAAAAATCGGGAAATTCGTTAATCGGTAACAAAAAATATCGCAAATTTCGTTAACAGTAATACGCTACCGCGCATGCGCGGTAGCGTATTACTGCTTGCACGGCAGCGTATTACTGCTTATTTTACTGTTTAATACTGTTAATTTTACGGTATAATACTGGCAGCTGGGATGCCAGTTTTATACTGTAAAATCAACAATTATTTTTTGCAGTGTATTTATTCTACATTTATTTCTCTGTTTATTTTCTCTGTTTCCCCGTTATTATGAGACATCTGACATTTTAAAACTGCTTTGTGTCGAAATCGTTTTTTTTTTTTTTTTTTCGAAGGATGTTTTTAGGCTACAGGGGAGGGGAGGGGGAAGGTACAGTATAATTTATAGTCCTTGTAAAGACTGTGACTTTGTTTAGATTGGTGAAATTGGATGATCGTGCAACATCCGTTTAAAAGAGCATATAAACACGCTTACAAATTCGTCAATTTACAATTTAAACTTGTTAATCATTCAACAGATACCAACTACATCCCAGAGTTTGAAAACATTAAAATTATTAAATCCAGCAGCAATAATTATAGAAGCAAATTTTTTCTAGAAGGTTGGTTTACAAGATTACAGAAATCTCCCCTAAACGAAGCATGTACTATTCCACCAGAATATGTGTTCCTACTGTGATGTATAATTCCTGGTGTGTTAATATATTTTTTAGGGTAGATTTCGTAAGAAATACTACCTATTACATTCTCTCCTATGTTGGAATTTCTGGAAAAATTTTGAAGATCTACGCCGATCATGACTCCTAGAACCCAAAACCACCCCCTGTTCAAAACTTTATCTATCTATCTTATCACCTTCTTATGGACACGATAACTTCAATAATTCTGCACAAATCTCTTCCAAACTGATACATAATATCAAAGATCATAAAATCTCGGTTCGTTTCGTTAATGGGCAAAATCGACTAGGAGGAATGGGGGGGGGGACTTTTTGTGAAAACAGAAAAAAAAAACCCATAACTTCTTAATTATGATACGTATCGAATCCGTTTAAAGTTGTTATTGCTTCCAGGAAAAGGGCAGAAAATTTATGTATGACAGATTTTTGATATCAATAAAAATGGCCTCAAGGGGGGGGGGGGGGAGATAAAGTTTAAGAAGAAAAAAAATCATAACTTCGTCAATTCACAAGATATCAAATCCGTTTAAAGTTATTATTACTTCTAGGAAAAGGGCAGAAAATTTAAGTATGACATATTTTTGATATCATTAAAAATGGCGTCAAGGGGAGGAGGTAAATAGGGGTTTAAGCAGAAATTTTTTTTATAACTTCGTCAATTCAGAAGATATCAAATCCGCTTATTTTTTTATAAATCCTCTTAATATTATCTACAATTTTTATATTGACAAGTATTTTATAGAACTAACCTTTACAGCAAAATAATAATAATAATAATAATAATAATAATAATAATAATAATAATAATAATAAAATAAAATAAAATAAAAATAAAATAAATAAATAAAATCCCTGCCGGCCCTGCCTACAGACACAGGTATATTTCAAAGTGGGCGGTCCCGACTGCCGCATCATGCAAAAAGGTAATTTCTTCCACAATTCACAATAAATAGGTGCCCACGGTCTGTGTCCTCGAAATCTACCTGTGCCTGTAGGCCGAGCCATCAGGGATTTTTTTTTTTTAAATATAGCATATTTTTGAAAGTGAACATGGGTAAACAATAGCTTTGGTTTTCGATTGACATTTGTACTGGTGAGAAGCTTGTATAAAGCTTGAAACATTTACTTTAATTGTTTGAATCTATTATGCGATATTAATTTTGTTTTCAGTTTTATTAATTGTCTGATTTTAAAATGTCTTTTTAGCACTTTCCAACCTAGTTGAAAAGTGCTTATGACTTCGGTTTGTCTGGCCGTCTGGCCGTCTGGCCGTCTGTCCGTGCTCTAACTCCCGTAAATATGCTCGGATTACTCTGCAATTTTTATATGTTACTGTCGTTATCTATGGCACGTTCCCTATTTCAACTGAAGTGTGTAGCACTTATAGTTTTCTTACAGGGACACTCAAAATAATTCCGTTACATTGCGGTCTATGGGGAAAAATCATTTGCGGTTTATTTAAAAAATGTTTCACTATTGTAAACGCATTGAAATTTATATAGATCACTAAGATGCATTAGAAGAAGCTTAATATAAAATAGGGTGTGCATAGCACTTAGAGTTACTTTACAGGGACAGTCAAAATAATTCCGTTACATTACGTCTATGGAGAAAAATCGTCTGCGGCATATTTAAATAATGTTCCACTATTTTAAACGCATTGAAGTTTATATACACTGCTCAAAACAATTAAAGGATATTGCAGTTTTAGGTGGATTTTGTATCTAGGAAACTTTTTAGCTGATTGATACATGGTCGACAGACATAGTAGGTTATATGAGAATAAATTACATATGTTTGGCAGAAAAAAATGCATTTTATTGCGCATTTGTGTACAAAAGGAAAAAAACACAATTTGTGCATATGAGAAAAAAAGAATAAGAAAAGGTGTTTTCTTCAAAGAAAATCATTTCAGTAGGGGGTATGGTTTCCACGGGCGGCCAGCAACGTTGAACACCTTTGAGGCATGGACTCAATGAGGCTATTAATGACGAGTTGGGGTATTCTGCCCCACTCTTCCAGAAGAGCTCTTTCCAGTTCTTGGAGAGTTTGTGGGGGTTGTTGGCGGCCAGAAACTAGTCTTCCTAGAGCGTCCCAAACGTGCTCGATTGGATTCATGTCTGGAGAACACGCTGGCCATTCCATTCGAATGATTCCTTCCTCGAAAAGGAAATCCTCCACCAGGTTTGCACGATGTGGCCTGCAGTTATCGTCCATTAAAATGAAGTTATCTCCGATTGCTGCAGCGTAAGGGACTACAATAGGTCTGAGGATCTCATCCCTATATCGGCGACCAGTCAGAGCTCCATCTCGAATGATGTAGAGGTCAGTGCGCCCGTCAATGGAGATGCCACCATACACCAACACTCCTCCACCGCCAAATCTGACACTTTCGTGCACGAACGCAGGATTATTCCTACTGCCACGGTCCCTCCAGATGAAAAAAAGCCTATTATCCGGATGTACAGAAAAACGGGACTCGTCAGAAAACAGAATATTGCTCCATTCATTTCTCCTCCAGTTGACATGCTCGGTTGCCCACTCCCTGCGATCGCGACGATGCCTTGATGTTAATCTAACACATACCATCGGTCGGCGAGCATACAGACCTACAGCATGGAGCCGGTTTCGGACAGTCTGAGTTGAAATCGTGGTGCCTGTAGCCGAGCGAAGGTGTTGTTGGAGTAGAGTAGCGTTCATGTTTCGGTGTCTCCGAGCTGTTAACGCTAAATACCGATCTTCATTGGGCGTTGTTGCCCGTCTACGACCTTGCCCTGGTCTTCGGCCTGCACATCCACTCTCCAAAAAACGGTTCCAGATCCTGGAAATGACACTTTGTGACACTGCAATGGCTTGCGCTACTTCGGCTTGAGTTTGGCCCCCTTCTAACCTACCAATAATTCTCTAAGCTTCTGAATCTGTCAAATGACTTCGCTGAGACATCGTACTCATCGAAACAAAGCAATCACTGAATGCCGATCATCCTTGTTTTCATTCTCTTTTATCCAGTGGAAAGTCAAATTTCATTCGCTGCCGCTGAAGCGACGTTTTTGACGTCGAACTCAAAATTTGCATACTCCACAGTTTGAAAACCAGAAAAATTTGCATTTGTGATTCTCTTCTTCTATTTTCGGCAAAAAAAATTTCTTTTATACCTTTATTTTATATAAAACTTCAAATATCCTTTAATTGTTTTGAGCAGTGTATATTACTAAGGTGCATTACAAGAGGCTTGCTACAGAATAGTGTGTGTATAGCAGTCATCGTTCATTTACAGGGACACGCAAAAGAATTCTCTACTGTCTGTTAACAATAATTCCTGGAAGTGCGTTTTAAGTTACTGAACGCGATTTTAATCTTAACTAGCTTTTTGTCTATTACGTGGTGTGTATAAATTCTGTAGATCCAATACAGGGCAGCACAAAAGTTCGCGAACACATTTCCGTTTATTGACAGAAACTCCAGAAGGAGAATTTAAACTGTGCTACGCGTTTCCTAACTAAACTAAAATTTAGCATCCTATGTATATATACAAATCTATAGGTCATATACAGGGCTACATAAAAGTATTCGGATATTTTTCCGAATATTGTATTTATTGAAAATTCCTGAAATTACGTTTTTAACACTTTCCAACCTAGTTGAAAAGTGTTTATGACTTCGGTTTGTCTGGCCGTCTGCCGTCTGGCCGTCTGGCCGTGCTCTAACTCTCGTAAATATGCTCGGATTGCTCTGCAATTTTTATATGTTATAGTCGTTATCTATAGCATGTTCCCTATTTCAACGGAAGTGTGTAGCACTTATAGTTTTTTTACAGGGGCACTCAAAAGAATTCCATTACATTGCGGTCTATGGGGGAAAATCATTTGCGGTTTATTTGAATAATGTTTCACTATTTTAAACGCATTGAAATTTATATATATCACTAAGGTGTATTAGAAGAAGCTTAACATGGAATAGGGTGTGCATAGCACTTATACTTACTGTACAGGGACAGTCAAAAGAATTCCGTTACATTACGTCTATGGAGAAAAATCGTCTGCGGTTTATTTAAATAATGTTTCCCTATTTAAAACGCATTGAAATTTATATGAGGTGCATTACAAGAGGCTTTCTACAGAATATCGTGTGTATAGCAGTTATCGTTCATTTACAGGGACACACAAAAGAATTATCTACTGTCTGTTAACAATAATTCCTCGAAGTGCGTTTTAAGTTACTGAAAGCGATTTTAATTTTAACTCGCTTTTTGTCTATTACGGGGTGTGTATAAATTATGTAGATCCTATACAGGGAAGCACAAAAGTTCGCGAACACATTTCCGTATTATTTAACTCCAGACGGAGAATTTTAAACTGTGCTACGCGTTTCCTAACTGAACTAAAATTTATTATCCTATGTAGTATATATACAAATCTATAGATCCTATACAGGGCTGAATAAAAGTATTCGGATTACTTAGATGTTATCTTTTAGCTTATTAAACGGTATGATTTGTAAAATTATTTTGGAAGCGTTGGAAAGTGTTACATAATCTATGCTTGAAGCATGATTTTTCGTTCTTGTTTAATTTTAACCGATGTTTTTCTTTACCATTGATTACTTCATATTTCAATCCTGTGTGTTACTAATTAAATCCTTCAAAATTAATGAAAATTTGTATTTCTACGTTTTTTGGTCACGTTGAATTTCTATATGCAATAAAAATGCTGTGTTGTTCTCGGTTATAGTATCTAGATATTAAAGTTCTGCATCGGCGGGTCACCCGATTTTACCCGAGTTTGACTCGATTCGCTGTTCAAGTTAACGCTATTACTTACCCATCATACGTAGTATAGGGTAAGTCTTGTAATCGTTTTGAAAATCGAAAAAAATTTTTTGACGGATTTACACGTTTCAGACACTGGAGATTCCGAAAAACATATTTTTAGAAAAAATTTTTTGCCGTCCGTCTGTGTGTCTGTGTGTGTGTCTGTAAACGCTCTATCTCCCGAACAAATTGAGATAGAGACTTGCAATTTGCTATGCACTTAGTATGTAATAATGGGAAGAAGCCTATTTCATTTCAATAACCTCGATTAACCGGAACATTTTTTTTCGGACTCTCGAAATATTCGTTCTGATGAAAGGTATATAAAAATTTTCGAAATTGTTTATTTCAAGAAGTAAATATAAAAGACAATAAAAAAACATAAATTTTGCATAAAACATGAAGTCGATCGGATAATTAGTTGCCGAGATATTTGTAATCCTATTTTCCACACTCTTCGATTTTTCATGACCCTGTATTTCATCCAAATTTCACTTCAAATATATATTTTAATTGGAAATTTGACGCTTAATCAGATGCAATAAACCGCTAGTTAATAGGAGTATTATTTTTGGAGTTATAAGGAAAAACCTCTTTCAAGCAATTCAGTAATCGAGCCTTTTTATGACGTCATCAAGACACGATTTTATTTGAATATCAATGCATTTTATAAATAGTTTACACATTTTTATTTTAATATTTTACATAATACATATACATGATGGGTAAGTATTACGGTGGCCCCCAACGACTAGTTTTTTTTCGTTGCGGGATTTCAGGTTGTGGTTTGAGTCTTGTGGGTTGAGTTCCGGGTAACCCAGTTTTTCAAAAAGAAAGATTTTTTTTTTTAGGTGAAAAAAACTGTATTTGAACACTAGATTAATTTTAACACAATTATTCAAATTGGTAAAGAAATCATATGAGTTGTATAACTTCATGAGTTGTATTGCTTCTTATGAGTTGTATTACTTCTAGGAAAAGGGTAGAAAATTTATGTATGACAGCTTTTTGATATCATTAAAAATGGCCTCAAGGGTTGGGGATAGGGGTTTAAGAAGAAAAAATTCATAATTTCGTCAATTCACAAGATATCAAATCCGTTTAAAGTTATTATTATTTCTAGGAAAAGGGCCGAAAATTTAAGTATGACAGATTTTTTATATCATTAAAAACGGCCTCAAGGGAGGGGGGGGGGATAGGGGTTTAAGAAGAAAAAAATTCATAACTTTGTCAATTCACAAGATATCAAATCTGCTTAAATTTATTACAACTCATATGATTAATTGCAACTCATATGGTTAACCCGGAAGAACTCGCTGCGTGTGATTTTCTCTCACCATCATACTTTTTTTTGTCCCAGCTGTTGCAATAAGACTCTTATTTAAACCGTTTTTTTTTTCATTTTAAATTAAATTTTAGAAACTTTTTGTTTTATCATTTTACATCTTTTTGTGAATAAAGTATTAACACAAACAAAAATTGCTGATATTAAACGAATGTGTAAGGTAAAAGTGAAGGCAATTGGGCACTATGAGAAAACTTCTCACTAGCGAGTTCTGGTGTGACAAGAAATCTAGCGAGTTCTCGCGGGTTAATTACAACTCATATGATTTCTTTACCAATTTGAATAATTATGTTCAAATTAATCTAGTGTAATCACGTATCCAGCGTTTACTGGAATTCCATTACCTGCGATCTTTTCTGTTGAGCTGATTCAGATATTAGACCAGATGCTATGATCAATACGGTTAACTGGATGAATTAGGTCCTCCAGATTCGACCGGGATGGCTCAGTTGGTAGAGCATGCTTCAGCCAAGATATCCCAGGTTCGAATCCTGGCCCGGACATTTTTCGTCCAGTTGGAAATTTACAACTCATATGTATTTGAACGTAAAAGATAAAATTTATATTAGAGATATAATTATAGAGTATTTTTTTCATAATTGTATTAAATTATGGATTAATTTTCTTTTATATCGGATTCGGCTTGGGTCGGGTCGGGACAGAGCTACCCCATATGATAAAATGAACTACACATAATTACCGCACTATTTTTTTTAATTAAAAAAAATCTGAATGGGTTAATTAATAATCCTGGATAAGATGGTGTAAGCAATAATTCTGGTTAAGATGGTGTAAACAATAAATAAGCCTCGATATATTTAGCCATCGTGAGCAAAAAGTGATCGTAGGTCACCAAATCGAATCATTCATCAGATGGAGTTAAAAATTACATAACATAACACCTATGAGGTAAAGAAGAGGCATCAGTTATGCACTTTACGGACTTCAGAGAGTAATGGCGCACTTACATGTCATGTCATTCAAGTCTTGCAAAAACGTTTATGCAGAGAGTAATGACACTTAGTTGCATATCATTCAACTCTTGCAAAAAGCCCTTAATGATTGAGGTATTTTTTTTTTTCAGGGTTGCAAAAAAAAATCCTTTCAAATTAAGCAAGAACGAAATGTTATCGTGAAATACGTCGTGATAATAATATCGTGCGTGATATGAATACGTCAGGCATAGATTACGAAATACTTTCCAATGCATTCAGACTACTGTAACAAACTTTTAGCGTTTAATAAGGTGAAATAGGTTATCTAGATAAACAATTTGGAAAATGCGTAACACATTTGAAAACCTCAATTAGGGGCTGTTCAAGTATTACGTAAGCATGTTTTTGGCAAATTTTGACCCCCCCTCCCCCCTTGTCAGCAAAAATAAGCAAATCGCAACCCCCCCCTTAATAATTACGTAAGCAAATTGCAACCCCCCCAACTTTTTTTAACAGTAATAATTTAATTAAAAAAATAGGACTTAATTCAAATTAAAAAAAAAACTCTACTCGACTTAAAAATAATAATAAAAAAAAATGCTTATTTTATTTCCTTACAATTCTATTTAAGAAAATTTCTTAGATCACAATTTCAGAAGAACTTGGCCATTTGTAAAATTTAAATTTGAACATGCCCATATCTATTCCAATGCTAACCACGGCTGCTCAAACCATTTTTTCATATATGTTATGATATTGGTTTCCAGTTTTACTTGATTATCTTCATCGCTTTCTTTTCGGATGCAATCGTGATCAACTTCATCTTCATTGATCCACTCAACATCTTCCATATCTTCCACGAATTTTACGACGCACATAAGTTCATTTGCTCGACGAGCAGCAATTCTCAATGGTCGTATAAGGCAGGCCTTCTCGCTTTTTTCACTGTATTGACTTTTTTTCTGTCTGTTTGCTGACTTCTGAGATGCATGATATTGGCCACAACTTCCACAAGTTCTTGTGGATAATTGCGACTTTATGGAAGGGCAAAAATAGTCATACGGCATCTTTAAAAATCCCTTTGCTTTAATATTCAGATTTAAGGCCAGGCGGAGACTTTAATCTATAAATTCCCCCTCCCCACTTGTAATGATGTCATTTGACGATTGTATAATTTTAATTGGAGGAGGAAGGAATCGTCCTTTTAATATACGAAATAATCCACTACTTGCAGAAGAGCAACAATTCTTCGCATTTTACAATTTGCAGCAAGTATTGACTTTCTTGTACGTGCTTCGAATACCAATCCAAGTGAGAACCAAGAGGGTCTGGTCTGGTTCGTCTAAATGAACATATGTGGCAGTAACAGGATAACCGTCAATGTTTAATGAGTTTTACCAGTATATGCAAAGTTATTTTGCTCCATTTCTTCATCAATAGTTCTCATCGAGATGTGAATCATGATAGTCATGATGGAGTATAAGACCAGACAGTTCTCGACTGAGTGGTGCTATTCGCCTTTCTCCTCGATTATATGCACTTCTTCCAGGAGCATTGTACGCTATGAAAATTCCATCTGAATCAGGCTTTTTGAAATGGTTAATAGCAAACGATATGACTTTCTGGTAGCGGGAATTCTCGTCTGGACTTCCATCAACCGTAACTATGATTACAGGTTTGATGAAACCCTCTTCTATTTTCACTAATTTTTCAAAGTCTTTGAGTGTTAATAGAGTTTCAAAATCCTGAGCATGAGTATTTGCTGTGGAAGAACTGTGTTTCCCACTTCTTATAGCTATAAACGTTGGACCAGAATAAGCTATGGCTTTACTTTGACCTGTCATTTTGGGAGCAATCACAATACCAGCGTAAACAGATGGGATAAGTTTGTGGCGCTCAGCGATGACCCAGTCTTGTTCGGGTAAGGATACACGATACTCCATATGCATCAGTCTCGGAGCCTATTTATTGGCTGCTGTAATTTGCAAAGGTACACGTGCTTTGTCATCCTGTGAAAGAAAAAGCACTTGCATGGGTCCATGAATTGAAGCTAAAGTTTCTAAATAGCGGATGGATGTTACTGCAAATTGGGTATCAATGTGAGGTTTTGTGATAGTCCGCCTGAGCCCGAGAAAGTTTTACCGGCACTGTGGTGACATGTCTTCGACTATCGATGGTTGAGGAATTTTTTTGGAAGCAAAATAAGATATGTTCTACTCCTGCTTATTGCAAAACCAACCTTTTTCAGTTCTGCAGTCAAGTCATCGAGAATTTTGACACTTCGTATTGACTCGCTTCTTCTTTTTGCATCTGCAGCGCTTCCAATAATAGCTATGTCTGCTATTGCCTTAAGCAATAATATGGTTGATACATTTAAACTTGGTCTTCCTACTGATTCCCTCAAAGCTAAATTTTTTTTAATGTCTGGATTATCATGGCAGATTTTTTCAAGCTTTGTTCGTTTGGTGGTTCGATGTTTTCTTTATTATTCAGCTTTTTGTCGTTTTCCTTTTTAAGGATTGGTTAATGGTTATTTAATCGTAATCTCATAATACAACTTAGTTCACTCTCCATCTCTCAGTTTACAGACTTTGTTATAATAGCTCCTAGAAATTAAATAATTTCATGTTTCTTTTTCATGTTATAGGAAGGGGAAAGCTGGCTGGATGCTTAATTTATCTTTTTTCTAATTGAATTTATTTATTACAAAGTTATGACTTAAAAATAAATGTTTATAATAAAAGAGTTCATAAAAGTGTGCATTTTCAAATATAATATTATATTTTTAAATGCTCACTTTTCCTTAATCCTTAATTTTCATTCAAATATTTCACGTTTACGTGAATTTAACTTCACGCCAAATAACACGCTTGGCGACAACTGAGTCCATCTAACGGAAAAGTACTTAAAAATGAGACTTGACATTCATAGAAGTATAAGATACATTGTTTTCAATTCAATTGGATTTACATTTCATTTTTAGTAAGGTACAAAATTTGAAAACAGTTAGAAGATTATCTGCTACGAAACTTACATATTTTTTAATTTTTTTCCCTTATGGATGCATTAATTTTTGAGTTATTTGAAAAGAAAAAAATAAGGTTTAGCTTGGCTACGCCATATTTAAAAAGTAATAACTCGTGTTTTAACATTTCTCTGGTCTTTATTTATTGCCATACTGACCATGTTTTGCCAAGGCTACATGGTCATTTTATCTTATCTATCTTTTTCCAATTTTTACAAGTAATTATGTAAACTTAAAGTTATGATAAAATATATTGAAACTTTTAAGAATAAATTGATTATAATTACCTTTATAAAATAATCAAGAAAGACAGATTTCTTTTTGGTTGCTTTACGCAGTTCGTCCTCAATTCTTTTTAGCACCAATACCTCTAACTCTTTGTCAGTTTTAGAAGACTTTTTGTACTGCCGCCACACTTCATTCGTTTTACATTGGATATCCTTCAAAGGTTTATTGTAATCTCATAATACATTATAATATTTAACTGACAATATTTATCTGATGCAGACTTTTTGAAACTTTCAAAAAGTTTTTTATACAAGATTTCTCGAAATGAAGACATATTTCCTATTTCATTTATTTTAAACACCCCTACACTACAGTACTGAGAGGTTTTCAAAACTCACGAGACACCAGACAGTAGAGCAGTCGGTCACTATGGTTATGGGGTTCAACCACTTGACAGAGGAGGGGTAGAAACAAAAAAGATGGAATTTTACGTACGTTTTGGAAAAATTCCAGGAAAACTCGTACTGTCACAATACAACATATCGCATCGGTCCATTCTATTCTATTCTATTCTATTCTATTCTCACAATTGGAAATAGTATTAAGTTCTCGGATATAATAAGCCCTCATGCATCTAACATGAACAGTCACCTCTAGATAAAAGAGATAGTTTATATTTTCCTTGTGCGGTCAAAATAGTTGACATCAGAACTTTATGTTTAATTTGAAAATTTTAATAGTTTTTTACAATTTAAGAGATTTATAAAAAGTTTTATGTAAGCATCATTCAAACACCCCCCTCCCCCTTGTCAGCAAAAATAAGCAAATCGCTACCCCCTCCCCCCCCCTCCCCCTAGGTGCTTACGTAATACTTGAACGGCCCCTTACCATCAGTACAATATCCAAATTCTTTTGTGCAATAGTTAGTATGTAATCTGTAGATTTGTATATACCACATAGTATGCTAAAATTTCGTTAAGTTAGGAAACACATAGTACAGTTGTAAATTTCCCTCAGGCTATTTCCGCCAATAAACGGAAATGCACTCGAGATCTTTTGCGCTATCCTGTGAAGGGTCGCTCCAGGCAAAATTTGGGGCCTATGTAGGACCTTTTCACAAAAATCTATTTAAGTAGTAAATCTCACTGTAAAACATTTGTGTAACGTTATTCCATAAAACTGACGGTGGTAATGTTACACATGTTACTGGTGTAACATATGTAATGTTACACATGTTACTGGTGTAACATGTGTAATGTTACACCAGTTATATCAGTTAAATACCACCGTAAGACTGGAGGCAGCTTGCTGCCTCCAGTTTTATGGAGTAACGTTACACCAAATGTTTCACAAATCATTGTTCATTAATCTCACTAATTTTTAACATTATTTGCATAATATTTGGCATCCTAAAATTAATTTTTTTAAAGTTATTTATACATTTATAAGAATATAAAATTTATCGAAAGTTCCGGAAATTTTAGAAGTATCGCATTAAACACAATGTTATGCAATGATAGGATAAACTACTTATTACTGTATTTTTTTAGAATAACAATACATCACTTCAGGAGGGCTCCGCCCCGTTTGAAGCCCCCGTTGTTGCTTTAATTTTATATTCTCAATTTCCAGTAAATTGTGCTATTTCATTTCTTGAGTATATGTCTGAATGTTACTACTTTAATTTCATTAGAATAACCATCTCTTTGTACAAGAGATTTTATCCTATCCTTAAAAGAATACTTATATTTCAACCACTAAACATCTTATGTTTCTGAAATTGAATAAAATTTCGTGTGCAAAATATACTTATACAAATGTAAATTCTTCTTATGTGATCTATAATAAAACCGTTGAATGTGTAAATTGAATATTTTCATTTGGAAAACCAATTTGGTAATCTTTCTTTAGTAGTTGAAATAAATTCTCATCTATTTCATTAAAAAAAGCATTCAAAACTTAAATCGCCGAAAATTAGCTATATTGTTAATAAAATTTCGCGTCAAAATAATGCGATATTCACTAGAATTTTCCTTTGTTGATATTCTTTGAAATAGAGTTTCTTAACAACCATTTAATGAAAGAGAAAAAAAAAATGCATTGGAAATTTTTGTAAAAAATGAGAAAATTTGAAAGATATGAAACATTTTAATGTATAAAATTTCCCAATGATTTATACAAGTAATTTCGAAATTCTAATAAATATATTGGCAAATTTTCAAAGTGATTCGATTAAATTAAGATCTCCATTTCGTAAATTTAGCATCCATAATTTAGCATTTGTAATTATCCCAATGTGACATTTTCTTTTCGCTGAATGTTAAAATAAAAAAAAAAATCGTCTAACTTCCCATTGAAAAGTATTATGACCTAAAAAGAAATCTTCTATATTTTTCGAACGAATGAACCAAATGTAACTAAAAACTGTACAGCTAATTCCGGGTACCTCGCCAACATACCTACCAAAAATCAACCTAATCGGATCATTTTTGCGGCAGTTATCGCGGAACAGACAGACAGACAGACAGAAAACAAAGACTTTTCGAGTCTCCATGGAGACGGCCCATTTTAATCATGTTACACTATTTACAAACATAAATGTAATTGATATTAATTTCTGAGATGCACTAAGACATGCTTTCTGTAGAATATTGAGTGTAAAGCTTTTTTCTTTCATTTTTCAGTACCACACAAAAATATTCTATTAAATAATGGTCTACGCCTCACAAAAGTATTCTTTTAAATAATGGTCTACTGGGGGAAAAACTGTTTGCAGCGTATTTTAATTATGTTACGCCATTTCAAATATAATGAAATTGATATAAACTGTAAAAAAAATTGCAGTAAAATTACGGGCAGAGATTCCAGCCATACCCCGTAAAAAGAAAAAAAAAATCCATGCCCATCATTTTGTGCAGCCCGTAAATTTACGGTGTAAAGTAATATAACATTATAATGCACAGAATATAATGCACTTTAAAACACAATAACACGTTGCTTACTGTTCCGTAGCACGTAGCACGTTAGATAATCATCACAGAATCGCTGTTTTGGCGGGTTAAAATTTTCGAAACACCGAGTTAAATGAAGGGTTGGTTACACCCTAGCGGAGAAAAATGTATGGGGTCGTACCGTATTTTTGCTAACATATGGGCTAGAACTGTAAGAATATGTGGATTACTCTTATTAATTTTCTAAGTATCTAAGGCAGCCGTACCCAACCTTTTTTCCTCGTGGGACGCAAACATATATTTCCACCGTTAGGCGGGCCGCAACACACTTGTATAATAATGTAGAAAATTTTGATTTCTATTGAAAATGCCGAGAAGATTGTTTTGAAATACTGGTATAAAACTTTTTGCTGCCAATTTTTTCTGCGACAAATATTTAACACCAATAAGCCCTATTAGCTATATGATAAGTATAAACATAACAATATATCAATGCAGCAATTCCGAATCCTCAAAAAAAAAGGGGGGGGGGAATTTTTTTACAATAAATCAGTTTTTTTCTTAATGCAAATCTATTTTTTTTTTTTAATGTAGAAGAAATATATAGTGCAATTTAAATTAATTTGGAATAATGTTTGTTTAGTGTTCAGGATTAAGAAATGTATACACTGACTACTTATATAGCACAAGTAAAACTACATGTAAAAAGAGCTTTGACTCAGGAAACATCATTTAAGATATTTTAAGATAATTTTAAATTAGTAATTATAAATAATAGGAAATTGTCCTCCCATGAAAATATATAAAAAAGCAGTGAAAATATTAAAAACTTTTCACACACATCTCAATTAATTTTATAAATAGGGATTAATGATTATCAGGGCTTTACAAATTTGAATAAAATCTAGTAGCCAGCAAAAATTTCTAGTCGCCAGCAAAAAATATTTAACCAAACCCCCCTCCCCTTTCCCCGTCATTGATGTTCAAAAAACTCGAAAGTTTTTTATGAATTGAGAAAAAATAATAACACGAACAGGCATAGTTTAGAATAGTACATAATTTAGAAAGATAATGTAAACTAAGTTTTCTAAAGAAACTTATCAAAATTACGTCTCTCAAAAAAAAAAAAAAAGAAAGAAAGAAAGAAAGAAAAAGAAAGAAAGAAAGGAAGAAAAAGAAAGAAAGAAAAAGAAAGAAAGAAAGGAAGAAAAAGAAAGAAAGAAAAAGAAAGAAAGAAAGGAAGAAAAAGAAAGAAAGAAAAAGAAAGAAAGAAAGGAAGAAAAAGAAAGAAAGAAAGAAAAGAAACGAAAAGAAATACTATAAAGGTTGAATTAATCGGCCATTTTTAGAAAATATCTATTGCCGAATGTTTCAAATACCTGGATAGTTGAGTACGACGAAATCTATATCTGATAATGGGGAGGGGAGGGGCATTGGTGAAATAGTGAAGCAGGAAAACAATTTTTTGCCTATTTTCCTGTCGGAGTCAGAGAAATAATTCTGATTTTATTATTTTGAAAATTGTATTTGATGAACTTATGTTTGTCAAATTAAAAGTAAAAGTTAAAAAAATTTCTTGTTTGTGAATATAGTTTTAAGTTTATTTCTTAATATTGGAAGGGAGAGAAAAAATACAGTTTACACGTATTTCTTAGCTCAGTTTTTGTACAAAAAACAAGAAACAACTAGTCGTTGGGGGCCACCGTAATACTTACCCATCATGGATATGCATAATGTAAAATATTAAAATAAAAATGTGTAAACTACTTATAAAATGCATTGCAATTCAAATAAAATCGTGGCTTGATGACGTCACAAACTATAAAGGCTCGATTACTGAATTGCTTGAAAGAGGTTTTTCCTTATAACTCCAAAAATAATAATCCTATTAACTAGCGGTTTATTGCATCTGATTAAGCGTCAAATTTCCAATTAAAATATATCTTTGAAGTGAAATTTGGATGAAATACAGGGTCATGAAAAATCGAAGAGTGTGGAAAATAAGATTCCAAATATCTCGGCAACTCATTATCCGATCGACTTCATGCTTTATAAAAAAATTGTTTTTTTTTTTTATTGTCTTTTATATTCATTTCTTAAAATAAACAATTTCGAAAATTTTTATATACCTTTCATCAGAACGAATATTTCGAGAGTCCGAAAAAAATTGTTCCGGTTAATCGAGGTTATTGAAATGCAATAGGCTTCTTCCCATTATTACATACTAAGTACATACCAAATTGCAAGTCTCTATCTCAATTTTTTCGGGAGATAGAGCGTTTACAGACACACACACAGACGGACGGCAAATTTTTTTTTCTAAAAATACGTTTTTCGGGATCTCCAGTGTCTGAAACGTGTAAATCCGTCAAAAAAAAATTTTCGATTTTCAAAACGATTACAAGACTTACCCTATACTACGTATGATGGGTAAGTAAAAAACAACAACAACAAAAAAAAAAAAACCCACCAGATTAAGTAATTTGGTCGCCAGATGAAAAAACCTGGTCGCCAGTGGCGACCTGGCGACCGCATTTGTCAAGCCCTGATGATTATGTGTCTCGGGCCGCACACAAAAGGTCGCCGGGCCACATGCGGCCCGCGGGAATTGAAGGGCAAACGCTCATAAATTTACAGTTTTTTCTGAGAAAGTGCATTTATTGAGGTTTACTACAAGATACTTGTTATGTGCATAGCATTTATCGTTCATTTACAGGGACACACACAATATTTCGGGTACAGTACTGTGTCCGAAGTATTGTTTTTAACAAGCCATAATTGGAAGTGGGATTTTAGTGAGCAAAAAAATTAGTGATCAGTAGCAAAAAAATTCGTAAGCATTATGTTGCCTCAGCGTAAATTAATTAAAGTGGGTTTTTAATCGAGTTATGTATTTTGAACGTGAAATATATTTAGTATACCAAGAAAGGTCTGTAGAGTATAAATAAAATCTACAGGGTCACGCAAAGAACTGAATATATGGCTGTCTATGTATGATAGTTTCTGGAAGTGTGATTTCAGCGCGTATTTGCCTGAATTAAACTATAGCTTAATATGTGGCGTGAATAAAAAACTTAAGGTAATATAGAGGGGTGTACAAAATAATTCAAACATGTTTCTGTCTATTGGTAGAAACTGCTGAAGATAAATTTCCAATTGCGTTCTGTGTTTTGTTAGTAAACTAAATTGTAGAGCATACTATAGAGTATATACAAATATATAAATTATATACAGGGCTGCAGAAAAGAATTTGAGTACTTTTCGGGCTGTGGACGGTAGTTGCTGAAATCTGGTTTTCAATTGTGTTTTGTGGTTTTCTGAAATGTTTACTTAGATACCTTATTTACCTTATTAAACAGCGATGGTTTGTTAAAGTATTCTGTTAGTGTTAGAAAGTGTTTCATAATCTATGCTTGGTGCATGGTTTTTCTTTCTTGTTTGACCAACATTTGCTTTTATACAGTGAATTTATACTAATTATAAACCGCACCTGTTTAAGCGTTTTTTTAAATAATTTTAAAGACATTTTATTGAGTTAGAATTTAATAAATAACACAATTTCTCAATAATGAAGACACCAATATTGGAATAACACATGCATGGAGTTACTAGTGATTTGTAGTCAGAATTGAAAATATGTCACCTAAATTTAAACACGAACGAAAAAACATCCATCCAGCATAGATTATGAAGCACTTTTCAACACTAGCAGAATATTATTAAGAAATTTAATTTTTCCATACGGTGAAATGAGATATCTAAATTAGGAATTAAAAAATACATAACTCAGTATAAAAAAAAAAAAAAAAAAAAAAAAAAAAAAAGATTTTCAGCAATTGCTGCCCATATTCAAAGTCTTTCATGCTGCCCTGTATAGGATCTACAGAATTTGTAAATAACACGGAACACACTAAAAATTACATACAATTGCATATCGCAGCGGAAACAGCATTTCTAGCAATTAGCTATCATAGTCAGTCCTTCAACCGAATTCTCTTGTGCGTCTCTGTACATGAACGATAAATCCTACGCACTTTATAATCTATAGAAAATAGGTTGTATTAACCCTTAGTAATCCTTTTAAATTTCATTATGTTTCAAGTATCATAACAAGTTCAAAATGCAACAAAATGGTGATTTATTTTCTCGGGCTCTACGAGCCTGATTTCAACGGGAACTGGTTCATTGAACTTAATATGAACTAATTAAAATATAGCTAACTAATTAAGACATAGATTTGGTACCCCATGGCGGTAGAAAGCAGGGTTGTAGTGGGCAGCTGCCCGGGCTGGGTTTTTTTAAAAAAAAAAACCGGGCTTTTTAAAAAATATATTTCTGGAAAGGAACAAATGATGTATTTGTTAACAGTTTATGGTTATTTTGTTTTATTTATTCTCTTCTTTGAATCTTAGAAAATATATTTGTACTAATTTACTTGCACTTTTAGATTGGGATCCCTGTAATTTTAAAACGTTTTAGATTTTAATTTAAAACGAAAATTTAAGCTTTTCAGTTAGCTTCAAGAGTATTATATTTACTAAACGTATTATATTTATTAAATTAATTAGAATAGTATATGCAACGAAAATATTTTATTCATAGTTATAAAAATAAAATTTAGTTACCGAAATTATTTTATTTATAGTTACACAGTCAAACCTCGTTAACACGAACACTCTTAACGCGAATTACTTTTACAACGAACTGTTTCCGATTGCCCCGTCCAGTTGTATGTAATGAATTTAAGTTCGGATAACACGAACTTCTTTTAACACGAACAAAAAAAGTTTCCCCTTGAGTGTTCGTGTTAACGAGGTTTGACTGTAATAAAAAAAATTAGTTATAGACTTACCATTAAAAAAGTTTTATAATATATTGCAATGCCATTAACCAATTAGAGAGCTGTTTTGGAATTTTAAATACAAGTAATAACAATGAGCAGTGATGATAATCCTTCTACAGATTGCATCATTTTTTAGTTGTTTTTTATTGAATAGTGAAGGCAAAATGTAAATGTTTAAAACTAAACTTAACAAATGATCATTTGCAATATTTAGTCTTATTGCATCAGCCTATTAAAAATTAAAGTAATCTACTTTGTGTTTGTGATATATATATATACATATATGTATCTTATTTATAATTATTTATAATGGATATACTAATTTTTTTAAAATTAAAATAAGAATAGCCTATTAAGGATAGTTGTGTACACACAGCTACTGTTTTAATTCAAAAAGAAATGCATTTAGGCTAAGGCAAAATGGAGGTCACATGGTAATATTAGGTGAAGTTTTCAAACAGGAATAATTTCTTCTAAATGAATTGCATTGAAAACTAAAAATTTAACCATATATGAATAGATTATACATAACATATAAGAAAAATTTTTGTTGTAAGATATTTTCTTTTATCAACATTTGCTAATCTTATGATAATTTCAAAGGAGTAATTTTTTTAAAAGTTATGTTTATATTTTATTATTAAATAACATGTAATTGATAGCTTTGATATTTAAAATTTGTTTATTTAAATTAAAGGGATCATATATGTATTTTAAGAAATATAATGTGTATTTTAAGAAATATTTTAAGAAAAATATTGAGATCATTATTAAGACTATGAAGTCAATGAAGAGTTCACAAAGATTGTATTTGAGATCAAGATTGCTACTTATTTCGACAATCAAATTCCTTCCGCTTTCCTGAGCAAAAAATTTAATTTGCCCTGAATTTGCCCTCTGAGAATTTTCAAAATTTCAATGAATAAATTTTGCATACCAAAATTTAGTAAAATTCTTTGTTTTTTAATACTCATTTTTAAATTCCCTCAGTTTTTCCAGTTTTCCCTATACAGTAGCAACCCTGAAGATTATTATTTGTGAGGAAGGTGGAATCATAGTCCACATTTTGGCATTTTAACCCAATTTACCCGGGGAAAATTGCCCATTTAACCCGGGTTTTTCAATAAAACCCGCCCGGGCTGGTTTTTTTTTTTATAAAAAAAAACGGGTTTTTTACAACCCTGGTAGAAAGTGGAACTAACAGATTTTCAGCGAGTGCACAGCACGCCTTCTATACGGTGCCGTAAGCAGCGGGGACATCTGCCGGAGTTTCGTTCGGAAAGAGGTTTGTTTAGAACAGTGTGCATCCCCTGGCGGTGGGAAATGTAAATGAAAGATTTTGCAGCGCGTGCGCAGCACGTCTGCTATACACGGTACTGTAAGCAGCGGGGACACGTGTCAGATATTTATTTAGAACAGAATGCACTTTCTGGCGGTGGAACTAAAAGATTTTCCTGCGCGTGTGCCGAAAATGGATATTTTTATTGAAACCGCAAAACAAAGTTACCGATTTGGTAATCCCAGACAATCAAATAGTTTTTTTTAAACTCATCCTCGAGTATTAAAAAAAGTATTGGAGGTATTTATTCGAAACTTAGTCTTTACATAGTTTATTTTTCTGATTACGAAAATGCAAATTATTTTGTGAAATCTGACAGTAAGTTTTTTAAAAATTTTGACCAAAAACTGACCCGCTTTGAAAAACTTCAAACATTTGAGCTGGTGGTATTAAATCTATTTTCCCTTTTATTAAATTCCGTGCATTCGTTCTTGAGATAGAGCTATTGCATGAATCATAAAAAATGCAGCGTAGAAGCGCCTCAAGCTGGGCGATTTACACCAAAAACTAATAAGTATACCAATTTATATCTAGCTCTAACTAAATCTAAAGTTTTATTAAATTCCATGCATTAGTTCTTGAGATAGAGCGCCACAAATTTTTTGTCACAGAGAGACAATTTCTAAAAACAGTCAAATCATGTTCAGGAATCAGGACCTTCTAAAACGTATAATTTCGTCGAAAACCAGAAGTCAAAATGTTTCATGAACCCAATCCTTTCTTCTTGTATAAATGGAAGAAAATAACAATATTCTAAATGTATTATTCGTTTTTTACTTTCTTCTATCTTTATAAGAAGAAAGTATTGGATTCATAAAAATTTTCGACGGACTTATACGTTTGAGAAAGTCCTGAACACGATTTGTCTGTTATTAGAAAATGTCTGTCTGTATGTGACACAAATTTTGTTGGCGCTCTATCTCAAGAGCTAATGCACGGAATTAAATAAAACTTTATATTCAGTTAGACCTAGATATAAATTGGTACTGATTAGTTTTTGGTGCAAATCTCCCAACAGGTGGCGCTGCTATGCTGCATTATTCACGATTTTCAAGATAGTATATCTCAAGAACTAATGCACAAGATTTTCACCAAACTTTAGATTCAGTTAGATGATGAATAAGTTGTTACTGATAAGGATTTGGTGTGAATAGTCCTACAGGTGGCGTTTCTGTACTACTTTTTCGGGATTTACACGATTTTAGCGATAGTCATATCGCAAGAATTTCACCGAACTTCATATTCTGTTATTTTGAAATATGAGATAGGAGAAAGTTTTCGGATTGGCGCATTCGACTAGTTTCACTTATGTACAGTGGCGTAGCTAAATATTCAGTGCCCTGTCGCAAGTAAAACTGTTGCGCCCCTTTGTCTGTGGAAAAATTCTGACAAAATTTGTAAAACCATATTGTTCTTATTTCGATTTAAAACTTTATATAAATAGCGATACAGAAACACCAGCGTCAAGAAATTTCGATTTTTTGACAAAACATGACTTGAAAAATTAAAAGGAAGAAGTCACTTGTCATGACAATATAGTTTCATGTATACTTTGATATAAATGTGAATTACAGCTATGACTAAAGAGAAAATAAGAGATATAATATAGGGATTGTGTCACTCTATCAAGGACGAAAATCAACGGATCGGCGCGTTTATAAATCTACTTTCGAAGCCTGATTTTTGCCAAACATCATATTAGCGTTATTAACGTTCGATTGTCCTCACCAATTCTGAACGCCTTGCTCATATGCAGCAAAATAAGTAAGTAAAATAAGACTTAAGACTATTTTCTCTCCACTACTTTAGAAACTATACAAATGGTTCTTCAGGATTGCAGATGTGTTTATTTTCTTTTTTTCATATGGGTTCGAAAATTAATTTATTATCAGTGTGAGTGGAAGGGCAGAATTACTTTTAATACTAATGGACCTTATCAGTCTTACGTCACTTACGTGAAATGTTATATAAACTTGCTGGAACAGTTTAAATTGTTTTCTATTTCTTTTTTCTATTTTTTTATAATATAAAATATAAATTCGGTTCCAATAATATGATCTTTATAAAAATTAGATTTCTGGATTCACCCTAAAAAAAATATGCATAGATGCAAACTTTTCAAATTAATTCGTCATCTGTTCTAATTACGCCATATTTATAAAAATTAGATTTCTGTGTTCGCCGTACAAAAATACGCATAGATGTGTTAATTTCAAATCGTTAAATGCAATAATAAAAAAAATTCTATCGAGCCTGAAAAATGCCTAGTCTGCCATCTTTGATCTGTGTGAACAGTTGCTTGTCTGTTGTTTTCCAATGAAAGGAAGTTAAACGAATTTATTCAAATCGATTTTTAATTGATATTTACACTTCTAGTGGGAGTAATAAATAAAAAAAAAATCCCTGACGGCTCGGGCTACAGGCACAGGTAGATTTCGAAGACGCAGACCGTGGGGCACCTGTTTATTGGGAATTGCAGAAGAAAGCCTATTTGCTATGATGTGGCAGTTGGGACCACCCACTTCGAAATATACCTCATCCTGTAGGTAGAGCCAGCCGGGATTTTTTTTTTTAACCGTAAAAGTTGGTCCTATAAAAAACTTGTCGATATAAAAGTTGTATATAATATTAAGAAGATTTATAATAAATTTAAGCAGATTTGATATCTTGAGAATTTACGAGATCTTTTTCTTCTAAAACCCCCCTTCCCCCTCCCCCCCCGTATTGGGGCCATTTTTAATGATATCAAAAATCTGTCATATATAAATTTTCGGCCCTTTTCCTAGAAGTAATAATAACTTTAAACGGATTCGATACGGATCATAATTAAGAAATTATGGGTTTTTTTCTGTTTTCACAAAAATACCCCCCCCCCCCCCCATTTCCCCCCCCCCACACACCTTGGTTCGATTTTGCCCGTTAACGAACTTGACCGAGATTTTGTGCCCCTTGATTTTATGTATCAATTTGGAAGAGATTTGTGAAGAATTGTTGGAGTTATCGTGTCCATAAAAAAGTGACATAGATAGATAGATAGATAAAGTTTTGAACTGGGGGTGTTTTTGGGTTCTGGGAGTCATGATCGTCGTAGATCTGCAAATTTTTTTCAAAAATTAAACTATGCAGCTATGCTTTTGCGCATGCCCGAATGATTCATTCGAATATCAAAATCATTCATTCTTCCCATCACTAGTCCCAGGTTCGAATCCCGGTCCAGATACTTTTCACTCTGTTGGGAAAATTTGTTCAATCTTAAGCGCCAACTAAAGAATCTCTAACATGTGTTTCTCTTATGTATCAGTTTCTTGTTGATTGACTTCATTTACAGGTATATCATATTTTGTGTTGATGTTAAAATATATTATATATTTTTAATGTATGTTAATTATTACTTTACATTATATCTTTACGCTTTCTGTTTCTTGTGTTTTACAGACAGAGTGCTGGAGGGCTCGAGTACGAGGAATCCGATTATCTGAACGATGCGTTTGTGCAGCACCACCATGTGCTTCTCAAGTTCCATTATATGTCTGCTTATAGTGACCACTTATTGTCCAGTTCATGGTCATCATGGTGACGAAAATGCAGGGGCGGATTCATCTGGAATGGATGACGTGGAATCACAGGAGAACCCCCACTCATCTTCAGGTAAGGGCCATGGATGCTGGCAAGGAGGGAGGGCATTGCCCCTCTCTGTATTTTGAAATTTAATTAACTAAATGTTTTTTTTTTTTAAAATCTCTGATGATTAAAAACACAGTGAAATTTATTTTTCTCACGTGGTTTGAAATAAAACATTACGAGAAAAAGGAACTAAGAATTTCTCATTGATCCCTTCCTCCCTGCTTGTACAACACAAGTTATAACTTTTTTTTTCTGTATTTATGTTCATGCGTTTAAAAATTATCTTATATAGGGGGTTAAAGAGGACAGACCCCCCCCCCCCCCTAATGGAAAAACTAATATGTTGTAGCCATCACAAAACTTTCTTCTATATTTCGAACAAATCATTGAATTTCGCCTCCTCCCCCCTCTTAAATTTGTGTAATTGAAATGCTATTCTAGATTGTGTATAAAAAAGTAATTTATACCACATATGGAGCCTCAATGTTTAATAGGTGCCTCTCAAAATAAAATTTTATTGAAAACTGATTTTAAAGCCCTGTAACTCCAGAGCCTCATATTCAGGGCTGCTCTGGAGGGTATACAGTGTATACCTTCAGGTTTTTTTATGACTACAGCATTCGTTATACTATGAGGTTCAGGTTAGAGTCCTGTACAGGTCGGATTGTATCGGAAACCTGACCCGAAGCGAAGCGGGCACATTTCAACCCGAACCCAAAGTGATAGAAAATGAATCTATATTTTAATACAATTACCGAAAAGTAGTCTACAATTATATCTTTAACATGAATTTTATCTTTTTTTTTAATGTAAAAATGAACATATATACACTCATTATTATTTAAATATATGTTTTTTTTTTTTTCCTTTTGAAAAATATATAGGATTTTCTTTTAAAAAATTGGGTCAACCAAACCTGTAACTTTTAAAGTCAACCCGGCCGAATTTATTAGATATAGGTAAAGTTAAAAGAAAATATGTTTTAGAAATCACTTCTAAATTTTATAACATTCGCTTAAAAAACTTTGAAAAGGAGTGAAATTACTGCCTGAAATATTTTTTTTTGGCTAATGCTGGTATGATTGTAGATTATTTTTCCAAAACACATTTAACGTAGCATTAGATAATTATAATGATAATATAGTTATTTTGCCTGTTTTGGGTTTGTGAAAATTATTTTGAAACTTCAGGTTGTTTTGAGCTAATTTCAGATGTAATTTTACTACACAGATTGCGTATAATCTTACCCATGTAGGACTCTAGGGCCTTTGGCATTCATATCCTGTGCCTCCACGTTTCAATAGCCCCACATCTTTGATGACTGAGATAATTTGTTAATAATAGATAATTTGTTTTGTGATTGCATATTTATTCATTATTTCTCTTGCAATTGACGTTATTGCATACTTTTATTTTATTTCAGATATAAAAAATTCATTAAATTCATCTTCTCAAAGAGATTCCCCAGAAGATCTCACTTCTCATGATTATTTAACTCATCATGTATCCAACTCATCTTCTGAAATACCTAAAATTGTATATCGTACTCTGCGTAGACGAAGATCAGCTGAAGTTAATGATTATTTAAATGGAGTGTCTTCAGAATCATCTATTGGTAAGTTTCTTTTTTCGAACTACATAGAAAATATATTGAATTGTTCATTTAAAACATTAACTTTAATTATTCTAATGCTGCTTAAACCCCTTCGTGGCAATCAATACAGTTTTTAATCTTTTGTCACTAGTTTTTCAAAATAGAAATTTTTGCCTAATTTAATCGCAGAAATATTTTGATTGTATAAGGCAAAATTTTCAATAAAAAATAACTGGTAAGAATGATCAAGGATTCTGATTAGTTTATAGTGTCGCATATGCATGATGCTCGTCACAAAGGGGTTTAGCACTTGTAAAAAGTATTCTTGAATTAATTTAAAGAAATGTGTATTAACCAGTTAATAATACTTTTTAAAAAAATGCTAGAACTGCTTTCTTTTTGTTTCTTCTTTTGTTCAAATTTTTCTCAAAACCTCATTAGTAGTAAAATGTCTGCTTTGATAATATTAGGTTGTGTAAAAAATAATGTTGGTTTTTAACTATTATATTTAAACACATACAACTCGATTTTCAGTTAAGTTTTTTAATCAAAGTAAAAAAAATTCGATACTATACATTTATGTCAACATGAAACAATTCACTTTAATCAAGCAGCATAAAAATCTAGAGTCCAGGAACTGATGAAATTTTCAAATGTGTCTTGAGCAGTGCTTTGATTTTTGAAGATTTTTCCCTGTAAGAAGTTGTCAAGATGTTTTAAAAAATGATATTCAATTGGCCAAAGGTCTGATGTGTATCTACATAAGATAAGAAAGTGTCTGATAGCTCAGCTTGTTCATTTTTTATAAAATCATTTGTAAGACCTGAGGATAGGATGGAGAAGAATGGGCCTTTTTAGGGTTTCGTTCATCTCACGAAACCCTATTACTCCCGCTCCATTGTCTGTCTGTCACAGAGCTATTCTCAGAAACTATGTAACTTACAGAGTTGAAACTTTGTGTATATAGCTGAATACCAGCTATAAAGAGCTCAAAATATTAAAATTCGAAAAATTCGTATTATTTTAATATAGAGAGATAAAAAAACAACATATTGAATCATGATAAAAATCCGATCATGGAAATATTCGCATATTTTAACATTTTAAAGGTGTACAATATGTTTAATTTTGAAATGATTTTTTTATATCGCATTTAGTCCGCGTGACAGATATTATTTTGACAGAATGTAATAGCCGGCTTCGCCCGCTATCGGGCTGGTTTGGATACTCGAAAAAACGAAAAAAAATTTACTTTATAAAAAACAAAAAACATGAGTTTTTTGGTTGCTAAATGAAATATATTTGGATTTATTAAAGAAAGGATAAAGTGTTTTGAAAGGAATATTAAACAAAACCCTTTGAGCGATCTTCGATCACACTTACCCACTTGTTTATAAAATCATTTGTAAGACGTGAGGATAGGATCAGGGGTGATTCTGGTCCGAATTTTCCGAAAATTCCGAAAAATTAAGGCAATGATTTCCGAAAATTAAAAAAAATATATATCTGTCATAAATCCGAAAATTCGGACATAAAATGTATCGGTATTTCGGCAAATGATCGCCAAAAAAAATTAATCTCGTCATTCGTTTTAAGAAAAGTCGCCAATTTTGTCAAAGGATCGCGGGAAAAACGTGACTTTCGTCAGAGAATCGCGAAAAAAACGGCAAATTTCGTCAAAAACATTGTGAAAAACGGCAAATTTTGTCAAAAAATCGCGAAAAATGCCAAATTTTGTCAACAGATCGCGGGAAAAGCGTGACTTTCGTCAGAGAATCGCGAAAAACCAACAAATTTCGCCAAAAACATTGTGAAAAACGGCAAATTTCGTTAAAAAATCGCGAAAAAACGGCAAATTTCGTCGAAAATATTGCGAAAAAACGGCGAATTTTGTCAAAAGATCGCGAAAAAACGGCAAATTTTGTCAACAGATCGCGGGAAAAACGTGACTTTCGTCTAAGAATCGCGAAAAACGGCAAATTTCGTCAAAAGATCGCGAAAAAAACTGCAAATTTTGTCAACAGATCGCGGGAAAAACGTGACTTTCGTAAGAGAATCGTGAAAAACCGGCAAATTTCGTCAAAAGATCGCGAAAAAACGCAAATTTCGTCAAAGGGACGCAAAAAAAAAAAAAAAAAAAAAAGTGGCGGGAGTGGACACCCCCCCCCCCTGTTAACTTTTCAGAAAATTTGCTGTGAATTTCAGAATTTTTTTTATTACTCAGAATCACCCCTGGATAGGATGGAGAATGGGCCTTTTTCTGTTTTCTGTTGACCAATGCTGTGCATTGATGTCTCAGTTTTAGGTGCATTACTTTGATTTGATGACAGTCTCTGTAGTGATGATTTCGTCTGGATTTAATAAATAAATTGTAATGGATCAATCCAGATTTAGACTAGAGTGCTGCCTGAAAGTTCTATTTAAAATCAACTTGACCCGAGACCAACCATGAAAATTTTGTCATCCCAAAACCCTGAGTACCTCTACTGTCCTACTTCAACCTGAAAATGACCCGAACACACTGCGAAATTGAAAAATAATCCATATTTTAATACAGTTGTGGAAAAGTAATCTACGATTATATCTCTAATGTAAGTTTTATATTTTATGTAGAAAAAGTGATCATGTATACACTCGTTAATATTCAAATATATAGTTTTCTCATCTAAAAATATTTAGGACTTTTGGAAAAATCTGGTCAATTTTAACCTGATCTGCAATATAGTCAAAACCCAACCAAAAACATTTAAAGTCAACCTGACCCACATCAAAACAAATTAGTGCCAACTTGAACTATGGTCAGGTTGGGTTCAGGTAAAATCTAGTTCCCGATCGAATGCAGGACTCTAGTACTTCTAGGACTTCTAACACTAGGACTTCTAGGACACTAAACAATCACTCTGACCTTCTTTTTGTGCAGTTTTGCCTTCAGAAAGGGCTTTTAGTGCTTCACCTTGGTCTAATAACTGAGCTGAATGTTGCTAGTTATTGTACAGAATTCATGTCATAATGTGACCCAAAATGGGTCATTTTTGTCGTGGAAAATAAGTCCAAAGCACACTTCAACAAAAATCTTTGGTGATTTCTTTGGCTATCAACTCTGATATGTGGCTAGTACGAAAGTGTCGCTTTTAATAAATTTCAAAACTTTATTTGAATATATATAAGTGATATTTTTCATACAAAAATGCTTTTTGATGTTGTTAATAGGCAATTTAAAAAAATATGAAAAGTAAAATTTAGAGTTTGTGATTAAAAATGGTTTTTACATATATTCTGTACACTGGGCAGTATGTTTTATAACTCATTTATCATGGGTTGGATCCCCTGGATATATTAATACCTATTTGTTAATTATTTACAAAATAGATAATGTTGCAATAAGTATTGGAAATTATGAATAATAAATAAGTCTTTGTAACATTTTTTTATTTTATTTCAGACAATAACTCTGCTGATTCTAGTCAGCCTCTTGTACCATTAGAATCTCTACGATCATCAACTGAAGTAAACAAAGACATAAGTTCTGGCAGTCATCAGAACCATTCTCATAATGACTCTGAAGCTACAAAACATCAATCTCCTGAATCTCAAAATGGTCTCCAGCAATTTAGTCTGACTGAAAAAAGCCCTTATGACAATGATAATCTGGAAGAACATGATCATAATCACAATGGTAACGGTCATAGTCATGAAAACCATGACCACAGTCATAAAGACCATGACCATAGTCATAAAGACCATGACCACAATCATGAAGACCATGACCATAGTCATAAAGATGACCATAGTCATGAAGGCCATGACCATAGTCATGAAGACGATGACCATAGTCATGAAGGTGACGACCATAATCAGAATAACTATGATAAACATTATCCTAAGCATGATGGGCATAATCATAAAGGAAATGATCATGAGCATCATGAAGAGGAACCCCTTGACCATGAAGATTCTTCTGGTAAACATCAGCAACGTATTTCAAAGAATTATAGGCACTTATCTGCTAGAGGTAAATACCATGTACAGGGCTTGACAAATGTGGTCGCCAGGTCGCCACTGGCGACCAACTTCTTTTATCTGGCGACTAAGTTTTTAAATTTGACTTTGTTGTTATTTTTTTTTGTACAAAAATTGAATTAAACAGTGAGCACAAATGACATTTTGTCTCTCCAACACCCCTACTCGTGCAGGCAAGCAAACGCAGTGATCTCCCTCTTCTCTCATACTTTTAATGGAAAAGTCAAGTTTAAAAGGCATTTTCCATTTCATGCACATAAAACGCCATTCTTTTCCGCTCTAGTCAGCTAGCATGTCACGTGATTAGAATGTGGGGAGAGGGGGGGGGGAGTTTCAATAAGAAATATTGTCAATCCAACCTATGTGGCATGTAAAAATTGGATGCAATGATAAAAAAGTTTCAAATCAGATTTTTGTGTTCAGAATTAAAACTTATTAATCTATCACATTTATTTTAAAGATTAATAACATATAACTGATTATAAGTATTTCATTCGAAGTAAATCTATAAAACTTGATTAAAATTTCAAGAAAAATTAATTTTAATAAAAATAATATGTATATTTAAAATATTTCTTCACCGCTTAAAATGCTTGATGCCTAGTACCTATGTGCACCACACACCTTGGATAATATTTTGGCATCACTCTGTCTTGGAGACAAGTGTCTGGTATTGGGTTGTTACTCAAGAATATTTTATAATTACATTGTTTGGATATCTGCAGTCAATGGAAATAAAAAATCATTGATTGCACTTCAAAAGGGTAAGGTATTTTATTTTTTTATTTATTTTTAAATTCTTATCATAGATCGTTGGATCAAAATAAACCTCAGCCGACTGCTGATTCCGATTATGTAATCCCAGCGCGGGAAAATGTTTTTCTTTTCTTTATCTTTTTTTTTTTTTTAGCAATGCATATTAAGTAATAACTCTCGAGTTATTTTACGAACGTCACAATATTTAATTGAATTTCTTATAAGATATCTCATTATAGATGCTGCTAAGTTACAAAATAATATGAAATAAACTTGAAATTATATTCAAACAAAAAAAATTAAAACAAAAAAGAATTTATACCTGGCTACCATATTTTTTCAAATTTGTAAAGCCCTGATCATGTATATATTTTTTCTTTATGCTTAAAATGTTAACCTAGATATACTAGCTTAATTCAGTTTCTTATAGGCTTTCATATCTTTTTATATTTTTATTTAAAACTTCAAATTAATTCACATTTATTTTTAAAAAAGTTTTACAAACTCCTTTTAGTTTATAAAATGCCTATAATTTCCAACTTGTTATATAACTCGTTGTAATACATGTCCTTCTCATTTTAAAGTGTGGCTGTATGCGTCGTTAGCAGTTGTGATAATCAGTCTTTGTGGTCTACTGAGTGTGGCTGTCATCCCCATCATGCAGAAATGGTTTTATCATACACTATTACAATTTCTCGTAGGACTAGCTGTAGGCAGCCTTTCAGGAGATGGTCTGTTGCATCTTATGCCTCATGTAAGTATGACAGGTTATCTGTTAGGGTATTTGTTATCCTGAGTCTTAAATATCTTAACTTCATGACATGACATAATATCGTCGGTACCATATCAAACTATCGAATATGAAAAAATGTATTTTTCACTACTTTTAAAAATGGGCCAATTGCCAATAGTACTAAATTTCATTAGAATTCTTCGTCTAGTAATAATAATAACATTTCTGTGAAGAATGGTGTTGCCAGTTTAGTCTTTTTTTTATTCCGAGATATCAAATACATACCAGAAATTTTAAGAAAAAAATTGTACTTTAAGTAATTACGAAATGCTTGTCATTAAATAAAGCAAAAATTTCTGGTATGGATTCAAAATTTCTGAATAAAAAAGAATGCCAAACTGCCATTCCTGCTGAAGAATACTATTAAAATTTAATGGTGACAATCGGCCAATTTTTAAAAGTAATGAAAAATGCATTTTTTCACATTGGATAGTTTGACATGGTACCGACGATATGATTAATCAGGGATCTGTTTAGGGTCCCTGAAAAAATGGGTCCTTTAAAAACCCTTCACAAAATTTTTCATCTTAAAACAGGACCCTTCCCAAAATTTTTCATCTTAAAACAGGACCCTTCAGAAAACTTTTCATATTAAAAAAGGACCCTTCACAAAATTTTTCATCTTAAAAATTAACCTTTCACGAAACTTTTCCATCTCTAAACTAAACTTTTTACAAATTTTTCATTTTAAAGTAAAATCTAACCTGACACAAAACAGCTGAAGTTGTCAAAGAACTTATTATCTAGCTTTTAAATAGATAAAGCAACTTGTTGAAAATGTATAAAAAATAACCTGAATATAACGATAATTTCAAATTCACAAAATTCCGAGTAGATTTTTCACAAATATAAAAGTTGTTTACAATTTCACAAAAACAGTATCCTGTGAGAAAAGTCTGAACAGACCCCTGTTAATATTTGACACCCCAAAGCTATATAAGATGATGTGCAAGGTCCAATTAAGACATTTTAGAGCCTCGGGCAAAGCATTTTTTCAGAGTCCTGCTTATCATTACTATATAAAATTTTGAAGCTAAAATTTTTTTATAATACCCTCCCCCACCCTCCCCCCCTTGTCTACTAAAGGTACAGTTGGCATGTACACATGAAACTTTCTCTGATATTAGTAAGACTAAATTTAAAAACACAATACTAGACTTATAATTTCAGTTCTAGCTGAAATATAAATACATAAAAAAAATGGTACTGCACTCGGAATATTTCTCCCAGATATAGCAAAATTTCCCGTATTAATAATATATAAAGCAGCAAATTTTCAAACATAATAAGAAATATTTCAAAAATTTTACCATTATGCATTTCTTTTAATGCATTATCATACAAAATCTCATTAATGGGATTTGTTGCTTGAAATTGGTAAATCTTATGCATAAACAGATGTTTTTGTTCTTCATTTCTTTGTGATTTTATGGAAGTTATTGAACCAATAATTTTGTTTGAATTATTCTTAAAACATATTTTATTATGTCTTATATATATATATATATATAAAAAAAAACTATGGTTTTAGATTAAAACACTGAAATTTCTTCATGATTCCCAAATCTTGGGAACCCTACTTGGAGTTCCAGATAGATAAAGATTATCCAATGCACCTGAGGCTCAGAGTTTGGATTTTTTATTATTTTATATTGAATAGAACAACTTGTGTATTTCCTCAATCTTCCAAGTTTGCCAGTGATTTTGACCCACTTATAAAAGCAACCCAAATTCATTTTTTTTTTTTTTTTTTTTGCTCCATATAGTATATTTTGTTCCCTTTTCAATAAAATTTACATGGAATTCATGCAGCATTTTTTTAATATTTTACAATAAAAAAAAAAAGTCACTTTTTCGCGAAAATGAAGAAGTTGTTTTTTTTTATCAAACAATATCTATTTGATATCGTCTCCACCCAATCTTATATTTTATATTCTGTATGGAGCAGGCTTCAAGAATTGATTAAAAGATATATATATGAAATTAAAAAAAAAAATTAGTTATTAAACAAAGTACGCTGATTGATTATTTCTCTGAAACACAGCGCAGAAGGAGAGGAAAAAGTTCCAGCATGGTTTTCTTAGTAACCCCCTTTATCGCTAAAAGCCATTTGTATGATGAGGCACACAACTTCATGGTCATGATCTTTATTTTTAATTTTTATTTATTTATTTGGCCCATGGAAAAAAGTGATTTGAGTTTTTATGCTTATTAATGGTCTAGAAGTGCAATTTATCCCTTGGAACTCCACAGAGTTTCCCCATGTCTGTAGAAATCCCTCTTAGAGGAAAATGTCTGAATTCAGCGCAAATTTTAGGTATTTTAAGGTTATTATCTAGCCCAGACAACACTGCTAGTTTTAAATAAGAAAAATTTTCAATAAAGGAAATCTGTTATCCTTTCTCCTTTTGGTTATTAATCACCTTTGTTTCAGGCTATCCTTGGTGGTGAAGAAAGCCACGATCATAACAACCACAATCATAAAGCTGTGTCGTTAGAATCGATCGAAAAGGTTGCTATTTGGCGTGGTCTGGCTGCACTAGGAGGTATCTTCTTGTTTTTCATTGCTGAACGCTTGCTTGGAGCTGTGACTGCTTACAGGAGAAAAAGTAATGAAGCAAAGGTTTGTTAAAAATCATTTGTTTTAATAGCTAAATTCAATATTGTAAAAGTATTGCTGCTACTTTACAAGTTTATATATTTATAGAATGTAACAAACACTCTTTAGTCATTCAATCTCCTTAAAGTTGCAAATACAGTAGAAGGTCTATGTAATGCAATTCTCTATATAATGCACAAGTTTTCAGACATAAACAATGAATTTTGCAGTTAAGAAGCAATTGCATTGTAAAAAAAAAAAAAAAAAAAGTTACTTTTTAGAGGACTAAATTTCATACTCATCTTTATCTCCTTAATTCAGAGCTTTTTCATGAAAAAACTGCTGTTATTACAATAAAAGTTTTTGAAAATGATTAATATAATGTATGATTTGATCACAGACATAATTGGACCAAGTTTATAAAGCAAGAAATGATCTATATTATGCAAAAATTTATAATCTGCAGAACTCTTGGTCCCAAGGAATGCAATGTAAACATACTCTATACGAGTTGTAATTTTCCAACTGGATGAAAAATGTCCGGCCCAGGATTCGAACCTGGGATCTCTTGGTTGAAGCTGCCATGCTCTACCAACTGAGCTATCCCGGTCGAATCTGGAGGGCATAATTCATCCAGTTAACCATATTTTAATCAGCTCAACAGAATAGATCGCAGGTAATGGTACTCCAGTAAATGCTGGATACGTGATAACACTAGATTAATTTTAATACAATTATTAAAAGATAACTAATTGTGTTGAAATTAATCTAAACATACTCCACTCTATTTTGATATATTTCAGACATATTTGGCCATGTTTACAAGGCAAGTTTAATAATGTGTGAAATGCAATCTATATAATGCACAACCTCGCGTTTCTTAGGTTTGCGTTATAAAAATTTTCTACTATAATATTAAACAAGGTGTGATGATTCAACAAAAGAAATTTAAAGTGTTTTGAATAGCTGCAAATCATTATTTTAATTATGTGTTTATGAAATATTAGCACCTTTGGCGACCACTGCTTTTCTGCCATGTGCATGTATTTTGGCACTGATCTTTGGCAAAGAAGAAGAAAAGAAGTCTATTTTTATAATATTTATAACTTTCTTCCATTAAAAAGAGAAAGTCATTTCACTTAAAAGTTTTTACATTTGGCATGCCATTTGTCAAAAGAAAAATGCTTCCTATGATATGATTAAAGTTGATATGACATTAAGATGATATATTGTCGTAAACATTTAAAAAATGTTTTTTTGTGATGTTAGTTCCTATTTCTGAATTACTTAAAATATTATCTGCATGAAATGCGTACTTACCAATTAATGTTTAGTTATCTAGGCACACAAAAAATATGATGCCCGTTATGCAGAGAGAAGATGGTGCTAATAATGGAAGTGTTGGTGAAAAACTTGCACAGCCTAAGAAAAATTCTTATGATCATATTAAGGAGAAAGATGAAAAAGAAACCATTCAGAGTAAGCTATTTCAAGATATGTAATTCATTTGATGATTATATCAATTGTTTATAAAAGATAACTGAATTTATTTGTCATATAATTAGAATGTTTATTGGTATTTCTGCAAATTTAACCAGTTGTTTAGCTGCTAAAATAAGATTGTAAACATGATAAAAATGTTGTCTCTAAAATGTGAATGATAAATATTTTTCTTTCTTTTTCATAATAAAACAAGTATTTTTTTTTTTCATCTTATCCTAAAATTCACATTCTTAAATTGCCTTTATTAGATATTGACATATTTTTAAATCAATAACCAATATAACAATATAATAAATTATAACACCTTGTAATAATATATTTCTTTTAAATGCTAAAAGGTGTAAATTAACAACGCAATAAATACACAATAAAATAACTTTTATTAGGTTGTTTGACAAGTTTCGCTCACTCCGAGTCATTTAAAAAAAACAAATAAGAATATTCCATAATTACACAGTCTTTGAAGTTATTATTTAAAATGCTATTTAATTTTCAAGTACTGTTTTTTTAAATTATGCACGTTATCTTTTATTTTTACTTGGTTGTTTATTTTCATATCTGTAACCATGGAGTAACTTGAGCCACAATTTCGTTTAAGTTAAAAGACGCCGCATCGTTACATATTGTATTTTTGCGTGTTAGTATCTCTATGGTTTCTCTTATTATGGATGAATAGCATAGATTGCAGGGGAAAATTATTTTATTTTCATTGAAATTTATTTGGATGGAAATTAAAGACTATCATTTGCAATAAAATTGACCCAATTAATTTTGAGAATTATTCTGGAGTATATGAAATACCTTTTATTAAAGAAGATGGATGTAAGAATTACTATATTGGCATGACCGACAGGAAATTTAGTTACAGAAAAAAGGAGCATATAGCTAATATTAAGTATAGAAAAACGACAGCCCTGGCAAGATTATATCAAGAAGAAACTATCCAAATAAATTTCAATGAAAGTAAAATAATTTTTCTCTCCAGTCTATACTATCCATCCATAATAAGAGAAACCATATTGCTTGATCCAGATGATAGCTTCTTATTGATTAGGTCCATCAAATTAAAACTTATTTTACAAGAAACACTTCACATGGGCAAAATTGACACAATATTACACAATTGACACAACTGGGCTAAAATTGGAAATTTGTTTTTGCATTTGCTACTTTTGTAACATTTTATTTGATATCATATTTGAGTACACAAGGATGTAATCTGACAACACTGATAATTCAACAGAATTAAACATATTTAATATTCTTGCTGAATTAGAAGTTGAACTTCATAATGAATGTATTTTAACTTTTTTTTAGTCCTTTCAAACACACAGAAATTAGAACATATTGTTGTCATGGTAACTTATATCACAAAACCTATTTCTAGCTAGTAATGTTACTCATATTTAAAAAAAAAAAAAAAAAAAAAAAAAAAAAATTGAGGTTTAGAAAAAATATTTAATATTTTTCAGTTTCCAACATTCAATATTTAAAATGCGTTAAACTTTAATCTAAGATCTGCATAGTTACTTTGTGTTTGTTTAATTACTTAAAGTGGAAATTAAGTTTTTATAAGTATTCATGTATTATTTTCCAGTGTTGCAGACAGAAGCCCCATCTTCAAATAAAGGATCTCCTCAACTAACTCATGAAGTAGGCTTCCATGGTCGTTCCAGTTTTAGCCTAGAACCCGAAATGAGTGTGGCATATCGTCCAGATTCTGAAAGTTCGGTCATAATTTCTGATCACCATGGGCATAGTCATGCTCATAGCCATGAAATTCCTCATTCTGTATCTGCAGTGGCATGGATGGTCATAATGGGAGATGGACTCCACAATTTCTGTGATGGTTTAGCCATAGGTACTTCTCTACATATGTCAAAATTCTAAGGTGGCCATATCTGAGAAAACAAAATATAGGACATAAAGTCTAAATATTCACTTCCCCTATCTCTCCACCGGGGTTTACTAGATTGGTCTCATTTTTTTTTTTTTTTCAGAAATTCTGAATTCATAGCAGAAATTACAAATAGCAATTCTTGTCTTATTCAATTTTTAGACATTTTGTGATGACAGAAGAATTTTTGCTTTAAATAGCAAAAATTCTTTTTTCACAATTTCCGGTATAAATTCAGAATTTCTTAAAAAAAGAAAAAAAAACGATGAGAGGCTAGACTGTAGAATTAACTTTGCTCCCCCCCCCCCCCTTTCCCCTACACACACCTAAAGCTGAAAATAAGAAAAAAATTTTGGCTATTAGCCACTGGCCAGTTCATGATACTTTTTATTTATTTATTTTTTTTAGTAGCCAGTTTCTGGACCAGTAGTTACTTTTTTTTTAATTTACTAGCCAGTATGAATGTTTCAATTAGTAGACAAATTATACAGTCAGCCAAAAAGAAAAAAAGACCCCATATATTTTAATCGCCAAATTGTCACAGAAAAAACAAAAATGGCCATTCGACTAGAAGTTGTCTTTTTTTCAATTTATATTAAAAAAAAAAGACTTAGGAGATCGTATTTATACTGAAATTGTACTAAACTCTAAAATTATGAATATGAACAACTAATTTTGACATCATATTTTGATTTTTTAGTAAATTTTATCACGGGATACAAAATGGAAAGTCATCTGAGTAGTAGTTTAGGAATTATGAAATTTTAGAATGAAAATCGCGTTGAACAATACACACTTTATTTCCGTGCAGGGAATAAAATAAAAAAATATGTTTGACATCATTTAGGCTCCCAAAACAACACTCTAGATGGGCGAAGCCAGGCTAGTTCTTGAAATAAATCAATAAACACAAAGATTCAGCTTATTTTACATTTTCATTTCTTTATGCTTTTTCACCAAATGTATTTTTTTTTTAAACAAAATGAACTTTTTCAGCATTTGGTTTCTTTCTATGCTTGCTTAAAAAAAATTGAAACTTATTCTTTTTTTTTTTTTTTTTTTTTTTTTTTTTTTTTTAAGATTAATTTTTGGCAACAAAAATAATTCAGAGGTTTTGTTAAAAATTGACATGTTTTAAGGAAATTGTCCAAACATTGATTCTAAAACAGGTACATCTGGTCACCTTACAAAGTTGTTTAGATTCGGGTTTGATTATACTTTGTCTGATAATGATTTTCATTCTAGGAGCTGCGTTTGCATCAAGTGATGCTGATGGTGTCAGTACTACAGTAGCTGTGTTCTGTCATGAATTACCTCATGAACTTGGTGAATATATTTGTCACTTTTTAGGATTAATGTCTCTAAAAATGTTTTGTTGTTTCAATAATAATAATTCTTTTGAATTCAATTATTCTTTTGTTTAATAATTCTCTTGCTTGATTTATTTTTGAGTACAAGAACTGATTAATTTATTCACATATTAATCTAAAGAAAGTGCTTAAAAATTTTAATTCTTTGCTTATTTATCATTATCTGCAACAATGTTTTTTCCTCTCTTTTTGCAATTCTTTTGTATTAGATAAATTTTAGCATCTGGTACTGCAAATGAATTCATATTTAAGCTAGAAAAACTTCTAAATAGATATACATAAAATGAAAATGAAAAATATTAGTATATTTTTAATTTGTCTGTTGCATGGCGAAACAATTACTTTTTTAAAAAAGTATTTGAAACTGATAATAATCAGCTCTGATAAATGTTTATCTGTTTAATTTTATGGGGGGGGTGGGGGCAAAATAATAATTATCTCAATGGATTTAAAAAAAAAATTGAAAAACACATATGTTGAATACAAGTTTTCAATGAGCAAAGAAGATTTTTTTGGAAAATATATATAGTTTATCTAGATAGCTAAAGATGACACATTCATATTTGATTTTGTTGTATGACAATAATTTGTTACATTGAGTTTCATAATAATATTTGAACTATTACAGAAATTATGTATATACCATTATTAATAAAAGATTTCAAGATTTTTTTTAAATTTTCCAGCTGCATGTCAGAGTTATAATACTAAGTGCTGAAAACTGGAAAATTAATTTATTGATAGATTAATTCATACTAGCCATTTGTGGTGATCAGCTTGGTCACTCTAGGTTGAATTCCATTAAGGTATTAGGGCCATGAATAGTATTGAAGTATATTACTTGCATTATAAATTCCATTTAGTTAATTAATCCTTCACCAAATTGGGAGTTTTAATAGGGATGGTAAAAGAATACATTGTTATCATGGTAGCATTTTGCTGATCTTCCATAATGAAGTCCGCTGCCAAAGGTTGGTGTGAAACAGGAGTGGTGAATTTATAATCCAAGAATTCACAAAGATATGAGGTTTTACGAAAATAGTTTTGGGTGAGCTTTACTCAAAGATAACCAAGTAAATATAGTATATTATGTTCAAGACTTGAGCACTTCATGAGCTAAAGTTTTTATTTTGTGTTTGTTAATTAAATAAACATACCAGGATAAAAATACTCTTGATTATATTTTCACACTTCTAACTATATACAATTTTTACACTATTTACAACTTTAAATTATAAAAGAAACATTTTATAATTCTATTTTTCCTTCTTAGGAATTCACTATTTCTTCCATTCGGAAGACCAGATTATTACAGCAGCTATCTTTGCCGTGTTCAAGAATACCACCACATAAAAAATATTTGAATCTATTCTCCAATGTGGCGAGTCACATAAGTGCCTGACAGTCAAAAATGGCACACGAAAGGACTGCGGTTTTGAAATAGTTTACAAAGAATGACTCTGGCTAGAATGTGGTTTAAAGTGAAAGTTGTTACCATAGAATTGTCATAAAAACTACTCTGTTGTTGTTGTGCCAACTCACATTTTCTAAAGTATGCAAATTGCCAGTGATACTGATTATTGAAATATATTCCAGTATATATAAAACAAGTTCGTAATGTTTAAATTCATCTTTGTTTTCAATATAAAATAAAAAGTGCACACAAAAACACGTGATTCCATTACCTAAAAGATGATTAAAACTTTAATTAGATTTTAATTCAAAACATTAAAATCGAGCAATTTCGGCTATGAACCCAGCCTTCAACGGGATTTATAATAAAAACAGTTGTTAAAAACACAAACGTCCAGATCACATTCTTGTACTGCGAGCCTACGAGAGAGTTCAAATCAACTCTCCTGTAGGCTCGCAGTATAAGAATGTGATCTGGACGTTTGTTTTTTTAACAACTGTTTTTATTATAAATCTCGATAAATGCTGGGTTCACAGCCGAAAGTGCTCGATTTTAATGTTTTGAATTAAAATCTAATTAAAGTTTTAATCATCTTTTAGGTAATGGAATCACGTGTTTTTGTGTGTACTTTTTATTTTATATTCCAGCATTTCATTTTTTTTTTTTAATTACTGTTCCATATAATCTTCTGTAATTAAGTCTATAGTCAAGTTTAATATCAAATATGAGAGATGCTGTCAACAAAGTGGCTAATTGTATGAACATACAATAAAAGTTACAACAATAAGATTTATTTTATGCTAAACTACACTTGCTAAAATATGCCTGTTGGCTATGGATCTGATTACAAAAGAATTCTCCCAGATTTCCAAGACAGAGCTTGGCAAAACTCACCCAAACTTTTGAATTATAACTCTGAAACATTCACGTTCATTTTAACTGTAATACTTTTACTTATGGCTTAATATTTTACTATTAAGCATATTTCTTCTGCTCACAAACTTTCTTGTAGGTTTTAATCTATCTGATTGGTTTCTATTTGCACTCCCTACTTTAGATTGTGCAAAAATTTAAATAAAACATGAAATTCTCTTTCGAGCATTCCAATTTTGAGCGGATCCCATTACAAAAGAATCTACGAAATGTCCAAGACAGAGCTTGGCAAAAACTCACCCAAAATTTTATTTTATATTCTGAAACATTCACGTTCATTTTAGTTGCAATACTTTTACTTATGGAGGGCTATTAAGATATTTCTTCTGCTCACAAACTTTCTTGTAAACTCCAATTTCTATCCATTTGGTTTCTATTTGCACTCCTTACTTCAGAATGTGCATAAATTTAAATAAAACATTAAACTCTCTTTCGAGCATTTCGTGGATCCAATTACAAAAAAAGCCACCAGATGTCCAAGACAGACCTTGACAAAAACTCACTCAAACTTTATAATATACTCTGAAACATTCATGTCTATTTTGGTTGCAACACTTTTACTTATAGAGGACTACTAAGCATACTTTTTCTGCTCACTTAAACTTTCTTGTATGCTCTAATTTTTATCTGATTGATTTCTATTTGCTCTCTTTATTTCACATTGTGCAAAAATTTAAATAAAATGTGAAATTCTCTTTTGAGCATTTCTGAAGATCCAATTTGAAATTTGATTTCATGTGGCAGTGATTTGATAAAAATGAATGCAGTAGCACTCTAGATTACATGTATTTACATTATGGTGTTGCGATTCGCCTTGATACAAATACCAGAGATTCTGTGCCTCATATGTTAATGTAATATACAGAGATTGGAAGTAGCACGCTACAAGTAGTGAAACTACAGTAGTCGCTACTTTTTACAATAGTTTGTAGTGTAACGCACTATATTTTAAACAGTGTAGTGTAGCAAGTAGCGCGATACAAAAAATCAATAGTTTGTAGCGAGAGCCGATGCTACTTTTAACACTACTTCAGGAAACAAAAGTGCCATTCTGTAAATCACGTGGTTGAAACTTGCTTCTTTTGTGCAAAATTTGTTCCTCTCAACAATTTCCAAATCGCAGTCGCAAATCTCAGATGTGGGGTTTAGCAACGCATCGCATGAAGTCATTATTATTTAATCTGTATCTTCATTTTCTAGTGTAAATTAAACACTTTGTAGCTGTAGTTAACTACATTTTCGACAAAGTAGTTATAGTTGTAGTTCGCTACAATAGAAAAGTAGTTTTTCCGACCCTTGGTATATATATATATGGGATTAATTTACATAGGATTGAATAAAGCAATTTCATAAGTGTACTTATAAAAGTTGTAAGTAAAGATCAGATTATCTTTGAAGTTCAATTTGATACATCTGTCTAGTCACATGAAAAATTGACCTGTCTCAAATTTCAATCTGTTAAAGATTTAAGAAGTCTTTTATAGATTAAAAAAAACTAAATAAACTTTAATTTTTAATTATACTACTCTATTTTCAATTAATGTACAAGATACATTAAAACTACATTGTAAAAAAAAGACAAATGTTTCTGAAAATATTTTGAAATCTAATATGGCTTACAAAAATATAATATAACCCCTTCCGAGTTACCCATGAATCCAAAGCCCCACCAGTGGCTGAGAGGTTGTGCTCTCGAAGCTGGTAGACGGGAGGTGCTGGGTTCGATCCCAATCGCGCCCGTCGGCCTAATCGCTCGGAGTTTTCGTGGTTTTCTTTCGAGCCGTGGATTTTCTCCATGCGTAAATACGGATTAGGTTCCCTTAGAAAGACCCCCACGAAGGGCACTCCCCCCGGGCCTATATCCCTAGTGTCGATAATTGGCCGTCAATAATCAACCCAACCCAACCCATGAATCCAAAAAGCATTTCTTTATCTTTCAAAACTTCAGAAACTAATTAATTTCTGAGATTTAAATAAGCATTTATGAAACTAGGGTTTCTTTTTCTGCTTGTAAATTTCAGAAACATTTCTGAGTAGTTTTTGCAAAGTATTAATACATTTTTTCAACATGAAATATCTGTTTTTTTTACAGATGCTATCAATTTTCGAGTAAACATTTACAGCTGCATAACAGGATTTTTACATGCAATTAATACTGTTAATTTAGCATGTTTGTCCATGTCCGTTGAACATGAAAATGTTTACTTGAGAATTGATAGCATCTGAAAAACCTATATTTCATGTTGAAAAGAAACTTATAAATAAACTGTAAAGTCTACTAAAAAATATTTCTAAAAATTACAGGTAACAAAAGAAAAATAAAATTTTATTTAAGAAATGTTTCTGTAAATGTTGGAAATTTATTGGTTTTGGAAGTTTTGGACGATAAGAGAAAGCTTTTCAGAATTGTGAGTAACTCAGAAAAGGTTATATTGTATTTTTATTGATTATATTGAATTTCATAAAAGTTTCAGAAACATTTGTTAACTTTTAACAGTGTATTTAAACCCCTAAAAGTGCCTTTACAAACATTACATAAAAAAAAAAAATCTAGTTGGAAATTGTACGCTAAATGTGATAAATGAGATGGTTTCATTTTGTGCTATAACTAGTTTTACGATGTAAAAAAAATCATCGTTATTAATTATTTCAGTGAAATAAATTATATTGCCTGCTATGAGCGAACTGAGGAGGCCTTTTTTTTTATTGCGTATGCCACATTTACAGATGTAAATTTTTTTCTACACCAGACAGCACTGTAAAATTCACCATGGAGATCTTACTTTGTAAATGATTACCTCCATGGTTTAATATTTCTGTGGCTCACGATGAATGAATCTTGTGTTTATTTACTTTAATGGATTGAGATATTCAGCTGTTAACCTAATTTCCACTGAAGTTATCTCAGAATCTATACATTTTTTAATATACATTTTTAATATTTTTTCTCTAGCAAATAATTTTGTTGAACATCTTTCTAAAAATGTAACTTTTATGCAATTTTATTTGAAAAAATAATTTTGAATAAAAATAGCCGCTTGGCATATGGAAAAAGATGTGTTTAGCCTGTATTTGTTTTTCCCAGTCACATGATATGCATTTTTATCATTATATTGATTATGTATGATAGTACTTAATAAAATGAATAAAACTTTTATTAATATCTTAAGTTTTGATTTGATTTTCACAAAATTTGAAAAAATTCTGCAATGGCTCTATTTATTAAATTTCAAACCATTCAGTTGGGTAGTTTTTGAACTGTTATATGCAGAGCATCGTACCAGACGATGACTATAGGTGCTACGTATTTATATAATTACAAACACACCTTAAAAAAAAAAAAAACAATTTTGACCATTTCTTGATCTTGTTCTGAATTATATGAAAATGAATTGTATTTAATGTATCTGTATGTTTTGAATGCTGTTTATATCTTCTTAGGTGATTTTGCAATGCTGCTTAAAACCGGAATGAAAGTTAAACAAGCTCTGTTTTACAATGGTTTGTCTTCCATTCTGTGTTTCTTCGGCATGATCATTGGGGTTTGCTTGGGAAATGTCAATTCAGCTACTAACTGGGTGTTTGCTGGTACAGCTGGAATGTTCCTTTATATTGCTCTAGTGGATATGGTGAGTCCTTTCTTGAAATTATTTAAACAACATGTGTCATATAGAAGGTTAAGGTTATGAATCGTCAATAACATTGGTCGGCGAAATAATAAAACTCTTGCCTTCCTGTGAAACAAATATGTGAATAATATAGATCTGACATTCCTAAATCAAAATATAGCATACAAATTTTGCTCCAACACGTACCATTTCTTTGAAACTGTTTTTTAACAATAATAAATAATGAAGAATCGTTATATTAATTTAGATTGCTAGATTTAAAAAAAAAAAAAATGAAAACACGAAAAAGGTATTTTCACTATCTTAGATAACAAATTAATAAAATACAGTAGATTCCTTCAAATCCGCACAGCAAGGATTTTAGAATTTTACGGATTTCTGGTCATTTTTTTTTTGTTTACATTTTTAAAATAGTAATTTGAATGTAGTGTAAAGCATTGGAAATTATAATCGATGCTTACAATACAAGAGTGGTTTGGTAAATTCTCGGCCTGACAGTGAAAACACAAGATTTTTGAAATAATTTCATATTATTTTTCAATGTAGTCCCCTTGCAACTCAATACATTTAAGACACACTCTTGTGTGTGAATGCTTTAGTGCAGCCCTGTACGAGGGTGGTTCGAAAAGTTCCCGGCCTGAAAAAGAAAATACGAGCAAAAATCATAATTAAAAAAAAAAAAAAAAAAAAATTCATGAGTTCGTGCTTTCTATCAAGCTTAAATTAAAGTGGTGAATTTCTGGGTTTGGTGTCTACGTCATATTCATGTATTTTATCGGAAATTTTTTGGAAAAATCGTGAATTGCAGTTGTGAAATTAGGCAGAATTATCAAGATAAACATTGAATGCTCATTACATTTTATAAAGGCTATTTGGTACTTCTCTATTATCCCGTTGATCACTTTTCATAACAAAAAACTATCGCCAAACTGTAACGCCAAACAAACGAGAGAATGTTGCCATTGGAATATCAAAATAAATAAATAAATAAAATATAAGAATTTAAGGACACAATTGTTATTTTAATTAATGAAGTAACTAATAAATCAGTAAAACGTAATGAAAAATACAAGCAAATGTCGAATTAAAAACCACTTAATGACATAACAAACACATATAATGCTGCTGACATCAAGTAAATGGGACTGCATTTTTGGCGTTTAATCTTACAGTTTGGCGATAGTTTTTTGTTATGAAAAGTGGTCGATGGGATAATAGAGAAGTACCGGCTATTTTTATTCTTATATTTATTTTATTTTAATTACAATATAACAAGTGGAAAAAGTTAGTTTTTATCTTTAGTATGCAGTTCTGTTTTAAAATTTATGACTCTTATGTAATCTTTAGAAATTATGATAGTTAAGATACCTGATGAAACTGGTTTTATACCTATTTTCATTCTATTTAAACAGTTACCAGAGTTATCAGGCAGTGAACCTGGCAAAGCAGGCGTCGCAATTTTAGCTGTCCAAGTTATAGGGATTGTCATTGGAATCTGCGTCATGCTACTGATTGCACTTTATGAACATAAACTTCCTGCCATTGTTAGCTGATGATTGCATCTTTATGTAATGTTTTACTTTTATTTTGTGTAAAGGATTATTTATTTTCTTTTACAAGGTTTATGGTCTCCTCGCTAACAGAGATTGTCAAATGCTTAAGAAAGCCTGTTTTACTGCACTTCTTTGACAGTCAATCCTAGCTATCTATGTGGAATTGGTGTAATTTTTGTTAGAATACAGACTGTATATACTTATTATTTTTCTGATGTAAGAAAGTTTTAACTCATTAGGTAACCAGAAAAGTTTTGTAGTTTTGTATTCAAATTTTATACTATTGAAAAATTGAACAAGAACAGCAATTAAAAAAAAATCATTTCGAACCTAACACTTTTACTCAACTTGATACAATGTTATGTATTTTATTCTTAGTTTTTGTTTCATAAAAAGTACGTTTTCATGGTTTTTGTCGTGTCAGTCCCAACATTTAAAAAATTTTTTTTTTTTTTTTACTTTTTACATTTAAAAAATAATAATTAAACAAAATTAATACTTTACTATAGTTGATTCAAAATTAAGAGAGAATTTAAATAAACATAAGGATTGCCAATTTATGTCATGGAGATTTTGGCTTATTTGGCAATTTTATAAAAAATAAATAATTATTTGCCCCCTCCTCCCTTGCCCAAAAAAGAAAAAAAAATGTTGACAAATACTTAATGTTTAAAATTTAATTAAACAAATTAACAATTATAGTTAATTGATACATGAATTATACAAAACAAATATATATATATATATATATATATATATATATATATAATTATAATATCTATGAATTTCAAAAACATATCAAGTTCTAATATCATTCAACTAAAATCTTCAATATATATATATATAACTATTCAATGAACTTTTTATCAAAACATGAAAATCACTTATCACAGTTTCAGGTTTAAGTTGTAATATCATTTTATAAGTATTTAAAGTCATTTTCTTATCAGCTTTGATAATATGTGATCTTTTTTCCTCTTTTTTTTTGGGGAGGGGGATGATTTATTTTTGTTTTATTTATCTATTTTGAACAATACAAACAAATACTGATAAATTTAAAGAAAACAATGTTTTCTTTTGTAGCCAATGAATGATCGTAACTTTGGCAACAACCAACGTTTGGCTAGCAGTGGTTGTAGATATAATGCATTATTAATTTTGATAATTACGCTCTCTTAATTTTGAATAGACTATAGGACCATTTCAAGGTACTACATATCTCCAGATTGTGCTTGAGTCTAGAGCCAATATGCTAAATTGAATCATTGTAAACAAAATGGCATTAACTTGTTTGGTTACCTAATAGATGCTTTTCTAGTATTTGTTTAATGCAGTTGTCCTTTATTTCGCTCACTTTTCTCTCATTTTTAGGAAAATAAAAATAATGTGATAACATAGCTAAACAGTGCCTTTCCAACTGAATGTACAGAGGGGTTTTTCAAACCTTTCTGTTAATTTTTTGTCCTTTTAAAATATTAATGTGGTTTTTTTTATTGTTAGAGTAGTTAGAAAATTACATCCAATAATTTTTAAATGTAGCACATCTGTATGTATGTATAAAATAATATTTTAAATAGATTTTAAATTCTACTTAAGAAATATTCTGTTTTAAGCACAATATTCACTCTAGTTTTTATAATCCCAGTTTTAGCACTGCTTCATAAAGACATCTTTGCTCACTTCAAAATTTTATTCACAGAGATCTGTGATATTAATCAAACTTGCTTCCAGATGTTATATTGCAACTTAATATTATTATGAAGCTGAAAATCATGTTATATTATCGTAGATTCCAACATTTTGTGTTTTCCCAGAGTCTGACATGATCTAAACATGTTTTGAACCAGAAAATGTATTTAGGGAAATGTCTTCTTTCTATGTGGTACTTAAAAGACTTTTTCTTTTATTCATTTCTGATTAACCCCTTGAATGGTGGTGGTTTATTTTCAGATCACTTAGTTTCATGCCTAAATGCCACATTTGTACCAGAATTTTGGAATGAAAATTTTCCCTTTTTTAAGTATGTGAAGAAAAGCTTGTACTTATTTTCAAATAAACTTGTTTGTAAATTCTGGTGTCATTCAATCATTTCAGTATTTTATGAATAGAAATAAGTACTTTCTCCCTCAAATGGTTAAATAAAATTTACGGTTCAAAACATGTTTGAATATAATCAGATCCTGGAATAATACTGAAATGTTAGCATCTATGCATTATTATTTAAGTATTTAATAATGAGAGAGTTTTAATTTTTATTAGATCTCATGCGATTTCAATTTACCACCACTCTCAGGCTATGTTCCTCCAAAACAAAGAATCGTAGATGTTTTCTAAAATGCAAATTTCAACTTTGTGCAAAAAAAACATCAGTCATTTATCAATTTAAAAATCTTGGGATTTTGGAATTTTTTTGACTACGAATCAGTTAGAATTTCAGATCTTGATACAGGATTGCTACACTACCTGGAGAGCCTGGAAAAGTCAGGGGATTTGTAAATTGGCCTAATAAGTCAGAAAAAAGTCAGGAAATTTTCATATTTTATGAAAAATCTGAAAAAGTCATAGAATTTAATAAAATTTCATGTTGATGATTGCCAAATAAGTGTGAGCTTTGTCTCATGATGCATGAGAAAAATCTTCCTTTGATCCACCAAAATCTTCCTTTGAAATGTAGCCTGAATGATGGGACCATCACTATCATCTGAGGGAAGATAGTTAAAAAAAAGTATTAGATATTTTTTGCTGTATTTTTATTTCCTGTTATTAAACTCTTTTTTGTTAATTGGCTGTTGTATTTTACTGATTAATTAACCACAGGTAATTCTTAAAAATTTTTGAAATATTTTTTATTTGAGGAAAAGGACAAAAAAAAAAAAAAAAAAAAAAAAAAGAGCAATAAATATGTAATTACATGGAAAAAGAGTGCAGCCGTTTTTGAATTCACTAGTATACTAAACCTTCTTGGACAGCTGCATTATTCACTCGCATTTTTCAAAGTATCACATAAAAGGATGTATATTAACTGTTGCTGAAACTTGATATTTATTACTTAATAGTTGACACTTAATAGATTTTTATTAATGTTTTGCTTCTTTGAATTGGATAGTAATTGTAGAATTTCAAAAATTTTTAAATTTGATTTTAATTATTGAAAAATACGAGGATCTATTTTCTTCCTTTATTAGAAAAGATGATTGGGAATTAAATAGTTTCATTCTGTTTTAATTGGCTATTATATTATCATTACAAATGACACATTAAATTTATTAGAAACTCTTGGCATAACAATTATAAATGCAACATATACATTACAATAGTATAAAAATCTGAAGTGATTCTACTTAACTTTTCGAACACTGTGCACGTGTCAGAAAGCAGGGTGTCTAGCCACCTGGATAACTTGTAAATGTCAGGGAAATTTTTATGAATTGGAAAAGTCAGCGGAATGTCACGGAAATTTACCATTCCCGACGAAAAGTTGGGTAAATTTGAAATTTCCAAGGAAAATTCAGGAAAGTTTTTCTGATTATAAAATTAAGGATTTGAAATTACAGTGTCTGGAAAATCTAAATTTTCTCTTCAAAAGTACTTTAAAAAGTACTTCCACCTCTCATACAATTCCTTTTGTTTACCGCCTTTCAGTCTTCCTGTATAACTCAGAGTTTCAATACCAGTTTCACTGATACTTTGTACAGTTTTGTAGGATTGCTTAGATGGTACTGTCTGTTTACTGAACTTTTTTTGGGAACTGAACATTTGTTAGCTTAATTTGTTGAATATTTAATATTTGTATTAAAAATATGATAATGCATTCTGTATTTAACTGTGACTGATGTGATAAAGAATTTCATCCTGATTGGACAAAATGGATAGAGCCTTGATGCTAAAAGGAAAGCATCTTGAAAAAGTTTAGCATGTAAAATGCTCAACAATTTGTAAATTTTGCAAAAAATTTTTTAACAAATCAGTTGTTTGGGCTTCAGACTCAGTTGTGAAAGTTACTCTCCCAAATTTGCAACTTTTAAGATATTTTTTGTGTGTAACATCACAAAATCTCGATATCTGGAATTTTTTGTTTTCTAAATTATTTGTATGGAAAATCTGGAAAGTCAAGGAAATATGTTGCTGATCTGGAATAGACACCCTGAAGAATTAAAAAACATTGTTATTTCATTAGTAAAAACACAGGAGATTATTTAGTCATATTGTTTATTTGTTTTTTTAATTCATAAAATAATTAAAAATTAATGTTACATTACCTAAAGATTATATATATTTCTTTCTTTCTTTTTTTTTTATCACTGTGAAACACAATAATACATTTTCTTTTGAAATAATACTCATCGACTGAACTACTGCCCGTTTTAGTGACTAGCAACTTGTCTCTTTTTCTTCCTCTGGAAGGCTGTTCTCAAATTCAAATAGGCTTCTGACACATTTTTGTAATTAATTTTTGTTCGCAAATGCATGAAACTGGCAGGTGTTCTTATTCAGAAACTATGTAATCAAAACACATTTTCTGATTTTCAGAAAAGACTATCAAAGTCGGCATTTTGGGAGAATTAATAAAATTGGGTTAATTACAGAGCAGATATATTACTTATAAAGGAAAAGTTTTTTTGTATTAAAATATGTCAAAACAAGCTGTGTTTAATTGTGACTGATGTGATAAAGAAATTCATCAAATTCACAACTTTTAAGATTTTTTGTATGCAACATCACAAAATCTCAATACTGCAATTTTTTTATTATTGGTATGAAAAACCTGGAATATATATATATAAATTTCTGACTTAATAAAATTTGCTGGGTTTAGAATACTTGATCCCTATTTTGAAATGGGAGTCATTACATCTGCAGCACTAATGCTTGATTACATTGCCACAATATTTTTCTTTTATACTAGTCACATTTCCTTGGCCATTTTATTTATAGAATTGGTCTCAAAATAGATTGCAAATGGTTTAAAAATGGATTAAATGCCTAATCCATCAGCTGATTAAAAAACAAATTCTGTATAGTGCTTGTGGCAGTGCTAACATATTCACCAAATGAGAACTCAATCAGAAGTATTGTTTGGAAATTATTGTGTTCATGTTCACATACACATGCAAATCACATTTACAATACTTTCCTTACATATGTGTTCAGAAAGTAAAAATAAGTTCATATTTTTATTCCATTGTTGTAATTTTTTTAAATCCAAAATATATATTGGGCTTTGTAAAATAAAAATAATTTGTGTGGGGTTCCTGTGTCTGAGTAGTACAATGCTGCTTCTCTACTAATCGTTTGTGAATCATGGGTCCAATCAAGGCCAGATTCAAGAGGGAGGTTACGGGGATCATACCTTCCCTTTGAAAGAAAATTTCTATAGAAAAATACATTTTTAAAAATTGTAAATACAGATTAGTCATGTTTCCAATCTCCTTTTCTCCGGTTTATCCATGTGAATATTTCTAATACATCACACAGTCATTTTTATAGATAAAAGCATGAAAATTGCTGGTTATTTTTAATAGTAAAAAAATCGAATGATGTTTTTGATTTTCCTATAAATGTAGCATATCTTGAATTGTAACTAATTACCTCTTCATGATCACCTTATTGCAACTGTCGAATACTGAAAATTGGCTTAAAATGCCAATTTTGACAACCCATTTTCAAAATTCTATGATTTTATATAATAAAAGGGAAACTGTGTTTGAATTCCCGATATCTGATAAGAACCTACGACTTTCATATTTATTTAAATATTTTTGTAGATTCTATGTTTTACGAATCGTTAAAAGAATATGGGATCCCCTTCTAAAGGGATGGTTGGATCCACCCCTGGGTTCAATTCTCATGAGGCGTATGCCTTCCCTGGGTGTATATTCTAATTCCTTATGCTAGTAAAGTCTAACTCATGCTATCTGTTTAAATATTGACAATGCCTTATAAAACAAATTCTTGAGATTCAATTCACGATTTGGAATGTATGTGTAGAGCCCAACCAATCAAGCAGTTAGCTATAACAAAACATATAAATGCATTTCTTTTCTATTAGTTAAAGCAGCAATAAATTATAATATCAGCATAATTTTAAATGCAACCTATGAAGATGCTGTTGCGATTATTTTAGATATATTTGACAAAGAACTATGCCATTTTTAAAATTTAGTCATGCTGCTTTCAAATGTATTGTAATATATTTTGGAGTGCTGTTTGGCAATTATATTTTCATAAGGAATTTTTTTTTAATGCAGCACACCATTGACAAGAAGAGAGAGGGGGTTGAATTTTGAAATTTTAAAATGATTAAATACTAAGAGAAACAAGTACGATTGAGGGTAAATTTATTTTTATTTATTAGAATAAGCATTGTCTTATCACACAACTCCTTAAAAAAAGAAAAGTCCTTAAAAGAAAAAAAAAATATTTTGTTAGTATACATTTATGATTTTTCTCTTTTTTCCCACCCTAGAATAAACATTAAAATACTGATGACTTGATGCAGTGAAGGCAATCCCAAGCTTTATACTATGCAAACTGTCACAAAAACTTTTGATTTTAAGTGATTGAAAGGAAGAAATGGGTCCTCTTGTTATAAAAGACTCTTGTTCTAATTAAAACTCTTGTATGGACTAGGTGTCTCCCACTTTCTTTATGATTTGATAACTAAAAGTTTATGTGCACTCATTTTTATTTTGCAGTTTATTAAATGTGTAGTTTTTTTTAATGTGTTCAGATGAGTTAATAAACTATTCTGACTATAACATTTTTCTCTCAACGTATATGTTGATACATTTTTTTATATTGAAGTATTATTACTTTTTTATTATTGCCATTGTAGAAATTGGTACTAATAATAAGATTTAAATAATGTTAAATTAAACTTAATGCTGTCTTAAAGATTAAAATTATTCTTCTGAAAATTATACTTTCTTTACGAAAATATAATAATTTAGAATAAACTTGAGTAATTGTCACAAAATTAAATTGTACCTCTTTGGAAAAGTCACATCTTGTGATGGCATATATGTTTAACTTTATAAAACTTTACTTCATGTGTATTATTGTTTTTTACAGTGCCATGTCTTGAGACATGTTTGCTATATTTATTTTTAGGTATTATAAAATTACATGTGATATATTTATTTCCTAATCTGTACTCAGATTTAAATTGATGTACTTAAGGGTCCTCTTCACTCACTTGAAAACGCCCGCTCGCTAATGTTAATCCTATGGGGCATTATTTTTCTAATATCTCGTTTGCATATCAATTTTTTTGGAAAGCAGAGATTAATCTCTATTTCTTCCGTTGATTACTTTTTCGATTTTCTTTGCGGATTTTTTTTAGGAAGACACTTTTATTTTCGAAACCGGTTCCAAAAGTGAAAGTATCTTTCTAAAACAAATCCATAAAGAAAATCGAAAAAGTAATCAACGGCAGAAATAGAGATTAATCTCTGCTTTCCAGTGCAAAAAAAATCGTTTAAAAATATTGAAATGCAAATGAGATATTAGAAAAATAATGCCCCATAGGATTAACATTAACGAGCTATTATTTTCAAGTGCATGAAGAGGACCCTTAACGCTTTCTAGAACATTCCTGAAATGCAGGATTGTAGTTTCGATACCTTGTTTAAAGTGCATTATCTAAGAGTTTGAATATTCTGAGCAATTTATTGCATTTATTTTGCTGTGTCTTTTTTGTTCAATTTTTGAAATTGTTTGTATTTATTATTACTTTTTTCAATTTCAAAAAGCATGCTTGTAATTGTAATCTCTCATCAATGTAAGCAATAAAATTAAAGTACTTGGTTAAAAAAAGAATTATGTGATATGTAATCATCGAGAAAATTAATTTTTATTAGATTAAATTTCATTAAAATAATTTTGAAGCATAGTTTGCTTTTAATTACCAAATTAATAATTTTTTTACACTTAAAGAAAAAGAAAAGAGTAATTAATAAAATAATTTATAAAAACAAAAATTATAAAGAAATTGTGCAATCTGTTTTTATTAGGAAAAAATATATATAGCCTAAACCATTTTATAATCCTTCACCTACTTCTGTGGTTTGTCAAAATAATTCTATTATATTCTTTATTCGACTTCAGTTCCAAGGATCATGTTTCTGTAGCTTTGTTACTCCCAATCTGATAAATTAAGTAAAGCTTATTATTCCTGATAAGAATATACTGAATATAAGAATATACCTGAATATACTGTGATACTTAAGCTAAACCACAAATTTGCTGTCTGAGAGAATATTATTATGTTTGTTTAATTTATAGAAAATTATTTTTGAATGTAATAAGATGTCTAATGCTTACTTGGGACAGAGCTAATATATTTGCACTTAATATTTATCATTCAAATGGATGCAATAACCATTTGCCATTTATAGTTCATTAAAAATTGAGAGATATAACTTAAATGAGCATAAGGGTTGCCAATTTGCACCTTGCAGTTTGTTTTGCACTTTTTTTTGTTTATTTGGCAATTTTATAAAAATAAATAATAATTTGTCTCCCCCTCTCCTCTCCTAACAAAAGAAAAATCTGTTGACAAGCATTTAATGTTTAAAATTTAATTAATCAAATTAACAGTTGCAAATAATTGATATATTAATTACACAAATCTGATAGTTTTTTTGAGCTTCTCGGTGAACTTTATAACAAAACATCATGAACATCAGTTATCACAGATTCAGGTTTAAGTTGTAAAATCATTTTTTTCTCAGCTTTGATAAAATGTGATCTTTTTTCCCTTTTGGGATGATTAAAAGTCTCCACCCCCCCCCCCCCCCCAAAAAAAAAAAAAATAATAATAATAATAATAATAAAGTAAATAAATAGAAACTTTTTTGGCAAATATTTAATATTTAAAATTTACTAATTAAATTAATAATTACAATTAATCGATACATTAATTATGAAAATTAAATAGTTATTTTGAGTTTTTGATGACCTTTTTATCAATACATCATCAACATCTGTTATCTCAGTTTCCGTATTAAGTTGTAATACCCCTTTATAAGTATTTAAAATCAGTTTCTTCTTTGCTGTGCTAAAGTTTTTTTTTTTTTTTTTTTTTTTTTGGGATGACGTAAATTTGTTTTTATATTTATCTATTTCAAACAATGTAAACAAATACTGATCAAAATGAAAGAAAACAAACTATGTTTACTTTTATAGCAAAGCAATGATCATAACTTTGGCAATGATCAATGCGTTTAATTTATTTTCAGTTCCTTAATTTTGAATAGAATATAAAGTTTTTATAGTTTAAATGTTCACCAATTGATAAATCACCTCTGTTGCATGCAAAATATGATAATTTTTTATTGGTAATATTTTATTTATTTTAGATATTTTAAACTTACGTTTATCTTATTGTATTTTGGTAAGTGTTAAAGTTTGACCTAGTATCAGAATTTCAGTTTTCCAGATTTTTATTACTGGGGCTTATTTAGTTTAAACTTATCTTTGAATAGATATTGCAAAAAATATTATTTTTAGGTATAATATTTTAGCTGTGATACATATTTATTGTTTCTATATATATCTGTTCATACATAACTCTTTATTTCAAATTATTTTAAACCATCGTGTATACAAAAATTATTCATATTAAAATAAAAAAATAATTATTCATATTCAAATAAATTAAATATTCATATTAAAATACAAAATTTTACTTTGTGTATTTATATAAACTACACATATAAATAGACCTAAAGATGTATTTTGTGTTTTAAAAAATGAAACTTGAGGCTTCTGTAAATAACTTCTGCGATTAAAAAAAAAAAAAAAAAAACTATAAGTCAAATAAACATATTTAAACCGTAAATTTTACTTAATAAATAAAATAAAATGTGTTTCATATTTCAGTAAATAATTGCAGCTCACATTTCTTTAAGTAATTCTTTTGGTTTAAAACATGTTTATATGATTTAAAAATATGTAGAAATTAACAGCTATTGAAACAGTTTTTTTTTATATTTAAAATTTTTATTAATATGTTTATTTTAGTTTTTTAACTATTCGAGTTTATTGAAAATAACATTTTGCTTCCATTGGATTATTTAATGATTTTTTCTCCCATTATGTGATAATATTTTAATATAAGTTTAATTGTAATATTGACCACTTTCTTTTATTACTATTAATTAATTTATTTTATGCATATTGATTTGATTTCTTTTATTTAAAGCATCATACTAATTATAAAAGTTAACTAGTTTATAAGCCAAAAGGGAAGCAAATTATTTTCTCATGGTATTTAATGTAAACATTTTACTCTTCTCTTTTTTCTTAATGTCTGTAATTACTCTGGATTCATAATTATTTTATTTTTGCAATAATTTTAAATATTAATTTCAATTTATGGTTTATGCATTTATTACTATCTTTTTAGTGTATTTTATTTATGCTTTTTCATGAATTTTTCATGTTTTATTGAACTTTTATGTCACAAAAAATATTTAATTGTTTTAAGTGGATTATTATGTTTTCATCACAGAATGGTTAACATGTTTAATTGGTCAGAAGGTTTACTGAATTTATTATGCTTGCAAATTTATTGTACTTAATCTAATGAAAAATCCATTTTTTTCTACTTTACTTAAAATATTTGCTGTGATATGACTATTTGGGGAATTTTATATTTCTCTTTTATTGTAATTCTAGTATTATTGTAATTATAGTATGCATCTTTTTTTTTTTTTCTTTTTTTATCATGAGTTAGCAAATTATCATTTCATAAATAATTTTCTAATTCACTTATGTTATACATTTAAATAAATAAAACCTAGTATATATACATATTACTAATTTGGATAATTAAAAAATACGTTGTGAGGTTGATTCCTCTAAATAATTTAGAAGCAAATTTAGATGAAAAAAATTTAAAGTTTTGACCAAATTTGTTTATTTTGCCGTACAAGGAAATTTTTCTGTTCCTCCATATATAAGAGGAATTATCAAAGACATATACAGCGGCCAACTCAAATATTAATTTTGAACATCGCATATTTGAAGTTGGTATGCTATCATCTGGACTTGTAGAATCAATTCCTGTAAAAATATTTTAAAAGACAATGTTTACATTTTTTATTGATTTTATAATGAGGATATTAACTTTATAGTATAGATAATCAGTGCAGTACTTCCATTTTATTTCTACAATTTTCTTTTGAGACAACTTAGGTAAGAGAAAACAATGAAAGAAGGAATTTGATACCATATCATGATATTTTCACTGACCTGATTTCAATACATGTACCGACATAGTTTTCTTTAATTTTTCTTAATTTCCTAAAATACCTTTTTATTTATGGAATAAAATGTTCTTAGTTTATACTTATAGTATTGAATACAAGTATGTAACTTAATTTAATTTTCTCCTCTTTATTAAAATAGCTTGATTATTTTTTTGCGAACAATTTGTAACATTGTTTGTTATAGTACAAGCAACCAGCCTTTGTTATTAACAAATAACACAGTCAAAGTCATAACTGCTCAATTATATCAGTAATTTTATCCCCTGATTCATGCACTTTACACTGAATACAAATGTATGAATTTATTTAATTTCTACTAAAATAGCGTGATTCCTTCTTGGAAATTATTTGTCAAATTTGTTGATACAAATATCCTGTCCAATCTAAGTAAACAACATACATAATCAAAGTCATAACTGTTAATAAAAAACAATATTTGCTGTCCAAGGTTTTCAGTCTTCCATTTTTGCAACTTCTCAGTGATTATTTCATTACTTTTGTTATTGTTTTATACCACATATTTTCTAGGAATTTTCTTCTTAAATCTTACTTTCCTCGAAATAAAATCGTCAAATAAATATGGAAATGCTGTTTTCATTTATCTGTTACTAAAAAGTTTGCATCTGCATCTTAAAATAAATAAATATACTAAACACAAATGTAATTAAAAAAAAAATCGAATTCTTAACAGAACAAATCACACAACATATTTTCAAATCAATTTTGCTTTTTTCATGTATTTTTTCTCATTTCCTTGATAATTCAGTATTGTCAGGTAGATATACATTTCATGTTGTTAATTTGATGTGGTTGAGCTACTTTACATCAAAATACTTTAAAAATTAGAAAGTTTAGGAAATAATATTGCTGTTTACATAATATTGCTTAATAATATTACTTAATAATATTGTTATTGTTAATGCAAAGCTTATTAAAAAGTAGATGATCTGTTACATCATTTCTTTATTATTATATCATAATGTTTAAAATATATATACAAAATTAAGTTGCAATATTTAAATATTTTTTTTATTCTTCATGTATAAATCATCTATATACAGTGGAACTTCCATTTAACGAAGTCTCATCGTTACACTTAAAAACTTCGTTATGAAGAAAATTCGTTAAATAGAAATTAACTTAAATTCATGAAATTTTTTCTTCAGATATGACAAACAGGTATATTGGATTCAGAAGCATTTGATTCAGTTTTAATTATGAAGCCGTTTTTTTACAAAACAATTGTGTACGGTGTACGGTCGATGAAATCACGTCACATTCCCAAGCTTTCATCAGCTCTGATACACAGAATCTCAAACTAATGTTTTCACTACATCGGCTTTTTTCTGTCTTTTTCGATAATGTACTCCAAGATATTTTATTATTCCTTAGACTAATGATTCAAGTTTAGCTGTATTGGGAGGAACAAAAATAACTTTGATGTTCTTCGATTTGTATTTTGAAGCACGTTCTTTTGGATGTACAAAGCAATTGTCTATCAGCAATGGAAGGTCAGAATGGTACCTATCTGACTCTAATAGATATTTTTTGTTTCAATGCATCTCACGCCATTGCGACACGTCATCTTCTATAAATTATATCATGGAATGTAAAAAGGAGATTTTGACTTCACCTTCACCCAACTGTCAGCGCTGGAGTCTCGGAGTGGGAGAATAGTGATAACAAGTGTTTTTCTTAGTCTGAAAAAAAATTGTTTTATTTAGCACCAAGCAGAATGGAAATTATTTAAATGTGTTCATTTTCATACAATCGAATCCGCTGAAATAAATTTGCATATCTTTCGAACAGCAATCGCTTAATTTGAATTCTGTACACGTACAAAAGTGGAATAAACTTCGTTATATAGAATATATTTTTCGTAATGTGGAGATTAATTTACATGCTAATGGTGTTCAAAGTCAAAGTTCTGCAGAATATTTCGTTAAGTAGAAAACTTCGTTAAATAGGGACTTCGTTAAAGGGAAGTTCCACTGTATATTTATTCTTGCAATAAATTATTATTGGTGTTTATTTTAAACTTGAAAAATGATTAGGGTTTAAAATAAAAAAAAGAAATCAACTGTGTTTAGTATGCAATACAAGGAAAAACTTCAAAGCAATAATGGAAAAGATGTGTGATATTTCATTAAAAGATATAGATTGTAAAAAACTTAAATATTTAGTAGTATTTTATCAAAATTGAAACCATTGAAGGAAATAATTGTTTATTTTGGATATTGTAAATTAATGTCTGTATCAGTTGTTTTACATCTGTTGTCCCATAGCACATATATCTTAAATTAGGCTTTTTTCATTATCATAGAAAAAACATAATTTTTTATTATTCAGATTTCATATGTTATTGGTACTTAATATATTCTTTTTTTCTTCCCTTTTCAATTACTACAGTTATCTGTAAATTAAATTGATAAAAGGGAAATTCCATCCCTTAAAATAATGTGAATATTATGAGTTAGTAAAATTAATCTTGAACAATAATAAGTGTTATGAATTTAATAAACATTTTTACAAATTTCTTGTTGCATATGCTGAAAAAGAAAGAATTATTTTTTGAAAACATATTATTGTTTCTCTATTTTATAGTATAATTAAAATGTTTGTATTTTGAAATTGAAAAGAAAAAAAAATACTTTGGATCATCATTATTTATTATACACACATTTATTTAAAGCAGTTTCATATTTTATTAATAATGAAAATTTTAGTTTCAAATTACTCCTTTACTACTTTCATATTACTACTGTAGAATAAGAGTTATAAACTTTTTTATGCTAACTATTATCTACTAGCTCAAATTTTCAATATTTTGAAGCTACTTTGATATTTATTTTATGCTTGAATCATATATATCCTTTTTTATCTTTTGAGAATCATATCTTTATAACTTTTTGCTGCAACAAATTACAAATTTTTTTGTCTCTAAAAATATTGCTACAATTTTGTGACAGTTCTATTTCGAAAGTATTTTTTCTCTGCTTTGTAGCTACTGCATCTTCTCAGCTATATATTTATAACTATTGCACTTTTCAGCTATATATTTTGATAGTGTCAAAGATATTATAACTAATATATTTAAGATAATATTTATTTTGTTAATAGAATACATATTTTGCTTTTATGTAATATTTACGATTAATATTAAGGATTATTCTAAAGGTTACTGACAGACTGAAAATGCACTATAATAAATGTTGTAGAACTTAAACTAAGTATTAAAAATAAATTACATTAATGCATCTTAAATAATATATATATATATATTTTTTTTTTACTATAACTATTTTTTAAGCTATCAAATGCACTTCTTAAAAATATATCAATATTTTATTGCTAATTTTTTATTTCATCAGTGAGTTATAGTTGTATATGATTTCTATATCCAAAGCCATTTTCTGGCCATTTACATGAAGTGATTGAAAGAAACTTTTTATTCGAAATATAGAGGGTTTTTTTAAAACTAATTCATCAAACTTTCACGTGTGATAATACACTTCAAAACAAATATTTTTTTATACAGTAGATGCCACTTAATGTGATCATGGTTATTATTATCAAACACTTAATATTATTGAAATAAGTTGGTACCAACTGCCTGTATTCAATTCTACACTAAAATCTATCCCTTTTTGTAATAAATTTTTTGTTTAATGCTATCTGTCTTTCAGAAAATTAATTGTAAAAATTGTATGATTTTAAGCAAAGTTTTGTTATAAAATTCATTCAAAACATGACTTTCAGAAAAAAAAAAAGAATATAGCAGTGATCAACAATAAAATTTTTGTGGCTGCATAGCTCACAGAAACTGAACGTTGTCAGAACATTTGCGAAGGAATACAAAATAATGATGATGATCAGGAAAACAACAAGAGAAAATTTAGTAGGTTGGTTGGTTGGTTGATTTTATGATGGGCAATTATCAACACGAGTGATATAGGCCCTGGGGGGAGTGCCCTCCGTGGGGGTCTTTCTAAGGGATCCTAACCCGTATTTATGGCAAGGTTCGAAGAAAACCACGGAAAACTCCGAACGGTTAGGTCGACGAGCGCGACAAGGGTTTGAACCCAGCACCTCCCGTCTACCAGCTTTGAGAGCAGAACCTCTCAGCCACTGGTGGGGCAAAAATTTAGTAGGAAAAACACATAAAAGCGGAAATGGGAATGCATTGAAAATTTTAAAAGGAGGGGTTGTAACATTGCTCGGACAATTAATTTTAAAAAACAAATGAGTATGAAAAATTAATTATTGATCTTTTAAGAAAGAACTGTAAACAAACAAAAATTACCAAATTCTTTCAGTAGATGTTTTCTATTCCCTTTTCTTTTCTTTTGAATTCATCATTTCATCAAGGGTAAGATATCATTTTTTTTAAGTACTAATACTAGATGTTATTAAATATTCTCGTAAATCGCTTATTGCTATCAAAATCTCATAATCTCAAGATGATCCATTAAACGGCATCTACTGTAATAGGAACCAGGGTCATAATTCAAATATTCAGTCAATAATACAAAGGTATTGCACCCCAAGCTGAATCTAGACTTTTATTCACAATTTTAGCAATAATGAAGAAATTGTAATGATATTTTTGACAGACTTTCATTGCTTTTTGTGAAATATGATGACACCATAAAAAGTGCAAGAAATAACCATCATATGTCTTTTATCATCCTTTATAACAATTTTTAATTCAAGTGGAAAATTGTGTTAAAATCAAGTCAACTATAAGTCATTTCAATTTTTAAGCTTATTAATGATCTTTGAATTATCTTTTATGGAATATATTTTATATATTAATCTGTTGTACAGTCAGATCTCAGTATTTTAAACTTAAGAAAAACCATTTAAATAATTTTAAAAAGTGAGACTATAGTTTCTCACTTTTTAACATACTAAAACGTTTGATACATCAAAATTTGATGAATGAAATTTTGAGATATCACTGTATATTACTTATTTTCTTCATAATAGGATTAGTTAGTTGCAGAAATGCTTTTGTCAGCTTTGTTTTTATTGTTACAATGAAGTAGATTAATATGAGATTATTATCTGTTCGCTTTTCTTATTTTTGGCCACTAATTTTCATGGTGTTGCTTTGCAGTATTATGTTTATATGATGAAGTGATCATATTTATAAGAACTAATGGTTGTGTGATTCCTGATGTATATTTATGTTTTAGGTGAAGAACTTAAAGGTGTTTCCTCTTCTTGTTAAATTATTGTTGATAAATGATCTCTTTCTTTTTCATATTGCATTGTTATGGAATTCACAGTTGTAAATAAATCAATTTTGTCTTTCCATTGTGATTTTCTTTTTATTTTAAACTTTCAAAAACTTATAGAAATGTTTGAATCCAGGGGGGTAGGGGGGCATTATGGAGTTCTGGGTAGAGAGGTGGGGGGATTTGCACTTTCAGATCATTAATAAATAGAAAATTAGAAAATTTCTGGCATAAGGGTGGTAAGAAAAAAGATATTTTTGAATTTATCAGTGATAACAGGTTAGACACAAAAAAATTTCTGAAAATGAAAAAATGCTAAAATAACATGTCAAATTTGAATCAAATAGAAACATTGTCATTAAATAAAAACTTTAAGCACAGAAATGAATAATTATCAATAGTGTTTGCTAAACTCTTGCTATTGCAATATTCTCAAAGTACGACACATTTGGTTAATTTAAAAAATATATGTGAGAATAAAACTGTATCAAATACTTGTCAGATATGCACAGCAATATCAAAAGAAGTACCCCCCCCCCCTTCCTCAAAGAAATTTTTCCCCCTTAAAAAAAAGTTTTGAAATGGTGTCCCTATTTCAGCAGAAACAGTACTTTGATGCTCGGGGGGGGGGGGGGGAGAATGTCCCTCTAGAGGCCATCTCCTGAATTCATCTTTACACCAGATACCAGTAAACATGATAGCAGACTACTGCTGATTTGCTGTAAAGGAAGCAGCCACAGACACAGAAAGAGAAATGACAAAAATTCAGAGGTTAAGCAGGGGACGCTGCTGATATCTAGTAAACGTATCTTTCTTTTGTTGAGACTCCTCTTTCTTTTGTCGATCACCATCAAATAATTCGGAAAAAATGGGAATTCTTATTATTTATGGCTCTCTCAGGCAGACTTGCTTAAAGACTGATCAGACTGCGGTCTAAGTGTGCGGTGTCTTTTATGTGGTGAAGCGCTCCCTTACATCTTTTATGACTTTCTTAGCATGTCTAAAGGTTAGAGGTAAAACATCAGAGCCGTTAAGGCATCGTTTATCTTTAGCAAATCTGCCTGAGAGAGCTATAAATAAAACGACTTCCCATTCTTTCCAAACGATTTTGTGGTTTTCAACAAAAGAAAGAGATGATGATGACCTGTCATCATGCTCCCCTGCTTGAACTTGGAACTTTAGGCATGCTAAAAATAAGAAAGTCATAAAAGATGAAAGGAAGCGATTGGCCAGATCAAAGACAGTACCAAATTAGACAGTGCTCTGTTTACAACTCAACAGCTTGGGAAACAACACTTTTTTTTTTGATGACCACAAAATGATTCAAAAAGAATGGAAAGACACATGATTTATCTTTTCACCATTAGACCCGTGTTTTCCACTTCTAGAAATCATGTTAAAATGGCTGTAGACAAAAATATTTTCAACAGAATTCTGTTTTGGACCATATATAGAATGAAGGGATATAAAAGATATTATAGCATCAAACTGCAATAAAAAAAATATATATCCTGGTATTTACAAGTATACTTGAACTTGTGCTAGATTCAATGACTTCCCAGTTGCGGAGCCACTGCACACCCTGGATGTGAGTAATAATATAGCAAATCCTATTGTGAAGTTAATAATGTATTGCTGTAGTGCATAGCACTACTGTAAAAAAAGGATAGCTATAGTAAAATGTAGAAGTGCCCAACAGTGTACCGGGGGCCGAGCTCAGCCGATGCCAGTGGCAGACAACTCGGTCTTGAATAGAGATGTAAAATTTCCGGAAATTTTGAAGTGGCAGAAAAAAAAGTGTTTTTTTCTGGAAAAATTGATTTCTTACAAATGTTTCTCAAAAGTAGGTTACATTTTCTTAAAAAATATACAATAAATACACATTTTTTAAATTTCTACATACTAAAAAAATATATTTTTTTTTCACTTTACATGAATATATTACAAAAAAGAAAAAAAATCAGCTTTTAAAAATTTAGCTTTTCAGTCCAGACTTTTCACAGTAGCTTTTCTTGCTTAACTTAACACCACTGTTTATAATACATCATGTGTCTGTTGAAATGATTTTTCAGTTGCATTTCTCTAATTACTAGTAGAGAAAATTTAAAAAATAATAACAACAAAAATCTTATGAGTTTGAACCAATATCACTGCAGTTTGAAAGAAAACTTAAATTTCATTAATTATCACCTCAACATGGTATTGCTTAAGTATAAAAATGATGTCATTTTAAAGAAACAAATTATTGTAGTTGTGACATTATAAATATTATCATTTTTAAATCTTCCATTCCTTAAAAATGTATACTAATTTACAATATTACATTTTTTTTTCTTACAATTTGAATTTTCATTTCCAGTGTATTTAGTTTTGGTATAGCTTTCCAGCCTAAACCCAAACCAACCTATATGTTTTGGTTTAAGTTTTAGATTCTTAATATCAAAGTAATATACAGTCCCTGGCCAAATTATTAGACGCAGTTGTTTTTATTATAATTTGTTAAATACCTGCAAAGATACATGAGGAATTATCTTGAAACTTTAGGAGTGTAAACAACATGATAAACGTCATATATTTCCGAGAAGATTTTTTCTTGAAACCCCATAAGAGGCCGTCAACAAATTGAAGAAAAACGAATATCTTTTGGGTAACCCTGTAAAAACTAATATCACAAAAGCGTTGAAACGGTATCACACGCTTAGGAGGCTTATTGTAATAATTTGGGTTCATTTTTATGAAGATAGCATGTATACTCGAAGAAAAATTCAGGTTTTTATAAAAACGGTCCCAAATTTTACGACGTTTTTTGCTTATAATTTGCAGAGTTTTTAATATAAAAACAAGTTATTTTCAGAAAATATGACAAACAAAATTATACACAATACCCTGTAATCAGAATTAAAAAATAATAATAATTACATGAAAAATGAGCAGATTTACTAAATATTTTTTCACTGCGCATGCGCGAACTCAATCAAAATCTACTGTGCATAATATATTAGCTAAATATATAGACCAACTTTTATGAAAGTCTCAAAAACATAGCTTGAAAATTCTGATAGTGATCGTCGATAGAATAAGCTCGAAATTCGCTGTTTCCAAAAGGAAGCAAAAAGATGAGGGGTTGTATCAAATATAGAATGAGAGACGCTTCATTCTTATTATGTCAACTTTCAAAAGCTAGTATATTTGGATACAACCCCATTGTTCGTAGGCGGTCACCCTCCCAAGTATTAACCGAGCTCGTTGCTGTTTGACTTCTTCGCTCGGACCGAGAGCTGGTACCTACAGCATGCTACAGCCGCTAACGATAAAAAAAAAAAAACTCTTATTACATTATTTTAGCTTTGTTTCTTTTGTGATATTCGAGCACACTTATTAAATTTCTGTAGAAATCACAAATATTTACGGTGTTTCTCAACGGAGAATAAGAAAACTGAAACTTTCTTTTTGTATCATATAATACAGAGACTGTTCGCACATTTTTTAGAAAAATTTGATAAACGATTTTAGAAAATGGAATTATTTTAGAGGAAAAAATTCTGACAACTTATTTGTAATTTATATTATCGTCTGATACTTTCAAATTTATTCTTATTTCAAGATTGCGCATGCAAAAAAGCTGTGAATGGGAAGCGTTTTTTTTCTTTTTTTCTTCCGAACAGAAGTATGCTAATTCGACAGTCTAAAATGATTGCAAAGTGCATAATATAAAAACTTTTTAGTGCGAAATAAACATAACAATTGATTGGAAAGTGCTATTCCAAAAATCAGTACACACTTATACATAGCAAAAAGATACCAGATGGGAAAAAAAAACAGGGAAAAAAAGAGCCCATTTCAAGGCGGAAAACGAAGTTTCAGGTAAGGATTTATGACTATCGCAAATTTATCTTACAATGGGAAAATAAAAATAAGAATATTGGACAAAAATGTTACAATCAATTCATTATATTATTAAGAGAATGTGTTACATCCGATATTTACAGAAAAAATGCCATTTTCTTTATTACAATGACTTTTAAAGGGTGAAAATGCATCAAAGCAAAGCTACTGCTCATACTTCAAAAACTACCGCTGTATTCGTTGAAAACATTAAAAACTCACACAGGTATTGTATTTATACCTTTCAACATATTCCTCCAGTCACCTGACGTTTCTCTTATAGTTTATTGTGCATTTGGTCTGCTGAAAAGAGCTCTTTCAAAGGGCAAAACCACCACGATTGATCGAATCTGGAAAGTTTTTAAAGAGGCATGGGAAGCAATAACAAATAACCCTATAAATTTTACAAAAAACCTTCTACCATCGAAAGCATTACGCAGAACTAGATTCAAGAAGAAACAAGATTGCCATACAGATTATTTCAGAAAGCATTATTCACATTTTAAACGTTAAAAACAACAACGCCGAAATCGTCTAAAAATGTGCGAACACCCGTCTGTACATTTCCGCTATGACAAAAATTCCGTTACAACAAAGCAGTTATTTATTTATTCATTCATTTTTTTCTTGCTAATAATGTTTCCATAATTGAAATATAAAAGTGAACTTGAACCCACTGAAATACAAAGGACCCCCCAAATTTACTTTTCAAAACTAATTTTTAGGGGGGAAATTTCAGTCAGGGTAAAAAACGTATTTTTTTTTTTCTTAAATTATAGCTGTTAAATTTTTACCGACACATCGGCACATTTATACTCTTTTTTTTTTTTTTTTTTTGCTATAATGAATGGTATAAAATCAGTGATTAAATGCAACGTTTTTCATTTCTCTTATGTTTTACATTTTAATTTCAAACGTGCTAAAAATAACAGAAAATTTAATCTGTATAATTATATTTTGTTTATATTCATAAAGAGGTTAGAAATGATATAAAATATGTAGAATATGTAGGTTATTTAAATAAAGAGGAAAATAATTAGCATTCAGAGATATTAAATTTCTGTTTATAAAATAGAAGCAAAATTGTGTTGCAGCTAAGCATAAATTTACTTCAAATATTTGTTTTCCCTGCACCGTTCTTAGCACTGGCAAATCCTGCAATTTGTAAAGCATAAAATATATTTCCTCTCCATAATTCTATTGATTCATTTATTATTTCAATGCCTTTTTTAGTTTTTTTTTTAAATCGTGCTACTATATATATTAAGTACGTGTAAAATTCTTGCTTTGTTCGTGGGAATGCAGTGATGGATGGAACAGTGGCGCAACAATTGGGCGATTCTCACCACTAAATTTTAATAGCATTCTTCGGCATAAAAAAATCTCTGAAACTCTGTCCTTAAATAAGACAAAGAGTAAAATTTAACAACATATAAGAACACACATTTTATCAGACAATTAAATACACTAGGGATTTCATTTTAGGCGTTTCGTTTCGATAACGGGGTATCCGAGAACTGGCGCCATCTTGTGGTTTTATTGGAAAAAACTGTTTTTCTTCACTCTCAATGGAGTGAGATAGTCACTCTTGTCAACGGAGTGAGATAGTCACTCTCGACAACGGAGTGAGATATTTCACTCCTTTCTAGAGAGTGGAAAATTCCACTCTTTAAAGAGTGCATATTTATAAAATTCACTCCTAAAAGAGTGAAAATGCCTCTCACTCTTCCAAAGAGTCAACTTCTCACTCCTTCCAATTTTAGAGTGTATACAAATCTATAGATCCTATACAGGACTCCACAAAAGAATTTTAATACTTTTTCGACTAATGGACGTTAACGGCTGATAATGGGTTTTTAAATGTGTTTTAAGTTTGTCTTTTATTTATTTATTTATTTTTAGATAACATTTTTCACATTATTAAGCGAGGAAGTTTTGTTACAGTATTCTCAATGTGTTGGAAAGTGTTTCATAATCTTTGCTGGGCGCATGATTTTTTTCTTGTTTTTCTTTAAGTCAGCATCAGTAAAATGCATCTCGAGGGTACCTCGTTAGCCTCGATGCATCTGTAAAATCAGTAAAATGCTTTTTTTGAGTAGAATTGTGCAAAGGAAAAAAAAATGAAAACTGCCAAAATTGAAGATGATTCATTTTTTAACACTTTCCAACCTAGTTGAAAAGTGTTTAAGATTTCGATTTGTCTGCCGTCTGTCCGTGGTCTAACTCCCGTAAGTATGCTCAGATTGCCCTGAAATTTTTGTATGTTATTGTCGTTTACTAATAGCATGTTCCCTATTTCAACTGAAGTGGGTAGCACTTATAGTTTTTTTACAGGGCTAGTCAAAAGTTTTCCGTTGCGTTACGGTCAATGGGGAATAATCTTTTCAAGTTCATTTTGATGACGCTACGTTATTTAAAACACAATGAAATTGAGATATAATTATAAAGCGCATTAAAACATGCTTTTTGTAGAATATGGGGTGCAAAGCATTTATTATTCATTTACAGGGTCAAACAAAAGAATTCTGTCACACATCGTTCTATGCGAAAAAATCGTTTGCAGTGTAATTTAGTGATGTTTCACTATTTCAAACATAATGAAAATTATATGCATTACTGAGGTGCACTATAAATTGGTCTCTTGTGTGCATTGCGTTTATTTACAGGGACACACAAAAGATATTGGTTACAGTACATGTGCGATATTTACAGTCTATGTGTGATAAGTGCGTTTTCAACTTTGGCTTGCATTTTTCAGTTTAACTAAATTTTTTCATAGTACGTGTGTGTTTGTATACTCGGTTGATCATATATAGGGTTATACAAGTGAATTCGTAAGTATTACAGACTATGGGAGTGAATTGCTTAAGGGTAGTTTTTATTTGTGTTTACTCATTTTCCTGCTGAACTATATTTAGTACACTAATAGAAGTTTGTGGAATATAAATAAATTCATATACAGGGCTACGCAAAGAAAAAGATACATTGTCGTTTACCGTTGGTAATTGCTGCGAGTGAGTTTTAAGTTGCCTTTTAGCTTAATATGTGGTGCGTACAAAAGTCTTCAGATAATATACAGAGCTGTACAAAAGATTTCGAGTGCATTTCCATCGATTGGAGAAAATTTCTAAATGTGAATATTCCAACTGAACTAAATTTTATCATACTGGATAGCCACATCTATTGATCACATACAGGGCTACACATTATAATTCGACAACTTTTTTGACACTGGAAGGTAATTTCGAAAACTGTATTTTTCAATGTGCTATATGTTTTCTAAACTGTTTACTTACATATCTTCTTTCACCTTATTGAACGGTGAAGTTTTGTTACAGTTTTCTGGCTGTGTTGGAAAGTGTTTCATAATCTATGCTTGACGCATGATTTTTCGTTCTTGTTGAAATATACTATTCAATTATATTTATTGCTACCTGGAGATATCTTTTCATGATGTCCATGCCCCGAAAATGATTTAATATTTTGTAATATTTTGATTACGGGCCAGGAATGACGACTATTTTTATATTTAATCATACCATAATTTACAAAAAAAAAAAAAAAAAAAAAAAAAAATCTTTGTCTCTTGAAAATATTCTAGTATAAGTGTATGGCAGATCTTATTTTTCAAACAGTGGTACGAATAGAAGAATAAAAAATAGTCGCTGGGGTGACATACGTCCGGACACCGTAATCAAAAGGTTAACAAAACACCAGCTTTGGCAAAGTTTTATGATAAAAGTTTCACCTTTATAAGAGAATTAAGATTAGAAGAAAAAAATAGATAGATGAAAATTTTATTCTTCTGTGGTAAAAATGATTTTTTAATTACGTCAGAAAATGGCAAGTTTGGATTTAAGGAAAGGAGAGCCTTAAATGTTTAACTCCTGGGTCTGATAACTTTGAAAGAATGTCTTGCACATATTTAGATGTTTTTGATAACGGAAATTTTCACCTGTAAAAATAAAGAACAGACTCATATGTTATTTATTGTAAACTAGCTGAAGTACCGTCCGGGATTTTAAGAATCTTTGTGTAGAAAAATCAATTTCAAAATTTAGCATGTTGTATCGAGAGCTCCAAAATGTTAAAATATGTCAATATTTCCATAATCGGCTTTTTATCATGATTTAATACGTTCCTCAAACCCATATGATGTTATATTCACCTGCTGACATCATATATACTTGTTTTCTCTATTACTCACTCATATTGATACTTACTCTCTTTGTATGATTCTCAAACATTTGAAAAAGTCCGTTAAACTTTCAATATGACGTCATATTAATTTCCTTTTTAAGTCTCTTATGACGTCCTATTAACCTGCTTTCTGTACTTACACATACTCATAATTCTTGTATTATTCAGAAATGTCTGAAAATTTCCGTTAAATTACTAATATGACGGTGATGAGATTACATTGGCGCCGGAGAGGATCGAACCAGGGATCTTGTGAACAGTAGGCGAGAGCATTAGCGTCAAGCAAAAGGCCAAGCCAGGTACTTTCAGCTAGTAACTCGCTTTAAACTGTTCATGTGAGATGAGATCGCTACAACGTCATATTATTTTTTTTTCCAATTGTTGAAACTTTTTATTTCATTTTCATTTTTTACGTGGAAATTTTTCAATAGAAAATTAATTACCGTAGTAAGAATTTTACTGTGCATTTTTAATTGTTGGCAACTGCTATAACGAAAAAATGTTTAAATTTGATAGGAAAAGGCTGTTAGATTTTTTTTTTTTTTTTTTAACTAAAAAATAACTATAGGGTCATTCCATGGTAACTTACAAAGCTAAATTTGGATAAAAATTACTTAAATTTAGTACTATTTCTTGAATGCTAAAAATTATATTTACTATGGTAACTTACGGTTCTGACAAAAAGAACGCAATTTAAGTAATTTTTATCCAAATTTTAGCTTTGTTAGGCTTAATTAAAAAATCATATAAACATTACATTTTGAATATTTTTTAGTGTTATATTACTAAAATTACTGAAGTCAATCATTCTAAATGTAACGTAAGTTACCATGGAATGACCCTATACATTATTTCGATTGCGGATTACTTTGGTTGTCTCAGTCGTGTTTTAATACACCTATACGTAACATTTCACAATTCTGGCTTCCAAACTTTTAATTTGTATAGAAGTGCAGACAGACAGACAAATTTTCATTTTTATATATTAGATATACCATAATTGTCTAATTATCATACTCCAAATAGATTTCTGTTTACTCTTTGTGAAAATACAAATCAGGTCCAGGATAAAAATGTCTGGATTCAACACTGATCACCTGTTTCTATTTTCAGAGTTAATCTACTATGCTTTTAGAATAATTATACATTTCCTTTTTTAACACTTTCCAACCTAGTTGAAAAGTGTTTATGACTTCGGTTTGTCTGGCCGTCTGCCGTCTGGCCGTCTGGCCGTCTGGCCGTCTGGCCGTCTGCCGTCTGCCGTCTGTCCGTGCTCTAACTCCCGTAAATATGCTCGGATTACCCTGCAATTTTTATATGTTATAATCGTTATCTATAGCATGTTCCCTATTTCAATGGAAGTGTGTAGCACTTATAGTTTTTTTACAGGGACACTCAAAAGAATTCCGTTACATTGCGGTCTATGGGGAAAAATCATTTGCGGTTTATTTAAATAATGTTTCACTATTTTAAACGCACTGAAATTTATATATATCACTAAGGTGCATTAGAAGAAGCTTAATATGGAATAGGGTGTGCATAGCACTTATACTTACTTTACAGGGACAGTCAAAAGAATTCCGTTACATTACGTCTATGGAGAAAAATCGTCTGCGGTTTATTTAAATAATGTTTCCCTATTTTAAACGCATTTAAATTTATATAAGGTTCATTACAAGAGACTTACTACAGAATATTGTGTGTATAGCAGTCATCGTTCATTTACAGGGACACACAAAAGAATTCTCTACTGTATGTTAACAATAATTCCTGGAAGTGCGTTTTAAGTTACTGAACGCGATTTTAATTTTAAATCGCTTTTTGTATATTACGTGGTGTGTATAAATTCTGTAGATCCTATACAGGGAAGCACAAAAGTTCGGGAACACATTTCCGTATTTAACTCCAGACGGAGAATTTTAAACTGTGCTACGTGTTTCCTAACTGAACTAAAATTTAGCATCCTATGTAGTATATATACAAATCTATAGATCCTATACAGGGCTGAATAAAAGTATTCGGATTACTGAGATGTTATCTTTTAGCTTATTAAAGAGTATGATTCGTAAAATTATTTTGGAAGCGTTGGAAAGTGTTACATAATCTATGCTTGACGCATGATTTTTCGTTCTTGTTTTAATCATGACATATCTCATGACTATGTCACGCGAGAATATTAAGATGCTGTTACAACATTTAAATTAATTTATTGTGTTATTAAATATTCTTTTTTTTTCTGATCAAGAACGCGTCCTTTACAAATCACGTTTTATGTTCTTCATCGAGAAGGCTATTTAAAGAATAAAAATCCGAAGTTACAAGCAAATTGTTTTTTCTTAATTTATTTTGTCATTCATTTTCTACATGAACTCCTATAAGGATGGTATAGGGCCTTGAAAAATACCGCCTAACCACTTTTTGCGTGAAACTGTAGGTGCGGTTCTTTAATCAACTCGAAATCTAGTCAGGCATATTATTTTTGAAGTGTTATTTATCCGATTGATAACATAACTTATGTTATTTTTTTGGAGCAATCGTATATTCTTTCTAATCCACATGAGGTCGCCTAAACCTTCTCGGGTTTATGTGGCAGAATTTTTCGGGTACCATTTACATGGTGTCGGAAATGTATAATCATAAATAATACCGAATAATCGAAATGAATACCCAGTTTTATCTAGAACGCGGCTTGTAATTTTTACCATCTGTTATTTAACTTAACTTGGTTTATGTATGTAAAGACGGAATTTAGTAATTGTTTTCTCTCTCAGTTCCTGATAGGCTAGAACTCTAAAAATTTTGTACAGAAGTATACTTTTAGAGCTTAATTATCCCTAACTATAATAAAAAAGGAAGTTTGTGTGTTTGTGGATTGTGTTCTGAAGAGACCGCTGCACGCAGAGCTGCAAAATTTGGTGGGAATGTACCTCTAAGCATGTAGTAATGCGCCTGGAAGCCCGATTTTTAATTTTTTGAATAGATTTTTTCTTATTTAAATTTTTATGCGATTTTTAGCATTTTTTTCACGTTTTGCTGCAATTTTTCCGCATTAGTAACAGGAATCCGGTTCCAATCTTTTAGCCCAATATAGTAAATTTTACCCTCTTTTGAATAAAGTTTATTCGGAATTCGCACAGCGATTTTTTTTTCCTTTGACACTAAGAAATTTTGCCCAGAATGCTTGATTGGTTCGGTAGTTGCTTTCATTTCGACCTCAGTTATGCTCAGAATCGTCTTTTTTTTTTTTTTCTTTTTCAGAATGGAGAGAGTTGATAACTCTTTACAGAAAAAAATCATGATTTTAAAAGGGAAAGGCGAGTCATTAATTTTACCGATTTTGATTTTTTTTATTTCATTTTTTATGAGTTTTTTAACCTTTTTTTTTCATGTTTTGCAGCGTTTTTTGTATTAAATGACGTCACAAATCGCTCACTCGAAGTCAAACACCGTTGGAGGGCAGTTGTGATTGGTAGCTGATAGAATTGTAGGCACAACTGGAAGTCAACTGGGCAATTGTAATTGGCAGATGAAAAGGTCGTCAGCTGATTGCAATTTGAATAGCCAGTTATGAATTTTTCGGGATCATTTTTAAAGTTTTTTTCATGTGCGTGACGTCATTTATGGTTTTGATTTCAGAAATTGGCAACGATAACTTACTGTTTTCGTATGTCAAAAAAAAAAAAAAAAAAAAAAAAAAAGTCATTTTGTTTTTGTTTCTAAAGTTTATGATAATTCCTAATTTTTTTACGTCGTTGGTTTAATTCTGTCTGTGTGTGTGTGTGTGTGGGGGGGGGGGGGGGGGAGGTGACGGTAACCGTTTTTTTTTTTTAATTTTGACCAAAAACTGACCCGCTTTGAATCAAATGAGACAGACATTTGAGGGAGTGGTATTGAATTTACTACCGCTTTGGAGTCCATCTCTCTATTTAATTTCCGAAAGACAAAGAGTTACCAGAGGAACTGCTTCGTGCAGCGATTTTTGGAGTGATTTCGCCTTTCGTATTATTTTTTGAAGGACCAGGCAACGCCGGGTGGATCAGCTAGTAAGTTCATAAATTAATTTGAAGGCATATTTCCGTTACTCGGCCGCAGGTGATAAATCGCCAAAGAAACGAGTTCCCGTGATGACCAATCTGAAATATCAATTTTTTTTAAGATTCACATGCGAAACTGCCCTCACCTCCCCCAAATGATGCCTCTGGAGGGGGCATGGCCAGAACACCAAAACAAGAGAATGAGTTACTGTTGCAATGTTATGCGAAACACTCTTAGGTGGGGAAATGACATCATTTAAATTTCAATGAGCAAAACTTTTAATTGCGGAATCACTACAAGTCAACTTAAACTATAAGTTTATAAGCGTTATCTGTCTTCGGTTTTGAAATCAGCATGATGCAAAACATGCACTGTAAATGTTATCATTTCTTATGCAAGGGATATTCATAGAATAGTGTTATCATTCACACAATCAAAACACGATTTTTACAAATACATAACAAGAATCAATTGAAAATTTCTCTTAGCATAACTAACCACCCTTCATATTACAAAATTTTGCCAGTCTGTGGCCTCCTCCAGGGCCCGATTAACTTCTGGAATTTGGGGAAACACAGTATTTTAGGGGGCCCCTTTTAAAAATTCGGTAAAAGTTTATTAAATTCATCAATGATTACAAGCTACAAGTATTATTCACGAGAATGACTTAGACAAATTCATAATATTTCATTAAACAGCCTTTTTTTTATGTTCCCTGTGTTTACTTTTAATAGTAGTAATATTTGTGTGTGTAGTATATATAGATATTGTATATGTTCAGTTACCAGGGTGGTTTCTAATCAGCACATCAGAATGCCATGATTGGTTTAATAGCCTGTTGATCACATTCGGATTTACCTGTTAGATAAATTTTCTGAAGTAGTGTGGATGTTTTAAAGCATTAAGCAACTTTTCCTTCCACAAAAATAAAAAAATCAATGCAAAAAAAAAAAAAAAAAAAAGAAAAAAAAAATCCCTGACGGCTCGGCCTACAGGCACAGGTAGATTTCGAAGACGCAGAACGTGGGGCGCCTGTTTGTCGGGAATTACGGAAGAAATGACCTTTTTGCGATGATGCTGCAGTTGGAACCGCCTACTTCGAAACCAAACTTGTTTGCAGGCAGAGCCAGCAAGGATTTTTTTTTTGCTATAAGAGTTGGTCCTATAAATAACAAGTCAATATAAAAATTTTAGATAATATTAAGGGGATTTATAATAAATTTAAGCGGATTTGAAATCTTGGGAATTGACGAAGTTATGAATTTATTTCTTCTAAAACCCCCCTTCCCCCCCTTAAGGCAATTTTTAATTATATCAAAAATCTGTCAAGTAATAATAACTTCAAACGGATTCGATACGTATCATAATTAAGGAATTATTGGGTTTTTTTCTGTTTTCACAAAAAGTCCCCTCATCCCCCCCCCCCTGGTTCGATTTTGCCCATTAACGAACTTGACCGAGATTTTATGCCCCTTGATTTTATGTATCAGTTTCGAAAAGATGCGGGAGTTGGAACCGCCTACTTCGAAAAATAACTTGTTTGCAGGCGGAGCCGGCAGGGATTTTTTTGTTTTTAATTTTTTTTTTTTTTTTTTTTGCTATAACGGTTAGTCCTATAAAAAACTTGTCAATATAAAAGTTTTAGATAATATTAAGAAGATTTATAATAAATTTAAGCGGATTTGAAATCTTGAGAATTGACGAAGTTATGATTTTTTTCTTCTAAAACCCCCCTTCCCTCCCCCCTTAAGACAATTTTTAATTATATCAAAAATCTGTCATACATAAGCTTTTGGCCCTGTTCCTAGAAGTAATAACAACTTTAAACGGATTCGATACGTATCATAATTAAGAAATTATGGTTTTTTTTCTGTTTTCACAAAAAGCCCCCCCCCCCCCCTTGGTTCGATTTTGCCCATTAACGAACTGGACCGAGATTTTATGCCCCTTGATTTTATGTATCAGTTTCGAAAAGATGCGGGAGTTGGAACCGCCTACTTCGAAAAATAACTTGTTTGCAGGCGGAGCCGGCAGGGATTTTTTTTTGTTTTTAATTTTTTTTTGCTATAACGGTTGGTCCTATAAAAAACTTGTCAATATAAAAGTTTTAGATAATACTAAGAGGATTAATAATAAATTCACGCGGATTTGATATCTTGTGAATTGACGAAGCTATGATTTTTTTTCTTCTAAAACCCCCTTTTCCCCCCCCCTTGGGGCCATTTTTAATTATATCAAAAATCTGTCCTACATAAATTTTCGGCCCCTTTCCTAGAAGTAATAATAACTTTAAACGGATTCGATACGTATAATAATAAAGAAATTATGAGGATTTTTCTGTTTTCACAAAAAGCCCCCCCATTTCCCCCCCCCCTTGGTTCGATTTTGCCCATTAACGAACTTGACCGAGATTTTATGACCCTTGATTTTATGTATCAGTTTAGAAGAGATTTATGCAGAATTTTTCCAGTTATCGTGGTCAGAAAAAAGTGACATAGATAGATAGATAGATAGATAGATAGATAGATAGATAGATAGATAGATAGATATATAAACTTTTGAACTGGGGGTGTTTTTGGGTTCTGGGAGTCATGATCGGCGTAGATCTGCAAAAATTTTTCAAAATTTCCAACTTAGGTGAGAATGTAATAGGTAGTATTTCTTACGAAATCTACCTGGAAATTAGAGGATTTATTTTATAGTCATTTTGGGGGCCCTCTTAAATTTTAGAGAGGAATCACGTGCTTCATGTGCAGTGACGTAGCCAGGGAGAGTGTCCAAATGCTCTGGTTACCAGTAATATTGTAAAGTTTTCTTCGCCTTGATTATAGCAGAAAGTTCTCCGATTAGATAAGGCTAGCCCGGCAATATAATAATACACGGACCGATGAATAGCTATTCATCGTATTATTGTCATCTGAAACTGCAAAACTGCTGGTCGATGATCGTCTCCAACATGGATAAATGTGGGAAATTGCCCAGTCTTAGGATATCGATCTGGGGTGGCTTAGTGGCAGAGCATCAGCGCGGTACGCTAAAGGTCCCAGGTTCGAGTCCTGGCCCAGGTCAATTTTTCACCCATGTTGGTTTAAGCCGCTATCAGATTCACCAACTTTTCGAGCAACTTTTGAGCCAACTCTTGATTTGAGCCGATTTTCCGTGAAAAATCGTCCCAACACCCTGTGTGATAGCAAACAAGAATATCCCCAATTTATTTGCCACAGCTCTAAAAAATCGTGGCTATGAGCGACATTTCATCCAACTTCCAACATTTCAACCAATCAGAGGGAGGCGTTTGGAACGCCCCTTTGCTATGAAATGAGATTGGCGTGATTTGGCTTGCCTAGTTTGATCGCCAATGTTTGTAAACATTACAGAGGTTGATGCAGGGTTTTTTTTCTTGGGGCCCATTTTGTGAAAAGTAAAGGTTATTTTTGTGAAATGTATTATATTTTTGTGAAAAATAACTTTTTGTAACGAAAGTTATCTAGTTGCTCAAATTCGAACAAAGCATTTATTAACAAAAACTTTTTAAAATCCTTTTGCCGAAGTTTTCCTCTCTGGTGAACTTGTTTGTTTACAAATTACACATTTCAAAATGTCACAATGTAATAAATAATTAATAAATAGTAAGTTTTTATGGAATAGAATTTTGTGAAAGTGCCTATTTTATTAAAAGGAATTTTGTAAAGGGGTTGTTTTGTTATAAAAAAATTTGTGAAGGTGCCCATTTTATCAAATTGATTTTTGTTTAGGGTCCTATTTTATTAAAGTGATTTTTGTGAAGGGGCCTCTTTTGTTAAATAGATTTTTGTGAAGGAGCCCTAAATAGACCCCAAATTTTGCCTGGATCGATCCTTGCATTACAGGAATAGCAGAAAGTGTTCATTTTACTACTTTTGCCATGTAATGAATTCTGCATAAAAAGTATTGCTCTGTATTGATTTTTAAAGCTTCTAGTTATGAATCTCTAGAGTGTAATCAAAGTTTTGTATGTAGTTATTAGTCCTACGATATAATTATTCTGGATGCATACAAAAACATTGTAAAATCAGTTATAGGTATCCTATTACATGTTTTTAATGTTTAATTGCTTGTTTGTATAAGGTTTTCCATATTTTCAGTAAAAAATTACATAGATTAATTTTAACTTGGAATTAAAAACCAGTTAATATATAAATAATCAGCTTAAAAAATTAGTTCAAACATCTGATCCTCAATTTAAGTATAATATTTAAATAAATTTAAAACCCATTTTCAAAATTAAAATACTTCTTTTATAAGAGAAAAATTTAGAAATTTTTTTTTTGTTCTTGTGTTTGTTGATATTTAAATTTTATCACAATTTTGTCGTTGAATGCATAAATAGTTTAAAATATTTTATTAAGAAATGTAGAATAACAGTTTTTATGTTAAGTGAAGTATTTTAATTTTTAATTCTTGCTTGTAACCTTGTAAGTTTAATAGGTTGGCTAACCTATTGAAAATATTATTCAATATCAATCAAAATATTGGATTTGTTTGATATTTTTGAAAATAGCTTGGTATTTACGTACTTTTTTACAATGGCTGTATTGCTTCATCAGTGAAAAACTTTTCTAATTTTGGCCAAACAAGCCCAAACTGCACAATTGACTAGAAACTGAAAAAGCCAATAAACTTTTATTTGTGTTTAAATATTGAGAAAAATAATAAGAATAATTTGTGTTTTTAAAATCTTGTTATTTTTTTATATATATATTTAAAATTTAATTCTGTGTTTTATGATTTAAGAAGGGAGTACAAAAATCAAAATACTTTTTTAATATTTATGCCTTGTGTTTTTCTTATTAATTGCTAAAATGGGTTTAAAATGTTTTGTTATGAACAAATATGACACTGTAGTTTTACATTAAACAAGTAATATAAAAGAATTTTTTTTAAAGTCAATTCCTATTTAGGTCATCAAAGAAAAAATTTATTTTAGTTACTTTTTATTAAATAATTACAATTAATATAAATATGTATATGCATATGACAGAATCACAATATTAAGTGGCAAAATAGAAATGAAATTTAATTAATGAAATATTATTTGAAAAAACTGAATTAACATAAAGTGTCATCCACTACAAGTTTAAAAAAATGTATTTGAACTTGAGTGGATGAATAAAAAGTATTTTATTAACGATTGAAAATTTGAAAATATAAAACTAAAATTAATTAATTTAATTACAAACATAAGTTGGAAATTGTACATCAAATGTGACAAATGAGGTGCATTCGTACTATAGCTAGTTATATAAATATTCAGATCTTAATGATTTTTAATTCCGTGAAATGAATTATATCATTTGCAGATTAATTTCTGTAATAAAATAAGTATCTCGGTCGCTTGATGATTAAACCTTGGAAGCTCGTATAACAAGAAAGCATCGATTTTTTTATAAATATAAAACTAAAATTAATTTAATTACTGAATTAATATTTCAAAAAACTGTATTAACATGAAGTGTCATCCACTACAAGTTTAAGAAAATGTATTTGAACTTGAGTGAATGAATAATAAAAAGAAAAGTGTCCAATTAAACTGATGGCATTGAGCTCACAGGCTATTCACACTAATTGTATATTATACTCTTATTTCAAAGAATAATGCCCCTTGAAAAATAAAGAGATCGACAATAAATTAAGGGGGGGGATTAGCCCCATATTTCCCCCCTTTATACTTAACCATTGAACCCCCAAAACTAATCAGGGAAACGCCTTACCACAATTAATCTATATACAAAATTTGAAGCAAATTGGGTAATTCTGCATGAAAAACCCATTTACAAAAATAAAGGGGGAAGGATTAGTCCCCCATTCCCTCCTTTATACTTAACCAATGAACCCCCAAAACTAATCAGGGAAGCGCCTTATCACTATAAACATGTAACCAAAATTTGAAGCAAAACGGATATTTCTATCAAGAGTTATCGCGTTACGTACATACATACGTACATACAGAAACGGCGAGCACATTAGCTCCCCTGTGAGCTAAAAAGTATTTTATTAACGATTGAAAATTGGAACAAGATATATAAATATATAGAGTGTGTGAACTAATAGTAGGAATTGAATAAAAGATATCAGGTATTTGCAAATTCCGAGTGCATTACTTATTGTAAAAATGAATAAATATGAAAACTGCTAAAAGCATTTTAGCTATTGTATGATAGTTTTTCAAATTAATAATAGGGAGAGGGGGGGGGGGCACATGAGACTAATTTTTCCATTTTTTCCTTTTACAATTTACATACAACTTCTAATCCAAACTTCTCTTTTCTGTTTCTTCTTTCTGCTATCTGAATCTAATAATAAAATTGCTAAACACAACTTTTTTTTATCTTTCAACGATAAAAATTTGCTGTTTACCATATTGTCGATACAAAGATTGGAACAAAAGAAAGCAAAAACAATTTGAAGAAAACAAAACGTGTTTTGCAGCAAGTCCGCTAGTACGGAGCGATTTATTTACGCCAACAAAAGAGTGATAAATAGTAACAACTGGTACTCGTAGTAACCGGTTTTTCCTCCAACTTTATCAACGACAATTGCAACCCTTCTTTCACTTTGAGCGCGAAAAAGTTGGGGTTAAATTTGGCTGAAAAATTGGTTGCTCGAAAATTTGGTGAATCTGATAGCGGCTTTAGTGTATTTAATTGTCTGATAAAATGTGTGTTCTTATATGTTGTTAAATTTTACTCTTTGTCTTATTTAAGGACAGAGTTTCAGAGATTTTTTTATGCCGAAGAATGCTATTAAAATTTAGTGGTGAGAATCGCCCAATTGTTGCGCCACTGTTCCATCCATCACTGCATTCCCACGAACAAAGCAAGAATTTTACACGTACTTAATAAGAATCAATTGAAATTTTTTCTTAACATAACTAACCACCCTTCCTGTTTACCATATTTTGTTCTAGTCTGTGACGTGCTCCAGTGCTGTTGATATGAAGAAGTCTTGTTTCAAAATGGTTTGTTGCAGGAAGTATTGAAAATTGACGTTACAGAAATTTCAACATCGTATAACAGTACAGAGAAATTTGATATCATCAGAAAGATTAATAAAATATTAAATTTAGTATGCGGAATCACTACAGGTCAGCTTATATTTCATAAGTTATAAGCGTTATTTGTCTTCGGTTTTGAAATCAGCATGATGGAAATGCACTGAAAATGTTATCATTTCTTATGCATTCATATACTGATTCATAAAATATTAGTGTTATTATTCACACGGACAAAGCAAGAATTTTACACGTACTTGACTAACATATTTACCATATTTTGCTCTAGTCTGTGGCGCGCTCCAGTGCTGTTGATATGAAAAAGTCTTGTTTCAAAATGGTTTGTTGCAGGAAGTATTGAAAATTGTCGTTGCAGAGATTTCAACATCGTATAACCGTAGAGAGAAATTTCATGCCATCAGAAAGGTTAATGAAATATTGAATTTAGTATGCGGAATCATTACAAGTCAGGTAAAATTTTATAAGCCATAAGCGTTATCTGTCTTTGGTTTTGAAATCAGCATGATGGAAAATGCATTGGAAATGTTATCATTTCTTATGCAAGGATTCATAGCATTATTAGTGTAGTATTATTATTCACCACACGAGCAAAGCAAGAATTTTACAAATACTTAACAAGAATCAATTGAAAATTTCTCTTAGCATAACTAACCAAATGCTAACCACGTATAATATTACCAAATTTCGCCTCCAGTGTTGTTGATACGAAGAAGTCTTGTTTGAAAATGGTTTGTTGCAGAAAGAATTGCATTGAAAATCGACGTTACAGAGATTTTAACATCGTATAACCGTACATAGTAATTTCAGACCATCAGAAAGTTTAATGAAATATTAAATTTCGATTTCTTCATCTGTCACACTGTTTTCTTTGAGAAATCGACTTTTGTACTTTTTTGGAGGATTATTATTGCGTTTTACATTTAGATTTTTTTCCCTGAAACGAAGAAAAATTTTCAAATTCAAGGATGATTAATATTAAAGGGTAAAATACTTAACTATGCCCTTGAAATCCACACCCGATATTCTTGAGCAGTTTACCTTGAATTTCATGATCAAACTGACAAAGGATGTTCATAAATGATGAAATTTTAATCATAATGAAATTATCCTAAACAACAACAACAAAAATATTTCATATATTCTTCGTGTCTTAAACTGATTATATTCTTGTAAAGATGGCAGTTGCGCATTTATTCATTGAAAAAAAAAAAAAAAAAAAAAAAACAGAAAAAAAAAAAAAAACAGATAATTGCGTATTATTCAGTTTAAATTGTTGTATTTTCATGATTTGATATCAGGAATCAGGGCCATCTTAAGACACTCGGGGAGGTGGAGGTGGGGGGTAGGACTTTACTGTTTCTTGCGAGCACTCTTTATACAGGGAGCACAGTTACAGTTATACAGTCTGCACGGGCAGAGACGGATCTAGACTAAAATTTAGCCGGGGCAAGCTTGTAGATTTGCGCCCCCGCACCCCCCCCTACTCCCAAGACTTTTAAACATTTCAACTCATTCATCGCTTTTAAAAATACTTTTTTCCCCCCTTCATTTTTCTTTTAATTCCTTTAATGAACGGGGACTATGTAAAGTGAGCCTTTTGAATTCAAGTCACTTGGATTTGTCAAACTCTATACGGGAGTTTCTTTTTTCATTTTATATGTTACAAAATTTCTCAAAAATATACTACTTATTTATACAAACATGATATACAAATTTTTACAAAACAACATGACATTTATACAAACAATGTCATATAAATATAAATACATCAGTTAGAAAGAGTAACTTTATCTATGTATGCGACAATGGTGGATACAAAGGAGCGGCCTTGTTCGCTGATAAAAGGTCTCCAAGTCAACATGTGCAGACTTGTTTTAAAGTCTTAAAACAGAATTGCGGTAATGGGTCATTGATGAAAATTATTACGAAATAAATACACGTCGATTCGTATCAGGAAACTCTATATAAAATGAGTGTAAGTTAAATGCATGTTTCCCAGGTTCAGCTAGATGAGAAGGCCTACCCAAGAGCTAAAGTTTAATAAGCCCCAATCATGTATGCTTTACAAAAATAAATTCAATATGCAAGTTAAATAAAAATTCTGATATAAAATATTTTTATAAAACTTTAGTAAAATTTCCCGCGGTGCTAGTAATAATCTTTAAATGCTAAAACAGATACTTTGGTCTTTCTCATTTATTACTGCATAAACAATTCTATAATTTGACTAATACTACAAAAGTTTAAAAATAAATGTTTAATATACAAAAATCTGAAAACACGCACCAAATATTCTGTTACAACTTTCATGGTTATATAACGAATTAAAATTAGAGTGATGACCATAGATAGAGTCTAACTGCCAAAAATTACCTCTTAAAAGGGTAATAATATTCAGTTTTTTGTCATCTATACGTGGTTGCTGAGTAAATGCTCCATTAATAAGTTTCAAAATATTTGTTATTGAACTACATTAGAAATAAAGAAGCAAGCAATTTTTTTAAGAAGGAAACATTTTTTTCAAGTAACTATAACATTTTAAAAATTATAGTAGAACTGTTATAAACTTTATTCGTTATTGTACGTAAAAAGAAACAGGAGATTTGAAGCGAAAATATAAGCATAGCAAGAAATGTAAACAATCATGACGATCTCGATTAAAAGTAACATTTAAATTTATTGCTATATTAACCTACGCCGTTTAAATTTAATTAATGTACTTTTTTGCTTTAAAATTAGTACAAGTGGGGTGACTGTGAAGCACAACTTAAATTAACGTATTTTATTAGATAAACATTTCTAATGAAAGATTTAATTAATTTTTAAAAAGTATAGGTGCGATATTTTGGAAATCAAAATTTAAAAAGCTTATTAACAACTGATATACATTAATAAAAACATAAAACTGATTCCCATGGATAGAAAACTTTTTTAACTACATAAATAAAATGCCTTTAAAGGGCTAGAACACGTTGAATTCTCAACAGAGTATGTTTCGTTTTCATTTTTTAGACAAAAATGTCTGTTAATTACAAGAATATCTAAATTTAGAAGAAATTAATAAAAAAACGATTTACAATTCTTTTCTTACATATCAACTCAGTTATTGCATAGAAAAGGAGATTTTTAGAACAGAAATGATACATATAAATTATTATATGGTGTAGCACGTATAAAAAAAAAACAAGTAACTTGGTTGCTTACCTCAGAGATCTGCACGGGCCGGAATTTCCAGGCCCGAGCCCGGCCCGATCCGTACAAAAAAATTATTAGCCCGGCCCATGCAAAAAAAGTGATTGGTCCGGCCCGGTATGAAAGCTAAAAGTTCGGCCCGATCCCGTCCCGGCCCGTGTAAAACAAGTGATTGGCCCGACCTGGCCCAGTATAAAATCTGAAAATTAGGCCCGAGCCCGGCCCGGCCCGGTATAAAAGTATGTTTTATTAATTTTAATTGGCAAAATCCTTCTAAAATTTATTAAATGATTATGTAAATCCTCTAACGTGGTTTCAAAAATTCACAAAATATACTTTAGAAGATGAAATTTTCATGAATTCATGTTTTGGGACATAAAGGGTTGAAAATAGTTTCAAATGATCATTATTCTACGAATAAAATTATCTGTACTTTTTACAAAGATTGTTGCCAACGGCTGATCCAAGGAAGAAGTCATAGAGTTCATAATGGCCCCCCTGAACGAAAAAAAATTCTGAAGAATATTTTTAAAATATATATTAAATTATTTTAAATTTTCCCCTTGATCACCAAAGAAAATCTTTTTGACTGTCTGAAGCTCTACTCAAATCCAAATTCGGTAATTTCTGAAAGATTCATGAAGTCAATTTTAATCTCAGATGCAAGACAATTGCAAGAGCACTTATTCAGAACAAATATGATTGAATAGCATAATCTGAATTTCAGGCCACAGCAGCCAATTGCTTCCTCATGACGGCATTTCTGTAACTGCCAATTCTTAAAAATTGGCTTAAAATGCTCATTTTCTGGATAATTCTTTGCCTTTATAAGAAAATGGGAAATTCTTCAATTTCTTGGTATCCGAATAAAATGTGTAAATTTTATATATTTACAAATAGTAATACAATATTTTTGTATTTACGAATGGAAATGACTTTCTAAAAGTTTCGGAAAAGTAGCCATTTTGGATATGGCAACAGCCTTTAATATAAAAGTTGCTTATTAAGATATGTGACACCCCCCCCCCACCCAAAAAAAGGAGCCATGTCTTCCTGTTTAATGGAGGGCTGAATCCGCCCTTGATTGTTGCGTCAGGACTCGGGACACATTTTACTGATTTTTGCATGCATCAAGTCCGGCCAATAATGATCTTCATACGACTTAGATCGTAAGTGGAAATTTCGGCCTTTGCAGACCTCTAAGAAGCATGAATTTTAGGCTCGGTTTAGCCCAGAAAAAACGAAGGTTAGCCCAACCAAACCGAGTCTGCAGAAAAAAGTAAAGACTGGAAAGATTAAACACCAGGCTCGACCGGTCCGAATATGCAGAATTACGAAAGGCTCAAGTCTGGTCCGGCCCGGAAGAAGTAAAGACTAGGCCTGGCCGGAAGCAGCGTAAACCAAGCCCGGTCTGGCCCGAGTTTTCAAAATAAAGTAAATCCCGAGTCCGGCCCGGAAAGAGTGAAGACTAGGCCCGACCCGTCCTGAGCTACCTAAATAAAAATCGGCCCGAGACCGTGCAGACCTCTAGTTTACCTTCATGAATATCGCTGGGCTTAAGCCATGAGGACATACTAAATGATAGTTGCGAAGCCTCCTCTTCTTTTTTTTAGTCTTCTTTCTGTGATAGTCACCCGAATGTCTTTTAGACATAACTGAAATAAAATACTGCATACGCTGTAAAACAACATAGAACGATGTTGAAAAAGAGATGACGCAAAATCTTTGAATTTTTAATAAATAAAAATTTCTTAAAAATACTGGTGGCAATGTGTTATTTTATATAATGTAATACAAATTAATTTATTTTTTATTTCTGATCCTTATGCAACGAAAGTAAACCGCCGTTGAACAAAATAAAATTGAATATCTTTTCATATGAATTTTGGATTTTCCTTTATTCTTAATCTTTTATGATTCCTCATTTTTACGCCCTTCCAAGTCTTGCACCCGGGGCAGCTGCCCCGGCTAACCCCCCCTTAGATCCGTCACTGTGCACGGGCCCGGGCTTTTGATTTTAAATCAGGCCGGGCCTGGTTTTTCATTCTTTCCCGGTGGTGGCAGACTTATTTAATTATTTATTTATTTATTCTGTGTTCCCAGCCGATCTCGGACTTCTTTCTTTTCCCCGAGCACACGTTAGGCTGGCAATTTATTCATTTATTTTTGTAAAAAAAAAAGAGATGTTTTGTTGTTGTTTCACGAAATTTTTAGAAATTTAATTTTTTTTTCTCTTTTTTTTTTAGACCGCTGATTATTCTCCTACCTGCCAGGCTTTTGCTTAGCTTAACGAGTTGATACCTGGCAACGGGGCGAGAATTCGCTTGCTCTTCGCTTGGCGAAGATGTGTTTATTAAATCTATAGGCCGACGTGGCTTCAGTGCGTCTTGTTGCTTTAATTGCTTTTTCTTAGTTGGCCGGTTGCTAATTGATTTTGGATGAGGCGGTTCAGCACTGCGCAGTGTAGCGAAGTCATGCCGAACGGATGTGAGATGCTGGGATATTTACTATGTCCTCGCTGCATCGCTCATCCATACGTCATGCCATCTCTACTCGAGTTGGTCTCGTAATTTAGAACCTTGATCTGGTGACGAGATCTTCACCAGGCTAGGCACCCCCAGAGGTGTAATTCACAGGTAACTTGGAGGACTTTATTTAATTTGGTTTAATAAATTACTGAGAAATATTTTTAGAACATATTTAGAATATTTTTCTTTGTACATAGAACTTTAAATTGTAATTTTGTTTTTTACCATCTTTTTCTTTCATTCTAAACTGCGTTGATTTTCTTACTGAATCATCATTTGAATTTAATTGTCTAAATTTTATTTTTGTAATGAGTGTTTTATGTACGTAATTGTCTAAGGAATCATTAATAGTATTATTAATTTGTATTCCACGAATTACGAACACGGACTATTATATGAAAATAAAATCTTTGCATAAGAGTGTGCTTTCTGAATAATTTTAATTGCAGGATAATGTTGCTTTGAGAATATCGCATGTTTTATAGAAATTGAATCGGGCTGTACCAGGTCGGGCTCGGGTGGAATTTTTAACTTTTATACCAATCAGTCCGGGAATATATACTTAATTTTATATTTTAAGTATTAAAATCTAAGTGAAGCAGTCAAGTTGCAAATTTTTTCAGAGGAGAAATTTGAAAAATACGGATCCATTCCACATACAGTAGAACTTAAATTATCCGAATCAATTGGGACCGGACCCCATTCGGATAATTGGATTTTTTCCGAAAAAAGGGTTTATGTCATTAAATTATATATGTTATAATATATGTTATTAAATATGTTATAAAATTACTGCATGTATGTTGAAAATGGGAGAAAAAAACTATTTTTAAAGAAAAAGATATTTTAATTAATTAAATGAAAAGCCAATACTTTTACATGTTAAGCGTACTTACAAGTGCTGTACAGTATGTACATATCGTACTGTAAATGAAAGTCATATTGCTTGCTGAACATCTCGATCAAAGTAAGCTGTTTGACAGTCTTTCATCCGTTTTCGGGCAGCCAAGTTCGCATCCGCTTGACAGTGAGAAGTTGCATGTGGTCACACTCAGGCTGACGCTCCATCCACTTCAACGCAGTTTCAAGGCCGGCAAATGTTTCACTAGCTGATGGTCCGGTGTCTTCTTCAACTTCGACATTAAGGTCATCTTCTTCCTCGACACTTTCTTCTCTCACACTTTTAATAAGTTCATCGTCATTTAGAATTTGAAACCCAGGTGGGCCGATCCGGCCACCGGGCGACGAACGACAGTCAATAATCGAACTGCACTCTGAGACGGTGACTCATCTTCCCAATAATGTTCGCGCTGCGCCTTCACTAGTTTCGCGGAAGGAAGGACAATATAGCGCGCGTAGACAGAATCATTATTTTGCGAATTGCAGTACGTTTTCGTCTTAATTTTTTTTCTGAAATTATGAAAGTGATTCGGATAATCAGCGATTCGGATAGCCGGAGTTAGGATAATTGGGGCTCTACTGTATTTAACATTGGAGAGCAGGGCCCATTAACTGTATATGGAACCCGGGCACACGGGTCATGTAGGTGCCCAAGAAAATTGCATTATAAACATTACAAACAGCTTAACTTGCGTTACTTAAAATCTACACTATAGTTTTATGAAAATAGGATATATTATAGACACATATAAAAATGCATTAAAAATTTTTAGGAAGGTAACATTTTTCTACACTATATGCTATTTAAAATAAATAAAACTCTAAATCAAAAGGATTGAATGAAACATGTTTGATGTAACATCCGTACTTCTCAAAATTTCGAAGTTTACATACCATTTCATTGTCGTTAGCGAAGAACATTGAGATAGTTTAGTTTACATGAATGGGAAAAGTTCATTTTTTTTTCTATAAACTGTCAATGGAAATTCGTATTAATTTGCATCTTCACAAAATTCATTTTGGGGTCCCCTGAAAATGTGTACACGGGGTATATGCCCCGTGTGTCCCTGTGATGATCAGGCCCCTGTTAGAGAGGGAGATTTCCGCTCTGAGGAGCAGTGTTGAATTCAGACACTTTTCTCCGTCAGGGATTTCTGTGACTCCGGCGGGGGGAGGGGGGGGGGCATTATAGAATTCCGGGGAAAAATTGCACTTTTTAACCGTTAAAAGCATAAAATCTCAAATACTCCGGGGGGAATATTTCAATGCTCCGGGGGGCAGTGTCTCCCCCGGGCCACCTCTTGAATTCAAAACGGCTGAGTAGCGTAAAGTAAAAAAAAAAAAAACAAAAAAAAAAACAGATGGTGTTGTTGAAATGACATCTTTTGTTACCATTAACGCCCATAGTTTACAAACATTTTCTTTTCTTTTCAGCGCAATGAAGTTGTATAGAAAGAAAAAAAATCAGAATTCGGGTTTTTTTTTCTCTCAACTCCTCCCTTCCCTCTGGCAGCTATATGGATATGTCGCATTGCCTTTAATCACAATTCACAACCACCATTTACCTGAAACTTACCCGAAAGTCTGATAAAGAATCGCTTGAAAATTCAGGATGATGTCGGCAACCCAAACAAAAAGTAGATCGCGTTTTTTTTTTTTTTTACCTTGAGAAAAAAAAAAAATAAATGTGCCGCATTTCGAAGACAAGAGATGAGGCGGAATAACAAGAATCTTCCGTAACCTTGCCCGTCATAACAGCTGGTGAGGACATCGTCGTAAGCACTAGGAATTAAGAAAAAAAGAAATCACGCTAATATCTTGTTTTAATAATTCATTCCGGGCATAACACCATGACGAAATTGTCCACGGGCTATAGTTTGATCTGTGCCAAAACAAGCTCCAATGTCAGTGGTGATAGGTGGAAATAGAACAATCACTCCAACGCCCTCAAAAAGCACACGAAGACGGGAAAAACCTTCACTTTTATTCACTAGAGATCCCCCCCCCCCTTCCCTCAGTCACGCCTTTAATCTTCGCTATAAAAATATATTTAAGGCCATCTTCTGATAATTGTTTATATCAAATAAAATTCCTTTCCGCGTCAAGTGTAATTGATTACGGGTACAATGAAGTACGTTTTTGAAAAACCAGATGTAATTTGAATTGATCTGTTGACATAGAAGAATAAGAAGTTCTGAAAGTGCTGATTTGTACATGATAGCTGGGAAATACCATATTTTATTTATGCTAAGATATAAAAAAATCTGTATCACTTCAATGAATAGAATTAAATTAGACTTAAAAAGTTAAACTATTTGGGGTAGAAAAATTCTCTTCCCCCCCCCCCCCCCTTCTTTATATGAGTTATTTTATTTCTAATTTTCTGGTTTAAAATTATTTACCGTTTGCAAATGGAAAAACTTTTTTGTCATGCTTTCATGTAATTAACTATCAGAAAATTCTGAATAGATAGCAAATGAAATTTATGTTTTGTTTAATGTATTTTATTTATTTTATTGTTTTTTGCTATCTTAAAAGTAATAATTCAAGGAATAGCCTTGCAACATTCGCGTGCAACTTTTTCACCATTCTCAAAGCTTCACTTTCTACGAAGACAAGAAGACTTTTACTTATCCTTAAAGATCCCCCCCCCCCCCAGTCCCGTCCTTAATCTTCGCTATAAAAGTATACGAGCAGAGAAGACCGAGCTATGCTCGGTCAAAATTAGCTTTGAGTTTAAATATCATGACCCATGACCGAAATGACCCACTAATCAAATTTTCTCCCAACATGCGACCAAGCCCAATTGTCTTCTTGTGACCGAAAACCGTAGGATATAAAATTTAGTTCAAATCCTCTAAGCCGTTCTTAAGATAAAAATAGTTTGACCCACAATGACCCATGACCAAAAGGACCCACTAATTGAATTTTCTCGAACTTGTGAGACCTAGCCCAACAGTCTTCCCGTGCCCGAAAACCATAGGATGCAAAATTTAGTCTAAATTGAGCCGTTTTTTAGATAAAATTAGCTTGACCCACAGTGACTCCAAAATGACCCACTAATCGAATTTTGTCGCACATGTGACCTAGACCAATGATTTTCTCGTGCCCGAAACTCGTAGGATATAAAATTTAATCAAAAACGATAGAGCCATTTTTTAGATAAAATTAACTTGACCCAAAAATGACCCACTAATCGAAAGTTCTCGAACATGTGACAAAGTCCAATAGTCTTTTCGTGCCCGAAAATAGTAGGATACAAAATTTAATCAAAATCTTTTGAACCGTTTTTTAGATACTTTTAGCTTGACCCTGACCCATGGTGACCCAAACTGACTCGCACTAATCGAATTTTCTTAAACATGTGACCTAGCCCAATTTGTTTTCTGGAGCCCCAAAACGGTAGGATACAAAATTTCGTCAAAATCGCTAGAGCCGTTTTTAAGATATAATTTGCAATATATATAACCACACACACAGAAAATTTGCTTGTATTAGAATATATATATAAGGCCATCCTCTGAAAACTGTTTATATTAAATACAATTCCTTTCCGCGCCAAGTGTAATTGATTACAGGTATAATGAAGTACGTTTTAAAAACCAGCTGTAATTAGAATCGAACTGTTGACATAGAAGAAGCTTTAAAAATGTCGATTTGTACATGGTTAGCTGGGAAATACCTTGCATTATTTATGCTAAGATGTAAAAAAATCTGTATCATTTTAATGAATAGAATTAAATGAGACTTAGAAAAAGTTAAACTATTTTGAGTAAAAATATTCAATTTTTTTTTCTTTATTTTCTTTCTAATATTTCTAAATGTTTGGTTTTACATTGTTAACAGTTTTTTCAACGGAAAAACTTTGTTGTCATGCTTTCAGGTGTTTAAATATCAGAAAAATTTGTATAGATGATCACAAGTGTAATTTATGTTTTGATTGGTGTATATATAGTTTTTTTCACTTGATACTATCTTAAATGTAAGGATTGAAGGTTTTGCAACTTTCGTGAAATGAATATAAATGCAACTTTATTCAACACCCTCCAAAGTACACTTTCCATAAAGACGAGAGACCTTCCCTTTTCGTTAGAGAATCCCCACCAGCCCCGCCTTAAATCTTCCCTAAAAATATATACATCTAAGGCTATCTTTCAAATAATTGTTTATATCAGATAAAATTCCTTTTCGTGTCAAGTGTAATTGATTACGTTTTGCAAACCAGATGTAATTTAAATTTACCCGTAAATGAAGTATGGAAATGTAGATTTATGCATGCTATCTGGGGAATACCATTCATATTTGAATTAAATTATATAAAAATAATAATTATAAAAATCCGTTTCATTTTAATGAACAGACACGATGCTTGCAAAAAAATTAAACAGCTTGTTTGGAAAGAAAGTTTTTTATAAAACGACAGAGTTGCTTATTGCTTTTCACTATAAAAACGTATCATTAACTCTACTATCTATCTATATTATAAAGGGCAAACGTGTCCGTGCGTAACGCTGACGTCATTTTGCGAATGGCAACACTTAACAATGAAATTTCGCTTTTGCGATTTTTGCTACTGCATTTTTTTTAATTTCTAAACGTTGCATATTTTTAATTTTTACATCGCTAAAAAGTAGTAATTAAAATCGTAGGGTTAAAAAAACCGTTTAGTAGAACACGTGAGTTATAAGTGTTCGGAATGAAATACGGTTTTGCATTTTATATATAGTATAGTAGATAACTTAAATTCATAGGTTACAATTCTTAAAAACATTACAACATACTAGTCTATTTGGAAACACTTGACATATTACTGCATTTCTCAACTGTTTAAAAAAACCTAAAACAACACAGAATTAGCGACAGTTTAATTTGCATGTTACCTTCTATCTTCCTAAAAAAAAAAAAAAAAAAAAAAGAATAACAAAATTACATCAATTATTCCATTCAGCACTTCTTTTCAGCTCACATGACCCTGTAAATCTCGCCAACCAACGTCGAGAAATGTGGCAACTTTTTTGTCCACACCAATACAGAATTAGACAAAGCAAATTCACATGCATACATACTTACATGCAATAACTTTCAAAATAAATACAGTAGATAAAACAAAACTTTCTTAATCATCATGTATATTATTTCTGTTGTCAATATCCCTTTTTTCTAAGGAAATACAAAACACAGAACGATAAATGAAATACCATATGAAAGCATTTTAAACAGGCTTCTGACATAGTACATTCACATTTCGTTAAAGCATGTTTTTTTTTTTTTTTTTTTTTTTTTTTAAATTGCCGTTCATTAAAAATTATATCGACATTGTTTTCATAAATGAAATAGAAAGTTTTCCTCAAATTAGCGTTGCCACAAACATAAAATACAGCATTATGTGATGCTAAACAATGATTATATAAAAATAAATAGTACAACCGCGACATATGTAATAAAAGTACATGTATTTACGTAATACAAAATGCGGAGAATACGTAATAAGTACAAAAAATATAAAGTGCGATGCCTGCGCACGGGTTTATTTTATATTTATGATTAAAAAGGAAAATTGAAATGTTTAGATGAAAAAACACCACCAATCGATCGAAGTAAAATTGCAGTTAATTAAAATTTAAATCAGCGTTGTTTTTTTTAAATGAAATGAAAGGTTCTCTTAGTTTTCCCGAAGCAAGTGACGTCATAATCTAATGCAGTTAAAATACGATTGGTATTTTTTTTTTCTTGGGTGTGCTTTTTTAGGTTCGTTCGTACTTATATAAATACGTAGCACCTATAATCGTCGTCTCTGGTCCGTCCGTCTTGCATATAACAGCGCAAAAACTACCCAACCGAATGGTTTGAAATTTAATATATATAATCGTTGCAGACTTTTGTCCAGGCATTCCAACTTTTATGAAAATCGTATCAAAACTTAACAAGAACGAAAAATCATGCGTCAAGCATAGATTATGTAACACTTTCCAACGCTTCCAAAATAATTTTACAAATCATACTGTTTAATAAGCTAAAAGATAACATCTAAGTAATCCGAATACTTTTATTCAGCCCTGTATAGGATCTATAGATTTGTATATATACTACATAGGATGCTAAATTTTAGTTCAGTTAGGAAACGCGTAGCACAGTTTAAAATTCTCCGTCTGGAGTTAAATAATACGGAAATGTGTTCGCGAACTTTTGTGCTTCCCTGTATAGGATCTACAGAATTTATACACACCACGTAATAGACATAAAGCGAGTTAAAATTAAAATCGCGATCAGTAACTTAAAACGCACTTTCAGGAATTATTGTTAACATACAGTAGAGAATTCTTTTGTGTGTCCCTGTAAATGAACGATGACTGCTATACACACAATATTCTGTAGTAAGCCTCTTGTAATGCACCTTTGTGATATATATAAATTTCAATGCGTTTAAAATAGGGAAACATTATTTAAATAAACCGCAGACGATTTTTCTCCATATACGTAATGTAACGGAATTCTTTTGACTGTCCCTGTAAAGTAACTATAAGTGCTATGCGCACCCTATTCCATATTAAGCTTCTTCTAATGCACCTTAGTGATATATATATAAATTTCAATGCGTTTAAAATAGTGAAACATTATTTAAATAAACCGTAAATGATTTTTTCCCATAGACCGAAATGTAACGGAATTCTTTTGAGTGTCCCTGTAAAAAACTATAAGTGCTACACACTTCCGTTGAAATAGGGAACATGCTATAGCTAACGACTATAACATATAAAAATTGCAGAGCAATCCGAGCATATTTACGGGTGTTAGAGCACGGACAGACGGCAGACGGCCAGACAAACCGAAGTCATAAACACTTTTCAACTAGGTTGGAAAGTGTTAAAAAGATGGTAATAAAAGTTTTCTTCATTCTATTAAATCCTATCATACGTCATTAATTCAGTGATATCCCATGATAAGTAATGATTCTAGGTTGCCATGGTGATTACGCCCTATTTAAGAGGGAGTCCTATTCCTATTATTTCCGTATTACTGAATTTAAAAACCGAATTTGTATACTAAAATTGTTTAATGACAGCAGTCCTATAATCTACCGACAGTTTTTGGATAGATGTTTCCGAAGAAATAGATATTAAAGGGAAAAAGAGCCTAAATAGGAATTTCAATTTCTGAAATTTCCAAAGCTAGGCTTAAGTTTCCCATCGGAATTTTCAGTAAATATCAACAAAATATAAAATGTTGCCAACTTAAAATATACTTAGTTTATTACGGAAATGTATGGTATCATGATAACAGCCAAAATAATTCATTTCACTAAAAACTAGTTATAGTACGAACGCACCTCATTTGTCACATTTGACGTACAATTTCCGACTTGTTTCTTTTGTAACGAAGTTGCTACCTTTTTCGAATCCGTCTCACTGTTGCAAATTTTCATGTGCAAGGCAAGTAATATACCTGATTGCTTTCAGAATTCTTGGAATGTTACCAGAAATTTCGAATAGACTAGTAGGGTGAATTTGTAGTGGGAACCAATGAACCACTGCAAGAAATTCTGAAGTTCCTACAGAGGACGTTCTGTCTCTGTTCACCTTCCATCTACTGTGATTAATCGAACATTCTTGATGCGTCTTTCGTAAACTGCTGTCACATTTCACAAGATTTTAAAATTTAATTTATTCCTTAATACTAACTTTGAAATAATGTGCATACACATTTTAATTATGCATAAAATTAAGAATTAATTAATCTACACAATTCCTTATTAATAAGACGCTTTATCGTTAATTTTTTTTCTCAGTTTCATAGTTATTTTGATCACACTGAGATAGAAACTATTTGCCTCCCCTCCCCCACACTTTTTAAATTGCTACGCTACTGTCAACAGTATAAAGATAACTGAACAATTTTTTATTTAATTTATTACTAGTTGACCCGCACGGCATTGCCCAGGTCCGTGACAAAACCTTAAATGAACCCGAAATAAAAAATACTGATAATTATTGATGAAAGTGCTCGTAAGAAAACAAAAGGTTCTCTTGACCAAATTCTTTGAAATTTTTAAGGGTTATAAATATAAAGGTTTTACAGCCAGTGTAAAAATTACGTCAGAAATATTGTTATCTGATTGTAAAATAAATATGGTTTCTGCCTGGGAAAAGGACCCTTTTTTAAGTTCTAAAGAAGGAATAACTCCCCCTTCCCCATTTCCCTTTTTTTCAGTGCATCTCTCTTTTTCCCTTTTGTTCAAACTCTCTCTCAAACAAAGCAGGTGGAAGAATGGATGCTCCCTCCAGGAAGGGGGAATAAAAATAGAATGAAGAAGAACAGGTACGGTTGTGAGCAATGAAGGATAATAGGCGAGCTATTCTTTCCCCAACCCTCTTGATTCTTTTTAATTCTATTTCCTGCTGCATTCACTCTTCAACAAAAGTTGAGGCCTGCGCAGTAAGGTCGAATTTGCACTGAAAAATTAAGACTTTTGCTTCTCGCTTTAATATACAGTGAAACCTGTGTATAACGATACTGTCTATAACGATAAACCTGTCTATAACGATATTTTCCCTTGGTCCCAGCGAAATTCCTATTTATTCAATGTATTTTGAACCTGTGAACAGCCATAATCAATTTTTAGCTGCACCTGTCTACAACGATATTTTTTTCTCTTTCGAAAGCTGAAGGTTCCCGATATAACCAGATTTTTTCTTGGAAACCGAAACCCCATCATCCGGAATGTAAAATAACAAAAGTCTGTGCTTATCTCCGTGTCCAAGTGTTGACTCTTTCTTCATTTTGACCTCTTTGTAGAAGGGATTAGGGGATGTTGGGGATGTGGTGTCACTTTGCTGCGTGTATGGAGCTTAAGTCTTTACAGCTGATCATTGTCAAACTTGTTTTACTAGTTAAGGAATTGGGAGGGATGTTACCTCTTTCTTCGAATTCGACTAGTCACTGTCGAATCTTTTCATTCCTAGGTTAGACATCCCTCACTTCGAATTGACCACTTTTTCGTTGCAATTCATTTTTATGTGCTCGTATTTTTCATTGTAAGTTCGTATTTTTCATTATTCGTTTTAAGTGATGGCTCAGCGTAAAGCATTGTCATTTGAAGAAAAGTTAAAAATCATTTCGGATATTGATCAAGGAATGAAACAAGTTGATGCTGCTAAAAAGATGGGATTTCACAGTCAACGATAGCTACTTTTTTTAAAAAACGAAAAGATATTGAAGATGCTGTGGAAAAAAGTAAAGTGGATAGCAAACGAAAAAGATTTAAAGGTGCCGTAAATGATGGTGTTGACAAAGCTCTCCTAAGATGGTTCCACGAGATGCGAAACCAAAACGTGCCCATTAGTCGACCTATGATTTCTGAAAAAGCAAGAAAATTCACCTCTTTGCTAGGCAAGAATGATTTCAAAGCCAGCAATGGATGGCTTGCTTCCTTTCGTGAACGTCACGGAATTGTTTTTAAAACTATTGCGGGAGAAGAAAAGTCAGCTCCAGTTGAGGCTGCATTATCCTGGAAACAGCGAGAAAAAGAGAAAATTGAAGTTTTTTCTCCAGATGATGTGTACAATGCTGATGAAACTGGTTTGTTCTATCAGCTAATGCCAGATAAAACAATGTCCTTTAAAGGAGACAGCTGTAAATGTGGGAAGAAATCAAAGCAAAGGCTATCAATCCTGCTGTGTTCAAACAGTACTGGAACCGCAAATTGAAGCCTTTAGTGATTGGAAAGTACGCGAAGCTAAGGTGCTTTAAAAATGTAAAGAGTTTACCAGTTCACTACAAGGCAAATAAGAGGGCCTGGATGACGGAGGAAATCTTCAACAACTGGCTGCTTGATGTTGATAAAGAAATGAAAAAATAAAAAGAAGAATGTTGCTCTCATAGTTGATAACTGTACACCTCACAACAATCCCCCACTTTTGAAGAATATAAAAGTGTTTTACTTTCCACCAAATTGCACGTCGATCCTGCAGCCTTTAGATATAGGCATTATAAAGTGTTTCAAGGGATATTATCGAAAAAGGTTAGTTCAGAACGTTGTTTATAATCTGGATAACAATCTCCCAAATCCATATGCAGTTGATGTAAATAATGCATGTGATTGGGTCTCCGGAAGTTGGAATTCGATAACAGCATCTGCAATCCAAAATTGTTGAAAGAAAGCTTCATTCTTTGAAGAAAAGGCCAATATTGACTTTACTGAAATCGTTAAGGAAGAAGAAGAATGTGTGGAGAGTTTATCCACAGCTGTTAGAGATTTCCAAAGCTCATCAAACCTATCTTTTACATTGAATGCTGAAGAATTTTTAAACTTAGACAATGATGTGCACGTGTTCAGCGGTGGTAGCGATGAAGATATTTTAGCAGAATTAAATCCAGGTGATCAGAGTGATGAAGAAGAAGCAGTTGACTGTTCAGAAAACAAAACTCAAATTTCTCCTGAGGATGCTACATCCTTAATTAGCACTTTTCAGGATTTTGTTGCAACAGTACCAAATGTTTCGGACGAGCATCTGAACTCGTTAGACGGGTTGAAACATATGTGCATGCAGATGTCATTTGCATCAAAAAGTAAGCAAACAAAATTAACAGATTTCTTTTCTAAATAATTTTTGTTTCTGCAATTTTCTTACAAAATAAACTTATGCTTGTATATTTTACGTATATTTTTAATTTGTTTACTTATTACGTTTACTTATTACTTATTTAAGTTTAAAAATATAATTTTATATATTCAATCTGTCTATAACGATAACCTGTCTACAACGATATCTTATCTGGATCCCTACACTATCGTTATAGACAGGTTTCACTGTATTAGATTACTAAATGGTGAAGTATAAATGAAGTCATAATAAAAAATGTATAGACATATACTATCTTTACTATATGCAGTTAATAACAAAAATATCTGTTAAGAAAATACTACTGAATGAAAATACATGTACTATAAATAAGACGCCAGCCTCGAAGGGGTTAAGGACAGTCAATGGAATTCTTCACTATTTAACCCTCTCAAAACAAAAATGGAAAGTCCTTGAATAGCCACAATTTATTATGAACGTCTTTTTATAAACCTCATTAATTGATAAGCTTCCTAAAACACCACTACCAATAATTAATATTCATTTTCGATATCAAAAACATATAGCCTAAAATTACTTTAAATATTCTAAAAATATTCTAAATCTATTTAACCATCTCAAAACAAAAATGGAAAGTCCTTGAATAGCCGCTATTAATTATGAACGTCTTTTTGTAAACCTCATTTATTAATAACACCACTATAATTAATTGATATTCATTTTCGATATCAAAAACATATAGCCTAAAATTACTTTAAATATTCTAAAAATATTCTAAATCTATTTAACCATCTCAAAACGAAAATGGAAAGTCCTGGAATAGCCGCTGTTAATTATGAACGTCTTTTTGTAAACCTCATTTATTGATAACACCACTATAATTAATTAATATTCATTTTCGATATCAAAAACATATAGCCTAAAATTACTTTAAATATTCTAAAAATATTCTAAATCTATTTAACCATCTCAAAACGAAAATGGAAAGTCCTGGAATAGCCGCTGTTAATTATGAACGTCTTTTTGTAAACCTCATTTATTGATAACACCACTATAATTAATTAATATTCATTTTCGATATCAAAAACATATAGCCTAAAATTACTTTAAATATTCTAAAAATATTCTAAATCTATTTAACCATCTCAAAACGAAAATGGAAAGTCCTGGAATAGCCGCTGTTAATTATGAACGTCTTTTTGTAAACCTCATTTATTGATAACACCACTATAATTAATTAATATTCATTTTCGATATCAAAAACATATAGCCTAAAATTACTTTAAATATTCTAAAAATATTCTAAATCTATTTAACCATCTCAAAACGAAAATGGAAAGTCCTGGAATAGCCGCTGTTAATTATGAACGTCTTTTTGTAAACCTCATTTATTGATAACACCACTATAATTAATTAATATTCATTTTCGATATCAAAAACATATAGCCTAAAATTACTTTAAATATTCTAAAAATATTCTAAATCTATTTAACCATCTCAAAACGAAAATGGAAAGTCCTGGAATAGCCGATGTTAATTATGAACGTCTTTTTGTAAACCTCATTTATTGATAACACCACTATAATTATTTAATATTCATTTTCAAAATCCAAAATATATATAGCTTAAAATATATAGCTTAAAATTAAAGTTTTTATTCTAAAAATATTCTAAATCTATTTAACAATTTCAAAACAAAAATGGAAAGTCCTTGAATAGTTACTATTAACACTTTGTTGACAGACGATTTTGTATGAAATCTTAATTTTAAAACAGTAGAAGGTCCGATCGCTTCTGAAAGTCTTCCATTAAGGCATGCTATAACTTTTTTTTTTTTTTTAACGACTGGGAAAATGGTTGTTAACTTTCGGTCGAGAATGGACCAACTGATGTATGCACTTTACTCTTTTAACCATTTTTAACGAAATTCTGTAATTTTAGAAGAATTTATCTTTGAATAGTCAATAGAAATGCATAAAATTGTTACAAAAATGTTCAAGTTACAAATAGGATAGATGCAAACTATCAGATATGAAAAAAAGCCGAATTCGAAAATGGACGTCGGATGAGAAATCGTCTTATAAAGCAAAAAACGTGGTCTTCAGAGTTATTTCCTCAAAATACCTTTAGCTCAGACATCAATCTAAACAAGAGTTAAAGTTATTGTAGGAAGGACCCGACAAAATATTAAGGTATATATTAAGGATAAGGTATAGTAATGGAAAATGCGTTTCAATAACTGCGGCGATGGTTCAAACGAATATTTTTGCGAGGACAGAGAATTCCAGGATCTCTTCAACTTGAGTAAAGGAAAATGCGTTTATTTGTAGATGGTTCCAAAGGATATTTTTAAATAATTAATATTTTTAATCAGATTTTTTTTTTAACTTTTTGGAACATTTTCCCTATGGTTGTTGTAATTTGTTAAATTACAAATTTTTTTTCTTTCCCCCCTTTTTTTTTTTTTTGGTATATTTTTACTCTTGATAACTTTAAAAACTTTGTGGTAAAGCAGTTTTTTCGAAATTCGTATTGGTTCAAAAGTTACCCGCCTTTTGGTGTTGCAGTGAACACGTTCATTTTTAGCGAATTGTGTGTGGCGCGCAGGTGAAAACAAAAGAATTGGGAAAGAGGAAGTCCGGGAGGGGGTCATTATATTGGCCTGGTATAGATAATTTTATGTAAGCTGAAAATTGTCACTGTTATTTATGTTTGTTTAAAAATATTGTAAAACTTTAAACCTGTTTTTCTCGATACTCTGTTTTACGAATCGGTACCAGGTAGAACTTGAGATTAAATTAACCGATTAGGTCGAAATTTTATGCTTTTATGGTATACTAGGGCATCCAACCCGGGTTTCCCGGGATAGAGAATATAGGTGAAAACCATTTATTTTTTTATTGAAAATTCTAATACATTTTTTACATTTAATATTTTTTTTAATTGCCCCTAACAACACCAAAGAACATTTTTATATGAAATGACTCGTGCTATAGCCAGTATACACGTCAGGACACATTGCCGTTATCATTATCTTTATACGCGTGAAGGTTTCACTATGGTACTCCATTGTAAAATTTGGTAATTTTTGAAATTCAATATTTGAAAAATGGCATGATTATTAGATTTGAAATTTATGTGAAGAAAAATACAATTTTATACCTTTCTAACGCAGTTTGTCTAACAATTTTCTGACAAATACTTTCCGAGCTATTCATTTTTTTCAATAACTTCAAGTGTTTCATTTTACGAGATTAATCTGTGGCAACGTTTAGTGAAAATGCCAGTCGTCAGCAACGCGTAGCTTTTTATTAAAGAGGATACTATATATTTTAGTCCCTCACGAATGCGTTTTACAATAGTCGAATTGTAAATGTTTTTTTTTTTTTTTGATCGATTAACCTGAAAAAAAAAAATTGTAATTGAAATTTGAACGGCCGCCATTTTCTTCAGGATCGAAAAATTGATAAACCCATCCGAGAAGGACTACAAAGTATCATAAATTTTAAGGGTTTTTTTTTTTTTGTTACAGTTAAGCAGATTCCGATATTCATTTGGTACCACGGAACGCTTCACTTTTGGCACATCCCTGTATCAAAGGCCGTCAAAGCACCATTTTTCAACCAATTTCCAAATAAAAAATTGTTTTTAAAACTTCAAGGTATGTTTTTTCATTTGCAAAAAATCTCATTATTATTACTGTATAATTTCGCTAAAAAAATACCAAAAAAGTGGAGAAATTTTATTTATTATTAGTATTTATGTACAGATTCAATATAAAACGTCTCACAATCTAAAAAAATATGGACAACATATAATAATAATGAATTTTCTGTTTAAGGTAAAAGTAAAAGCCACGTCCTCAGTCAAAGTCGTTTGGTGAAACAAACTCGAGTTAACTCGTGACTGGTCAACAATGTGTTAATTATAAACGTCCTTTTGTAAACCACTTGATTGCCAGATTAATCACAATCTTCTTCCAAACACCACTATAATTAATTAATATTCATTTTTGAAATCCAAAAATACATAAGTTAAAATTATTTAAAAATTAAATTATTCTAAAAATAGACCAACATTCGCAACTCGAATTGGTTATTTACAAGGCCAGTTTTTGATCGCTTAACCCATTTTAGAAAATCAGCCCTGATCACCAAAAAATTATTTTATATTATCAAAATAGAAATAGTTCAATAGGTATAATAAGTTGGAAATTGTACGCCAAACGTGAAAAAATGAGGTGCGTTCGTACTGTTATTATTTCAGTGAAATAAATTATATCGTCTGTTATTATGATGTGATTAATTTCCGTAATGAAATAAGTACATTTTAAGTTGGTAATATTTTATCTTTTGTTGACATTGACTGAAGAATTGCAATGGGAAACTTAAGCCTAGCTTTGAAAATGTCAGAACTTGAAATCCATATTTAGACACTTTTCCATTTAATATCTATTTCTGCGGTAACATTTATCCAAAAATCTGTCGGTAGTTTATAGGATTGCTATAATGAAACAATTTTAGTATACAAATTCGGTTTTTAAATTCAGTAATACGGAAATAACAGGACTCCATCTTAAATAGGACTTCATCACCAAGGCAACCTAGAATCATTACCTATCACGGGATACCACGGAATTAATTATGTATGATACGATTTAATAGAATCAAGAATGTGACTATAACTTGGTCATAAGAAGTTATAAAATGTCATATACGTCATATATGACTATAACGTCATACATGTCAGATAACATGATGATACATCTCAGTCGCTTGACGATTCATCCGCGGAAGCTGCTGTAACAAGGAAGTACCGATTTTTAAAAAATTCAATATATTTAATAAATATTTTTATTAATATCTTTTTAAGTTTTGCTTCGATTTTCATAAAATTTGAAATGACTCGACAAAATTCTGCAACGATTATGTATATTAAATTTCAAGAAATTCGGATGGGTTAGTTGCTGTATATGCGGACAGACGGACGGACGGACCAGACGATGACTATAGGTGCTACACATTTATACCATTACGAACGTACCTAAAAATCTGAAAACCAGATGGCGTAAACATAAAAGTCATAATTTCATTTAGCTCAATAAAGTTCATGTATGCGAAATTCATGGGGGCGTGTCTTACACTTTTACAAATAAATTAGCTTTGAACTTAAGAGGTTACACACGTTCTCAACTTTCAAAAAATCGTTTTTTTTTTTTTTTTTTTGACGAAAATTAAATCCTTGTAGAATTATGGGTAAAAATATTTAAAGTGATATCTCAATTATTAAGAAAGATATGAGCAAAAATATGAGCGCGCGCACGATCGATAAAACCGACCTCGTTGAAAAGATTCTACTAAAGATTCTACTCTTTTTTAAATGAGTAGATTAAGAGTCCTCTCCCCTCACGCGAAAAGACCGCTCGCTAATGTTAATCCTATGGGGCACTATTTTTCTAATATCTCGTTTGCATTTCAATATTTTAAAACTATTTTTGTTGCATTGGATAGCTGAGATCAATCTCTATTTACGCCGTTGATTACTTTTTCGATTTTCTTTGCGGATTTTTTTTACGAAGATACTTTCACTTTCGAACCGGTTTCGTAAGATTTCGGTATTTGCCCCGTTTCTTCCAGCTGTTTTTCAGTCGCCCATCCCCCTATAGATTTTCTCTTTTGTATCTCTCAATCCTCTTTTCTTACTCTTTCTCCTCCCCCTTTATTTTACTCAGTTATCATGACCCCTACTTTATTCCTTCTTGTCCCCTTCCATATATATATACTAGTATATAACCCCCGTCAAAAATGACGGATTGTTGATCTGCGTTCCATTTTCATAAGACTTCATATAAACAAACAGCATGAAGATTTTATTATTGAAAGGTTTGTATTGTAGAAAAGTACTTTTTAAAAATGACAAATGATTTCTACAAATAAAAATGATGAGGATATATATATATATATATGTGGTGACTGGGAAATGGACTCTGTGGACTCTGTACCGCAAAGCCAGCAGATTCTCTAATGAGGCTCTCTATGATAGCGAAAACTGCCGAACAATACCTTTTGATGAGTGCAGTAATTTTTACAGCGTGAGAACAGAAGGAGTCGAAAGACGGAGTCAGACGGACTCTCGGAGAGATGCTCTAAGATCTCCGCGGCCAGCCTTTGCGAGCTGAGCTGAGTAACGGCTTATTGGAAAACGGCCTTCACGAGCTGCAATGTTGTTAATATTATATCTAAACCTGTAAATATTTGTAATTATTTTACATACAACCAAGAACATTAAAATGAGTAAGATTTCCTTAAGAATCTCCCGCGGACTTATTTATACCCATTTAGACAACCGAGCATATTTAACATAAGATATCTCTACATATATATATATATATAATTATAATATCTATATATATATTTACTCAATATTAAATTTCTGAAATAGGTCAACGATTGGACAAAACATTCAAATTAAATATTAAGAAATAATCCGTGTGCGAAAGTTATTGTAAAAAAGTGTTATTAACGAGTTTCTATACAGCTTGACTCACCACATAACTCATTGTTTGATTACATAAGCAAAATTAAATGAAAATTAGGCTATACTATGTATTCCTTATATTTTAATTACGTTTCATAAGAAAAATATCCCTGACGGCTCGGCCTACAGGCACAGGTAGATTTTGAAGCCGCAGACCGTGGGGCACCTGTTTATTGGGAATTGCAGAAGAAAGACCTATTTGTCATGATGTGGCAGTTTGGACTACCCACTTCGAAATATACCTCTGCCTGTAGGCGGAGCCAGCAGAGATTTTTTTGTTTTTAATTTTTTTTTAACCGTAAGAGTTAGTCCTATAAAAAACTTGTCAGTATAAAAGTTGTATACAATATTAAGAAGATTTATAATAAAGTTAAGCGGGTTTGGTATCTTGGGAGTTGACGAAGTTATGAATTTTTTTTCTTCTGAAACCCCTATTCCCCCCCCCCTTGGGAGCATTTTTAATGAAATCAAAAATCTGTCATACGTAATTTTTTGGCCCTTTTCCTAGAAGTAATAATAACTTTAAATGGATTCGATATGCATAAAAATGAAGAAGTTATAGGTTTTTTTCTGTTTTCACCTCAGCCTGTCGGCGGAACCAGCAGGGATTTTTTTGTTTTTATTTATTTATTAATTTATTTTTTTGCCTTAAGAGTTAGTCCTATAAAAAACGTGTCAATATAAAAATTGTAGATAATTTTAAGGAGATTTACAATAAATTTACGCGGATTTAATATCTTGGAAATTGACGAAGTTGTGAATTTTTTTCTTCTGAAACCCCTATTCCCCCCCCCCTCCCCACTTGGGGACATTTTTAATGAAATCAAAAATCTGTCTTACATAAATTTTTGGCCCTTTTCTTAGAAGTAATAATAAGTTTAAACGGATTCGATGTGTATAAAAATTAAGAAGTTATGGGTTTTTTTCTGTTTTCACCTCTGCCTGTAGCGGAGCCAGCAGGGATTTTTTTGTTTTTATTTTATTTATTTATTTATTTTTCTTTTTTGCCGTAAGATTTGGTTCTATAAAAAAACTTGTCAATATAAAAGTTGTAGATAATTTTAAGGAGATTTACAATAAATTTAATCGGATTTGATATCTTGGGAATTGACGAAGTTATGAATATTTTTATTTTGAAATCCATATTCCCCGCCCACACCCCCTTGGGGGCATTTTTAATGAAATCAAAAAATCTGTCATACATAATTTTTTGGCCCGTTTCCTAGAAGTAATAATAACTTTAAACGAATTCGATGTGTATAAAAATTAAGAAGTTATGGGTTTTTTTCTGTTTTTACAACCCCCTCCCCCCCTCCTTGGTTCGATTTTGCCCATTTACGAACTTGACCGAGATTTTATGTATCAGGTTTGAAGATATTTGTGCAGAATTATGGGATCATGTCCATAAAAAAAGTGAGATAGATAGATAGATAAAGTTTTGAACTGGGGTAGTTTTGAATTCTAGGAGTCATGATCAGTGTAGATCTGCAAAAAATTTTCAGGAATTCCGACTTAAGGGAGAATGTAATAGGTAGTATTTCTTACGAAATCTACCTAAAATCTTTTTATTTGCGATGGAAGCAAAATTTCAAAATCCGCCAGTAGATGGCGCGAATATACTGGATCAATCACCTCAAAGCATCTCTATGAAAGAAATCAGTGCTATTTCTGAAAAAAAAAAGTTTTTACAGATAAAATTGTTTACTGAAATGTTGATATACATGTTTTATATGAAATAGTTTTTGAAGGTTTTAAACAAAATTAAAATATTTAAAAGCTTTATTATGCTCTTACAAATATTTTAAGAGTAGAATCGTATGTTAAACTGTATATTTAATGAAGCTTTCAAAGAGTTGCTCATTTGTGATTAATTTGAATTTGTGATTCTGAATGGCAACAGTGTTCGTTTGTTTAAAGCTGAGATTCCGATGTTTAATCTGGATTTTTAATTAAGAACTTAAAACATTATAATAGGATATGACATACATGTTTTATAGGAAAATATGCTGAACAGACATGATTTCAAGTATAGGTTTTTCATTAAGCCTAACATGGCGTTTAACTACAGTTGATTCGCAGACCAGAGTGGTCCCGCCCGGAATGGTTACAGACACTTTCTTGCCTTCGGATTTTATTATAAGTAGATTGTAACAGAATATTTCCCCCTTTATTCTAGTATGCTTGTGAGGTGTCCCAAACTAGTACCGTTAGGTAGTCGTCCTTAAATATGCCTTTACTTTTCGATAGGAGCCTTAATTTCTGAGATATTAAGGGCTTTCCCCTCTTTCTCCTATTATATTGCTTTCTCTTCTGGGTTTTTACCTTTATAGTCTCCCGGGTCTATGCCCTATCTTTCCCTAAATTTGTGTTTCATTCGGACAATTTTTATAACCTTTAGTAGATTTTTGCCCCCACTACTATGTGGCGTTTTTGTTACTATACACATAGTATTTCTTAGATTTATTGTCTTCTAATTATCCGATTTTCACCTCTGCACCTGTAATCATTTCCTACTCAACTTCGTTTTTGTCCCAATCTGCTCCGGTAAATGGCATTCTTCCTTCCCACTTTTAATATCTTACTTGTAAAATTTTACTTGGATAATATGCTGCTGGCCATCCAAAATGCTACACCATGAAGAATGCAAATAACAGAATTATATTCATTGGACAAAACATTATAATGGGAAGGACAAGTGATGACATTTTCAGAAAATTTGGAGGTATAGATCCTGAGAAAACACTACCCAAAGCAGCCATCTCTGGCTGCAATAACAGCATTTATCTGCCTAGCCATGGAGTCGAAAAGAGATTAGATGTCATGTACGGGTACATCAGTCCATGCAGCTTTAACACTATGCCACAGTTCATCAACCGTAGTGACGTGCGAGTGGTGGCGGGCCAGTCGCTCAGAAGCCATTGACAGACATTTTCAGTTGGTGAGAAATCAGGAGAACGTGCCGGCCAGGGCAACAGTCGAACATGTTCTGTATCAAGGAAGGTCAGGATAGTATGAGCAACATGTGGTCGTGCATTGTCCTGCTAAAAAGTAGAGTTGCAAAGGCATCGAAGATAAGGCAGAACCATGGGCCGTAACACATCAGAAATGTAACGGCTGCTGTTGAAATAGCCGGCAATGCGAACAAGAGGTTACCGAGACGTGTATCCAATGGCACTTCATACCGTCACTCTAAGGGATATGACAGTATGACGATTCGAATGCAAGCTGGCAATGTGCGTTTTCTACGATGTCGCCAAACATGGATGCTGGCATCATGATGCTGTATATGAAGCAGGAATGGCGTCTCACGTCGTCTTTGATGAATGCAGGCTCTGTATGCAGCATCATGATGTTAGCATCCATGTTTGGCGGCATCGTGGAAAACTCACATTGCCAGCTTGAAAATTTCTCCAATTAAAACAAAAATTTAGGGAAAGCCCTTAATATATCAGAAACTAAGACCCCTATAGAAATAATAAAGGCAGATTTTAGAACGACGACCTAGTGGTATTAGTTTGGGATACCCAACAAGCAGAATGGAGTGAAGAATAAAAATAGTGTTAAATTATATACATAGGAGGGAGGGTCCAAGAGTGGATAAAGTAGGCCCAAGCTGTCAGAGCCGTGAAACGGAGAAAAAGGAAGAGGAAAGCAGAAAAAGAAAAGAGGAGTGAGAGATGGAAAAGAGACAATCTATAGAGAAGAAAGGGACGGGACATCTGAAAACAGCGAAAAGAAACAGGGCAAACGCCAGAAAAAAGGGACCCTATAGAAAATGCCTATGCATGCAACTGAAGGGTAATTCCACTGTGGGCAGAGACCATACGGGTCGGGTTTACCCGACACGAGACTGAAATTTCTGCTTAAAATCAACCCAAAACCCGTACCGAACCCGAACGCGATTTGAAAAAAAATTGTCCATATTTCAATAGAATTATAGAAACATAGTTTACAGTTATATCTCTAACATGAATTTTATGATTTTTATATAAAAATGAGCACATATACACTCATTAATATTCAAATATATAATTTTTTCATTTGAAAAATATTCAGGACTGTTTTTGAAAAATCGTGTCAACCCGAACCCGACCCGAAACAGTCAAAACCTGTAATAATCTGACGCTACACAAACACGAAACATTTAAAGTCAACCACGGGTCGGGCCGGGCTCGGGTAAAATATAAAATACCTCAAATCCGGTACTTTAAATCTTTAATCGTTAATTATTAATTAGATTACTAATTAGATTGAGAATCGATTCAATCGTTAATCAAAGAAAGTGACTGAAATTAAATTAATCATTAATCATTAGTCTGTGGGTAGAATTGAAGTGAACTTTAATCGGTCAATCTTTTTTCATTTTAAAAAATCTGATCGTTAGTTTTTAATCGTTAATCTAATTAAATTTTGCACCACCGTGTTAAATATACCTTCCGATCGCCTGCTTACATCATGAATTCGCAAATGGCTTTTATCTCAGGACCTGCATCCCAGCATGCAAATCGTGCGTTCTGGGGTTGGAATAATTCGGTAATGGCCGGTTTGAAGAAAATATTGAAAATAATTACTATTTCTGGTCAAAATTAAAATACAAGGTTGGTATTTGATCAGAATGTGGAATCCCCCTCCCCCACACTTTCCCCTTACGCTTATTTCGAGCCTTTTTACCACCATTTCCAAACGGTGAATACTCATAAGTGGTTTTTCAAAGCAGCCAAAGCATTGTGTTTTGGAAATAAAAGATGGGATAGTGAGTGTGTGTGTGTGCGCGGGGAGGGGGATAGCACGTCTAGTGTACGCTGCCGAAGTCAGCGATGATTCAAATCAGCAAGATCTGATTGAAAAGATTTTTATTCAAAAATATATAATCATAAAAATTCGAGATTCGTATGCCAAAACAATCCTGAGTGTGCGTAGCACGGTGTATGCTGCCTAAGGCAGCGTTGCTACAAGATACGAGGTTCGTTTAAAAAGATTGCCGCTTAAAAGTATAAATTCTAACAAAATCGGGTTAAAGATATAAAGTCGTACAAATTTGAGACTTATTTGTGATTATTATCATGGACTGGAGAATGCCGGGCGGGTCAGCTAGTTGTAATTAAAAACTCTAACGATAGTACTAAAGCTCCAAACGAAGCAAAATTTCACTAGTGTCAATAGATAAACTAAAAATTACCAGTTAAATTGTGAACATTGAAAAAAGCTGCGGTCTGTGAAACCGCTAACAGCAGTTAAGGGTTAAATTTCATTTCTGGTCCCCCTCCCCCTTGACGGTGCCTATATAAATAATAGACTATTTTCAAACACTAGTCGTATTTTTTCCATTTCTCAGCTACGCAAAATCCGCAATTAGCGACAGTTTTCATTTATGTTACCATGTATGTTACGTTTACAAAAAAATCCGGATTGAGTTCACTCGAATTTATGAACACTGGTCAACGTGACCAGAAAGTGAAATCCACAAGTGGGTAAGTGTGATCGAAGATCGCACAAAGGGTTTCGTTTCATATTCCTTTCAAAACACTTTATACTTTAATTAATAAATCCAAATCATTAATTTATAATTATTAAATCCTTATCATTTATCAATACACTTTATCAATAAGAATATAGATTAAATTTAACATTAAAATTATTACAAGAGGAAGCTGTTTTTTTAATCAAATTAAAAATATTCAAGAACTGCTTTTCAGACAACTGTAACAGTATAGGCTTGTATATCTGAAAAGAATATTTAATTACATGATTTAATTTTAGCTAAAAAAAAAAAAAAACTTTAAAATAGCAAAAAAAATAAGAAAGTTCTTTCAATTAAATCTTTCGGACAATGAAATGTTAAAATCGAAAATTTCAACTTCCGTCACCGAGCAATCGAACCTGGAACCTTTGGGTTAGGAGGAAAACTCATGACCACTGTAGCATCTAGACTTCGCGAAAAATGCTGAAATTAAGATTACTAGGGGGCTCAGCCCCCTACTCGCTAACCCTCGCCAACCCCCCGTGAATTGCAAAGCAATTCACATTGAGACCGCTTCGCTCGCTCGCCCCTTTTTATTTTTCTAATAATTCTAGCCGGAATAAGTACTACAATAAATCATTTGAACATATGTAATTGACAATTTTTTTATTGTAAAAAAGTAATCGAAAACTCCGTTGAAAACACAACTAAAAATTAATTTAGTTGATGCTACCAATGGACATATAAATCATTTAAATACTATGAAAAAAGGATCTTGGAAACATAATTAGTTTAAAACTTATTGCACCTATAATATTGTACAGCACGGCTTAAATTCACTAAAAAAAAAAAAAAAAAAGAAAAAAAAAACACTACGTGGTAGGAAGATAGTTTATCATCAATGATTGTTTAAATTTCGTTCAACATTTTACTATTCTAATTGATTATAGATTTCTGCAAAAGAAATTTTTACTTCATTGAAATTGAAGAAAAATCATTTTTACTCCAATAAAACATCAACAGATGGCAGCAGGGGATTCTAGAAAGTTTATATTTTATTATCTCCGATTTTTTGTGTGAGTGAAATTCGTAAATAAATTCTAAATAAGAGTTGAGAATTCAATATTACTCATAATTAAACGACAATATTACTCATAATTAAAATGAGGAATCATCTCAGACGCTTTGGATTACGTTCATATTATTTTATTTTTAATAATTGCTAGCTTGAGTTTCAGTGCTGACACTGACCGCCATATTGGAGGTGGAGCTAACACAATCTTGTCTGTTCATTGGTCTGAGCTCTGGAAACTACGGCTGTTGCCAACGATAAGGTAGAAATTCAGCCCTGTTTCCGCGCCACGTAAGACAAATATATATATAGATGTTAAAAGAACTAAGAAAATCGCAGAAGTGGTCGAATATCATTAAATTAATTCAATTAATTTAAATAAGATTTTTCTCAAAATTTTATGATTTGTCTTGTGACTGGATGTATTCAGCTATAAGTATGCATAATTTCGAGTGTCTAATTTATACAGTTTCAGTAGTGTACGAACTCTATCACAGAATTTCGTTAAAAACGCTTACAAAATTCTTTTAAGTTACAGAATTTGGTAGAAAACGGTTAAAAGAGTAAAGTGCGTACATCATTTGGTTCATTCACGACCGAAAACAGCAACCAATTTTCCCAATGGTTAATAATTATAATAATAATGCTTAATTTCTTTTAAAATTCGATTTATCGTTTAAGTGACGGATTTTTTACTAACTAAAAAAGTTTGGGATGTACATATATAACGTTATCAACTTTTTGGTAATTTTGTGCCCCTTCCCCCCCCCTTACGATATCATATGTTATCGTTAATGGATCACCCCTCCCCCCTCCCTACTTTTTTAAAACGATAACGTTATCAGTGTCTAAAATTTTCTTTTTCCTTTTTACATTTATTTTTATATGTTTGCAGTGATATACAGATATATGTTTATACATTTGTTATTCGCATACCTTACTGATTCAAATGAAGAGAGAAAGTCAATAAATGAAGAGAGAAAGTCAATATCGCTCTTATACATGAAATAACTTTATATCAAATAACACATAAAACAGATAGTTACTATTTGAAAGTATTTAATAATAGCTTTAAGTTGCACAATGCAATCAACAATAATATTGTCTTGTTGCACTTACCCCCTCAAGCAGTAGAGTAGCTGCATACTCAGTGCCCTGGAGCAAGAAAAATTTCTGCCAAACTTCATCTCTCAAAAAAAAAAATCTGCCAAAACTTGTTTTAAACTTTTAAAAACATCTATGAACTTATTTCAATTTAAAACTTTAATTAATAACAATTTATTTCAAATTTAATCTTTTTTTTACAAGATTAATATAACCCATTTCATTAAGCACAAATATAACAATAAAATAAATTGTAATAGACTTCTAATATTTAATACATACTTTATAATATTTACAGCATTGACAAAATATATGCATGTTTAGTTTTCATATTTAAGACTTCAAAATTGTCGTTCTCTCGCGTTTTTATTTTCAAATTCGTCAATAATCGCCACTTTCTCCAGATTAAGATAATCAGATTGTTCTTTTTGTAGATACAGTGAGCCGATATATATAAGTATAATTTTATCTATACAATTTTTTGTAAGTGTGCTGCACAAAAAAAAAAAAAAAAAAAAAATCTAACAAAACAACAATAACAAAAAAAATTTAAATAAATAAATAAATATTTTTACAAATCTTTATATCTATATCTTATTATATCTTTACTATATCTTTATATCTATGTCTTATTATATCTTTATATCTATATCTTATTATATCTTTACTATATCTTTATATCTATATCTATAGCTATATATATATATATAATCTTTTTAAATATTGCGCCCTTGTTATTAATACGCGTGGAGCAGTTTGCTCCAACTGCTCCTCTGCCCTGAAGGGGAAGCGGGAAAGCAGAAGTTCTTATCAACAAAACAGGTGAACAACAATCTTTATCTTTTCGTTATTTAGTAAACGCAACAAGCATAATTTCAAGCATACTTCGCCCCTCCCTGGTATCTTCAACAGCGGATCGTAAGCGCATATGGCAGAACAATATTAATGCCGAAAGTTGGGGTATTCCCTATTCTGGGACGAAATGATTTTATAATCAATTAATGGCTTTAACAATAACTTTGTATTTTCATTAAAATAGACAACATACATAATAATAATAATAATCTATATATTTAAAACGAAAAGCACATTCTGTAAAATTCACATTCTCTTTTCCACACGAAAATCGTCTCTTTGCGCATGCTTCAAAGTTTTTTTTTTTTTTTTTTTTTTTTTTTAAAGGCTTCTTTTCTTAGAAACGGGAAACCTGATGGATTAGCCCTCACCTGTTTAGCCTAGGGGGATTGAAAAGGGTTGATTGAAAACGGATGGAGTCGTACCATTGCATTGAAAGCATAGATCTTCTAATATATTTTTGCTCTGAGTTTGAAATCTAAAGCATTTTTTTTTTTTTTTTTTTTTTTTTTTTTTTTTTTTTTTAAGAACACGTTTTCACTACTAAGTATGCATATTTGTTTTGCAAAATTTTAAAGAGAGCTTGGATACAGTTATATTTATAACAGATTGAAACGTCAGAGAGATGATAACTATTTTTTTATTGCTATGTTAAAGGAGCCGACGCGAAAACAAACAAAGAAACAAAAAAGCGAGAAGAAAACATTTATTTTACAACTGGATATAATAATATTTTTTCACGAAATTTTTACACGGACTGTAAAACCGTTTTATTTATCACCAATTAAGATTTCAAAGAAGTTCGGACAAAAAGAACCTTTTATTTTAAAACTATGAAACGACACTACGTAAAAAAACAAGAACCGATTTTTAAAAAATTCAATATATTTAATAAATATTTTTATTAATATCTTTTTAAGTTTTGCTTCGATTTTCTTTTATCCCTAAATGTCACTATTTTTCCGCGAATTTTTCATTTTAACATATAATTTCATGCAAAATCAGGTTAAAGATATGAAATAATAAAAACTTGATGTATTGTTTTTTAATTTATTATCACGGGCCCGGGCAACCCCGGGCGGAGTCAGCTAGTAATAATAATAACAGACTATGTTGATGTAAACAAAAGTTTACAAAAAAAAAAAAAAAAAAAAAAAAAAAAATTGGATTGATCAAAACTAAAAATTGATAACGATATCAAAACACAAAAAACCCCTCCCCCTACGGATATCTTATGATATCATGTGCGAAATTCCCCCCTCCCCCTACAGATATCTTACGACATCAAGCAACACATCCTACAAGCAACACATCCTACACATCCTTGTAGGATGTGTTGCATCAAGTGCAAGATTCCCCTCTCCCTCCAGTAATGATAACGTCATGCATGCACAACCCCTTTATTACGTAAGTGAAAAAGGGCGATAACCAGAAGGGTGCAAGGTGGTCTGACTAACTATAATCTATAAACTATATTTTAATATATTAGGTACTCTTTAAATTCTATATACTATCTAAAATCTAGAAATAATTAATTAAGTTGCTTGATTTTTTTCTAGACATTAAAAGATAGTATTCGAAAGGTTTTAAATACGTTGATTTTTTTATAACTTTTAAATATGTCGATTATTTGTTTTATAACTTTTAAATTCTAGATATTTGAAATCTAGAAAGAATACAGTTATATAACAGATTGCTCTCCGAATTTTACTAACGAAATTTATTACATACCACGCAAGTCTCTTGTATTTTGAGTACCACTATATCAGAATAGCAATATTAGCTTCATTTAATGATAAACATTTCCGATCAAATAAAACGAAAATTGCTGTTCGAAAATAGTGGTACTGAACATAGGAGTTTATGCGATAGAAAATCGATGTCTAGTCGAGTCTTACATTTGACAGAAGTGTGTAAAGGGTTAAGATTATTTTTAGACTTCAAACAATAGTTATTAATAGGTTTGCGGCTGTGATGATTGATTACAAAAAATATCTTTTTTTCACCTTTGTATTTTTTACAAGTTTGTATCCTAGATAGACATTACAATTACAACATAGTCTATTTTCAAATACTTGTATTTTTTTCTTATTTGTCAGCCGCGTTTAAACCCCGAAACAACACAAAATAAAAGACAGTTTTTGAATAAAATTACCTTGCACGTTTACCTTTATAAGAAGGAAAATCATTCATTCAACACTTGTTTCAGCTCACGTGCCCATGTAAATCTCGCCAACCAACATCGAAAAAGGCGGCAACCTTTTTTTGTTGTTAACTTTTTCTCCACACCAACACAACACATAACGAGTGAAAATAAGCATGTCAACAGGTTGTCGCAGTCAGCTGCTAATTTGACCAAGTTTGTGCTACCTGTGATTTATTCGCTTTATGTAATTTATTTATGTAAATAAACGAAGATAAACCAGATCACCGGTGGTGAAGTGTTTAGAGAGTGGAGAAATTGTTGTTGGTTGGAAAATATAAAAAAAAGTAAATAGTAGATTTTCTCCCCAGTGTTGTTATCTTTTTATCGCGTGACAAGTCTAAAGTTTATTGTGAAAATAATTATTTTAGAAACTCTGGACGTATTCTTCTAAAATAGTGTTTAATTGATTGGATCGGCAGAAAGCTAAAAGCAATTGTATGTTGTGCTGGGACTTTTGGACTTTTTTCTCAAATTCCAAAAGGTAAGGTGTTTTTATTTTTTTAATTAATAAAAAAAGGAAGTACAATAATGTAAAACGCATGTCACGTAACTTGAAATGATTTCTGTTTATTTGAATTGTGATTTCTGTAGTGCTAAGGGACTAAATTTGTTCTTTATTTAAGGTGATTCAATTCGAAAATGTATGTGATAAATGTATTTAATTTTATCAGTGACTAATTAACTGTGTTAATACAAAAGACGTAATTATATTGTAGAATTAGGTATCTTTAAATTCTATATTCTATCTAAAATCTAGAAAGAATAAAGTTGCTTGATTCTTTCTAGATATTAAAAGAGAGTAATCGAAATGCTTTTAAATATGTTGATTATTTTTTGATAATTTTTAAATTCTAGATATTTAAAATTTAGAAAGGATAAGTTTATCTATTTAACCGTTAGCTCGACGAATTTTGTTAGCGTAACTGGTTAGATAGCAGCGAGGTCTCTTGTATTTTGATTTTTGAGTACCACTATTTCCGAATAGAAATAATAGCTTCATTCAAGAGGCTACCTCACTCACGCGAAAACATCCCATCGCTAATGTTAATCCTATGGGGAGAAAAATTTTAAGATATCTCATTCGCATTTCAATATTTTAAAATTATTACTATTATTTTTATTTATTTATTATTATTTTTTTTCATTGGATAGCTGAGGTCAATCTCTATGCAGGTCATTTTTTACTTTTTTCGATTTTGGTTGCAGTTTTCTTTTACTGATGATACTTTCACTTTCGAAATCGGTTCTGAAAGTCAAAGTATATTAATAAAAAAAGCTTGTTATCAAAATCCAAAAGTACAAAGGGCCTACATAGAAATTGACCTATCCAATGAAAAAAAAAATTTAAATTTAAATTTAAACGAGATATCTAATATTTCCCCCATAGGATTAACATTTTCGAGTGGTGTTTTCGCGTGAGTGAAGTAGCCTCTTAATGACAAAAAATTACGATCAAATAAAACGAGAATTACTATTCAAAAATAGTGGTATTCAACATACGAATTTCTGTGATAGAAAACCGATGTCGAGTCGATTTACGCTCGACAAAAGTGTGTAAAGGGTTAAGATTATTTCTAGACTTCAAAAAGCAGTTATTAATGTAGGTTTCCGGGTAGGATGATTGATTAAATAAAAATCTTTTTTTACAACTTTGCATTTTAGACATAATCTCCAAAGACATTACAACATGGTCTATTTTCAAACACTTGTATTTTTGTTGTTTGTCAACTGCGTTAAAACCTCGCAACAATATCAAATAAACGACAGTTTTTTAGTAAATTTACCTTGCCTGGTTACCTTCACAAAAAAGAAAAATAATTCATTCATTCAACACTTGTTTCAGCTCACGTGCCCATGTAAATCTCGCCAACCAACATCGAAAGAGGCGGCAACCTTCTTTTGTTGTTAACTTTTTCTCCACACCAACACAACACATAACGAGTGAAAATGGGCATATCAACAGGTTGTCGCAGTCAGCTGCTAGTTTGACCAAGTTTGTGCTACCTGTGATTCATTCTTCTTAGGTAATTTATTTATGTAAATAAACAAAGATAAAGCAGATCACCGGTGTTGATTGAGGTGTTTAGAGAGTGGAGATATATTGCTGTTGGTTGGAAAATATAAATTAAAAAAAAAATTGTACATTTTCTCCGCAGTGTACATTGTTATCGCGTCGGCGAGTCTAAAGTTTATTGTGAAAATAAGTCTTTTAGAAACTTTGGACGTATTCTTCTAAAATAGTGTTTACTTGTTTGGGTCGGCAGAAAGCTAAAAGCAATTGCATGTTGTGCTGGAACTTTCGGACTTTTTTCTCAAATTGCTAATGAAAAGGTAAGGGTTTCTATTTTTTTTTTTTTTTTTTTTTTTTTTAAATCAATAAAAAAGTGAATGCAATAATGTAAAAAGAATGTCACGTAATTTTATATGTTTTCTGTTTATTTGAATTGTGATTTCTGTAGTGCTGGGACTAAATTTGTTTCTTATTTAAAATTGTTCTAAATATAAATAAATAAATATATTATATAAATAAAATACCTTTGAATTCAAAAGACAACGATCAAGTGCTTTTACTAAATCCGACCAAATCTTTAATTTAAATATGGCATGTAATTAATTTATATATGGAATAACTAACTTTAAATCAAAAGCTAACAAATTTCAACAATAAATGACCTAAATTTCAATTTAGAGACGTCATATATAATAAAGTTTTATACAGTAATCGCAGAAAAATTGCAAACATCATAACGAATAAAACCTATTATGAATTTTCAATATAATAAGGAACAAAACAATATTTAATGACATTTGAAGCAAGTTAACTTGAAATGAATATTAACGAAGTATATATTTCCCCGCTAAACAACGCGAAACTAAACTTTCTGACACATTTTCTAACTAATTTTTAAACATAAAAGTATAATACTTGCAAGCATTATCGAAGTCATTTGTAATCGAACAGTTTTTTTTTTCATCTTCCGATAAATGAATTACATCTTGAGTTATAAACAATTGTTGTCCCAGGACGGCAGTTTTTTTTTTCCTTTCCTGCATTGTCGCGTCCGGAAATCCGGTTTTAAACACCAACTTTGACAACATTTTCTGAAAATAAATTTGCCTTTACTGAAAACGGAAAAACACTTCGATTAAAATAGTTTCTTAATAAGAGTACCTGCCAATTTGATACTTTTGCGAACAAAAATGAATTAAAAATGTGTCAGAAAGTAGCCAGTTTAGATTTTAGAACATCCTTAAATATTTTTTTTTTCTGAAATTTAAATTCCTTGAATAAATTTATTTGAAAATTCTTGACTTGATTGATTTTGATGGTTTAATTATTGACTTTTAATAAAAACAATATTTAAAAATCGTAATGGGAAAACTGATGGAACAGATGTGTTACACTCACGCTAAAATGTAAACAAAAGATTGGCGACTGTTTGGTTGGCGCGATTTCCAAGACTGCGCCAAACGAATAACTTAATACAATGGCTAGGTTGCCATTAAAGGAAAAAATCCCCTAAATTTGGCGATTTTTTTTTTTTTTTTTTTTTTTTTTTTAGCGTGAGTGTAAAGCATCTAAGCCAAACTGATACTGATTTAGAACGTTCGCATTGAAAATCATTAAAAAAAGAAAAAAAAATGTAACTAAGTAATTAGTAGCTAGTAGATTCATTAGCTTTGTTTAATTTATATAAACAGACGAATATAAAGTAAATCACCAGTTGAGTATTAGCAAGAGGGGAAATTGTTTGTAGAAAAGAAAAAAACAAATAAAATGTAAATTTTCTCTACCCATGGACATTGTTATCTTGTAAACAAGATGATATCGTGTAGACAAGTCTAAAGGTTATTGTGAAAAACAACGCTTTTCAAAACTTTGGACATACTTTTCAAAAAAAGAAAGAAAAGGGGGAAGGGGATTCATTTCGGTTTTCTTGGTTAAATCTGCAGAAATAAGATTAAAATCCACTGCATACTGTGCGAGAAGTATTCAAACATATATTAAAAATTTATTGTTTTTAAATTAACTTGAAAGTAATTACAGTCAAACCTCGATATAACGATTGCAAAGGATTTCTTGAAAACCTTCGCTAAATCGAGGTTATCTTTAAATGGAGGACGACATTAGACAAATTAAAACTACATAAAAGTTCGTTATTTAAAAATATAATCAACTACTAGTATTTATTTATGTATATATTTTTTAATCCTAAATATATTACTTTTAATGGTACTTTTTCAGTGTAGGGGCAGGGGCGCCATTTCAGAACTTTCTTGGGGGGGGGGGGGGGCAAAGTTTTTTTAAGGTGGTGGCATACCCCCCCCCCCCCCCCCCCCCGCAACCTCTCCGAACGAGAAGCATTTACTGAATCATATATACAGAGACAGCAATACTTTTAATACGGAATCTCAAGTGACCTCTGAAAAATTCCGTTTAAGACAGGTTTTCGTCTTAGCAAGTAGAATTTTAAAATATTATGAAAGTTTTCAGTTATAGACAAGTACCGTTTTTTTCAGGTATTCTTTAAGACTGTTAAAACCTTCTTTCTATAAAGCACTTCTGAAGAGCATAGGTGTATTACAGTGAAACGTGTCTAAACGTAACGTGTCTATAACATAATTCTTTCTCAAACGGACAAAAAAAATCAAGTTTCGACGAAAAAAACGCAATACAATTATACTTGCTAAGATGGAGATCTGTCTAAAATGGAGATTTTTTACAGTCCTTTTCAACTCTATTTTTTGCAGGTTTTACTACAGGGGCACCTTTTCATGAGTTTCTTTGGGAGCGAGGGGGGGGGGGGGGGACAAAGTTTTTTTTTAGAGACAGGGTTTGAAATATCGTGCAGGATTGCCCAAATCGTGCGCAAAATAGAAATAGGCCCCACAATAAAAAATGCAGTGTGAGATTTTGCCTGTTTATCTTAACTTCTTTCACAAACATTTGATACTTCTGCGAATATATTTTTAATTTCAGTGGTAGTCCACGAATTTTTCTTCTTTTTTTTTTACGCAAATGCAATTTGTCAACCGATCGCGGTAAGCATCACGAATTTTACGCATTGGAATTAGAAAAAATAGTTAATTTGGCAAAATTGGTCGCTGAAAAAATCGTTAATTTTTTAAAACGACCGTGGAAAAATATTGAGAATTTCGCCAAAGATCACTGAAACAAATAGAGATGTTTGTCAATCGAACGCGGAAAAAATCGCGAATTTAGTATAACTAATGCGGAAAAATATAGAGAAATTCGTCAAAAGATTGAACAACAACAAATAAAATCGCTAATTTAGTCAAACAGTCGCGCAAAAAAGGGGAATTTCGTCAAAGATCGTGCAAAAAATCTACTTTTGCCACTCGGCTGCGGAAAATGACTTCCGAATTTCAACAAACGATCGTAGAAAAGAGTCGCGAATTGCGTCAAAAGATCGCAAAAACAAATAGCGAATTTCGTCGATCAATTGCCAAAAAAAAAAAAAAAAAAAAAAAAAAAAAAAAAAAAATCATAAATTTCGACAAATGGTGGAAAAAAATTAGTCAACGATCGGAATTTCGTCAAAGATTGTGCAAAAAAATAGCAATTTTTGTCAGTTAGTTGCGTAAAAAGACTCCCGAATGTTAACAAACGATCGTAGAAAAGAGTAGCGAATTACGTCAAAAGATCGCAAAAACAAATAGCAAATTTCGTCGATCAGTTGTCAAAACAAAAAAAAATCGTAAATTTCGACAAATGGTGGAAAAAAATTTGTCAACGATCGGAATTTCGTCAAAGATTGTGCAAAATAATAGCAATTTTTGTCAGTTGGTTGCGGAAAAAGACTCCCAAATGTCAACAAATGGTCGTAGAAAAGAGTCTCGAATTTCGCCAACAGATGACGAAAACAAGCAGCGAATTTCGTCGATCGGTTGAAAAAAATGTCGCGAATTTAGACAAAGGATTGAAAAATCAATTCCGTCAGTGATTCACACAAAATATCGAAATTTAGAAAATTATCACAAAAAAAAATAATCACGAAAAAAGTCGTGAAATTCAATCGGTCACGAGATAATCACCACACGAACACCATCAAGAAGTTACGAAATTTGCAAATGTTGTAATCCATAGGTATAAGAAAATTTCCATTAATGGCAATTCTGTCAGTAAAAATTTAAATAATGGCAGAAAATGATGTCCGCAGTCATTTTCTGCCTTCCTCTTCAGACTATGATCTAAATTCCATACAATTCAGAAATCTGCAAAACCCTTGGTTTCAGGTCCCTTGCTCCAGCATTGGGTGGGGCTAGGGCTCCTTTAATACATAGGTATATATAGGAGCCTTAGGTGGGGTGGGGCAACACGATCCAATCAGCAGTACGGATCGAGCCGGGTTGACGCGGCTTATTTTCGCTGCGGGTCAGGTTGATTTGGAACATTTGACTACGGTTTGGCATAGATGTCCCAGTGGACTATTTTTTATTCTATTAGTACAACTTTTTCAAATCTGTCATACACTTATATTGGGATATTTTCAAGAGAAATCTGTCACAAGAATTTTTTTTTTGAAATTGTAGAACGATTAATGCAAAATTAGTAGTCAATCCTCACCCGTTATCAAAGGGTTAATTGTTTCGGATTCAAGTTGGGTTTTCACTATTTTGAGTTGGGTTCGTGTTGCCCGAGTTTTCAAAGAAATACTAAATATTTTCAGATGAAAAAAAAATATTTTTTCTACATAAAAGATAAAATTGTTATTAAAGATATAATTGTAGTCTACACTTTTCCAAATCATATTGAAATATGGATTAATTTTCTTTCATTTCGGGCGGGGTTGCGGTCAATTAAATTTTTTTGGACGTTTCCGGGTTTACTGGAAATTAGTTCTGCATCGGCTACCCGAAATGCATTTCGTTTTGGGTTTGGTTGATTCTTTTTTTTTTTTTTTTTTTTTTTTTTGCGGGTCGAGTAAACTTTATACGCTTCGGGTTATGCTTTGACTCTTTCGAATCGGGTTCGAGATGAACCGATTAAACAAAAGGAGGTTCTGAATAATTTTCAAATAAAAAAACTATAGATATTAATGGGTGTATATATGTGTTATTTTTTGCACATAAGCGGTAAACTTGTAGATTACTTTTCACACAAATGTATTAAAGTATACATTCATTTTCTTTCACTTCGGGGGTTCAAGTATGAATATTTCGGATTCGGCTTGAAGTCTATCGGATTAAAGTCAGGATTCGGGTCGGTTACAACCAAATCTGGACAGGACTCTAGTGTCAGGCTGTGAAGATTTTTAAGAGCATACTGTATATATAATATCATTTAATAAAGCAAATGATTTAATAGCATTATAACGATTGGAGTAAATATAATGTGACACTAATAAAACAAAATTAACAAATCATATAATTAGGAAATTGAATATACACCCCTCCCCCTGCCCCCGAAAAAAAATAAAAAATTTCCCCTTAAATTTTTGGCTAAAGAGAAAATTTATCACTAAAATTCTAGCCTTGGGGATAACAAGTTTTCTTTTAATACTGCTGTACACAGCTCAGAAGCAATTCATATATTTTTTTCTCGCATATATTTCTAAAACTAGCCAAAATACTCATTAATAATAAATGTCCCACTTAAAGAATGTCGCAATAGCAAGGCTTTAGAAAACATTTCAATGTTTAAGGCGGAGGGGGGGGGGATCTAAATCTACAATTAGATTTTTAAAAAAACATCAATTTCGGAAAGGTAGTTTTAGCCCCCTGGGTTCCTTCCTTCCCAGTCAACATATTCAGTTTTGTGGGGAAGGATATATCAACAGTTTACATTTGTATTTATAAAAGAGATATAGTTAAGATTATTTTCAAAGAGTGAAAATACTCTTTGACCTTATTTGAAGGAGTAAATTTAGCTTTAAAGATTGCCAGTGCCGAAAAAAAAAAGTGTTTTCAAGAAAGAAGGTGGGAAGGAGGAGAAACATATTATTCTAAATTGTACTTCTTAACATATTCAGTCATAAAATGTGGATATCAAGTAGGGGTGCACAACATTTATAAGAGGTAGACCAGTCACAAAAATGACTGGATTGTCGAGAGCCAAAATCCGTAGTGTGGACAAAATTTTGTTTTGGGGAAATAGGAGGAGGATCGGCCTAAAAGTTCATAAAAATGCTAATTTTAAAAAGAGGGTTAGCCCCCTACACTCAACCACCTCCTTAGTCAACATAACCCAATTCAGTTGGCAAGGATAGAAAAAATTTACAATATTCGCAGTTTTTCCCTAGTCATTGACGAAATTCATGATTTTTATGCGCCCGTTCGGCAAAATTTACGATTTTTTCGCGTCCGATCAGCGAAATTTGTGATTTTTTCGAACACGATCGGTGAAATTTATGATTTTTTTCGCATCCGATCGGCGAAATTTACGATTTATATGCACCCTACCGGCAAAATTCGCGATTTATACGCACCCGATCGGCAAAATTCGCGATTTTTACGTGCTCGATCGGCAAAATTTACGATTTTTTCGCGTCCGATCGGCAAAATTTATAATTTATACGCACCCGATCAGTAAAATTCATGTTTTTTACTCGCCCGATTGGCGATATTAGAGATTTTTACGCACACGATCGGCGAAATTTACGATTTATACGCACCCGATCGGCAAAATTCACGATTTATACGCATCCGATCGGCAAAATTCGCGATTTTTACGGATCCGATTGGCAAATTTTGCGACTTTTACGGGCCCGATCGGCAAAATTCGCAATTTTTACGCGTCCAATCGGCGAAATTTGACAAAATTCGCGATTTTTACGCATCCGATCGACAAAATTCGCGACTTTTCCGCGTCCGATCGGCGAAATTGATTCCCGAGCCACCAGTAAACTCATCGCGGGCCACAGGTTTTTCATCCCTAGTCTAGCCTGTGAAAACTGATAAATTTTCTGAAATTTCAGATTTCTTGGGGGGGGCGGTTGCCCCCCCCAGCCCCCCCGAAATGGCGCCCCTGTGGGCCTTGGCAAGGTCGATAAAATGGGCTTGGTAAGAGGTGTAATTACGGACGGCCGATTATCTGCACGAGGGATATAGGCCTGAGGGGGAGTGCTTTCTGCATGTATGTATGTGTGTGTGTATGTGGGGGGAGGTCTTTTTAAGGGAACCTAACTTGTATTTACACATGGACAGCGAATGTTAGAAGAAAATCACGTAAACTTCGAACGATTAGGTCGACGAGTGCGATTGGGTTCGAACCCAGCACCTCTCGTTTACCAGGTTTTAAATGGTGAGAGAAGGAGATTCCTCGCGCATATTTTTTGGCAACCTATTCACTTTCTCATATACACAAGCACTTTTTTCAATATTTATACAATCTATTTAATGTAAACATGTTATTTATATATTTTTATATACAAACAGGAGTAAATTGTTTATATAAAAAAAAATAGTTATAGATAAAATTTTTATGTATTTATAAATTACATATTAACAAGCATAAAAGTTCATTAGGTTTTTTTTTTCATAGCTCATTATATCATTTGGCAACAAATTTCACTTTCTGAAGCCCGAATTTCGCCAAGCTTTTAAAAAAATTATTATAATTTAACAAATTACAACAACCATTGGGAAAATGTTCCAAAAGCTTATATATATATATATATATATATATATATATATTTATATTCAAATTAATTAAAAATATTAATTATTCAAAAATATTCGTCGGAACCATCTACAAATAAACGCATTTTCCATTACTACAGTTGAAGAGAGATCCTGGTATTCTCTGTCCTCGCAAACATATTCGTTTGAACCATCGCCGCAGTTACGCATTTTCCTCTGTCGGATCCTTCCTACAATAACTTTAACTCTTGTTTAGATTGATGTCTGAGCTAAAGGTATTTTCAGGAAATTAAAGTTGAAGACCGTGTTATTTGCTTTATAAGACTATTTCTCATCCGACGCCCATTTTTGAATTCGTTTTTTTTTTTTTTTTCATATGTGATAATTTGCATCTATCCTTTTTGTAACTTTAACATTTTTGTAATGATGTTATGCATTTCTATTGCATATTCAAAGAAAAAGTTCTTCTAAAGTTACAGAATTTCGTTAAAAACGCTTAAAAAAATAAAGTGACGACGCCAAGAGGCCCATTCTCGACCGAAAACAACCATTTTCCCCAATAGTAAAAAAAAAAAAAAAAAAAAAAAGCCAAGGCCTATATTCTGGAAAAGTACCCTTTTAATAATTAAAAAATATTGATTTTATTTTATTTTTTTTTTTTTTTACAGCCGGTGATATGTAAACTCCAGTTGTTCCAAAAACATTATATAAATTTCCATCTATATCAAATAATATTAAGTATTTCAAATATTATTAAGTTGCACTTGCTTCAATTGAGATAATTTTCGCGATTTATCTTGATTCCGTGTCATAATCAGAAATAAGACTGATTTTGTTCGTTTTTGTTACAAAATTCTTCAAGATTCTGTAGTTCACAAACGTAAACGTCGGGATTCATAGTTCGCATCAATGAATAACAAAAAAATTAGAACGAAATGTCATAAAAATCTGATGTTTCAAATTTCTCAAAATCAAACTCTTTATCATCACCCACCGCGGTATCGATATAAAAACAACAAAGAGACAAAGCCAACAATTCTTGTAGTTAAAAAAGGCATTGAAAGTATTCGAAATTCATCAAAATTATCGTTAAATTGAGGAAAATTATCGTTGAAATAAGGATAATTTAAAGGTAGACATATAGATAAAATCCGGACCATAAAATTTTATAGTTAAATTGAGGAAAACTATCATTAAAACAAAGATCATTCAATATAGAAATAAATATAACTGAATCCGGACCATAAAAATTTATCGTTAAATTGAGGAAAAGTGTCGTTAAAACATGGATCATTCACCATCGAAATAAATATATAAATAGATGTATCCGGAACATAAAATTTTATTGTTAAATTCAGTGCCTGATTTACGGCAGGGCATGTGCCCCCTATTTTCAGGGGCCCCCAAATGCTACTAAAGATTTTTCAATTGTTGGCCAAAATAGTTTTAACTGTCAAAAAACAAAATTAAAATGTAAAAATATGTTTGTCAGAGATTGTCTATGATATGTCAAAGTAACTTCATTTTTTGCTGATTGTCTTTTGTCTTTTAAAAATTTATGTGCCAGTAATGTACAGAACTTCATTTTTGGGATCGCCATATTATTTCATTTTTATTTATTTTACATGTATAAGGCCCTCATGGTTCACATGGACAAAGCCGTGTGGTTCTGCTAAATACTTTTGTAAATTTGGTTTTTTTTACTTTTCATACAAAGCTTGTATTTGAAAGAAAAAGTTGTTTGATTAATAGGATATGCTAATATTTTAAATAATTATAGTTTGGTATTGCGGTAAATTTAATATTAGTCGTTGCATACTTTATCATTCCAGATATATGGACTTGCATACAGAAAGGTAATCAGTACCACACAGTTCATTATAAAATTCAATTAAAAATTCATAATTATCAAATAATTATTTAAAAGTAAATTAATGATTATCAAATTTAATTTTTTAAATTAATATTTTAAAGAAATTTTCAAAGTCAATAGTGGTTATCTTAATCGGTACTGCCTTCGATATTATATTTTTTTATTCAAAGAATCTGTGCCAGGAGGGGCCCCATATGCATTTGTGCCCAGGGCTCCCAAATTTCTAAATCGGTCCCTGGTTAAATTGTTAAGTCAGCGTTATACTGTATTTAGTTCTGTCTTTTTGCGATCATCTCTGTTTAAATACCTCTTAAACCGGGGGTAAAGGGGGCTGAGTCACCATCCCAGACGAAAAAAAAAGAAAAAACTGTTTCAATTGTTCATTTTGAAAAGAGACAGCGGAAGATTGCTTTTGTATTTTAGCATTTCAAATTATTTCTTATTTGTCAATTCTGTGTTATTTTTTACATTGATGTATTTAAAAATTGCTTTGCCCATTGAGTTTTGATTAAATAATTCTTAGTTTAGTTTAGTTCAAATTTATATTTATTTTTAAAAACGTTATCTAGATTGATGAACTTGGGCAGGTTTGTTAAAAAATCTTGCCCCTTCCTGAATCTGCCAGTTCCAATCTGACAGTATCGTAGATCCACCATCACGTACTCTATATCTTGGATCGAGTACGGCCGCACAGTGGCGAAATTTTCCAAAAATCGTGCAAAAACACGGCAACAAAAGTCAAACGCTCTCTACAAACATTTTTCAAAATTATATATCGATGTCCTTTAAATATGTATACTTCTCATTTATTGCATAAAGTAACGACAATGCAGGATATTTTAAGGCTGTATTCAAAAAAAATATTTTCCCACGCTCAACAACTCAATTTTGAGACATATTCTGAGACTCATTTTTAAAAATAAAAAATTGAAACTTGGCGGCGTGATTTATGAAGAGATTTATAAGGGACCCATGTTTTTATTTTTCGTTCAATTAATTAGAAATTGATTTACAAACAATTATTTTCACAGTACGATAATTTTTTTTTTGTTTCGAGCGCAATCGCTTCTGGAAATTCAGTTCAAAATGTCCACTTTGACAGCATTTTTGAAATATATTCTGCTTTTATCAAAAAATCGGGACAATACGGACATTATAAAGTTTCTGAATAAGAGAACCTGCCAATTGGATGCATTTTAGAGCAAAAATGAATTTAAAAATGTGTCTCAAAATAAGCAGTTTGGATTTGAATCACCCTTAAACTCACACCACAGCGATGTTGAATATTTTGAAAATCAATGATCTTTATCGCTCAAAACGATGCGCTGAAAATTAGTCTTTTTTTGTGATATTTTAAAGTGTTTTATGATGGTCTGCGTTTAAAGAAAAGCTTTATTGGTAGGTGTTATGTAAAAAAAAAGATTTAAGAATTTTTGTAAAAAACTACAACAGAATGAACGATTTCATAGTTCATTACACATCATTATGAAAAAAGTTTGAGATCGAGCCGAATTAATAAATGAGAGAACCAGTTTGTAATTCTCCTTGTAAAAATATATCAATTTTAATTGCTACTTTTTCCTAGAATCCTGCCTCAGGTGTGTTGACAAAGAATTCCAGTTTCGGATCGGTTTCGGATTGAGTTTTGATTCTTTCGGGGTCGGGTTGACCCAATTTTTCCAGTGAAAGTCTTGAATCTTTTACAATTGAAAAAACTATATACTTGAATATTATTGAATATTATATGTGTTCATTTTAACACAAAAAAATTAAAATTGATATTAAAGATATAATTTTAGACAACTTTTCCATAATTGAATTAAAATAGGGATTAATTTTCTTTCACTTCGGGTTTAGGTCGGACCTCGTGTTGCCGAAATATTTTTGTCGGGCTTCGGGAGAACTTTAAGTAGAATTTTCGGATTCGTGTCACGCACAACTCTATCCGTCCAGGCAGGGGTCGGAAAAACTATTTTTTTATTGTAGCCGACTACAACTACTTTATCGAAAATGTAGTTAACTACAACTACTTGTTTTAAAAAGTAGCGACTACAAACTACTTTCTAAAAGTAGTCACTACTTCGCTACTTTCAGATTTTGTCAAAGGGTGACTACAACACTAGAAATGAAGACACGAATTAACTAATAAAGCGACCCCTCGTTATATCGCGTCTGCCGGGATATAATTAAATAAATGCAACATAATCGAGAGCATTTAAAAAAGATAACATACAAGAAAATGTTTTGTGTTTGCCTCCAAAATATTAATTTATACACACATTAAATTTCGTAGCTAAATTAAGAGACATTATAATCTAGAAAATTACAGAAAAACAACTCTAGATGCAAATAATAAATAAATATGTAAATCAAGAAATCCCGAATATTAAGAAACCGGCGTTAAAACATGAAGACTTAATAATGAGTAAATAGACAAGTGTTGCCAGCAAGAAAATTAATTCATTTGGTGGATTAGTACTTGATTTTAGAAGCAAGTGTCAATGGAGATATCGATCACTTCATGCGATACGTTGTTATACGCTGCAGCTGTGATTTGCAAATTGTTGAGCAGATTAAATTTTGCACAAAAGAAGCAAATATCGGCAACGTGATTTGCAGAATGGTACATTTCACACCACTGAAGTAGCGTTAAAAGTAGCGTCGGTTCTCGCTACAAACTACGGTATTCAAAATGTAGTGCGCTACACTACAAACTACTGTAAAATGTAGCAGCTACAGTATTTTCGCTATTTCCGACTCCTGCGTCAATCCCGAAAACTAATCAGGGAAGCGCCTTAACACAGTGAACCTATAAACAAAATTTGAAGGAAAACGGAATAATTCTGCATGAAAAACCCATTTATATAAAATAAGGGGGGGATTATCCCCCGTTCCCCCCTTTATACTTAACCAATCAATCCCGAAAACTAATTAGGGAAGCGTCTTAACACAGTGAACCTTTAACCAAAATTTGAAGGAAATGGGATAATTCTGCATGAAAAACCCATTTATATAAATTAAGGGGGGATTAGCTCCCGACCCCCCCCTTTATACTTAACTAATCAATCCCGAAAACTAATCAGGGAAGCGCCTTAACTCAGTGAACCTATAAACAAAATTTGAAGGAAACCGGAATAATTCTGCATGAAAAACCCATTTATATAAATTAAGGAGGGGGGAATTAGCCCCTTGTTCCCCCCCCCCACTTTATACTTAACCAATCAATCCCGAAAACTAATCAGGGAAGCGCCTTAACACAGTGAACCTATAAACAAAATTTGCAGGAAAACGGATATTTCTATGAAGAGTTATCGCATTACGTACGTACATACATACATACAGAACCGGCTGGCAAGCTCTCAAGGCTTGATAGCCAGTTTGATAGCTAAAAAAATCTAAAAAAACTAAAAATCGCAATTTTAGAACATTTTTTGCTCCTGCACCCCATTGATGTTAGTGGCACCGACATAAAATATAGCTTATGTTGGAGTAGGGATTGTCCCCATCAATTTGACACCATTACTTTTGAAATCGGTTCTGTAGTTCCAGAGATTTCATAGAAATTGTAATTTAGACTGTTTTTAGAACGCTTTTCGCTCATTTCACCCTTTTAAATTTCAATTTCTTTTTTATTTTGTTTTTAGAGAGCATTTACATCTTATAAGTAACTACAATGACAAATTTCAAATTTCTAGCTCCTTCAGTATAAAAAATAAAAATAAAACTGCCCAGTTAAACTGAGGTCTCCCATCAAACTACGGTATTCAAAATGTAGCGCGCTACACTACAAACTACTGTAAAATGTAGCAGCTACAGTATTTTCGCTATTTCCGACTCCTGCGTCCAGGTATGTAATTTTTGCTACTTTGGAAAAAAAAAACTTATAGTTAAAGAAGTCTAAAAAAGTTTTGTTACTCAAGTAAGTTTTTTTTTCAATAAATGCATGAAATATTCTTGAAATTTTTACCGAACAAGTTTACAAACTTACGATACACGGTGCCTGTGAAATCTGTTTTATAAAATACAGATTCCCTAGTTATTTAGAAACTCAATTCACCATTCTCGCTATTAACTTGTTATTTGAGAGAACTCAGAAAAGCAAAAAAGATTGGAGTTTTAGCCTAAATTACGAGAAAGTACGCCACTGTGGGTCGTGGATATAGATAAATTAGATCACCGGGGGTGAAGTGATTCGCGAGTAGGAAGATTGCGGTTGGTTAGAGAAATAAAATAGATTGTATGTTTTCTCTCCAATAATAGACATTTGTTATCTTGTAATCGACAAGACATTATCGTGACGATTGCGAAAATAACGCTTTCGGAAACTTTGGACATGCTCTCCAAAATGTGAGGGGGTTCATTACTGTTTGTATGATTGGGTCTGCTGAAATAAGCGCTAAAATCAACTGCATGCGGTGCTGGAAGTGTTGCACTTTTCTCCTTAATTGTTAGTGAAAAGGTAAGGTTTTTCAATTAACTAAAAAGTAAATATTGATGATAAAAGAATGTCACTTAAATACGAACTAGCTGACCCCCGCCCGGCATTGCCCGGGCCCGTGGTAATAAATAAATAATAATAATTTTAAAAAAATCAAGTTTTTATTATTTTATATCTTTAACCCGATTTTGTATGAAATTGTATTTTTAAAGGAAAAATTCGCAAAAAAATATTGATAATTTAGTGATAAAAACGCTCATTTTCTTGTTTTTTTTTTTTTTTTTTTACCTAAGGTCATTTCAGTTTTAAAATAAAAAGTTATTTTTGTCCGAACTCTCTGAAATCTTTAATGATGATAAATAAAACGGTTTTTTACAGCCCGTGTAAAAATTTCGTGAAAAAATAGTGTTATCGAGTTGTAAAAGAAATGTTTTCTTCTCGCTTTTTAACACTTTCCAACCTAGTTGAAAAGTGTTTATGACTTCGGTTTGTCTGGCCGTCTGCCGTCTGGCCGTCTGGCCGTCTGGCCGTCTGCCGTCTGCCGTCTGCCGTCTGTCCGTGCTCTAACTCCCGTAAATATGCTCGGATTGCCCTGCAAATTTTATATGTTATAATCGTTATCTATAGCATGTTCCCTATTTCAACGGAAGTGTGTAGCACTTATAGTTTTTTTACAGGGACACTCAAAAGAATTCCGTTACATTGCGGTCTATGGGGAAAAATCATTTGCGGTTTATTTAAATAATGTTTCAATACTTTAAACGCATTGAAATTTATATATATCACTAAGGTGCATTAGAAGAAGCTTAATATGGAATAGGGTGTGCATAGCACTTTTACTTACTTTACAGGGACAGTCAAAAGAATTCCGTTACATTACGTCTATGGAGAAAAATCGTCTGCGGTTTATTTAAATAATGTTTCACTATTTTAAACGCATTGAAATTTATATAAGGTTCATTACAAGAGACTTACTACAGAATATTGTGTGTATAGCAGTTATCGTTCATTTACAGGGACACACAAAAGAATTCTCTACTGTATGTTAACAATAATTCCTGGAAGTGCGTTTTAAGTTACTGAATGCGATTTTAATTTTAAATCGCTTTTTGTATATTACGTGGTGTGTATAAATTCTGTAGATCCTATACAGGGAAGTACAAAAGTTCGGGAACACATTTCCGTATTATTTAACTCCAGACGGAGAATTTTAAACTGTGCTACGTGTTTCCTAACTGAACTAAAATTTAGCATCCTATGTAGTATATATACAAATCTATAGATCCTATACAGGGCTGAATAAAGTATTCGGATTACTTAGATGTTATCTTTTAGCTTATAAAAGAGTATGATTCGTAAAATTATTTTGGAAGCGTTGGAAAGTGTTACATAATCTATGCTTGACGCATGATTTTTCGTTCTTGTTTGTTTGTTTTCCTTCGCGTCGGCTCCTTTAACATAGCAATAAAAAAAAAAGTTTTCATCTTCCGAACTCTCTGACATTTCAATCGGTTACAAATATAACTGTATCCAAACGTTCTTTAAAATTTTGCGAAAAATATGCATATCTAGTAGTGAAAACAGGAGTTCTTTAAAAAACAGCTTTAGCTTTGAACCTCAGAGCAAAAGTAAATTAGAAGGTCTATGGTTTCAATGCAATGGTACGGTTTCATCCGTTTTCAATCAATCCTTTTCAACCCCCTTTCTAAACGGGTGAGGGTTGGGTTAATCAATCCGATTTCCTGTTTCTGAGGGTAATAGCCTTAAAAAAATAATAATTGACGCATGCGCAAAGAGACGATTTTCATGTGGATTTGACAGAATGCGCTTTTCGTTTTAAATATATAGATGATTTGAATTTACTGAAAAAACATTTCACATTCCATCCAGAGTGATCCGGAGATAAATGAAAAGTTTGATTAACTCATGGGATACTATTTCTGTACTAAATTTTGTGTACAGGAATATTATAATTAAAATTCACCTATTCAGAAGTCTTTAGCGATAGTAGGACTCCAAAGGAAACAAAATGTCACTAGTATCTAAGAGTTAAACTGAAAATTACAATTTTTTAAACTGTGAAAATTGAAAAATAGCGACGGTCTGTGATCTTTAGGGAGTATTTAGGATTAATAGTTATTTCTGTGTAAGAACATATTTTTTGAATGATAAAATTAACCTCGAAACAATTTTAAAATGTTATTAACAATGTTCTACTGCGGACTTTCGGTATTGGGCTCTAATTTCAAATCGTTTGGCTCAGGCTCCGAAAAAAGAGCCTGAATTGATCACTAGTGTGCACAGGTTCAGAATAAGGCCCTGTGTATAAGTATTATAATTATACTAGCTGTTACCCGTGACTTCGTTCACGTAACATTTAAAGAAAATTAATGCATTAATTAAGCAACATATACTATTTACAAACTCTTTATCATATTTTATAGTAGACTCGTGGGGGGACATTGTAGAGTTCCGGGGGGGGGGGATTGCACTTTCTAACCATTAAAAGCATAAAATATCAAATCTTCCGGGGGGAGGGGTTACTTCAATTCTCCGTGGAGGAATGTCCCCCCCGGGCCACCCCCTGAATCCAACACTGGGGAATCTAATATCTCTAAAATTAATTTGCACGAGGATTTTATCTTGGCAATCTTTGGTTTTAACAGATTACTGTTATCTCTTGTAATCTTGTTAGTGTAGTTTCACACGAAAGTTATCCATTTCTTGCAATGAGTAACATCAGTAAAACGCAACTCTATTATTAAAGTGGAATAAGAACTGCATAATAACTATAAAAAATAATGTAAAAGTCTTATTTTCAACCTTTCTTTCATAAGGAATTTGACAATTACTTTCTGATGGTATATTAGTAAATATATTTATCGGATGCGTTGGCAGACTCATTGTACACATTTCGATAACTTTTTAAATTACAGTACGAGAAACAAAGATTAACCCTTAAAACTGCTGTAATAGAAATTGTCACATATATATAACTACTGTGAGCAGTCTCTGGGGACAACTTGATCGCAAGATGAGTAAAAGGCTCTATTTTAGGCTACATAGTCACGCTCAAGCTAATGTTAAGTCTATGGGAAGGTTATTTTCAAATTTCGCATTTTAATATTTTTAAATGATGTTTTTTGCATAGGATAACTGAGGTCGATCTCTAACGTTGTTAGTTTTTACTTTTTCGAGTTTTTTTAGTTTTTTTTTTATATAAGGGTACTTACACTTTTAGAACCGGTTGAAACCGGTTCTGAAAGTGTAAGTACCCTTAAAACAAAAAAAAGTAAAAACTAACAACGTTAGAGATCGACCTCAGTTATCCTATGCAAAAAACATCATTTAAAAATATTAAAATGCGAAATTTGAAAATAACCTTCCCATAGACTTAACATTAGCTTGAGCGTTTCTGCGCATGACTAGTGTAGGCTCTTAACTCATAGGATACTGTTTCTGTTCTAATCTTTATGTACAGAACTACTATAATTAAGTCACTTATTCAGAAGTATCGAGCAATAATACTAAAGCTCAAACGGAAGAAAATGGCACTATAGTATCTGTAGTTAAACTGACAGTTAACAAGTTAAACTGTGAAGATCGAAAGTAGCAGCTGTCTTTGAGATCGCTAACATCAGTTAAAGGTTAAGGGGCTACTTCATACACGCGAAAACACCTACTCGCTAATGTTAATCCTATGGGATAATTTTTTTTCAAATATCTCGTATGCATTTCAATATTTTTTAAATATTTCTTTTTGCATTGCATAGCTGAGATCGGTCTCTACAAAGGCCGTTTTTTACTTTTTTGATTTTGTTTGCACTTTTTTATTAGGATACTTTCTCTTTCGAAACAGGTACCGAAAGTGAAAGTATCCTAATAAAAAAAAGACTGTAAACAAAATCTAAAAGTAGATAACGTCGTCTATAGAGATCGACCCCAGCTCTACAATGCAAAAAAATCATTTAAAAATATTAAAATGCAAACGAGATAGATATTTTAAAACTTTTCTCCCATAGGGATTAACATTAGTGAGCGGGTGTTTTCGCGTGAGTGAAGTATAGCATCTTGAACAAATATACTATAAAATCAGTGCTTTTGAAAGTTGCTCATTTCATCATCGTAATAAGTTTTGTTTGTGAATACATTACCTATATGGAAGATATTATCAACTACGGTTACAGGGAGAACTTTAGTAACCATAAGGTTTTAAGCGAGTTGCATTTATTCCAGAATCAACGAAAATTTGAAAGATATTTCAAACATTACAATGTTTTTTGTTATTGAAAGTAAGAGGGGGAACTTAGTTTTGTATTCCGCCCGTATGCTCTTTATAAACACAAGACCCGTATTGAAAGCGGTTTGATAATGTTGTTCCAAATAAATTGGCCCTAAAAGGTTTCTCTACAAATTAACAAAATTAAGGACAGATTCCGCATTTTGTAAGGCCTAAAAGTAGGCGTTTTTAAAGATTTTTTTTTCTTAAATTCTGTATACAAATGGTAATATAGAGACAGTAATCCTATGAGCAGGGTTTTCACTGACTTATGACCAACCTTAGCAATTTGGCTAATCAGAAATAAAAAAAAAACTGTAAATGCTAAACTGCCAAATGAAAGAAAATGTTAGCAAAATAGATTCGTCGTGAAACACTAAAGAATCGATCTTTAGCCCCTTAATGTACCCCCCACCCCCACCCCCTTTTTTTTTAGCTCACAGGCTATCAAAGTCTGAGAGCTAATGTGCCCGCAGGTTCTGCATGTACGTATGTATGTACGTAACGCGATAATTCTTGATAGAAATATCTGATTTGCTTCAAATTTTGTATACAAGTTCATTCTGATAAGGCGATTCCCTGATTAGTTTTGGGGATTCATTGGTTAAGCATAAAGGGGGGAACAGGGGCTAACCCCCCTTTAATTTAGATAAATGTTTTTTTTCCATGCAGAATTATCCGATTTGCTTCAAATTTCGTACATAGGTTCACTGTGATAAGGCGCTTCCCTGATTAGTTTCGGGGGTTCATTGGTTAAGTATGAAGGGGTAGGGGGCGAACGGTGGCTAATACCACCTTTAATTTATTCATGCAGAAATTTCCGATTTGCTTCAAATTTTGTATATAGGTTCATTCTGATCAGGTGCTTCCCTGATTAGTTTTGGGGGTCCATTGGTTAAGTATAAAGGGGGGACGGGAGGCTATAACCCCCTTTAATTTATTGTGGATGTCTATTTTTCGAGGGGCATTATTCTTTGAAATAAGAGTATAATATACAATTAGCGTGAATTGCCTGTGAGCTCAATGCCATCAGCTTAACTGGACCTTTTTTTAATATGTTCTAAAAAAAAAAAACGTATTTTTTGTAATTGCTCATAGATCAGTTATTTATCTAAATTAAACTATATCCGTTACAGAAACTATTAAAAATTAAAACAATCTAAATGTCTTGCGCAATGATGAAAAGAATTCCAGATTTAACGCATTAAAATGTTACGAAATAAAATTTTCCAACCTAAGTTGACTGAGGATTTTAAGGTATTACATTCTGTGAATTCGGAAAAATTCAAAATATAAACAACAAAATATATGTCACATTAAAAAAAACTTTATTTTTTTCTAAACTTTTTCGGCTCTTTATTGAAGCCCATACTTCAAAGGCAATTTCAAAATTGCATTGCTGCTGTCTAGTGGGCCCATTAACATATCAGCTGAAATGACATTGTTGACATTTCTTATATGCATTCGGTTTGTCAATTTAGTTTTTGTTGCGTTCATCACGCTGAATCCCCATTTAAGTCCAATGAATGTAGTGGCAACTGGCAAGATTGCAACAAAGTGTAGCATGTTGCATGTTATAAGATAAAGTTGCTGCAGGTGGTTTCTTCGAATGAAATCTATGGTATCTCCTAAATTCATGATTCTGCAACGAGAAATCAAGTAATGCGAATAAGAATGTCACCTGTATTAACTAACAAACACACACACACACACACACACACACACACACACACACACACACACACACACACACACAAGAAAAAAAAACAAGAACGAAAAATCGTGCATTAAGCATAGGTTATGTAACACGTTCCAACACTTCCAAAATAACTTTGCAAATCTTTACCGTAAGGTGTAAGATGATATCTAAGTAAACAAGGTCAAGGTCAAACCGGGCGTGGAGGACTACCTTTCGGCTTAAGCTCAACAAGCCCGACCAAATCTAAGTACACAATTTCGAAATCGCCTAACATATTTAAAAATCCAATTTCAGGAATTACCAACAATATTCGGAAAAATATTCGAGCTCTTTTGTGCAGCCCTGTATATGATCTATAGATTTGTTTATAGAATGCTAAATTTTAGTTCAATTAGGAAACGCGTAGCACAGTTTAAAATTTCCCTTCTTGAATTTCTACCAATAAAAGGAAATGTACTCGAGAATTTTTGTGCTGCCCTGTATACAATCTATACAATTTATACAAGTTATACGTGCCAAGCAATACATTCTGTTTAACGTTAATATTAGAAACACCAATGTCAGATAAAATCAAATCTAAATACTTGTTATTACAATTAGGTACAGCATTAAATTGGTTATAGAGTTGCACAAAGTTAAATAACTGATAATTTAAATATGATAATTTAATTAAATAACTCTCTTATAGTAGAATCTAAAATATTATCCCTACACAACTCACCAATAATAGACAGGTTAAAATCTCCGCAAACAAAGATATTTTTATAAGAAGTACACCTTACAAACACGTCAAAAAACTTTACATAGGTATCAGTACTAGTATTAGGTGGGAGATAAATTAAACACAAAAGCAGTTTACTCCGATATCTCAAATTCAAGGAGATCCAAAAACATTCAAGTTCCAAATCAGGAATGTCAATCTGGAAGGCTGTAAAACAATTTTTAATTGCAATTACTACAACACCACCACGCTTAAAAGAATTAGTTGCGTCATTACGATCTTTACGAAAGATAATATACCTGTTATCAAATAAGTCAGAAGAATCAATATCACTACATGCCAAGTTTCAGTTAATAAAATAATATGAAAGTTTTCAGAAGCTATTGAACAGAAATATATCAGGAGTTTTTGTCCGCAAGCCACGAACATTCTGATAAAATATGGATAGTCATTTCACAGTCTCAATATTTTGTTTCTTGGAACTGTCCCCATCACCAGAGTCCTCAGTATGATCCACCAAAATTTGATCCTTTCTCAGTCTACCAAACAACTCAGAAACCCCTCTAGCCATATAGATGCATCCATTAGATGATCAAAATCACCCTCATTCACCTCTACATGAAAGGAAGAGTAAATTTGAAATTTAGTTCTGAGCTTACGGCATAGAACAAAATTCAAATTCAGAGGGCTTAAAAAGTCAGTAATATCTTTCACAGATGTATCTGGACTTAATCTAGACAGAATTTTTTTTTTTTTCTTGGCAATCTATTCACAATCTTTAAGTTTGAATTTTTCATAACTCCATTAACAACTAATTTAGGTCTATTTTTTACCACATTAACCAAAGGGGTATTTTCACCCCGACTTTTTCCAGACGGTAAAGATGGGGGGCAGTCTGAGCAACCGATGCATAACTAAGACTATTTTGAGTGGTGTTCTTGTTTTTATTAGAATATTTGTTCTTATTATCTTGTTCAGGAGAGGGAGATGTAGTCACCTGATTAACACCAGACCGTTCATCAGCCCTTTCATCAGTTGAAGTAACAGCGTCAGCAGCAGTAAATGTTTTTCTTGAAATTTCTCAATTTGGTTTGCTTTTCAAGATTTCTGAGTGAAGAACGGGAACTTTTAACTTTCTTAACGAAATCTTTTTATTTTTTTTATTTTTGGTTTATCGACATGAAATGGAATGACGAAACTAAGTGTTGAATTATTGAAAGGGAAGAACTTGTATTATTTATAAAGAATTAAAAAATGTTATTCAAGTGTTATTTTTTTTATATCAGCGCCAGATTTATTGTCAATAGGAATAATTCAAAGTGTATGTAACTTGCTTCGTGGAAAGATTACTTTTATTACAAAGAAAGTGTTCATTTTCTCTAAATTCTGCAGAAGTAATTTTTTGAGAAACTCATCTGGAGATTTTATTTTTCATAAGTAACAGAGTGGTTGAAAATTGATTAATTTTCAAGAAGATGTTTATTCTCATCTATAAATTATATCATTATATTTTCTAATACGAGCAAATCTTGTGTGTGTGGTTGTATATGCAAATTTTATCTTAAAAACGGCTCGAATGATTTTCACGAAATTTTGTTTTGCGGCACCAGAAAACCATTGGGCTAGGTGACATGTTCGAGAAAATTCGATTAGTGGGTCATTTTGGGTCATAATGAGTCAGGGTCAAGCTAATTGTATCTAAAAACGGTTCAAACGATTCTGACTAAATTTTGTATCCTACCATTTTCGGGCACGAGAAGACTATTGTGCTGGGTCACATGTTCGAGAACTTTCGACTAGTGAGTCATTTTTGGGTCAACGCGGGTTAAGTTGATTTTATCTAAAAAACGGCTCTAACGATTTTGATTAAACTTTGATTTTTACGAGTTTCGGGCACGAAAAAATCATTGGACTAGGTTACATGTCCGAGAAAATTCGATTAGCTGGTCATTTTTGGGTCACTGTGGGTCAAGGTAATTTTATCTAAAAAACGGCTCAGACTTTTTCAACTAAATTTTGCATCCTATGGTTTTCGGGCACGAGAAGACTGTTGGGCTAGGTTACATGTACGAGAAAATTCAATTAGTGGGTCATTTTGGTCATGGGTCATTATGGGTCAAGCTATTTTTATCTTAAGAACGGCTCAGACGATTTGAACTAAATTTTGTATCTTACAGTTTTAGGAAACGAGAAGACCTATTGGGCTAGGTCACATGTTCGAGAAATTTCGATTAGTGGGTCATTTTGGTCATGGGTCATGATATTTTAACTCAAAGTTAATTTTGGTCGAGCATAGCTCGGTCTTTCCTGCTCATGAGTCTCCTTCTGAGAAAATAACCTTTTAACTAGTTTAGAAGTTTTAGGCGTTTTCACAGTTTTACTTTCAAGACTGTACCAAAAATCTAAAGCGACTATACTTTCTGGCACTTTGACAAAGTCATGTTTAATCTTAAACACATGAGTTTGTAGTGCTTTTATTAAACTATCCAATCTATTTACGTTTCCTATATTTCGATAAAGGCAATGTCTTAGAAATTGTTGCATATCTGCTGTGAGTGGGTCTCTGAGATCGCTTGATCGAAAGATGAATCAAACGCTCAATTATGTCACAGGATACTGTTTCTGTACTGAGCTTTACAGACAGAATTTTTATAATCAAAATTCACCTATTTAGGAACTTCCAGCGATAGTGCTAGGGCCCCAAACGATACAAAAATTCAGTACTGTCCCTCACAGACCGCTTCTTTTTTCAATTTTCACAGATTAATATCTAATTTTTAGTTTAACTACCGACACTACGATTTTTTTTTCATTTGAAGCCCTGGTACTATCGCTAGAGAATCTGAATAGATATATTTTAATTTTAAAAGTCATGTACATAAAGTTTAATACAGACACAGTACCCTATTAGTTAATCGAGCCTTTTATTCATCTTTCGATCAAGCGGTCTCAGAGATTGATCACAGTAGTATGTAACAATTTCTGTCACAGCAATTAAAGGTTAAACTGCGAAAATTGAAAACAATCCCTGACGGCTCGACTTACAGGCACAGGTAGTTTTCGAAGACGCAGACCGTGGAGCGCCTGTTTATTGAGAATTGCAGAAAAAATGACCTTTTTGCCATGATGCGGCAGATAAGACCATCCACTTCGAAATCTACCTGTGTCTGTAAGCGGAGCCGGCAGGGATTTTTCTGTTTTCTTTTTTTTTTTTTTTTTTTTGCTGTAAGGGTTCGTCCTATAAAAAACTTTTGAATATAAAAGTTGTGGATAATATTAAGAAGATTTATAATAAATTTAAGAGAATTTGATATATTGTGAATGGACAAAGTTATGAATTTTTTTTCCTTAAACCCCTATTTTTCTCCCCCCTTTGAGTCCATTTTTAATGATATCAAAAATCTGTCATACATAATTTTTCGGCCCTTTTCTTAGAAGTAATAATAACTTTAAACGGATTCGATACGTATCGTAATTAAGAAGTTATGGGTTTTTTTTTTCTGTTTTTACAAAAAGCTCCCCCCATTCCCCCCCCTCCCCCCTTTGGGTCGATTTTGCCCATTAACAAACTTGACCGAGATTTTATGCCCCTTAATTTATGTATCAGTTTGGAAGATATTTGTGCAGAATTATGGAAATTATCGTGTCCATAAAAAAACGATATAGATAGATAAAGATTTGAACTGGGGGTGGTTTTGCGTTCTGGGAGTCATGATCGGCGTAGATCTGCAAAAACTTTTCAGAAATTCCAACATAGGGAAGAATGTAATAAGTAGTATTTCTTACGAAATTTACCTAGAAAGCAGCGCCCTGTAAGACTGCTAAAAGCAGTTAAATGTTAAATAAGTACTTATTTAAAAAAAAAACGCATGTTTCACCCAGGTGGTCATTAACCCATAGTTAAAAATATGTTCTCATAAAAATGTTTAAAATTTTTATTTTATAGAAACATTTTTTTCATTTTTCTCTGTTTAATTTTTTAAAAATTCAAACCGTTTCCCTTTTATTATTTTAAAGGGAAATGACGCACGAGTTACTAACTCTACAGTTCGACTAAATTGAATTTCCAACAGTTCACGTGAATTTTATTGAATTGCCGGTCGTTTTTTTACCAAGAATGCAACATCGTTAAGTGAAGTGGAAAACGTCATCAGTATTTAATTAATTATTGCTATATCCTGCTTTAGCCACCATGCCCTGTTTGTGCCAGCATTTGTGCAGGCACTGATTTAGTTCAAAAATTTTTATTGACGTTGTGATATTTCTAACGTCTGGATCTGTTTTATAACGCACGCAGTCCAGAAAGTAAAGAGTTTAACGCGAAAGATTTGTTATCTTGTGGAATTGAAATTATCCTGGTAAGATTAAAATTTAAAAATATCTTTAAAAAAATGTATGTGAGCATTATGTATTATGTATTCTCACATAACTTTTGACTTTTAAGTCCCTTAATAATAATTTTTATTTTAGTACATATTCTTAGTTTTATTTTTTATATTATAAAACATGCCATTGCATGATTGTATAACAATATTAATGAGATAAAATAAGTGTTGAACGATTTTGGGATTCAAAATGTAGCATTAACCCTTTTAGTGCGGCAGTCGAAAAAAGTCAACAAAAATCGACAAAAGGGTCCGAGTGCGGGAGTCGACTAATGTCAATATCTTAGGAGTTTGGTGCTGTAGACTACATTGTGCGTCGACAAAAGTCACCTAGGGGTTCACGGAGTTTCCTGTTGTTTTTGAATAAATCGCTTTTTTGGTCAAAATATTCCGCACAGGGCATTAACCTCCCAGAAAAAATTCTGCACTGAAAGGGTTAAATTCGTTACCGTCCCTTGTCCCCGATACTGATTTTTAGGTGCGGTCGTAATTATATAAATACGTAGAACTTATAGTCGTCGTCTGTCCCGTCCGTCTGTCTGTCCGCATATAACAGCACAAAAACTACCCAACCGAATGGTTTGAAATTTAATATATAGAATCGTTGTAGAATTTGGTCGAGTCATTTCAAATTTTATGAAAATGTAATCAAAACTTAAAGATATTAATGAAAGTTTTCTTTATTCTATTAAATCTTATACGTAATAGATATATATAGTAAAAGTGCAAGTCATGTGGCTGAAAAAACAAAACAAATACGGGCTAACCACATCTTTTTTCATATGCAAAGTGGCCATTTTTATTAAAAATTAGTTTTTCGAATAAAATTGCGTAAAAGTTACATTTTTGGAAAGATGGTTTAAAAAAATTGTTTGCTTGAGAGATGAGTGACATTAAAAAATGTATAGATTCGCCGATAACTTCAGTGAAAATTAGGTTAACAGCCGAATATCTCAATCCATTAAAGTAAATAAAGAAAAGATTCATTCATCGTGAGTCATAGAAGTATTAAACCATGGAGGTCATCATTCGCAAAGCAAGATCTCCATTTTGAATTTTACAACGCTGTCTGGTGTCGAAAAAAATTCGCATCTGTAAACATGGCATACGTAATAAGATAAAAACAAGTTGGAAATTGTACGTCAAACGTGACAAACGAGGTGCGTTCGTACTGTAGCTAGTTATATAAATATTCAGACCTAGATGATTTTTAATTCTGTGAAATGAATTATATCGTCTGCAGATTAATTTCTGTAATAAAATAAGTGTCTCGGTCGCTTGACGATTTAACATCCATCGGAAGCTCCTCTAACAAGAAAGCACGGATTAAAAAAAAAAAAAAATCAAATTTCTTAATAAATATTTTTATTAATATCTCCTAAAGTTTTGATTCGATTTTAATAAAATTTGAAATGTCTCGACAAAATTCTGCAAAGATAATATATCTTAAATCTCAAACCATTCGGTTGGGTAGTTTTTGCATTGTTATATGCGGACGGACGGACCAAGCGACGACAATAGGTACTACGTATTTATATAATTACGAACGCACCTAACAAGCGACGACAATAGGTGCTACGTATTTATATAATTACGAACGCACCTAAAAAGGCATCTTCATTCCGTTCATAAGCAGACGATATAATTTATTTCACTGAGATAATAACGATGATTTTTTTTACATCGCAAAACTAATTATAGCACGAAACGAACACCTAATTTGTCACGTTTAACGTACAATTTCCAACTTGTTCAAATGTGTTATGCGTTTTCCAAGTTGTTTATTTATGTATCATCTTTCATCTTATTAAACGGGTAAGATTTTGTTATGGTAATTCTGAATGATTCAGAAACTATTTCATAACCTATGCTTGACACATATTTTTTCTTTCTTGTTATAATTAGAATTTACCTAATCGGAAGCCAGTGATAGTAATAGGATGCTAAAATAAACAAAATTTTACTAGTATAGATAGTTAAATTGAATGTTACAAGCTGAACTGTGAAAATTTTTAAACAAGAACGAAAAATCATGCGCCAAGCATAGATTATGTAACACTTTCCAACGCTTCCAAAATAATTTTACAAACCGTTTAATTAAGCTGAAAGATAACATCTAAGTAAACAATTTGGAAAAAGCATAACATATTTAAAAACGAAATTTAAGGATTTTCCCACATATATTTCCAACATATACAATATTCGGAAAAATATCCGAATATTTTTATTCAGCCCTATATAGGATCTATAGATTTGTAATATATATTACATAGGAGGATAAATGTTAGTTTAGTTAGGAAACGCGTAGCACAGTTTGAAATTCTCCTTCTGGAGTTTCTGTCAATAAACGGAGATGTGTTCGCGAACTTTTGTGCTGCCCTGTATATGATCTACAGAATTTATACACACCCAGTAATAGACAAAAAGGGAGTTAAATTTAAAATCGCGTTCAGTAACTTAAAACGCACTTCCAGGAATTATTGTTAACAGACAGTAGAGAATTCTTTTGTGTGTCCCTGTCAATGAACGATGAATGCTATATACACACAATATTCTGTAGCAAGCCTCTTGTAATGCCCCTTAGTGATTATATGAATTTCAATGTGTTTAAAATAGTGAAACATTATTTAATTAAACCGCAAACGATTTTTCTCCATAGACGTAATGTAACGGAATTATTTTGACTGTCCCTGTAAAGTAACCATAACTGCTATGCACACCCTATTCCATATTAAGCTTCTTGTAATGCACCTTCGTGATATATATCCATTACAATGTGTTTGAAATTGTGTAACATCATTAAAATAAACCGCAAATGATTTTTCCCCATAGACCGTCATGTAACGGAATTCTTTTGAGTGTCCCTGTAAAAAACTATAAGTGCTACACACTTCAGTTGAAATAGGGAACATGTTATAGATGACGACAATAACATATAAAAATTGCAGCGCAATCCGAGCCTATTTACGGGAGTTAGAGCACGGCCAGACAAACCGAAGTCATAAACATTTTTCAACTAGGTTGGAAAGTGTTAAAAAGCAGCAGTCTGTGAAACCGCTAACAACAAACAGTTAAAAATTAAATACGTGTATACTAAATACTAATAAACACTAATAAAAATTCAAAATATTTTAAATATTTACTGTTTTAATTTTAAATTTCATTTTCTTGCATTAGTCTTGCATCGGGTCTGGTTACCCGATTTTACATGAGCACAACTCGTTGAAGCTGATTTCTTTCGGTGGGGGTCGGGTTCGAGTCAGGTTGACTTTAAATGTTACAAGTTTGGGTTGAGTTTTGATTCTTTCGAGTTGAAATTCGATTCTTCAGGTCGGGTTCGTGTTGATTCAGACTCTTCAAAAGAAATTTCTGAATATTTTGTTAATGAATAAAACTATTATATTTGAATATTAATGATGCAGGACTCTAACACATTTTAAAGCAATACAATTGCTTATTGTCTAATCAGCGTCGTGCCACTTATGACAAATCACCCTGATCAAGGAAAACCCCTCTTCTGTAACAACTGCTGCGTTGTATATTAATATTATGAAAGATTCCTCATAAGTCACTGTTACTTGCATTTGTTTAACCTTTTAACAGTTTCGTTTTTTTTTGATACAATAAACTAAAAATCAGGACAAAACACCACTTTTTCCATACTGAAATATTTGTCTTATATAATCGAAGAATGTTAGCCATTTAATAGAACGATTACATAATCACATAATAAGATCACTAATTAATTATTAAAATATAGATAAAAATGCTTAAGTGATACAAAGAGAAACGCAAAAAGGCTTAGAAACACCTTTTAATATAAAGATCGACATGTTTCAACGCTCCAACGTTGAACATCCCAAAAAGTGGTGAGAATATTTTGTTTATCGTTGTAGTTCTTGATACTGACGCCGCTGGAGCATTGAAACATTATGTCAATCTTTATAGTCGACATATGTTTCACGTGTGTTTTTTTTTTTGTGTTTTTGTGTTTCCGTTTGTATCACTTAAGCATTTTATCTATATTTTAATTAGAACGATTACAGTTAAAAATAAAAAAAAAAACCCTGACGGCTCGGTCTACAGGCACAGGTAAGATTTCGAAGGCGCAGACCGTGGGGCGCCTGTTTATTGGGAATTGCAGAAGAAATGATCTTTTTGCCATGATGCGGCAGTCGGAACCACCCACTTCGAAATCTACCTGTGTCTGTAGACGGAGCCGGCAAGGATTTTTTTTTTTTTTTTTTTGCTGTAAGGGTGGGTCCTATAAAAAACTTGTCCTCTATAAAAGTTGTAGATAATATTAAGAAGATTTATAATAAATTTAAGCGGATTTGATATCTTGTGAATTGACGAAGTTATGAATTTTTTTCTTCTGAAACCCCTATCCCTTCCCCCCTCTCCCTTGAGGCCATTTTTAATGATACCAAACATCTGTCATACATAAATTTGCGGCCCTTTTCCTAGAAGTAATAATAACTTTAAACGGACTCGATACGTATCATAATTAAGAAGTTATGTTTTTTTTTCTGTTTTCACAAAAAGCCCCCACCCCCCTTTGGTTCGATTTTGCCCATTAACGAACTTGACCGAGATTTTATGCCCCTTGATTTTATGTATCAGTTTGGAAGAGATTTGTGCAGAATGATTGAAGTTATCGTGTCCGTAAAAAAAAGGGATATATATATATATATATATATATATATATATATATATATATATATATAAAGTTTTGAACTGGGGGGGGGGGGGGGGTTGGGTTCTGAGAGTCATAATCGGGTTAGATCCGCAAAAAGTTTTCAGAAATTCTAACATAGAGGGGAATGTAATAGGTAGTATTTCTTACGAAGTCTACCTAATTAGCGTCTTAATTAGTACTATCCAAAAGCTTACTTATAAGCTTATTAAAGTAACGAAGAAAATGCTTACTTATTCAAACTTATTGCATTAGATATGTTATAAGCATAGTGTTGTCAATATATTCCTTTTTTTATTAATGAAAAAACCCTATCATCCTACCAGAGTATCTGTATAGTCATTTTATTTTATTTAATCACCGAATGTCTGTCATTAAATAAAATAAAAATTCTTATACAAAAATTCTGGTAGGATGGTATTTTTTTTAAATAAAAAAGGACTAAATGTCGGCAACAGTGGTTATAAGATGGGTATAAGTAATGTAAGCTTTTTGGAGATAACGCATTAAGTATGCAATAAATTTAAAGTATTAATCGATCCAAAATTATGTAATAAAATCACTTATTAACGTTGAACTAAAGATGTAATTAATGCTTAAAGTGATAAAACATTACACAAAAAGGCTTAAAACAGGGGCGCGCCAACCTATTGTGCTGTGTGTGCGGCGCACACAGGCGCCAGAAATAATAAAGGCGCCAAACATTTCAAGCGAGGAAAAAATATTTTAAAAAAAATGTTTTTAAATTTCATTAAAATTAATTATTATTGAAATTTTAATTATATTTTATAGATTTACTTCAAATATATTCATAATCACTTAAATTTTATTATTCTTTAAATGAATGTGATAAAGTAATCAATTTCAATTCAGAACGTAACAAGAACAAAAAAATCATGCGTCAAGCATAGATTATGTAACACTTTCCAACGCTTCCAAAATAATTTTACAAATCACACCGTTTAATAAGCTGAAAGATAACATCTAAGTAAACAATTTGGAAAACTCATAACATATTTAAAAACATAATTTTAGGAATTTCCAACACATACAATATTCGGAAAAATATCCGAATACTTTTATTCAGCCCTGTATATGACCTATAGATTTGTATATATACTACATAGGATGCTAAATTTTAGTTTAGTTAGGAAACGCGTAGCACAGTTTAAAATTCTCCTTCTGGAGTTTCTGTCCATAAAAGGAAATGTGTTCGCGAACTTTTGCGCTTCCCTGTATATAATCTACAGAATTTATACACACCACGTAATAGACATAAAGTGAGTTAAATTTAAAATCGCGTTCAGTAACTTAAAACGCACTTCCAAGAATTATTGTTAACAGACAGTAGAGAATTCTTTTGTGTGTCCCTGTCAATGAACGAAGACTGTTATACACACACTATTCTGTAGTAAGCCTCTTGTAATGCACCTTAGTGATCTATATAAATTTCAATGCGTTTAAAATAGTGAAACATTATTTAAACAAACCGCAGACGATTTTTCTCCATAGACGTAATGTAACGGAATTCTTTTGACTGTCCCTGTAAAGTAACTATAAGTGCTATGCACATCCTATTCCATATTAAGCTTCTTGTAATGCACCTTAGTGATATATATCAATTACAATGTGTTTGAAATTGTGTTGCATCATTAAAATAAACCGCAAATTATTTTTCCGCATAGACCGTAATGTAACGGAATTCTTTTGAGTGTCCCTGTAAAAAAACTAAGTGCTACACACTTCAGTTGAAATAGGAAAGCAATCCGAGCATATTTACGGGAGTTATAGTACGGCCAGACGGCCATACGGCTAGACAAACCGAAGTCATAAATACAAAAATTTAACTTGAAACATTACAAAAAACTTGAGCATTTGTTAGCATTCTAACCAATTTTAGATTCCACAAAGGGACAGTATTACGGATACGCTAATTTTTAACTGCTTTATTGGGGAAAAAAAAAAGTAATTTAGACATAAATACAAGAGGTCGGGGATACAAGGATGGATTTAATATACGTGCCAAAAATATATACATAATAAACTTTTTTACCAAAAATAGAACAGACTTCAAAAACTACTTAAAAGCGAAAAATAAATTTTTTAACAAAAAATAGAACCGACTTTAAAAACTACTACAAAGTAAAAAATATTTTTTTTAGGGAATAGTTAATAAGAAATTAAATTAAGAGCATTGTATTTACCATGCATATTATTATATTTATGTACATTAATTTGATTTTTTGGAGTCTGTGCCAGCCAAGCCAAATTAAAGCCATGTTGCCATTTTTAAACATTTCATCTGATGTTATAAATGTGTATTTTCAAATGAGATTAGCAACTATTATGTCGACAAACATTGCTGTGGAAATTAGTTAATCATTTAAATCATTGTATTTTCTACCATTTGATGAGTTATATGTATTTTTTTTTTATTGTCTCGTATTTATGTAGATATAATTTATACGCGTGTTACGATTTATATTGGATACTTTGTTTTGAATTTTGTACTTGGCTTGGCTGGCACCGACTCCAAAAAATCAAATTAATGTACATAAATATAATAATATGCATGGTAAATACAATGCTCTTAATTTAATTTCTTATTAACTATTACCTAAAAAAAATATTTTTTACTTTGTAGTAGTTTTTAAAGTCGGTTCTATTTTTGGTTAAAAAAATTATTTTTCGCTTTTTAGTAGTTTTTGAAGTCGGTTCTATTTTTGGTAAAAAAGTTTATTTTTCGCTTTTTAGTAGTTTCTGAAGTCGGTTCTTTTTTTTTTGGTTAAAAAGTTTATTTATTTAATTATTTATTACTTTAGTGATATCCATATTTACATTAAACCATATAGTTGCTAATATCTTTTTTATTTCACATTAACCTGGGCAGTAGACTCGAGTATCGAAGATTAGAAAATTTATCATTATTCTCATCTAATGTCTTTAAAGCCGTTAATGATATCTATATTTACAACAGTAGACTCGAGTACGGAAGATTAGAAAATTTATCTTTATTCTCATCTAATGTCTTTAAAGCCTTTAATGATATCTTTATTAACATTAAACCGTATTGTTGCTAATATATTTTTTATTTCACGCTAACCTTGGCAGTAGACTCGATTACGGAAGATTAGAAAATTTATCATTATTCTCACCTAATCGTCTTGGATAATGTGTCATAATCGGGCTGTATACTACAGTTTTGATAACTGTGTAACTCACTGATTTCGGTGCTTATGCTTAATGTGTACTGATTTTTACGATCCGTACAAGGTAAATACACTGCGCCAATAATGTCGCCTATAATACTATTTGGAGTAACTCCTTTCTTTCTTTCTTTCTATATTGCCACTCTATAGTTAATATTATGTAGTAGAAATATTAAAAGACAATTGCAGAAGCATTTATATACAACTGTTATAATATAATACAGATATTGGATATTTTAAAGGCAGTTTCCAACTAGTGCGCCACAGGTGATAAATCGCCAAATATTTTCTGTAACTCGTACATTTGTATGGGATTTGAAACAACAATGTATTTAATTATGCGCCAATAAACGCTCGTCAAAATATGCCAATCCGCTGTGAAACTGCAACAATGGAACTTTTAAAAGATTCAAAAGTAGATTTGTTGTGGCATAATTTATAGTTTTTATTCGTACGTTGTATTATATTTATCCAATTCACAATTTTATGTAATTTTGCTTTTCAAATTTGGCAACACTCAAAACTTTTTGTTTAGATCTTAAAAAGTTTGTTCTATGAAAATAAATCCGACAAGTTAAAGCTGATTTAAATATGTTTAGTCTTTTTATTATTTGCAACCTGCTGAAAGTCGTCTGCCCAACAACTGATGACCCGGACGTAATAACTCTTGATAATATCCGATTTGCTTAAAACTTTGTGTATGTTCATTGTGATAAGGAGCTCATTGGTTAAGTATAAAGAGGGGGGGCAGTGGCTAATCCCCCCCTTTAATTTATTCATGCAGAATTATAATCCGGTAAGTTAAAGCTAATTTAAATATGTCAGTCTTTTTTTTATTTGCGAATTCACGTAAAAGAATATTTTATGATATTAAATGAAAGTCGTCTGCCCAACAAATTAACTATTTTTAAAATGCTTATTTTTTTTTCGTTTTTATTGAATTTCTGAAAAAGTACTGAACCAATTTTCATAAAATTTAAATGGGACCAATTCGAGAGTATTCTCTTTCGAATAATAATAAAAAAAAATCACATAAATAGGACGCATAGTTCCGGAGTAATCGGTGTACATACATAAAAAAAAAAAAAAAAAAAAAAAAAAAAAATACATACATACACGTCGAATTGATAACCTCCTCCTTTTTTGAGTCGGTTAAAAAAGGAAAAGTTTTAGATTCAAGTTTTTGTGCATTTTATGTGCCATGTTTAAATAGTAGCCAAAACTTGGTAGCTAATGACGTTGTGAATACTATCATGAAGATAGGGATTTTTATTTTTACTATAGCATGAGAATTTTTTTTTTCTTTTCTGTTTAGCAGTGGAATAATTTAACTACAAATTTAGCTGTAAATTATCTTAAAGCCATTTTATGAAATCTAAAACATGGTTGTCGATTTATTTTATTTTATTTTTATTTATTTATTTTTAATATACCCGATGTAAATAATTTTATTTTCTAACTTTTGTACTCTTCTTTTAAAAATTCTTTTTATAATTTCTGTTTTTTTTTTTTTTTTTTTTTTAATAAACTTACAATTAATCTATTTTGTAGTACTATTTCATTTATGCTCGCTGATAAGTTTGTATAAAATGATTGTTTTTCAGGGGTGGTGGCAGGGTTCTCACGGCCGCTCGCCATTGCGCCAAATCGCGACAAAATGCATAATTAAACTATTTTCGCAAAGTTTTTGAAAATGATAAACATAAATCAGGAGATTACATGTATAATGCAAGCAGGTGTGCATAAAAATGGTCAAACTATAATCGTAAAAATTATTATTTTGCTTATTGATTTTTTTATTTGGAAATCCTCTCTTGCCAAATTTTAGGTAACTCAAAGGAGTCTGATTCATTGCATATTTTCTCGTTTCGCAAATATATTTCTATTGACTGACGGATAATGGATGGGAAATAAACTCTTAATGGTAAAATTATTTTACTATTCTTGAAATCAATCTGTAAAGGCTCTATATAAATCAATCCTATGTAGTCTGGCCAAAGCTATAGTTCTTCTGTCATGTTTGATTTCTGTCACATGTTCTTCGATTACAGTTTTACCATTTTAAGCACCTGCTTGCATTTTACATGTCATCTAGTTATTTCTGTTTATCATTTTCGAAAATTTTGCGAAAATATTTTATTTATCATTTTCGATCTAGAAGAAGTCGCCGTTTGAGCGGATGAAACATGTCATCTTTATATTGAAAGGTATTTTAAGCCTTTTTGTGTAATGTTTTATCACTTTCAGCATTAATTACGTCTTTAGTATTAATTGATCTTATAAATACTGGTGCGTAAAATACTGTGTAAATAAATGCTGGTGTGTAAAATACTGTGCAATTAATGTATCAATTAATTGTAAGAACTCTTAAGAACTTTAAAAAGAATGTTTCCAATAGCTAATATTTTTATTTTGAACTCAAATTATAGAATTTTGAGTAAAAAGTATAATGTGTAATGTTAATAAAGGATCACGTTTTACATAGGTAATGGGGAAATGCACTTTGATTGATGCAGTCAATTTTGTTTATATTTAGTGTTAAAGGTTTTGAATTTCAGAAAATGTTATCCCAGACTTCTTCAGGCAGCAATAATGTGTATCCGAATAATATGACTAATATATCGGAAAAATAATGCCATATATATTCGTACATATTTTAAAAGATGTCATTTTAGATATCCATTCAGGGAGGGGGGGGGGTGTATATTAAAGTGAAGCACACTGATCAGGAAAGGCGGAAAAGAACATTTTGCGCGATTTTTATACAAAAGATAAGACAGCTGCTAGTTACAGATGTTGAAGCTTGACTTGCCTGTTAAACTGTACTTAAAGAGTATTTCTTTTGTATTCCAAACAGATGTTATCGCAAGCATGTCTTTAGAAAAAAAAAATAAGAATCTGAGTATATAAAAAATAAAATATAAAACGAGAATAAAAACTTAATTAGTAGATTTTACATGTACGCCAGAGTTGTTTAACACTTTCATTGAGCTTACTAATTATCAAAGTTCTTTCTCCCTTGGCACAATTTTTTTTGTTGTATTTTCTTTATGAATTAACTTTTATTTTACCGCAAAATAGCTTATTGTTTTTCCAAACTCCCGTTTTGTCATCTCTCCACGAGCTTCATTATTCTTCTTTCATAGAAATCCTGATATTTTTGGGCAAAGAAGTCATCCAAGTGGTTTTTGAGGACGTCCAGGGAACTGAAGTTCTTTTTATTAAAATTTTTCTGTAGCGCCCGGAACAAGAGATAATCTGAAGGTGCAAGATCCGGACTATACGGTGGGTGCATCAAAACATCCCATCCAAGTCGCAAGAATTTTTATCCGGGTCATCAGAGAAACGTGCGGTCTGGCGTTGTCATGGTGGAACACAACGCCCTTTCTGTTCGCCAATTCGGGACGCTTCTGGTTGATTGCTCGCTTTAATTTGTCCAGTTGTAAGCAGTACTTGGTCAAATCAATCGTTTGGTTGGTTGGTAGCAGCTCATAATAGACTATTCCCTTCAAACCTCACCAGATACAGAGCATGATTTTCTTCGGGTGTAATCCAGCCTTTGCGACCGTCTGAGCAGTCTCTCCGCGCTTTGACCACGATCTTTTTCGACTGACATTATTCTAAACAATCCATATTTCATCACCAGTGATCATTCGCTTCAAAAATGGTTCGTTTGTATGGCGTTTGAGCAGCGAATAACAAGAACTTCAGTTCCCTGGACGTCCTCAAAAATCACTTGGATGACTTTTTTGCCCAAAAATCTAAGGATTTTTATGAAAGAGGGATATAATGAAACTCGTGGAGAGATGGCAAAAAGTTATTGAACATAATGGAACATATTTGATTAAAATTGTTTTCTTCCTAAATATTTTGCGTTTGACATGTACTCTATTTTTGCTACGGAATTATGCATAGATCCAATACTTTCTATTGTTTTAAATTTTTTGTTGTTTCAGTTTCAAAACCAGTTAGCATATTTTGGCAAGGGTGGTTTGAACTCGTATTGTTTTTGTAACTCGTTATAACCATATAGATTATTTAGGGATTTATCATCTGTGGCCTGCTAACGGAAAATGTCCTTAAAATTAATTAATTTATAATTAACTTCTCAAAATATTAAAATGTTGTATTGTGATCCGAAACACTCCTGTGTACATTCTTTTTTATAATTCTAGCATATCAGGAACTGAGAAAATTCGATTACAAATATTAATCTTTACATACAGGTTCCAAGTTAAGTTAAATAAGAGTGTCATAATAAATTACACGACTTTTTAATCAGAACTATTCTCAAATCCAGATTGCTTTTTGACTTATTTCTGAATTTCTTTATGTTCGCAAGCACATGATATTGGCAGGTACTCTAATTAAGAAACTATTAAATCTAATAGTTTTCTATTTTTTCGATAAAGGAAATGTTATCAAAGTTGGCGGTTCAAACCGCTAAAATTCGTCAAGAGATAACAACTAACTTATAATTCAAGATGTAATTTATCTATCGAAAACAGAGGCAAAACCCCCCATTAGATTCTAAATCACTTTAATACTGATGCGTGCAAACCTCATGCTTTTACATTTAAAAATAAAGTCCGCAAATATGTCAAAATTTTGCGAGTTTTATTTATTTATTTATTTATTTATTTTTGAGAAAACCCTTAGATTTCCTGAAAACAAACCTACCACTTATATTTGTTATTTGCGGACAAGTCAATCATTTAGTAAGGGGATTTCAAACAGAAAAAACAACATGCACTGGAAAGATTTTTATTAGTGTAGTATGAAAAATTTTAACATTTGAAATTTTGCAATTGAACAATTTTTCTCTAAAGTTTTTGTTGCGATTGATTTCACAATATACACTTTCATTACACTAATATATTATATTCATTACAATATGCTTATTTCCAACCTTATTAGAGTGCTGTGATCTTAGACTTTTTTTTTTATCCTTCTGTTACAGGCTATACAACACTTGTTGCTATATTCTCTATTTTTTTCTTATCCAAAAAAATAATCTACTGATTTCTGCTCAGCTTTAGCTTTTTTTTCTAAGTTGAATTGTTTTCTAAATTGCATCAAACTTCATTGTTACTGTTGACCTTTTTGGTTTTCTTCTTTCCGCAAGGCACACAGCAGGAAAAGATCCGACAACAAGCGAATTTACTACGTTTCCACCAAGAACGCAATCTTTGGCAGCAGTTCATTTTCTGATTCTTACCTTTATTTGTTTTCTTCGGTGATACTTTAGTGGGAGAAACCTCAGACAAGTTGGGCGTCTGGCTTTCGAGTTTCTTGTCAAATGATTCAGAAGCTAAGATTATTTCAGAATGTTCCTTATCATCTAAAGAAGCGTCCCCAAACAGTGTTTCAAATCCAAAATTGGAGATTTCGTCAAATTCCAGCTCACTTTCATGAAGACTTTTTTCATTTTCTACGTCAGGTATATAGTCAGAGCAGAGGATTGATACCCAGGACGACCTGGTTTTCGCCTTTGAGCCAAACAGTAAGTCGAGACAAAATTCATCTGAATTATTGTTTCTGATGTTTCAGTTTCACCAGTGTGACCATCGGCTTCTGGAGCTTCCAACGCAGGATCGTCGAATACGACCTTCTCATCATAACTCTGCACTGCTAAATCCGTTTTGTATTTCTCAATAATACCGTTCACTTCGGAAGAACTCAATGCTTGCTTCCAGATATCCATGCCATGCTGTTCAATATATTCCAAACAACCCCCGAACAAGCGATGAGAAAAGATATGTTGAACATTCGGTCGTTTATCCGGTATCGCATGCGAACAGAACTTGATGAAGTTTAAGACATTGTCTACTTTTTTTTTAACCTCTGAAGTGCTGAAGCCTCGTTTCATCAGCTTGAAAAATTCTTCTTTCTTTAAAATCCTCTGTAACGTAGGATAGACTATGCAAATCCAGTCAGTCAAAGGATGTGGCCATTTATTCATTTCATTTAACAAGCCCATTCTTGTGAAAATTTCGAAGGCTAGCATTCCAATACGACAGACATCAAAACTGTAGCCATCTACATTCGAGCATATTCCACCAATCCACGCTTCTGGTGGTCCATACAGACGAGGTGAACCGTAATGGTTTACAGGTTTTTCTCCAATTGTGAGATATCCAAAGTCGCACAGAACAGCATTCTGACTGTCACTTATAAGAATATTATTTGTTTTCAAATCCAGATAAGAGTTTTCGGCTGTGTAAATATGAAAAGGCATCTAAAACGTTCTTCAACCACTTTATCGCTACATAAATCTTAATATCATGGGCCTTTTCTAACAATTTATCCTTCAATGTAGTTGGAAATACCGGCGTAAGAAAAATAAAGGTATCCAATGATGATACACATTTAGTCTAGATCAGTTTTAAAATATTTGGATGATCTAAAGTTCGCCAAATTGTGATTTCTCCGACGACGACAAGTTTTTTTTCAACTATTTTTACAGCCACTTTCGATTTGTCTTTAGAGTTTTCCATTTTCACCACGCACAAAGGCCCCCATGGCCCAGAATGTTTTTAAAATCAAAGTCCTCTTTTTCAACGTATTCGACCGTAGCCGATATTTTATCGTTGAACATCAGATCAAAAATGATTAATCGTTTTCGATCCATTATACAAGATATCAATTCAACAGTGTTTGAACAACTTTTAAACGAAAAAAAGCTTTTGCATATAAATTTTTACGAAGTCATTAATTAAAGCACAAACAATTCGCTTGATACTTTTGACATTAATGCGCCGATTGCAGCAGCAGTAGCATTTACAATACATAGTTTCATATTGTTGTCAGCATTGTTAAAACAAGATCACAACAATATTCCTCAAGCCGAATTAATCCTATTGTTGTTTTGCATTATTGAAACCAATAATGATTTATTATTACATCAACATTGTGGGTTACTATTTATTTAAAAATTTCTCATACGAGTTAAAAAAAAAAAAAAATCAAAATCGTCCGTAAGGTTTGAGTTAGAACTTTGACCTTTAATTACTCAGGATACAGATCGAATTTCAAAAATCATGCCACGTTATTAGTCCTGTCCTACTAAAATATATGTTTGTGGTAAATTAAATTATATTTGATCAAGCCATCGCGGAGAAATTGTGTTCATTTTATTGTCAGATTAAAGTGGATGTATAGGAAGCTTCGCATACTCACTGTGCTCAGTTATAAAGAAGAAAAGTTTATTACTTTCTTCTATCTATAATGGAAGAAAATATTGCAATCAATTTTTTCCGACTTCCGGCTTTTGATGTATTTACGCGTTTTAGGGGTAAGAGATCACTAAAAACATGTTTATACAAAATGCCTGTCTGTCCGCATTGTATTATCGAAAAGTGTATGAAGCTATGCACATAATTCAAATTAATTTACTTTACTAAATGGATTTCTGCCCCATACAATAAATGATTGTTAGTGCCCTGTACCAGCCCTTAAAGTTTGTACCATGAATTCGGGATCGCCCTACATATACTACATATTTCAAATACATAATGGTTTGAAATATGTAACAATAGAGATACATCTCGGTCAAAAGGATTTTAAAAAAAGCAGCCAGAGGGTTAATCTAATTATTCATATAAATGTTTTACAAAGAGAGCTATAACAACGAATTTATTAAATCAGTTTTAATGAAAAAACTTATCTAATTTTCATATTATTGTGCTATATATTTTTTCTAATATATCTTCAGATATCAAGGAAGCTAATTATTGAGGTGGGGAATTTCTTGGGTATAAAGTATATAAAATAACTATATGAGATAAAAGTATTACTCTGATATAGCGTATTTCGAAATTAAACAGTGATGCTTTTAAAATTTCCAGACTAATCGATGTAATCAACGCCAGACGCGCGATTTTTTTAAGTTTATTTTTTTGGACACGGTTAGTATACATAAAGACAATTGTAAGACGGGGAATTCTGTGAGTAGTAGCACCTACGCCTGCTTCTTAAAAAAAAAAAAAAAAATGAAAAGCAAATTAGAACTTCTACACTTTCCTTTGTTTGTAGGTCTTTTTTTAATCGGTCTAACACATTCCGCTTGGCTACGCCTTTTACCAAGGTCGAGGAAGGATTCTATAGAGATTCATCACAGTTTTTGAATTCGTAGGTAGTACAGACTGGTAGAACATAACAACCTTGAAGGACCTTGATGTTTCCCAAAATATTTAGAGTATGAATCTCAATTAATCCTTGTATTCTTTGTCTGGTATTTCGTTTATCCGCATTTTTTTTTTTTTTTTTTTTTTTTTTTTTTTTTGCTAAACTGGGTGTAAATAAACCAAGAGATCCAATCCGGACTTCCCGGTTTACAACACATAGATGAAAACCATTTTTAATTGAAAAATGTAAGATTTTCTACCTTTTTAATATACAGGGTACGTCAGAAAATTTATATACATTTTGAATGATTATAACTCCGGTTTTTATTCACATATAATTAATATTTAAGGGGAGCGTGGACCTTTATTTGATCAAAAATCGATCCAAAAATCAAAAATTTTTTTTTTATGCATTCTTCAGTTTGTATTAAACCACTTGAGAAAAACTGCATTCAGCTGCGATGGTTTTTCGCAAAATTACAAGCGTTTGAATTATCTATACAATGAAATTTTCGGTGCTTTAGTAAACTTTATACGTGTTTTACTTAATACAGATTTTACACGTTTTTTAGGTTTTTAAAATGCTCCATGCGTCTTAATTTTTGTTCAAAATTCATGAAATTGATAAGGAAGAATCCTGATACTGTTCACAAAGAAACTGTGCATACATTTTACAATTAGACTTCGTTAAGATTATTAAATTTGATTTATAACTTATTAAAATGCTAAATGTTGATGAAAATCGGAAGGGAATTCAGAAAAAAAAAAAAATCTCTCAAAAATTAACTATTCAAGGAATTAAATAACTGATACACAGATTTGCTTGTAATATAGTTTTAAGTGATCCAAATGCCAAATCGAGAAAATATCTTAAATATTAAGACCATTTATCTAAGCCTATATATATTATACTGTAATATTTTGTTTTTATGTATAAGTTGAATATATATTAACCTATATATATGTTAAAATATAAAAATTTTATATAAGTTTTTATAATAAGTTTATATAAAAATTTTATTTCCTTCGCATATCCTCCGCATTTATTTCGCATTATTCCTTTAAATTAATCTAACTTCTGACATAGTCATTATTTCCTTAATTCTTAATATTTATTCCTATTTAATGTCCTTTTAAAAGTAGTAACACGTATATTAATAATTATCTTATTCCAAAACTTAATCTAAAACTTTAAGTTCATTCGTAGCTTTTATCAACTCCCCAATCTATAAAATTCTGAGAGACGCTTGTGTCATTTCGAATGTTTTTAAAAGCCATTTTTAAATTTTTTTTAAATTCCATGCTTTGCTTCGCGCGCTGGGTATTTTTCACGTCAAAATCAATGCGCATCTACGATGGGGATTCTTTCGTGTTAAATCTTCTCCCTCGCACCTCATTCGCTTAGCTTAAATTCGCCTCTCACTCATTGGATCGTGCGCTCGTTACGTCGTTGTCAGTAACCCAACGCGCGGTTAACAAAACGCGCTAGCAAGCATTTGGAGAGCAGATTTTTGTCGTGTTTGGAAGTGCTGACCAAATGGTTATCTGGTGTTGAAGTAACGTCGAATTTTCATAGCAGCTCTTTAAGATCTATTAAATGATGTAGTGAGCCATCATCAAGCCTGAGGGCTATAAGTTTATACCGGATACTGTGGGAACTGTTACTTGCATCGCTCCTGTTCATTAATAAAAGATTTATCTGGAAATTGGCTGCTCCTTATTGACGAAACTCTTGTGGTGTCTCATCATTGCCTAACCTCTTCGCCATGACTCTTGATATCGACTGCAAACATTCTACATCTTTAACAAACTGCCATTTTCACGTGGAATATTACATCATCTTCGTAAAAAATTCACATATGTATATTTATATATTTTTAAAATATATACATTTTCCCTATATATATTTATTATATAATAGCCTTTTACAATTTGTTTATAAATTTTGAATTTTTTTTAAATCTTAAAATTATATTAAGATTAGAATTTTTTTTAAAGGTATTCTACATATTTATGGTGAAATGTATATAGGCACAACATTTCATATATATATGATGAAAAAGAAATCAATTTTAATGTCCACCGCCCCCTTAAATTGCGAAAGAATCTACATAAAATGCATAACGTTTCCTCTTACCACAGATGTTCAAAATTATCACCGTTCTGGTCAATACACTGCTGCTAACAGTGGACTGTTGATTCACAAATTTCGAGAAATATTTCATTTGGTGTTGTGGCGCATTCTTGCTCCATTGCGGGTTTGGAACGTTGGCTATGAACATCCATTCGTTTCAGACTTATCTTTTATCAGATGAATTATAAGTCGCATAGATGGATCTGCTTGAAATTCTATTCTGTATTGTTTTTGTACTTATGCAACATTTTCATAGTTAAATAGAATTTAATTTAATTTTTTTTTCAAAAGTTAAACTTGGTCTACTCATTATTTCTAATTAATTACACTTTGAAAAGAAAAATAATGAAAGTGATGACCCGTTAAACAGTGTATGTATACAATTTTCTGATGCTTCCTGTATATATTTTTTTAGATTGCCTATTAACACCACTAAAATTACCTATCTATATAAAAAATAATTATTCAAATAAAGTTTTGAAATTTATTAAAAACAATACTTTCGAATTAGCCTCCTGCAGGGGGTATATGATAGCCGAAGAAATCGCCAAAGATTTCACTACTTACAGCAGCCTTTTTTTCATTCGGTTTATTTCAGTGTTTACGCGCATAGTTCGACATATGTTAAATTTGTGTTTCATTCATTTATTTAATTTTAATTATTTTTTATTTGGAATATTATCATGAAAACAAATTCTGAACTGTTTATATTGTTTTAAGTGTAAACGGATGAATCTTTCGTAATTGGGATGCATGCGATAGAGATAGATTTAAAAAAAAATCACGCTTGAAAATGATTTTAAAAACTACAAAAAAAAAAAAAAAAAAAAAAAAAAAAAAAAAAAAAAAAAATCAGTCTATTGCGTGATACAATTTTCAGAGAAATTGCATTTGAAACTATAACCCACCCCTCCTCCCAACCTACTCGAAAGTGTAAAAATTTAAACTTCACATGTTTAACATTAGTGTTCACACCATTAGTGAGACGTTAGGAAAGATATTTTTCTTTGCTGCACTATTTAATTGTTCATGCCCACTTTATTTATAATATCGAAAAATAGGTTTGAAAATAATTAGGAATTATTGTGATTTTTGAAGCAGTAAAGAATTACATATCCGTTATTTATTGAAAAGCAGCTAGCCGATGGCTCTATCAACAAAAATGTAATTTACTACAAACATAGATTTTAACAAGTTGGAAATTGTACGTGGAATTAAGTTTCAATATTCTTTTACAAACAATCAATTACAGTTCTGTTATATTAAAATTATACTATGCGCAAATATCTATTACAAGACAATGTAGAAAAAAAAATTGTTTTTATTTCTGTGAAATGAATATCGTCTGTTATTATGATATGATTAATTTCTGTAATAAAATAATGCAACATTTTATCTTTTGTTGATATTGACTGAAAATTCCAATAGGAAATAAACTTAAGCCTAGCTTTGAAAATTTCAAAACTTGAAATCCATATTTAGACTTTTTTCATTTAATATTTATTTCTCCGGAAACATCTATCCAAAAATCTGTCGGTAAATTATAGGACTGCTATAATGAAACAGTTTTAGTATGCAAATTCGGTTTTTAAATTCCTTAATACGAAAATAATTACATTTTGAATAGGACGTAATCACCATGGCAACCTAGAATCACCACCTGTCATGGGATTTTATTGAATTAATTACGTATTATAGGATTTAATAGAATGAAGAAAACATTTATTAATATATTTTTAAGTTTCGATTCAATTTTCATAAGATTTGAAATGACTCGACAAAATTCTGCAACTGTTATATATATTTTCAAACCATTCGGTTAGGTAGTTTTTGCGCGGACAGACGGACAGACCAGACGACGACTATAGGTGCTACGTATTTATATAATTACGAAACGCACCTAAAAATTAAGTTGGTGGTGATAACGTGGCCCGATTTTGTAATTAGATCTGTGTCCTACGAGTAATTAAAGGTCAAAGTTCTAATGCAAACCCTGTGGGCAATCCTGTATCTCTGACATGTGCTATAAATATTCACCGATCTTTGAGACTTAGCTTGATAAAGTAGTTGTGGACATTAGTAGAAATGAATTCTCTTCTGGAATAAATAGAAAACCTACCAGAAAATCTCAATATATTCAGGATCAGAAGCAACTTGAACTTATCGCATTATGACTGGATATTATTGCTAAAATAACTAGTAAATCTGCAGATCAGGAGCCTCAACGTCAGCACTAAAAGTCATTGTTTTTTAATCTCACTTTTCCTATTATTTAGCATCTTACATTCGCAATTTAATTTTTGTATATTACATGCATATTTGTAGGCACATAAAATACTTCGGAAGTTTCAGAAATTAGAAGCGTTAAATTAAATACGGTTTTTCAGAGCTATTGGATATATTTAAAACTTCCATATCGAAAATTTAGCATCAGTAATTTTACATTTAAATCCATTATTCAGATATGTGATTTTCCTTTCAGTTACAAAATTAAAATTTGAAAATCGTCTGCATTCCCATAGGAAAGCATTATGACCTAAAACGAAATGTTCTATATTTTCCGAACGAATGAACCAAATGTAACTAAAAACTATACAGCTACTTCCGGGTACCTCACCAATATACCCACCAAAAATCAACCTAATCGGGCGCTTTTTACGGCAGTTATCGCGAAACAGACGGTAACCAAAAACTTTTTTGCGTCTCCGCAGTGAGCCTTCACTGACGTTTCGGCAATTAAATTGTCGTATAATATCAAAGAATAGAGCAGATACCAAATCTGTACGTGGGATGTGACATTTAGCACAGGCCAGGCGTTTAACTTAAGGTGTGGCTATACTCATGATAAAGGTCACATAATGGAGATTATATTAATTTGATTTTAAAAAGGTTACTAATACAAATATTGTTCTCATTTTCAATGGACGTCTGGGTCCTCACGAAGGAGAGGGAGCGTAGGTGAGAAGTTTCCCTCCCAAAGTTGATAAATTTGTCTAAGCGTAACAAAAACACAAGTTTTGTTGGTATATTTGTTAAATGTTTGTATTTTTATTTTTCATAAAATATGTATACTGATGTCCAGAAATTATGGGGCAGTGACCAATTTCAGACGTTTTGTCGATTATCTACTGAAACTCGTGAGGAAATGCCCAAATGCCGTTGAACTTTGAGGATGTAAAGAACATGTTTGACTTCATGTTTTTCAGTGAAGATTTTGTCGCGAGGACAATTAGGGGAGGGGGGGATAATAATTTTAATAATAAAATAATATTTTCGATCACGCAACATCCCATAGGATTATATTTGATTTCCTCTTCAATTTTTCAATTATTGCTGTAACTTTTTGCGTTTTTACGATATTTTACTGGTCTTTTTATATGAGTTGCCCTACAGTATTGTCTATCAAATCATGACAAAAAAAAAAAAAAAAAAAAAAAAAAAATCTTTGCTGTAGTTCGCGCATGCGCAGTTAAAATTTATTTCATAAAAATACCTATATCTTATCAAATATTCAATATATTAATATTTTAATCACAGTATACTATTTCTACCATTTTTGGTCAAGTTTTTGGAAAGCGGTGTTACATTCGGCTGAGAACTCTGCATGCTATATATATAACACTTTTGAATTTTTCACAGAAACGTTAACATCGTCACGAATATACGTGCTATGCTTACACAAATGCACACAAATGTTGAACATGACCTACATAGTCATTTGCTACAGTGACAGACCATTTTCAGCATTTTTTGTTATGGGATCGAAAATATTATTTTATTATTAAAGTTATTATTGCCCCCTTAATTGTCTTCGCGACAAAATCTTCACTGAAAAACATGAAGTCAAACATGTTCTTTACATCCTCAAAGTTCAAGGGCATTTCCTCACGAGTTTTAATAAGATATTCGACGAAACGTCTGAAATTGGTCACTGCCTCATATAATTTCTGGACACCAGTGTAGTAAAACCTAATGAAAAGTAAATCACCAGGGAAAAATTATCCAGTTCTAGACAATTTTCCGTCTTAGTAGGTAAATGCTATGTTATTACTTCCGTTTGGGATGGTGAAAATTTCCCAGTTATGGTAGGCAGGTTTCTTTTCATATGTTTTTCTGCAATACATTTTCTCGTTAAACAGACGCTGTTGACAAAATGCCTTCGAATTCGAACCAAAAAAATTCAGAATTCCAGCGTACTATATCGACCATGCCAATGCCGCTATACCTCTTGCCAAAACAAGTATTACATCCGATTACAAACTGTAAGGTTAGTAAACTTTGAGGTTTATTTTGTGAAGACCTCCTGGCTATCGCACTTCATGGATTTCATATATTCATCTACTAACTATAATTTGTCGATACACAGACGTTCATATGATACGGTATTTCCGACCTTGGAATCTCCCCTTCTCAACTGCTTGCTGCATATTTTATAATGGGTGGAGTGTACAATGCAGTGTCACTAACCGAATGACTATACACTGCCAAAAAAAAAAAAAAAAAAAAAAAAAAAAAATGTTGGTTTTACAGTATAATACTGGCATCCCAGCTGCCAGTATTATATCGTAAAATTAACAGTAAAATAAGTAGTAATGCGCTACCGTGCTTTTGCGGCAGCGTTGCACGGTATTCTATGTGACGTATTTTCGGTCACAATACAATATTCTGTTTAAAAAAAAAAAAAAAAAAAAAAAAAAAAATCCCGTATTGGACAAACAACATTTGTCCAATACGGGGCCGTTTATGTTATCGCGTTTTTTATGACGTAAATGTCAGTGATTGCTTCAGAAATACGCTGACGTTCTTCGATTGAACCGTAGCATGGTTGGTAAATGCGCCATCTTTCACTTCGTCCAATGTATAAAAGGATGAGGGTTCTTCGGTTCCAAGGAGTACGATGATCGATTTTACTTACCCATCATACGTAGTATAGGGTAAGTCTTGTAATCGTTTTGAAAATAGAAAAAAAAATTTTGACGGATTTACACGTTTCAGACACTGGAGATTCCGAAAAAACATATCTTTAGAAAAAAAGAAAAAAAAATGGCGTCCGTCTGTGTGTCTGTAAACTCTCTATCTCCCGAAAAAAAATTGAGATAGAGACTTGCAATTTGGTATGTACTTAGTATGTAATAATGGGAAGAAGCCTATTGAATTTCAATAACCTCGATTAACCGGAACTATTTTTTTCGGACTCTCGAAATAGTCGTTCTAATAAAAGGTATATAAAAATTTTCGAAATTGTTTATTTTAAGAAGGGAACATAAAAGATAATAAAAAAAACATAAATTTTGCATAAAGCATGAAGTCGATCGGATAATGAGTTGCCGAGATGTTTGGAATCCTATTTTCCACACGCTTCGATTTTTCATAACCCTGTATATTTCATCCAAATTTCATTTCAAAGATATATTTTAATTGGAAATGAGACGCTTAATCAGATTCAATAAACCGCTAGTTAATAGGATTATTGCTTTTGGAGTTATAAGGATGTTTCTTTCAAGCAATTCAGTAATCGAGCCTTTAAAGTTTGTGACGTCATCAAGCCACGATTTTATTCGAATTGCAATGCATTTTATAAGTAGTTTACATATTTTTATTTTAATATTTTACATTATGCATATCCATGATGGGTAAGTATTACGGTGGCCCCCAACGACTAGTTTCTTTTGCCATAAAATTGGATTTAAAATTGTATATCCATTTTATTTTTTTTTTAAGCAAACTGATAAAAAAAAAAAAAAAAAAAAAAAATCATTCGCAATCGCAATTTGATCTATTTCTTTTAAAAAAGATATTTATTTCAATCAATTGTTTTTCAACATTTTTTCTTTTTGGTTACATTATAATAAAAGCTTGTCTTTATTTATTTATTTATTTATTTAATTTTAAATATAATTTATTACAGTTTATCTTCTCTCTTGAGAAAGTTTCAAATAACTTTATTAAGTTTACGAAAATTAACCTACAGCGGAAATTTTCAAAATTAAAAGTGGTAAAGATTATTAAGATAGTCATTTAAAAACTGATGAGCGAAAGGTATTCTTCCTACAGTCTGAAGAAAACACACCTACATAAACCTGCTACGGAATTAGCAATGATATGCTTAGCATATTATATGTGGGAAGTGAGATTCGTCGTTTTATGTAAAATATCACTGTTTACGAAAAATGAGAATTCACCTTGAAGGTTTATTGATCCTCATAACATGCTGAGAAATAAGACGGACTCAGGCTCTTTTATATCAGTCTTCCGGCTTGGTTTCAAAGTGGAAATTTTATTTAATTAGATTTTTAGATTTGGAAACAACAACATCAACGAAAAATCATGCGTCAAGCATAGATTTTGAAACACTTTCCAACAAGTCCAAAATACTTTAAACAAAACTTCACCGTATAAGAAGGTGAAGGATTATGTCTATACGTAAATAATTTGGAAAACGCATAACACATTTGAAAATCCAATTTCAGGAATTATTCCCAAAAGTTGCCAAACTATCCTACTACTATGCCAAACTATCCAAACAAAATTCTTTTGTCGAGCCCTGTATATTTATATATATAATAGATATTATACTAAAATTTAGTTCAGTAAGGAAACGCATAGCACAGTTGAAAATTCCTCTTCAGCAATTTCCGTCAATAAACGGAAATGTACGAGAGATGTTTTGTGCTATCCTGTATATCATCTACATAATTTATACGCACCAAGTAATAGACAAAAAAATAGTTTAATTTAAAAACGTACCACCCACTTAAAACTCGCTTCCCACAATTATTGTGCTTTGACAGTGCTCTAACCGAATTCTTTTGTTTGTCTCTGTAAATTAACTAACCCTGTGCAAACCCCGTTCTATAAGTAATCCTCTTGTAGTGCATCTCGGTGATATATATCAATTTAAATATGTTTGAAATGGTGTAACATCATTACAATTCACAGCAAACTATTTTTTCTCTATAGACCGTAATGGAATGGAATTCTTTTGAGTGTCCCTGTAAATGAACTATAAACGTTATGTACTTCATTAGTACTGAAAATACCATAGTAAGCTTCATTAATATATCAATTGCATGACAATCAGAGTATATTTATGAGAGTTAGAGCACACAGAATGAAGGCTGACAGACAGACGGACAAATGGAATTCATAAACACTTTTCAACTATGTTGATGGAAAGACTGAGATACACTACAACAGGCTTACTATAGAATATAGGTTGCATATCATTCATTTACAGGCATACACAAAAGAATTTGGTTAGAACACTGTCAAAACACAATAATTGCTGGAAGTGCGTTTTAAGTGGTGGTACGTTTTTTAATTTAACTAATATTTTGTTAAAAATCACGATGATAAAATTCTCCCAGAAAAGATGTAGAGCAAAACCACTCCAGTGATCAGTCTTGTATAAAACAATACTATTTCAGAGTAATAACCTCGTCACAGGTAAAGTAACTGGGGATATCTCACTGATTGATTACTAAGGAGAGAGTGCGATATCTCTTGTCTGAGAGCGATATTTGGCGGTGTCTGTTATTGGACTGATAGCGATGATATCATGAAGTGTATCAGCTCAACTCTCGTAAGACACTTTACGGATTAGAACTGACATTCACGTGAGTGGTCGGGCGGCGCCGACTTTATTTATTTATTTATTTTTTTGTTCACAAACTTAGCATATAATCGGATAGAAATGGGTGTTCGATAAATGTGGCTTGATAAACCGCGCTTTGACCCGGAAAGTCGAAATGAGGTTTTGTCTATATTTTAAGTATGCAGAATTGTGCCAAATAACGGGCATATTGCATATGTAGGAAGAGTTTTTCTGTTTTTTTTTTTAATATAAAAACATTGATTATATTATATATCCACGTTTTATAAATTTAAATAGCTGTATCCGTGACAAGAAAAAATGAAAGTAAAAATATTTCTTTTTAACACCTTTTATATGTAATATTTAATGTTTATCTTAAAATTGCCGTTATTAAGGTAATGATTCGCAAAGCGATTTTTTCAACGATAAATTTTGCAGCGCTCCCTGACGTCTTGAAACTAGTCGTTGGGGTCCACCGTAATGCTTATGCATCGTGGATATGCATAATATAAAATATGAAAATAAAAACATGTGTAAACTATCGTTGACACAGCTTTGACTGTATTATTTTACTTAATCATTTTAACTTTTTACTTTACTGTAAGCATTCATTATAATTTCGAGTGTATTATTACGTTCAAATTACCGTTTAGAAAAAGTAAACAAATCAGTGACCAGAAATTAGCAAAATTCTAAAATCTACACAACCTCTGGTCCTAAGCTATTGCATATTTGAGGCTGTCTACTGTACAGTGAGCAGTGTACCGGCTAAGATGGAAACTTGTTTAAAACTAACAGTTCTTCTGCCTTCCCTTGCGATTTCGTCTTAACATGTTTCACAATACTTCTTTTTAATTGCTAAAAGGTGTAAAATAAAAAGATTATAAACAGTAAAATAGGTTTTATTAGACTGTTGACACATGTTTCAGCTCAATCTGAGCCCTTATCAAAACAAACAAAAATATTCTATAAATGCACAACAAACAGATCTTCCTATTTATCTTAGACAACTGGCTCTTGAGAGAATTGGCGTTATTCCAAGAGATGCTGTTCAGGTGTATATGGATGGTAGTAGAAATGATAGTAACTGTTCTGGCTGTGGAATTTACATCAAATCGCAACATAATGACGTAAAGATTCAGAAGAGAAATCCTGACTTCTGCTCAGTCTTTCGCAGTGAGCTAATTGCCATAAATGAAGGCCTTGGTTCATTTTTGTCACTCACTCATTGAAATAAAATCTAGATTTTGTCCGATAGCAGAAGTTCAATCCAACACTTGGCCAATTGGCATAGTGTGCGGGATAATGTTGGAGTGACTATTCTTAACAGACTGAAACTACTTTCCTTGTCTCATCGGATACATTTACAGTGTATTCCTTCCCATGTCGTGTGTCCCCATGTCCTTCCCATGGAATGACCCCATGTCCTTCCCATGGAAATGAGATCGCGGACACTTTGGCCAAGACAAGACAGGTGCGTGTGATGTCTCGGTGCCTTCTGCACCCCTCACATATTTGGAGACTTACTCAAGAACAAAAAGCAAGAATAGGATCACTTCTATTGTTCACACCAGATCACCACTGGTACCAAAGAATTCGACCGGGAGGATCTCTTGCTCTTGGTTATAACTGGCAGGAACAAAACCACTTTTACTCACTTTCGTAGTGGGTACCTTAGGACTATGAAATTTTCTGAGGGCATCAAGTGCTTTGAAATATGCATCAAGTGTTCCACTGAGCAGGCCTCCTCTGATCATATCCTTGCGTGCCTGGGGCTCTCCAAGCAGGATCTTGCTGATGATCCCTTGATGGTGCTGAATTTCCTTAGTGTGTATAATATCATGGACCTGGTCTAGCCCTGCTGGCCTAAGGGGATGTACAACAACAACAACAACAACATAAATGCACGGTCTATAAAGTTATTTAAAACGCAATCATTTAATTTTTCACGTACTTTTTAAAAATTACGCACGTTTTTTAGTTGGGTGTTTTATTTCCATATTTGGAGTAACTCGAGCCACAATTTTGGTAAACTAAATGGTGCTGCACCGTTACATATTGTATTTTTACGTGTTACAATCTCTGTGGTTTCTCTTATAATGAATTGATAGTATAGATTGCATAAATGTAGAAATATAAAAACGTAAAAACACAATATGTAACGATGCAGCATCATTTAATTTACCAAAATTGTGGCTCGAGTTACTCCAAATATGGAAATGAAACACCCAAGTAAAAATAAAAATAACGCGCATAATTTTAAAAAAAGTACGTGAAAAATTAAATTATTTCGTTTCAAATAATTTGATAGACCGTGCATTTACAGAATGCTTTCGTTTGTTTCGATAATGGCTCAGATTGAGCTGAAACACATGTCAGCAGTTTAATAGAACCTATTTTACTGTTTATGATATTTTTATTTTAAACCTTCTACCAATTAAAAATAAGTATATAATTACAAGGTGTTATGATTTGTTATGTTTCACAATATTTATCAAAGTAGAGTTGACAACTGTATTTTAATCCTATTGTCATCTGTTTCATTTACTCATATATAATCTTCTAAAAACTAAACAGATCCAAACAAAAGAATCAATGACTAGGGGATTATGTAGATAGTTGCATTTTCTAATCCCTCTAAAATGCAATAGATCACGATTAGATTAGAAACCTACTGTACTGCAAGGAACAGAATAAACGAAAGAATGCACCTCCAGCCCCACAAAATTATTATTATTATTTTTACTGATTAAGCCTGTTCAGATCCCATTCACATAAGACGGGTCTTTTGTCAGTCTCTTTGATATGGGGAGTCTTCTATGGCGCTACAAGAGAAGAGTGACTCAACGAATGAAGGTCTCTGACATGTTTATCACCACCCTTGGCGATAATTTCTATTCATTTTGCTTGCTTTGCTTTTAAGGTGCGTTTATATTGATTCCCGACAAAATCTCGTAAATTATTCCCTTGGCCTTTCTTTTCCACAGATTCTGTGGTGATCAACAAAGAAAGGGGAGTCTAAACAAAAAAAGTAGGCGGAGATAAACATGTTAGAAATCTCCTCTACTGATCTCTAGACAATCTTCTGAAGACTGAGTACATGAAAAAGGGCGTCTTACCATAGGAAAAGTTCCGCATAGCTAAAACGTAGTCCGTTTTAACCTTCAAAACTTTGAAGATACATAAAAAAGGCCACAATTGACCACAGAGCCTTTGGAAAAGAAAGCTTATAGGAATAATTTATGGCTTCTCGTCGTAGAATTTCAGAATGTGATCTGAAAGGAGCCTAGATCTAGCATATACAATAAAAAACCGAATAACATCTAAATTTACAATTCCTTTTAGGAATCGTTTATATTAGGATTTTAACAAACATCGACAAAAAGTCGTAAATCATTCCTCTGGAATTTCTTTTCCAAAGGTTCTGTGGTATCAACAAAAGAAAGGGGATTCTCAACAACAGAATGAGGCGGTGATAAACATTCCAGAGACCTCTCCCACTGACCTCTAGACAAGCTTCTGTAGACTGACCGCATGAAAGAAAAGCTGCTTGGGAAAAACGTTGTTCATCGGAACCATTTGTGTGGTAAAGCACTCCCTTTCATGTTTTTAGCCTTATGTCGCTGGCCTTGAGGTCAGCGGAGGAGATACCCGGCATGTTTATTACCTCCTCTTTCTTCTGTTGAGACTCCTCCTTTTTTGTTGATGACCACAGAACCTTTGGAAAAGAATCACCAGGGGAATGATTTAAGACTTTTTGTCACGGATTTTTAATAACATAGTCGTTCTGTAAAGCATCTATAATAAATCTACCATCTTGTATATGTATTTCGGAAAAAAGATTCAGATATAAGTAAAAAGAAGAAACTTGTAACAAGATTTTTATGCGTTTAAAGATTATGTAATAAAGGATTATTCGAAACACAACAGCTATAGTACTTAAGTCTCAAACCAACCCCCTCTACATATACATGGAGATCTCAAATCCATGGTACAAATTTTAAAGGCTGGTACAGCACAATGTAATAATCATTTATTGTATAGGAAACCAGGGTCACAGAAATCTATTTATTGAGTCAAAATTACAGGGCGTCTCACTGCAATCCGAAGTTGCATTTTCGTTCATAACTTTAATAGAAGTGAAGATATTTTAATGAAGTCCTTTCAATATTCTTACAATTCATACAAAGATGAGTCTGTTGCGAATTTTTAGGTGCGTTCGTATTTATATAAATACGTAGCACCTATAGTCGTCGTCTGGTCAGTCTGCATATAACAGCGCAAAAACTACCCAACCGAATGGTTTGGAATTTAATATATAGAATCGGTGCAGAATTGTGTCGAGACATTTCAAAATTTATGAAAATCGAATCAACACTTAAAAAGATATTAATGAAAATTTTCTTTATTCTATTAGCTCCTATCATACATAATCTATATAATAAAAGCGCAAGTCATGTGACTGAGGAGAACAAATACGGGCTAACCACTTCTTTTTTCATAGGCGAGGTGGCCATTTTTATTCAAAATTATTTTTTCGAATAAAATTGCATAAAAGTTACATTTTTAGAAAGATCGTTCCAAAAAAGTGTTTTCTTGAGAGATGAGTTACATTAAAAAATGTACAGATTCTGAGATAACTTCAGTAGAAATTGCGTGAATAGCCGATTATCTCAATTCATTAGAGTCCATAAACACAGGAGATTCGTTCATTATGAGTCATAAAAATATTAAACCATGGAGGTAATCATTCGCAAAGCAAGATCTCCATGGTGAATTTTGCAGCGATTGTCTGGTGTCGAAAAAAAATTCGCATTTGTAAACGTGGCATTTGTAATAAGGGGAAAAAAAGGCACGTTCATTTCGCTCAGAGCAGACGATATAATTCATTTCACTGAAATAATAAGGATGATTTTTTTACACTGTGACACTAGTTATAAAACGAACGCACCTCCTATGTCACGTTTACATAAATGTATTTTTGATCCTAGTGTCCCATACAATAAATGATTGTTACAGTGTCCCGAACCAACCCTTAAAGTTTGCGCCATAAATTCGGAATCACCCGTATATGTATGTATCCCACTAACAAGTAATAATAATTAAAAAAAAAATTAAAGTCAATTTCTATTTTTATACAACCCAGATATATTTCTGCTTTTTCTTTTTTCGTATTTCTGAGTGAGTTTTGTGTAAATAACAAAACCTTGCCACGATGAAAATCGAACCCGCAATCATCTGTATACTAAACTGGAGGTCCCGACCACAACGCCATGACTAGATATTCCGCTGTCTTAAGCGTTGCTACTTATTTTAATCGCTTTTTATGATGCAAAAACTAAAATTAATTAATTTAATTAATGAATTAATATTTAAAAAAACTGTATTAACATCAAGTGTCATCCACAACAAGTTTAAAAAAACGTATTTGAACTTGAGTGGATGAATAAAAAGTATTTTATTACAATTGAAAATTTGAACAAGATACATATAAATATGAGGGAGAGTGTGAACTAATAGTAGGAATTGAAAAATCAAATCCACCAAATTTCTTTTCGTCCATTTGTGAAGTAATATGCTAATGAACTGACATTCGTACTCTGTAAAAAATGACCAATGTTTCTTATTTTATAAAAATATGCTATAACCACGAACGAAAATATAGTATAATCTTCTGAGTTATCCGAAATTTCAAATAGCATGTTCCATTGTCTTTTGAATCCCCAGAAACGAATACATTTCCAAAATTTAAAGAATTATTTATAAAAACAAAGTATTTTTCACTGCCCGTATTTTTCATAAACGTTTCCGAAGGGTTTTTGTAGTGTATTAATGAGTGTCCTCAGCCTGGAATACCTGTTTTTTGAATGTCATCCATTCTCAAATAAATGTTTTCAGCCGCATAAGTTAATTTATACATGAAAAAGTAAAGAAATAATCTTAATTTTAATGTTATTGTTAACGCTGTTCATTTTGCATGTTTGCCTGTTAAACATATTTTTTGAGCATGGAAATGTTTACTTGAGAATGGATAGCATTCGAAAAACAGGTATTCCAGGCTGAGTACACTCATTAATACACTATAAAAACCCTTCGGAAACGTTTCTGAAAATTACGGGCAGCGAAAAATATTTTGTTTTTATAAATAATTCTTTAAATTTTGGAAATGTATTGGTTTCTGGGGATTCAAAAGACAATGGAACACGCTATTCGGAATTTCGGATAACTGAGAAGATTATATCATATTTTCGTTCGTGGTTATAGTATATTTTCATAAAATAACATTGGTCATTTTTTACAGTGTAACAAGTAAAAAAAAAAAAAAAAAAAAATCCTACTTATATACAACTTAGGTATATTTCTGCTTCTTCTTTTTTCGCATTTCTGAGTGAGTATTGTGTAAATAACAAAACCTTGCCACGATGAGATTCGAACCCGCAATCTTCGTATACTAAACTGGAGGTCCCGACCACTGCGCCGTGACTAGATATTCTGCTGTCTTAAGCGTTGCTACTTATTTTAGTCTCTTTTTATGATGCAAAAACTAAAATTAATTAATTTAATTTAATTAATGAATTAATATTTGAAAAAACTGTATTAATATCAAGTGTCATCCACTACAAGTTAAAAAAAATGTATTTGAACTTGAGTGGATGAATAAAAAGTATTTTATTAACGATTGAAAATTTGAACAAGATGTATATAAATACAGTTGAAGCACTTTATAACTAATTACGATATAACGAAAAGCACGATATAACGAAATGCTCTAAGCCATTTAGTTGGTCTGTATGTTAAAGAATACTGAATTTATAACGAAATATGTATAGCGAAAAGCACTATATAACGAAAAGAATTTGAGCATGAAAAGTGAAATAAAAACGATATAGCGAATTTTTCACTTTTTTTCTTTTTTTTTTTTTTAAACTTAAAGCGGGAAATAGAAATTTATACCAGTTTTAAATACCAGTTTTTTCCCACCCATTTTATAACCTTTAATCTTTTTCTCTATTTCCAATCAGATATTTTCAATAATTCCGAGAGCGATTTGGCAGAGGGGCGACACCTTAGCTTAAACTGGATTATTATTATTCTACTATGACTGATTTCATTGACATTTGCTTTTCCGGTAAATTTATTGCGTGTTAATTTTTAAAACTCTTTGTACGCTGTCTGGCAAAAGAAAAAGTTTGAGTTTAGAAGAGAAAATCGAAATTACAAAATGCGTCGAGAATAATGTTAAAAAAAAGTAATGTAGCGAAAAAATTCGGGATCCCAAGTAGCGCTAACTTGTAAACGAATGAGATTAACATGTATGTTGACAAAATAGAGCGTACAATATTAGACAAAGCTGTTAAGAAAAAAAAAAGCAGAGCTTGTTAACTTCATTCTTCGAACCTATATAGGTATTATGTAAAAGTACCCTTTAAAAGAATTAAATCAATAATATTTTTTTGCATTTAAATTTGCCCCCTTTTTTTACATGTGTAGCAGACAAATATATATTATGTATAATACAGGTTAAATTAATACAGTAAAACTGAAAATCCAATCATCAGTATCTGAAAACCAATCATCCAAATTAATAATCACAAAATAAAAATTTTATATGAATTGTACGTATTCATTAAAATATAATTGTCTTGAAATTCATTTTTAAATCAACGCTTTTCTTCTTTCCAATGTTTGTAGTAAATGTGATCCTTCCTATAAAGGTTTAATTTAATATGAATACATAAGGCCTAACTTTTTTTTTTATTAAACAAAAGCAATTTTAAGAGATATCTTTATGTAATAAACAGCTCTTTTTTATAATAGTCTCCATTATCCATGTTTCTGTATATTCAGATTAGATTCAGACCACATTATTCCGGATAACTGGAGTTTTTACTAATATAACAAAATAATTCGTTATAACGAAAGCACGTTATAACGAGCAAATCTTTGGAGCACTTTCGATTTCGTTATAAGGTACTTTAACTGTATATATAGGGAGAATGTGAACTAATAGTAGGAATTGAAAAATCAAATCCACCAAATTTCTTTTCGTCCATTTGTGACGTAATATGCTGATGAACTGACATTCGTATAAGCTATTTAAATGCGACGCCAAACCGTCTCCCGAGCCCATAAACATAGGGTTCAATTAACTGGCTATTGAAAGTTAATGAACATATATTGTGAATGATCAAAATGTCCTTTTCAAGAGCCTCGACGACCTGCTCATCGAAAGGACGAGGCTTAGGGGAGAAAAACGGGATGTTGCGGACTTTTAATTTATGCAATAGCGTTATTTAGCGTCATTAAAAAAAATGTCAGAACATTGCCGACACAACTTTCCTCCATATGTTTTTCTTTTTTTTTTTTTCTTTTTTTTTTTTTTTTTTTTTTTTACGTAGAATATTTAGAAGTGTCATTTTCATTAAAATTTACATTTTACGGCCCCGAAGGGGTAAATATTAGGAAATGTAACAAATTTCCTTATTTTCCTTATTTAAAATTTAAGCCATCAAATACATTTCTGACTAAATAATTTTAATATTTAACTTTAATATTTTAATGTCTCGAATGTCCCCTTCGTGAGGTGTAGTAGTTGTCCCTGCAACTAAAACACAACGTTCATTTCACCAAAGTTTAAACAATTATTTATTTATTATTATTATTATTATTATTATTATTATTATTATTTTTACAATAACTAGTTACACGTCTGTAATTAATTTCTAAATTAATATTTTTTTAAGATAGTTTTATTTTTACTAAGTAATTAACTTGTAAACTTTGCCTTTATCCTAAGTAGTCTCTCTCCGTGGACACTAAAAATAAATAAAAACTAGCGGGTGTGTCAATCCCAAAACTTTCTTCTATCTCATATCAGGTTTCACATACACCAAAAAACGAATCAGCACCAATTTATATCAAGGTCTAACTGAATCTAAACATTTAAAAAAAAAAATTTTTATTCCGTGCATTAGTTGTTAAGATATGACTATATCGCTAAAATCGTGTAAATCCTGAAAAATGCAGCACAGCAGCGTCAACTGTTGGGCGATTTACACCAAAACATAATCAGCGTCTATTTATGTCAAAATATAATAGAATCTGAAGTTTGGTGAAATTCTGTGCACTAGTTATTAAGATATAGCCCCAGTGGCAGAACTAACTTCAAGTGTCTGCAACGCTAATAATGTTTTCAAAAATAGTCTGCAATACGCAATATATCATATAAACCTAATTCTTGCTGCTGTTGTAGTTGTAGTGTTAATTAAGGCATCAGCATTTATCAGCCTTTCTGAGTAAAAAAAAATCACAGCAAATATTCTAATAGGTTACAGCAGATGGGATGGGGAGAAAATCTCCTCTCGGGAATAATTATTCTTGTTGCAGTTCGGATTAACTCTACTTTTGATTCGAGTTGATTTCAGGCTGACTGTAGATTCTTGCAAATTGGGTTCTGGTTAACCCGATTTTTCAAAAGTTAGTTCAGTACATTGTTTCAGATTAAAAACTATGCCTATATTAATAAGCATAGAACTTTGTGTGTCTGCTGTTTTCTAAAGGAATGCTGCATCTTTTCCGGAACTATTTCACAAAATTCACGTTTTTTTTCGTGGCCCTTCGACGAAATTCGCACTTTTTCTGTGATCATTCGACGAAATTAGCAGTTTTTTCCACGATTCTATGACCAAATTAGCATTTTTCTGCGGCCATTTGACGAAATTTGCGCTTTCTCTGTGGCCCTTTGATGTCGCATTTTTTCCCCGATCCTTCAACGAAACTCAAGGTTTTTTAGTCTTTTGACGAAAATCAAGTTTTTCCGAGGCCCTTTGACGAAATTTGCGTTTTTATCGCAATCTGTCAACGAAATTAGCCATTTTCCCAGATCCTTTGATGAATTTCGCGGTTTTTCTTTGGCCTTTGGACAAAATTCGCGTTTTTTCCGCGATCCTCCGACGAAATTTGCCGTTTTTTCGAGATACTTCGACGAAATTTACCATTTTCCGAGATCCTTCGACGAAATGTGCCGTTTTTTCGCGAACTGTCGGCAGAATTCTCCGTTTTCTGCGATCCGATGACGAAATTGACCATTTTTTCGTGATCCGTCGACGAAATTAAGTTTTTTCCACGATCCTTTGATGAAGTTGGCGTTTTTTTTTCGTAGCCCTTTGGCAAAATTCCCATTTTTCCGCGATCCTTCAACGAAACTCGTGTTTTTTTACGACCTTTTGACGAAATTAACGTTTTTTTTTTCACGTCTTTTGACTAAATCTGCGTTTTTTTGTCGCAGCCTGAAAACCAAAGTACTTAAAAATTTTTTAACTTAGTTTTTGTCTCTTGCATGGAATTCTCCCCTTCCCTGAACTTGGCATATCCATTTTTACTGATATTGTCTAGTTTTTCAGTAAAGCTAATCTATAATTATAATACAAATTTTAGACAGCTTTAACACATTGTATTTAATAAAAAGAATTTTTTGCAACCTGAAAAGCAAAGTATTTAAAAAAAAATTTAACTTAGTTTTTGTCTCCTGCATGGAATTCCCCTTCCGTGAACTTGGCATATCCATTTTTACTGATGTTGTCTAATATTTGGTCATTTATCAAACATTGTGTGCAGTTATAAGGATGTCTCAAATACGAAGAAAAATTTGAAAAGTAAACGAAATCCTGATGCGCATTGTTTTTCAGAAAATTACATTCTATAAATTCGACAGTTATTACTTTTTTTTTTTTACCTAATCGTGACCTTTCTGTAAGAATGACCATATATATAACTTATTCAAAATTTAACTAACAAGGGAACCACTTTTGGTGCAGCTCGCACCTAGCATTGAGATCTGGTGCCTTTTAAAGCCATATACACTATATTTCCAATGATGACCGGTCACTTGCGATTTTAGACGCTTTGTTAAATATCTGGAAAGATACATGAGGAATTATCCTGCAACTTCAGGAATGTAAACAACATGATAGACGTCATATATTTCCGAGAAGATTTTTTCCCGAAACCCCATAAGGGGCCGTCAACAAATTGAAGAAAAACGAATATCTTTTGGATAACACTGTAAAAACTAATATTGCAAAAGCATTCAAACTGTAGATTATGATTAAGTGGCTTATTGTAATAATTTGGGTTCATTTTTATGAAGATAGCATGTATACTCGAAGAGAAATTCAGGTTTTTATAAAAACAGTCCCAAATTTTACCAAGTTTTTTGCTTATAATTTGCAGAGTTTTTAATATAAAAACAAGTTATTTTCAGAAAATATGACAAACAAAATTGTACACAATACCTTGCAATCAGAATTAAAAAATAATAAAAATTGTATGAAAAATAAGCAGGTTTACTAAATATTGTTTCACTGCGCATGCGCGAATGCAATCAAAATATACTGTGCATAATATATTAACTAAATGTATAGACCAACTTTTATGAAAGTCTCAAAAACATAGCTTGAAAATTCTGATAGTAATCGTCGATAGAATAAGCTCGAATTTCGCTGTTCCCAAAAAGGAAGCAAAAAGATGAGGGGTTGTATCCAAATATACTAGCTTATGAAAGTTGACATAATAAGAATGAAGTGTCTCTCATTCTATATTTGATACAACCCCTCATCTTTTTGCTTCCTTTTGGGAACAGCGAATTTCGAGCTTATTCTATCGACGACTACTATCAGAATTTTCAAGCTATGTTTTTTGAGACTTTCATAAAAGTTGGTCTATATATTTAGCTAATATATTATGCACAGTATGTATTGATTGAATTCGCACATGCGCAGTGAAACAATATTTAGTGAACCTGCTCATTTTTCATACAATTTTTATTATTTTTAAATTCGGATTGCAGGATATTGTGTACAATTTTGTTTGTCATATTTTCTGAAAATAACTTGTTTTTATATTAAAAACTCTGCAAATTATAAGCAAAAAACTTGATAAAATTTGGGACTGTTTTTATAAAAACCTGAATTTCTCTTCGAGTATACATGCTATCTTCATAAAAATGAACCCAGATTATTACAATAATCCACTTAATCATAATCTACAGTTTGAATGCTTTTGCAATATTAGTTTTTACAGGGTTATCCAAAATATATTCGTTTTTTCAATTTGTTGACGGCCCCTTATGGGGTTTCGGGAAAAAATCTTCGTGGAAATATATGACGTCTATTATGTTGTTTACACTCCTGACGTTTCAGGATAATTCCTCATGTATCTTTCCAGATATTTAACAAAACGTCTAAAATCGCAAGTGACCGGTCATCATCGGAAATATAGTGTATTACGAAGTTTGGGAATTGGTGAAATTTTTCTGTTAAAATAATATATTTTTTTATTTTACAGCAGTATAACTTTCTAAAAATGTAATTTTCGAGACCACTTATTGGACTATTAACATAGAAGTTTTTTTAAAAACAAGCCAGTTAAAATTACAAATTAATCAATAAGTATAAAATATTTTAAAAAGTTTAAAAATTCCTTCAAGTACCTACGAATTTGTTTTTGAAAAATTACATTATATTTACATTTTTGGCGTGCGTGAAATTCGCTTTTTATCCATTACTGTAAGAATTTTTCGTACTGGACACATAATCCAGGGATAAAGGAAGCAAAAAAATTGTAGCGCCATATTTGGCGGCTTAACTCACTTTTGGTGTGAAATTAACAATTAAAAATCCAATAATAGAAAATTAAAAGTATAAAAAAATATATAAAATGTGATTTTTAACAGAGAAATTTTTATCGGGTCTCTAACTTTCATGTATAGGGCGACAAAATGCACCAGTTCTCGAGCTACACCAAAAGTAGTTCCCTTGTATATTATTGTCCTATAATTATGATATCCCTCGATTAAAAAAAAAAAAAATACATATATCCACAGAGATTACAAATGGTTGAAGAGTGAGTGAAAATTTTAAGTTAGCCAGTGTGTAATTTCCCTTTTACCCTTTTTTTTTTTCGTGTAAATTGGGGTTACAGCTTTCTAAATCTGCCCTTGTAAGTAACAAACTCGAGTTGCGACTCTTGTTCTATTTTTAGAATATTTAAATTTTTACGTAATTTTAAGCTATCTATTTTTGATTTCGAAAATGAATATGAATTAATTACAGTACTATTTAAAGAAGTTGGTGATTAATCTGGCAATCACGAGGTTTACAAAAGACGTTCATAATTAACAGTGGCTGTTCAAGAAGTTATTGATTGATCTCGTAATCATGAGGTTCAGAAAAGAACGTTATAATTAACAGTGGCTATTCAAGGACTTTTCTTTTTTGTTTTGAAATAGTTAAATAGGAGAAAATTCCACTGAATCTTCTTCCTTCAAGTGGCCTTAAGCTTCTTCTTCAATTTCTTCTTCTTTTCACTCAAAAATGTGCTTTCGTGTGTATTTTGTAACATACTAACGGAATAATGCTCATGTCTACGCACATGAATTTTTCAGATATGGGTAAACAGGGATTTTGGCGCTACCCCTTCCCTTCTCCGCAAAGTAAATTTACAAAGAGAATTTTACTAAGTTTCTAATATCCGACTTTTTTTTAAAAATTAAAAATAGGTAATAAAAAAATATGTAATATTGAACTATGTAATCAACTTTGTCAAATATTTATTCAATAAAACCTATGAAACTGGAATTGAAAGGAACTGGAATAAATCCTACTTTATACATATTTCCGTCTTAGCATGTGTACAGTGAAATACGTTTAACACGAAACTCAAGTGACCAAATTTTTTTTCCGTGTTAAAAGAAAAAAAAAAATTATTAAATTGCACAGTATATTGCCCGGGTCGCTATATCATTTCGTGTTAACCGATGTTTAATGTTAAGCGTTTTCGTATTAAACGTATTTCACTGTAATTGTATGATATTCTTTCTGCTCGTACCATGTATTTTTTTCATTTAAGACAGGATTCCATTATAGACAGATTTCATTCACATATTTTATTGTAGTTGTAATCAGGGCTTAATTTCTAAGAAAAAAATGTACCGGAGCCCTAATATTCTGCAGTACTAACACCCCTAGCGTACCCCTCTCCTCCATCACTCCAATCTGCATATTTATATTTCATAATTTTTTTTCAAAATTTAATTTTTTTTTTTATTTAGCAGAATAAAAAATTTAAATACATCTATCTGCGTACACTTAGCTATTAACTATCTCACTTTGCCTAATCTTAATGTTAATTAATCGCAGAATTCTGCAATTAAATAAGCTCAGGATTATGATTCGGAAAGAGTGTTAACATAAAAAATGAACAGTTTGCAAGCTATGCAGAATAGAAAAACACTATATCTGTTTACTCTTTATTCTGATCAAAATAGCATTAGAATGATTTGAAATGGAAATAAATACAATTTTGAATTTAGGACAGATTGAGCTCGAACCTGTCCAAAACCGAAGACTCATATAAAAATCGAGCTTGTTTCATCTCCATCTTTTATGTGAGCGACACAATACGTCACTTATGAGTGTTTTGATGCAAAAAAAGGCAAAAGATTGGAGATGATGGGAGAGAAAGAAAAGGATAATTTAACGCGCGTATTCAGACCAAACGCTCGTAAAGTTGCGGGAGCCGATCCGCAAAAGGGGGGGGGGGGTTACGAGAGAAGAGGGAAAAGCACTGGTGGACGCGATTCCAGTCAAACATTCTCCCTTCTCCGTAACTACTGACGTCACGTAAGATTTGTAGATAAGAGAATCGAGTTTTAATCGAAGATCAGTCTGTATTAACCAATGAGAATGCATCTACAGCTTTTTAAGGGACAGAAATGGATGGATGTTTTGAATAATTTTTGCAATATATATATATTTTTTCATATATTCAGTTCTGTCTTAACGGTGGGTGATTGGGCCCGTGTCCAGGGCTCGCACTCAATAAGTCGCTTTGAATTAGCTGACTCTTCAATAATCTTCAATAATATTTCATTGTATGCTTTTAAATTGAAAAAAAAAAAAAATAAAATAAAATACAATTTAAGGAGAACTGTAACAACAAGCTCATATATATGTAATAATAAAAAATTTTCGCCCTATTTCTTTAGTTAAATTATTCCAAATTCTTCAATTCTTTTTTCGCTCTCTTTTTAAAATATCTCTTAAATCTATTTTGTATTTTATTCCATAACTTAATCAAAATATTCTTTTATTTATCATTCTAAAAATCTTAATCTGTTAAAAGCTACACGTATTTATTAAAACCTTATTCTCTTAAATTGCAACACTGCCTCTAAACGCACCTGCCTAATTTCTTCTTTTGAGACATTTAATTTTTATTCTTTGGAACTTTTATAATACCATTTTTATTTCTATTTAATTCATTCGGCATCCCATGAGTCCAAGCGGTTTTCGCGCCCAAAGGCCTTTTTACCTTTTTTATTTGCCGCTTCTGTTAAAGAGTTTTAATCATACGTCAGAGACACGTCTTCGTGGCCTCATTTTTTCATCCATTAGCGAGAAAGCTCCGCCTTCTTTATCCCCCTAGCGCTCTCCGAACATGGATGCGAGTGGACCAGCTTGTTCGCGCGTTTTGTACCTTTGGGCCAAATTTTGAAGTATTTATACGGTTACACTGGCTTCGGAGACAGAATTTACACGAATTAGTGGTTGTCATCTAATTGCCGTCACTGGGGAGTCTACACTAATGCATCGGTAGTATGTTCTTCAAGCTCCGCTAATTCTTCAAGATCTTCAAATGTGTTCAGTTTTAATGAAGCGAAAGTTGGTGGAGTTGCTTTCATCTCTGTGATCACAATAAAGCCACTGCTCATCTATTAAGTTATTAAGTCTTCTTTTTAATGTTTTTGGGAAATTTCTTCTGGATTTCACTGCTTCTGCTCAATTTTTACGACTGCAAATACCTTACGATTTCCGATGTGATATACTTCGAGATTTGTCTTCATGGTGAGTGACTCGAAGTGATGCCCTGTCCGGGTGTCATGACTACATTTCAACGATCTCGACTGCGGCTACCTCGATATGATTATCAGGTAATTTTAGTGGTTTCGGACTGAGATGTTCCGATTGTCTGGTGGAAAGAACGTTCAAGTCGCCAGCAATAGCGATCGTCTATAATGTGCCAATTTTCGACAGGAATGTAACATACAGTGTCTCACATAAGTGATGGGACACTTGTGCTTTACAAAAGGAAACTAATCAAATAAATTAAAAAAATATGTACACATTTTTTTGTGGGTGTGTTTCATACTTAAATTTAGTAAAGATTATTACATGACATACATTTTGTCAAAATATTAAAATATTAATTTAATAAAAATACAAATGTTTAGAACGGAGCAAAAAATAGCTCACATAAGTGATGGGACACCATTATATATGCAACAAAAATCGCCTGAAATAAGCAATAAAAATATTTTTTGGGGTTTTATTTTTACTTAAAAGCAATTGGCAATAATTGATAAAATCGTCTGCAGTATTTCTCTCCAGTTTGTTTTGGAATTTTTGTGTTCTTTAGCTCTGTGTAGCCATGAATGCTAAACGAAAAGAAACTTCGCCTGAAATTCGAAAATTAGTTATTCATTTGCATATTGAACGTGGAAAATCTATTAGAAAAACTGCTGAAACAGTTAACTTGAGTCGTTCAACAGTTTTCAATATCATTAAACGATATAAAAAGAATCATATGATTCAGGATAAAAGAAGACCTGGCCGACCATCAAAGCTATCCAATGGAATAAAGCGAATTATCGTTCGAAATATTAAAAAAATCCAAGAATTAGTGCTTCAAAAGTTGCTGCTGATTTACAAGCATTATATGGAATAATTGTTAATCCTGAGACTATTAGAAGGGTAATTCGATCTGCTGGATATCACGGTAGAGTAGCCAGGAAAAAATTCTTCGTAAGTGAAAAGAATAGAAAACTCAGACTAGCTTTCGCAAAATCCAACATAAATAAGAATTCTGATTACTGGAATAAAGTTATATTTGCTGATGAGAGTAAATTTAATATATTTGGTTCTGACGGTAGAATCTTGGTGTGGAGAAAACCCAGGGAAGAATTTCGCAAACAGAACTTGGTACCAACAGTAAAACATGGTGGAGGAGGAGTTATGGTATGGGGGTGTATGTCGTCCGCTGGAGTTGGTAATCTTGTTTTTATTGACAGTATAATGGATCAGTACAAGTATATTGATATTTTAAAGCAAAATTTGAAATCTTCAGCACGAAAATTGAACCTTCATAACGATTTTAAATTCTACCAGGACAATGACCCCAAGCACACTGCTCTGAACGTTAGACTCTGGCTGCTATATAACTGTCCTGAAATAATAAAAACACCACCACAATCTCCAGACTTAAATCCCATAGAGAATATTTGGCAAGAATTGGAATCAAGAATTCGCAAACACACCATTTCTTCAAAACAACAACTAAAATCGGTGCTTCAAGAAGAATGGGGTAAAATCACTCCAGAAATCACAAAAAAATTAGTCGAATCCATCCCAAAAAGATTAAATCATGTTTTAAAAGTAAAAGGAAATCCAACAAAATATTAAAACCTTTTAAAAAGTAAAATTTTTGGATAAATATTTGATGGAAAAGTAAGTGTCCCATCACTTATGTGAGCCATTTTTTGCTCCGTTCTGAACAATTGTATTTTTACTAAATTAATATTTTAATATTTTGACAAAATGTATGTTATGTAATAATTGTTACTAACTCTAAATATGAAACACACCCAAAAAAATTTTGCACATGTTTGTTTATTTATTTTATTGCAGTTTCTTTTTATAAAGCACAAGTGTCCCATCACTTTTGTGAGACACTGTATATATGTTACTCCTTGAGGTTATTTTCGTGAACATATCCCGTATTTTCCTATCAATTAAAAATTTATTAATTAAATATTATCTATCAAAGGTTAACCCTTTGCGTATAAGTCAACAATACCTTAGTTTTAAAGCGTCTGGTTTTCCATTATGGTATATTTTCACACAATATTATATTTAAAAAAAAGTGACAATTGGGTAAACCAGTATACATTGGGACTTCTAAAAAAGCAATCGGGCACAGGGCCCTAAAATGCCTTAAAGCTGTTCTCAAATCCAAAGGAGCTACTTTTTGACACATTTTTTAAATTCATTTTTGTTCAGAAAAGCATGAAATTGGCAGATGTTCTTATACAGAAACCATGAAATCGAATAGCGTTTTCCATTTTTTGATAAAGGCAAAAGATGTTTCAGAAAATACTATCAAATTTGGTGTTCTGAACCGAAATTCCGGTGCGACAGCGCCAGAAAACAGAAAAAACCGGCTGTGACAACTATAACTTTTAACTCGATAAGTAATTTATTTATCTAAACAATGGAAAACTCATTTCGATTCCAAATCGCTCCAACAGTCAGGCTGCTAATTTTATACCTTCTTATTTCAAAACGAGTCAGAAAATTTCGCATTGTGGGGCAGGTCATTTGAGAACCACTTTAAAACGGTTCTGGATGCAGGATACATAAATATAACAATATATATATATAATTTTTGTATTATTTTTTCCTTTGATTTATATACGTTTAATTTCATTTTAACTATATATAATTCGGTAATTTTTTGTACGAATTTGAAAGTTAATTTTTGATCAAAGAGGTATTTTATATAAATATATATATATTTCTGCCCTGCTATTGGGGGGGGGGGGGGGAGGGGTTAAGGGTTCAAAACTTCTATATCCAGAGTACTTACAAATTGAGATACATATGAAAAAACTGCGCAAAGATAAATACCTGATCTGCAAAAACCAGTGCAAAGAAAAGCACAAATATACACAGAAATTTTATCTTGCACTTGTTTCAAGGCTTCATAATAGGAGCTTCTTCTTCAGTGCCAAACGAATGATAGAGAAATGAGTAATAATAGCAGCAGAATGTGTTATTATTGCCCTGTTTTTCTCACTTGTTAACTTTTACATATTTATGTTTAGATATTTGTGTTGGGGGGGGGGGGGATTTTTGATAATATAGTAGAATATTGAAACTGATATTTTTATTTATATTAAACAATTTTATTTTATATCATTTATAATGATTTTATTCAAATGAAAGGGTACATTTTGAAAAAAGGTCTGTTCTTTTGTGCCATTTTGGCATAATGTGAAGAATTGTTAAACATTAAATTTCATGATAATATATTTATCAATGTCTTTTAATTGGTATCTTTTTCAATGTATTTATTTGGCTTGAAAAGTTCAGAATTTAAACAAACTGTATATGCTATTGAAAATAGGAAAACATTTTACAAACTTTTTTTTTTTTTTTTTTTTTTTTAATTACATATAACTACTATGTAAGAATCAATGCAATACCTCACCAATATTTCATTTGCACTGTTGAAATTTATACAAAGTTAAAAGTTGATAATCTCGTGTGTAAATTAATATATTTGAGAAATTTATTATACACTAAGGCGTTAAAAAAAAGAAAAAAAAAAGAAAAAAAATTTAATAAAAAATAAACATTGTTAAATTATAACTTCCAGGCATAAATTATAATTAAAAAAATTTTCAGCTTGAAAATAATACACTTTTGTTATCTGCAAACTCATTAATATTTATTATCATCATTACTATTATTATCAATTTGAGTTAGGTGTAGTGCAGAGAGATTCATTAATTATTATTTTTTTTTAAAGCTGAAGAAATAATCTTTGAGAATTAAATGTGAATTAATTACTTTCACATAACTCAATACTCAATCATACATTCTTACATACTCTCAATCAGCCACAATGTAAAATGTTTTGAATGTGTTATTATTATTATTAACATGTTGTATTATACTGGGAACTCACAAAACATTTTTTAAGATAAGGCATGTTTATAAATCTCAAAATTATAGTTTCAAGAATTATGATTTATTCATTTTGTTAATAATTTATACTATGTAATGAGAGATATTTTTAGTTCTTCATTTTATGATTAGAGACAAGCTCTAAAAAAAAAATATCGAAAATAAGCAGTATTTAATTAATAAAAGTATCCTTACAAATTTATATTTTGTCAAGTTTATATTAATTTTTATGTGTGAATTTAAAAATTGCTTCTAAATTAACATTAAATACTGAACAAATTAATTCGCTGCATGTTAATAAAATCAACAATTGATAAAACTTGGAAATTATATAGTTGCTTACAAACAATTTGTTTACTTCAGAAAAATAAGAAAGTTAAATTATTTTCTTAAATTCAACAATTTATGTGTCAACCTTTTATTGTTATGCATCATCAAATCTAATTCTTGCTGATTCGTAACGAAAATTGACAAAAATCTTTATCTTATTAAATTATTAGAAACTGTAGTAATTTTATAAAGGTAAACACTTATTTTTCAATGGACGCGCAGCACTTCACACGAGAAAGTCTACACTGTCAACACCAAGATTCTAATAACATGTCTTATCTTAATAATGACTCTTATGAAGGTTTTATAAAAGTTCTAGAAATAGCGTTAAGCTATAATATTCATCATAATACAATATATAAGATAACATAATAACACTTAAAAACATTTCACATACCTGTATTTTAAAGAATATCCCCTAGCTATTTGTTTCTAAAACTATTTATGAGTAATTCATAAAGTGTAATATTTATTAGCCGTAAACGGCATTATTTAAAGTATAAACAAAACTGGAATAGCAAGCCTAACATGGTTTTCTATCGCTTCGCTATGTTGGCCGCCATATTTGATTTTCCTCTTACGAACGCCTTACGGCTACTTCTAACCGTCCGCAAATACTGACCACGTGACGCTCTCATTTGCGAGCGCTCTACGAGAGAGAAACCTTCCGCATGTTTGATCTGACTCGCGAATCTAGCCGTCATTCGTAAATTTGCGGACGAAAGGGAGTTGCGAGCGAAAAGCGTTTTTTCGGAAGCGTTATTGCACTGGGCTCCGGAGCGCAGTATATTTATGATAGTGCTCCCTATTAAACGTTTATACGAGTATACGTATAATATGTATTATACGGGGTGCGGTTTTTTATACGACCAAGTCGGTTATACGTATTATACGAAAAGCATATACGGTACATCGTATATACGGATCTTACACCAGCGGTTAAACGTAACAACGTTTAAATGGTTTTCGTTCATTGCTTAAAAAAAATATGCCTTTCTCCTGCTGGTCTGTGGATCAGAGACTTTGAAAAACAGTCGCTGTGTCCTGTGCAGTCGGTACTTCAAAAAAAAAAAAAAATTCCTCAAATCTAAACTATTAATTATGAAATGATTTACTATGAAATGATTTACCTTTCGCATATCTGTAACACACGCACATAGCTTATTTTGATTTATAGTGTGGACATTTCGCCAGAAACATTAGTATTGCAGAACACAAACTTACATTGACTTCATATTTTATACTGACATTGATCAATCAAAATTCCTGGGAAGTTTCATAATCTTATTTTTATTTTAAAGCACCCCACGGAGGGCACTCCCCACACCGGCCTATATCCCTAGTTCAGATAATCGGCCGTAACAAATAACTAATTAAACATGTTTTTTTTTTTTTTTTTAATTTAAGCATACTTTTTTCTATATTAAAAATATTTTTAAAATTCGTTTTACAGCAGAAAAGAAAAGAGAAGGCAAGTCATTTTAAGCTTGTGTGATTGCGTTCTGAAACCTGCAGTGATGATTATTTGTCAGGCTATAAGTAATCGAAATTTTTAGGTACTAACACACACACACACACACACACACACACACACAAAAAAAAAAAAAAAGAAATTTGTCAAGATCAAGAACAATTCTTAAAAAGCAATATCTTGTAATGCACATACACTTTGTATAAAAAATACCACGAGTGTCATGGTTAAAAAATGAAATTGCGTTATACATAAACACAGAGTAGAAAACATTAGCACAGTGGAAAGAAGAACATTTGACCTCTCGGGCGCAATTTGAGTATATACGCACACAAAAATAAATATATATATTTTTTAATTACGAAAGAATATACTCAATAAGAATTAACTATAAATCTGAAACGTGTATATTCTCCTTATTTGCACAAAAAGTCTTTTTACTTTCGTTATATATTTACAATAATTGTTTATAGGGAAAAATAACAAGATTCTATGTATGAAACATATTATACCAGATTGCTAAAGTAACGCCACCGATTTCCAACTTGTTCTCCGTTCAGTGACGTAACACGGATGAGATCCATTGGCATTAAAAGTAAATACGATGCTTGAAATATACGTATACTTGAATAAAGCGTATACTTGAATTATACGTTTAACCGATATACGCTTATACGTATCCAGATACGTTTAAACGTATATTTTAAGGTATACGTATTTCTTAAATACGTATATACGCATATCGGTTAAACGTATAACTGAAATACGTATCGCATCGGGAGCACTAATTTATGAGCTTCGGTGAATTCTGGCCAATATTTAAATACTTAGTAAAAACAGAGAAGTACCGGAGCCAGTCTCCGGCACAAATTAAGCCCTGGTTGTAGTGTTATATTACAATTGAGCAAGCGCGTAAAAGTCATAGTCATATGAGTTATAATGTCTCAGAACCTGAAAAACCAGGATTTTCTGTAGGACTTTAAGTATAAAAAACAATTAACAATGAATTCAAATACCGTAAAATATCTTTGTGTACTATATCTACAGCCAGTTTCAAATCCACCCGTTTCTATAACTTATTTGACTCGATTAGAACCAGAAATTTCTTCATAAAGTGAGTTAACACGTTCGCTATATCGAGGACGCGTACGGTCACTCATTTCATATTCCACGTTTAATTAAAAATTACAAATTCTTACCGGAAATTTTAAAAAAAGAATTTTTATTTTATGTGATCACGAAATGTCTTTTATAAAATAAAGTAAATATTGCTATGAATATTTTCTGGTATGAGTTCGAAGTTTTTAAATAAAATGAAATTCTGTTAATTTTAACCCGGTAGTGAACGTATTAAATAAAAGTCACTAAATAAATATGTTAAATAGTTTTAAATAAAAATTCTGGTGTGAAATCTTTTTTACCTGTTGAGCAAAATTTTAATAGGGTAGGAAGAATACACCTGGTTAGACGAAAACCTGTCAAAATTGAATTCAGTTTTCATAGGTTTTACTGTATTAAGTCTCTAGCTCTACTATTTATATACTTTAGATCAATCTTGTACAAAAGATTTTTTGTTATACTAGGGGGCTCTGCCCCCTGTTCGCTACGCTCACGAACCCCCGTTCTGATTTCACAGCCTTCTTAAAACCTGGTAAATGCAATGTATCCTGTTTTAAAAAGATGATGATGATGATAATATCACGAACGGCGACTATCTTCTGTAATCAGGTTATAATGCTTTTTCATTTAATTCATCTTTTTTATTTTTAATATTCATGTGTAAGCACATTTTTTATGACTTAATTTTCTTTATTTCCTGCTTTCAACACGTGATCATTTAATTATTATTTTAAACTTTCATTATTGTTTTTAATAGTCTCGCGCAAATACATTTTTTATTTGAGATAAAATATAATCCTTTGCGCTTATTTAGAAATTGGCAACAATATAAAAAAAATGACTTTTTCAATAAAAGATTTTTTACTCGATTTTTAAAGATTTTTTGAGTTTTTATTGTCCGACCGTGATAATTTTTTGAATATCTGAAAGCTTGTTATATTTCGCGTCTGGTGGTAGGATTTTCGACTCCGTAGGATGGCTAGAAAAAAAGTAATCGCTTCTCAAAAAAGTCCCTAGTAAAAAAGCGATGAGAATAACCGGGAATATCTACGCAGATTTTCATTGGTCCATTTCCAAACCATTACTTTTTTTTTATATATAGAAGGACATTTGTTACATAGAGATTTAGAAAATTAAATTATGCTATAGACAGCTAGAAATTGAATTATGAGTTTATTTTGAATTATCTGAAAATCGATTTCAAAACATCCTAGATTTATTTATTTTGGGTATCTTTATGCTTACTGTTCTGTAGACTCCTCTCGTATATTTGTTTGAATAACCGATAAACTTTATCGCCCCTTTATCGGCTCTCGATAAGAAAGATTACTACTCATGTTCTAAGTGTTTACGAAATTATCAGTCACCCCCATTTTCGTGCTAAAATTTTAAATAAATTATTAATAAAAATGTTATTAAATTTCTCGGTTGTGTATTTGCTCTTTGTAACAAGTACTATGGTTTAAACTCATTACTTTTATCAATTCTCTGGTATGAGTCTAAAATACATTATTGGAAGTACTAGGAGAAACGTGCAGAATTCTGATTGAAAATTTGTTATTCGGATAAAAAATAATTAGTAAAAACTTTTTTACAGGAAAGTGTTTGTTTATATCTTAAAATTTTTATTTCCGCTATTAATTGTTTGTCCTAGTATTTACTTAATTTAAAGTTCTTGCATACATATATATATTTCTTTTAAATCTTTTAAAGGACTAAATTTTTTTAAAATACTTTTTTTTGTAAAATTTTGAAAATATTTGTATATTTATATATGAAATATGACAGAATTTTTAAATTTGTAAATGTTAAATATAATTTTTAAATTGGTATATTTGAAAAAGGACAAAAGTTTTTAAAAGTTTTTATAATATATATTTTTTTTCTTTAAAAATTTTTCAACGTATTTGTATAGATCTGAAAGTATTTGTATATATTTGTATAGATCTGAAAGTATTTGTATATATTTGTATAGATCTGAAAGTATTTGTATATATTTTAACATTTTTATTTGTCCTATTAATTATTTGTCTTAGTGTTTGCTTAATTCCAAGTGCTTGCGAAAACTTGTGAAATAAAAATTAAGTAACGTTTGCAATTATTTGAAATTTAAAAATATATACAAATATACATTTCTTTTTTTTTTTTTTAATTTTTTGAAAGTATTTGTAACTATTTGTATGCATTTGAAAAAGAACATTTTTTGTAAATATTAAATATCATTTGTGTATATTAAGTATAATTTAAAAATTTGTACATATTTTTCTTTTTAAAAATTTTAAAAGTATTTTTATATATTATAATAGTCCGATTAATTACTTGTTCTAGTATTTTCTTAATTCAAAGTGCTTGCGAATGCTTGTGAAATAAAAATTAACTATTTGCACATATTTCAAATTAAAAATATATAACAATTATACGTATTTATTCTTTTTAATTTTTGATACATATATATATATATATATATATATATTTCTTAAATTTTTCAAAGTATTTGTATATATTTCAAAACGGACAAACTTTTTAAATTTGTGTATATTGAATATAGTTTTTTAATTTGTATATTTTTGAAACAAAAAAAAACTTTAAAAACTTTTAAAAATATGTATGTTGTCTTAAATTTTTCAAAGTATATATTTTATAATTTGTATTTGTCCTATTAATTACTTGCCCTAGTTTTTGCTTAACTGCTGGTAATTAATTGGGAAGTAAAAATTCTTGGTTCAAATTTCGTATGTAAAAATTTATAATTAAATAAAAAGCTATTAAAAATTTGTTAGTCTAATGTGTACTAATGAGTATTGACACATAAGTTTGTCAGGTGTGTCAGAAAAACTTTAAATAACTTTTTAATTTTTTAATATTGCTCTATAATACTGTATGAAACTTTAAAGTTTTTTTTTTATGCCTACGGAAATTTTATGGTTTGTAAAAGATCAGGTAAATTAAACTCGATCAATAAAATACATTTGAAATTTAAAAATATGTACAATTATATATGTTTATTACTTTTAATTTTTGAAAGGACAAAATTAAAAGAAAAAATTTAAATATATATATATTTTTTAAATATTTGAAAGTATTTGTATATATTTGAAAAAGGTAAATTACTGCGTGTTTAACTTATAGTTTATAACTTGCAGTTAAGAAATTAATTGAACAAATAAAAATTATAAAATATATACAATTGCTTTCAAAAATTTAAAAAAAAAAAAGTTAAAATTTTTAATTTTTTTTTTCGAATAATATTGAATATAGCAATATATACAAATTAAAAAAAAAAAAACTATATTCAATATACATAAAATGCATCGAGTATTATATACTAAATTAAAATGAGATTTGTTTTATCATTTCAACGTTCAAGGCAAAATAGAGAATCATTAAAAAAATTAAATAGAAGATAAATTCTTATAAAGATTAACTATGCAAAAATAAAGAATAAACAGAAATTTGACATGCGTTTACTGAAAATTTTAAATGATTTGAAATTTTGACGGAAAATATGCTTCGTTAAATGCTAAAAGGTGTTTAAACAGTAGAAAAAAGTTTATATACGAATGTCTACATGTTTTCGGTTTCAATAAAACTATTTTGAAGACTAAATAAGAATATTCTACAGATAGACGATCTATAATCCAATGATTTGAAACACCACCATTCACGTTTTTCACATTCTCTCTCTCACATTACACACGTTATTTTATTTTTACTTTGATGCTTATTTCCATACTCGTAACTGTAGAGTAATTTATGATTTGAACTCATGGAATCATTTGTCTTGAAAATGGCTTCGATGAATTCGAAAGCTGCAGACAGTTTGTATAAAAAAACTTTTTTAGTGTTTTGTTTAACACCTTTTAGCAATTAAAAGTTCAATATTTATTTATCTTTCTACCTGTTTTTTACTTTCTTTTATCTTCACAAGAAGAAAGTTCTGGATTCGTAAAAATTTCCGGCTTCCCGTTTTCGAAGGATTTATACGTTTTCAAAGGTCCTGACGCGATTTGACTGTTTTTAGAAAATGTTTACTCGTGAGTCTGTCTGTCTGTCTGTATGTGACAAATTTTGTGGACGCTCTATCTCAAGAACTACTGCACGGAATTTAAGGGAACTACAGATTCAGTTAGACCTTGACATAAATAGCTCCTGATTAGGTTTTGGTGTAAATCTCCCAACAGGTGGCGCTGCTATGCAGCATTTTTCACGATTTTCGCGATAGCTATATCTAAAGAACTCATGCATGGAATTTCGTCAAATCTCATAATCTGTTAGATCTTGATATAAATAGATTATTAGGTTTGGTGTATACCGCCTAACAGGTGGTCATTGCTAGGCTGTGTTTATCACGATTTCCGCGATAACTGTATCTCAAGAACGAATAGATTGTCATTTAATTTTGGTGCAAAGGATTTGATTTTAGTAGAAGAAAGTTTTGTGATGCCTACAACATACTAGTTTTGTTTGTATGTATTTTCACACTTATGATTGGCTTAGAATTTTCTTTTATTACATGATAATATATATGAACTACTCTGGTGTGGTAATCTTAAAACTTTCTTCTATCTCATACATGTTACTACCTCAAGAAGCGTAATTTTTTTTTAATTATGCATTTTAGAATAAAAAAATTCAGCATGGCAGCGCCACCTGTTGTATGATTTACAGGAGAGCCTAATCAGCGCAACTTATGTGAAGGTCTAACAGAATCTAAAGTTTGAATTTCCATGCATGAGTCATCGTGCTAAAATCATGTAAATCCTGAAAATGTAGCATAGCAGCGCCACCTGTTGGACGATATACACCAAAACCTAATCAGAACCAATGTATTTCAATGTCTAACTAAATATAAAGTTTTATTAAATTCCGTGCAATAGTTCTAGAGAATAGCTCTAGTCCCACAAAATTGTTGTCACCGATAGAGATTTTCTAAAAACAGCCAAATCGTGTTTTCTACCTTCTAAAACGTATAAATCCGTCGAAAACCGTGAGTCGAAAATTTTCACGAATCCAATACTTTTTCTTGTAAAGATAAAAGAAATGCTAGTATTATTTTAGATTTTTTATAAGGTACCTGTACCCAATATGGACACCCTAAGGAAAATTTATTTTATTCACACCCGTGTCACTTCATAGGACTCCAAAAATATATGACCACTATCCCTGGACTGTTGACTAACATTATTAAAATTGGCGACCTTGTAATTATTCTTGTTTAATTTAAATGATAAAAATAAAAAATGTTTACAAGTGTCCATATAAGGAACCATCTGTCCCTATTATGGACATGCATGTCCATATTAGAGACAGGTGGCTCCTTATTGACCTACTACACAGGCTGTATGGAAGAGTCACACTTCCAAGGGATTTTAGAGGAGGGAGAGGGTATAAAAAATATATCTTAAAGTATTGCGGGGGTGGGAGGGACACAGTAAATATCTTCAGAACATGTAGTACTTTAGAAGGGGGGGGGGGTCATTTTCGGTTGTGGCTCTTCGAAGACCCATGCAAAGCACCTCAGTTACTACAAACTATTCTGAAATAATATAGTTGGTTTTGCTTAGCTTTATTGCACATGTTTGCAGATTCACTTGCTGTACTTCCAATGTGGACATAAAGTGTCCATATTGGGAATCGTGCGTAGTTTTACGAAATCTTGTAATAAATAAACAAAAAAAAAAACATTTTTAAGCAATATATGCAATAGCAATCGAAAATATGTTTTATCAGCTTTCTAAAACACTCCACTTTTCAATATTTAAAGTAATTTTACCATATCTAATAAGAATTTAAACTTACCTGTAATTACGATCAGCACACCACGAAACAACAAGTTTCCTTCCAAATGGCGAACAGCGCGGTTTTTTGCACTTTCCAGGCTTAATTATCTTTTAAACTGATTTTCTTCACGGGCATGTAGCGCCATCTCTCGATCAAAATTTTTACTTTTAAATATATTAGGAGTGTCCATATTGAGAGCACTGTCCATATTGGGTACAAGTACCTTATAAAATTATAATATAATAAATACACAAAGTTTTTATAAAAAATTACGTCAACAGTACTAAAAATGTTTTTTTTTTTTCAGGTTTAAATCTGTGGTCATGTACAGATATCTTTTCCTGTCGTTGCTCAGCTGCCTTGCCGTGTCGACCAGCGCTCATTCAAGCCACCACAGTGACCACCACGAGCACGACGATGACCACATACCACAAGGGACCAAACCACCGGTACAGGTGTCTGACCACAGGTTCTTTTTACACGAGATCTTCACAAAATACGGACATAATGGTCAGATGACGTTCGAAGGTATGTATAATCATATGAACCGTTCATTTTGAAAGTGGTTAAAAGTCCATTTTGTGAAACAAATTAGTCATAAGTAAATTTTATTACGAATTAACATAAAATTCATGTTTCTAATCCCTCCACAATGAATATATTTCAATATCAGTGTAAATTTGTTACGAGTCATTTACAGGATCAACGCTATTTCAGATGCGTTGATTTTGAAAATTGAGGCAAGTCTACTTTTGAATAGAATTAATTTTATAATATTTGCATAATATAATTAATTAGCATAATAAAAATTTCATCATATATACTTTAAAAAGCTTTACTGTCTAATTTTATAATATTTGCATAATATTAACAAGCATAGTAAGAATTTCATCATGGATACTTTAAAAATCTTTACTGTCTAATTTTATAATATTTGCATAATAAGAATTTCATCATGAATACTTTAAAAATCTTTACTGTCTAATTTTATAATATTTGCATAATATTAACAAGCACAGTAAGAATTTCATCATGGATACTTTAAAAATCTTTACTGTCTAATTTTATAATATTTGCATAATAAGAATTTCATCATGAATGCTTTAAAAATCTTTACTGTCTAATTTTATAATATTTGCATAATATTAACAAGCATAGTAAGAATTTCATCATGGATACTTTAAAAATCTTTACTGTCTAATTTTATAATATTTGCATAATATTAACAAGCATAATACGAATTTCATCATGGATACTTTAAAAATCTTTACTGTCTAATTTTATAATATTTGCATAATATTAACAAGCATAGTAAGAATTTCATCATGGATACTTTAAAAATCTTTACTGTCTAATTTTATAATATTTGCATAATATTAACAAGCATAATAAGAATTTCATCATGGATACTTTAAAAATCTTTACTGTCTATCTAATTTTATAATATTTGCATAATATTAGCAAGTATAATAAGAATTTCATCATGAATACTTTAAAAAGCTTTACTGTCTAATTTTATAATATTTGCATAATATTAACAAGCATAGTAAGAATTTCATCGTGGATACTTTAAAAATCTTTACTGTCTAATTTTATAATATTTGCATAATAAGAATTTCATCATGGATACTTTAAAAATCTTTACTGTCTAATTTTGTAATATTTGCATAATATTAACAAGCATAAGTAAGAATTTCATCATGAATACTTTAAAAAATCTTTACTGTGTAAATTAAGGCTGCTTGTCGGTAAACTTCCCAATTCCCCCCGCTATAATATTAATCCTATGGGCGTAGGATGCATTCGTTTATTTAAAATATCTCCTCGGGAAGTTAATATTTTTGACTTCTGTTTTCTGTGTACACTTCTTAAAGTATGTCTCTTTTTAGGTGCCTTTGTAATTATATAAATACGAAGCACCTGTAGTTGTCGTTTGGTCCGTCCGCATATAAGAGCGCAAAAACTACCCAATCGAATGGTTTGAAATTTAAGATATAGAATCTTTGCAGAATTTTGTCGAGTCATTTAAAATTTTATGAAAATCGAATCAAAACTTAAAAAGATATTAATAAAAGTTTCTTCATTCTATTAAATCATACGCAATCTATATAATAAAAAAAACGCTAATCATGTGACTGAGAAGATTAAATACGGCCTGATCATTTCTTTTTTTATATGCCAGGAGGCCATTTTTATTCAAAATTACTATTTTCGAATAAAATTACTTAAAAGTTACATTTTTAAAAAGATCGTTCAAAAAATTTGTTCCTTTGAGAGATGAGTTACATTGAAATATGTATAGATTTTGAGATAACTTCAGTTGAAATTAGGTTGAAAGCCGAATATCTCAATCCATTTAAGAAAATAAACACAAAAGATTCGTTCATTGTGAGTCATAAAATTAAATATTCAATTTTTTGTTATTATAATTATATTCCATCCCCCACCCCACTCAACCACGTGGATGCTTAAAATTAATGCTTAAAATTAATGCTTAAAATTAAAAAAGAAAAAACATATTTTTGAGTTTGATGTTACGAGATCTTCCGAACGGTACAATACATGATGTATAAAAAGAATCTCTTTTCAAGTAGCTTAATATCTCGTCTAATTACCGACAATTTTTTTTCGAAAATCATTATGAAATATCCTTGGATGATTCTGCGTCGATAAATACCTTGTGCGCCCATCAACGCCCTCGCTGACCGCCCAAAAAGTAAAGTAGTTCTTCAATAGAAAAAAAAAGTTTCTGTAAATTGATACTTAACTCTTTCAATAAGACCAAAAATTTATTAAACACTTGTACTTAAAGCCGATTACTGAGTCGATTGATGTATTAGCGCATTTGCCAATTGGAAGTCTCTTCTCTACGTCGCGTCGTTTGGTGTCCTTCTACTGGCAGACGAACTGATTATTGTCATTGCTACATATTAAATCTCGTTTAATAAGACATTTATAATCAGACATTTAATAAAATACAAAACTAAAAACAACGCACTAAAATCATATAATAAAATCAAACCTAATAAACTACAAACAATTCTATTAATTCTTATTATGTTAATTCTTATAATTCTAATCTTCTACTAAATAAACTCCAATACATCGTAGATTTTCAATTTTTACACTGCCGAATTGAGAAAAAAATAGTTTTGGATTTTTAAATAATTTTCAAGCATGATTAAAAAAAAAAAAAAAAAAAAAAAAAAAAAAAATCTTGTCTTTATCGCGTGCAGCTTGATTACTGAAGATTAACCCATTTGCACTTAAGGTAATGTAAATAGCCCGGTATTTGTTGCCGAATAATATTCCAAAACTAAATTAAAACTTTACCAAAACTAAATAAATAAATAAAACGCAAGTTTAACAGAAAAATAATCGATCGAACACTGAAATAATTAGAATCAACAACGCTGCTATAATTAGTGAAATATCCGGCGATTTCTTTGCCAATTTACTCCTGGCCTGCGGCTAATACTAAAATACTGTTTTTAATAAACTTCAAAATTTTATTTGAGTACATAATTAATATTTTTTATATAAAATTTTCTTGGTGTTAGTGGGCAATTTAAAAACAATGTTAAACGTAAAAAATATTTTAGTTTTCATTAAGAAAATGTTTTTTACCAATGTTCTGTGCACGGGCAAAATGTTCTACAACCAGGTAAGCCCGGGTTGGATACCGCTGGTTTTATTAAATAACCGATTTTAGATGTCTTATTAATTTTAAAATTTTGATTCAGACGTAATATGTTTAACTTTTTTTTTTTTTTTTTGGGGGGGGGGGAGGGGGTAATGGCAACACCCTCTGCTCGCTAACGCTCGACAACTCCGGTGGATTGCGACCGCTAGGCGGTTAAAGCTCATTTTGCGCGCTCGCCACTTTTTGGGGCAAATCTAGCCAGAATAAGTACTATCATAAATAGTTTTAACATATAAAATTTACATATTTTCTTAAGGCTGTATTCAAATCCAAACTGGCTACTTTGACATATTTTTAAATACAAATTTGTTCGGAAATGGATAAATTGGCAGGTGTTCTTATTCAGAAACTTTCTGATCGAAATACGTTTTTTATTTTTTGTGATGTCAGAAGATCTTTCAGAAAATACTGTCAAAGTTGCCGATTTGAACCGAATTTTCAAACTTCACCATGATAAAGGGAGGAAAACGTGTCGTCACATCACACTAATCGCTTATAACTCGATAAGTAATTTATTTATTAAAAAATGGAAAACTCATTTCGATTCCAAATCGCTTCAATAGTCAGGCCTGCCAATTTTATGCCTTTGCATTTAAAAATGAGTCCGAAAATGTGTCAAAGTTTCGCTTGTGCAGCAGGTCAGTTGAGAACCACCTTAGTATCAAATAAATAAATAAATAATAATTGAAAACACAATTAAAAGTGCATTTAGTTAGTGCTACCAAAATCATTTTAACTTTATGAACAAAAACTACCTTGGAAACATAATTAATTTAAAACTCATTGTGGCTATAATATTGTATAGCACGGCTTAAATTCATTTCACTACGTGATAGTAAGATAGTTCGATATACATCAACAATTATCGTGTACAGTTCGTTCGACGGGAAAAATACAATATCTCGCAGACGTAAACAACATGTTTTCTGCTGTGTGTACAAGAGACTCTTGATCAGAAAGCTGATTTGCTGAATGCATCATGTCATCGTAAAACGAACCAATGACATATATCGCTAAAAAAAGCTACATAGAACGGAATATCATGCTGTTCTTAAAGAAAGATACTTCTCCGACTTTTAATTTGCTGAGTAGATCACGTGATCGTAAAATGAACCACTTAAGAATCGTCGCTCTGGAAACTACGGTTGTTGCCAAAGGGCAAGCTACAAATTCAGACTTATTTTTGGGCCACGTAAGAGAAATATTTATATAGATTGTTTTAATTTTTTTTTTTCAGGATTTGAACATTTGCTCGAGAGTCTAGGATTGGGCAACATAATCATCACTGACCACGACGTTTCAGCGCACAAAGAAGACTCTTTCCAAAGCACTCACGACAGCCACGACCATCACGGGAAAAAAGATGCCAGGCCTCATGGAGACCACGATGACCACACTCATGCATCGTCCATGCTTCATCCCACTTCATCTGCAGCTGGTAAGAGAAAAAGACAAAGTAATGTTATATTTAATGCATGAAAATGTACTGTGACATACGGTGCTACATTATCAAACAGGTTTATTAGCTACCTATAAGGGTCCCGCAACTTTTAGGGAGTCTCATCCGTGACTTGAGAAATTGAAGCATATTTTCACGCCCAGTAAGGACATATTGTCACATGAAAAACTAGTCTGAATGTGTCGATCCTAAAACTTTCATTTATGTCACGCAGGTTTCGCATACACTAAAAACTAGTCGTTGGGGGCCACCATGGATATGCACAATGTAAAATATTAAAATAAAAAATGTGTAAACTACTTATAAAATGCATTGCAATTCGAATAAAATCGTGGCTTGATGACGTCATAAACTTTAAAGGCTCGATTACTGAATTGCTGAAAAGAAACATCCTTATAACTCAAAAAATAATAATCCTATTAACTAGCGGTTTATTGCATCTGATTAAGCGTCTTATTTCCAATTAAAATATATCTTTGAATTGAAATTTGGATGAAATACAGGGTCATGGAAAAATCGAAGAGTGTGGGAAATAGGATTACAAATATCTCGGCAACCCATTATCCGATCGACTTCAGACTTTATGCAAAATTTGTTTTTTTTTATTGTCTTTTATATTCTCTCCTTAAAATAAACAGTTTCGAAAATTTTTATATACCTTTTATCAGAACGAATATTTCGAGAGTCCGAAAAAAATAGTTCCGGTTAATCCAGGTTACTGAAATTCAATAAGCTTCTTCCCATTATGACATACTATGTACATACCAAATTTCAAGTCTCTATCCCAATTTGTTCGGGAGATAGAGCGTTGACAGACACACAGACGGACGGCAATTTTTTTTTCTTCTAAAAATATGTTTTTCGGAATCTTCAGTATCTGAAACGTTTAAATCCGTCAATTTTTTTTTTTTTTGATTTTCAAAACGATTACAAGATTTACCCTATACTACGTATGATGGGTAAGTAACAATCAGCACCAATTTATATCAAGGTCTAACTGAATGTAAAGTTTTATTAAATTCCGTGCATTAGTTCTTGAGATAGGACTATTGCTAAAATCGTGTAAATCCTGCAAAATGTAACATAGCAGCGCCACCTGTTGAGAGATTTAGACCAAAGCCTAATCAACAACTTATGTCAACGTCTAACTGAATCTGAAGTTTGATGAAATTCCGTGCATTGGTTCTTGAGATATAGCTATCGTAAAAATCATGAAAAAGTGGTATAGTGGCGCCACCTGTTGGGCTATCTACACCAAAACGTGATCGGCGTCTGTTTAGGTCGAGGTCTAACGGAATCTAAAGTTTGATGAAAGTAAGTAAATTAGCTCTTGAGATAGAGCTATTGCGGAAATCGCTAAAAATGCAGCATAGCAACGCCACCTATTGGGATATTTTCACCAAAAAATAATCAGCACCAATTTATATCAGGGATTAACTGAATCTAAAGTTTCATTGCATTTCGTGTATTAGTTCTTGAGATAGCTCGACCACAAATTTTTTGTCACATACAGACAGAGTCACAGACATACATTTTCTAAAAACATTCAAATCGTGTTCAGGACCTTCTAAAACGTATAAATCCGTTGAAAATCAGAAGTCGGAAATTTTCATCGATCCAATACTTTCTTCTTGTAAAGATAGAAGAAAGTAAGAATTGAATTATACTGGGTCATCGAAAAAGGTTGGACATATTTAAAAGAATCATAACTGTAAAAGTAATTGAGTAAACGCAATTATATTTTCTTTCCAAAGTACTCGGCAATTATCCGAGATTTGTTAGATGTAGCTGTTTTAAAGTCGTGACATTCAGACGATGCGCAGAATCGATGATCTGAAATTGCAAATCGCACCGTACCTCACATGCGCAATTTTCTTTAATGATTCCGGAGTGGAAACCGTATAATTCTAAAACTATACGAGGTATAGGAAAAATATTAATTAGAAAGTTGTTCAGCATCGTCGATTTAGTAGGAAAGGATCCACTATGTACATGAATAGTCCATGTACAAAAAGTGAAAAGTGCCTTAACAAAAAGTGAAAATTGCGAATGTGTGGTGCGATTTGCATTTTCAGATCAACGATATATTCTGTGCATCGTCTGAATGTCACGACTTTAAAACAGCTACATCTAACAAATCTTGGATAGTTGTCGAGTACTTTGGAAAGAAAATAATTGAGTTTACTCAATTACTTTTAACCCTTACAGGACCATAAGATGTCCAAGACTAAATATACCAATACAACACAATATTTTAGCTATTGTGGGTGTAAAGTAAGAGAATATCACCAGAAAAACATAGCAGGGTGTATAGGTTTCCTATAATTTCATGGGAAATATTTTTCTCTATGAACCATAAAAGTAAATAAACGAAGAGTTAGGTTTATTATATCGGTATTTTATTTATTGCTTTGTAATACAAAAAACATAATAAAAATTATCAGAAAAGTAAAATAAATAGTTAGTTTTGGTATTCTAATTTTCTCAAGTACGAAACACTTTCAAGATATTATTAGTTCAGCCCGCGAATGTTTTGGTTTTGGCGCAATAAAGTTTGACAGTTCTTTTTTTTTTATTCGCTCAGAAACACATTTGCCGCCTTGGACATACGTTTTATTTTGACATTCGGTAAAAAAAATATCGATTCAATAATAATTGAACAATCGATAACGATTTTTGTAGAAGGGAAAAATATTTCCCTTGAGCGTGAAAGGGTTAAGAGTTATGATTCTTTCAAATATGTCCAACCTTTTTCGATAACACTGTATGATGTTTAGTCAACCTCAATGTCTTAAGAGCTTGCGCTAGTAACGTGAAGATGCTTACAAGCTAATGTTAAACCAATAGCTGCGTTCTTTTCAAATTTCTCATTTGCATTTTAATATTTGTAAATTATTATTATTATTATTATTATTATTTTGCGTAGGATATCAGAGGTCCATGTTTAACCGGTTAAATTCGTACTTTTCCTATTTTATGTAGGTTGCAATTTTTTTTCCCCTTCAGACAGTTTATAATTCGAACCCAGTTCTGAAACTGAAAGTGTCTTCAGAAAAAAAAAAAGTAAACAAAATCGGAAAAAATACGAAAATACCCCGTTATACATCAATTTCAGATATCCTATTAAAAAACATCATTTAAAAATATTAAAATGCAAAAGAGATATTTAAAAAAAACGCTCCCATGGGTTTAAAATTAGCTTGTGATTGGTTTTGCATTTCGAGCGTAGGAGGCTCTTTAAGTTAAAAAATCTTTTCTGAATATTTTTAGATGGACAATAGGAATACACTTTTTTTCTAACGATGCGATATTTACTAAAAGAAGTAAACAATATTAGACTTATAGATGTTTGAAGCCTACATATGATAGAACTTGATCCCTAAAAATTAAATTACAATCATTGCAAGTTAAAAATCATGTTTCGAATGTCGTGGATGTACTCTGCTTGAATTGACAATGGGTCTCTAGAAAGGTTAACCCGGCACTGGTTACATAGGCGTAATTTTAACGTATATTGTTTATTTTTGTGGGTAAGATGAGGTATACATTTTGGTCTAAGTTTTGTGGTTTTCTGCTATAATTTTCCTACAAGACGAGCCCGAAAATGTTTATCCTCTATGAATAAGTTTAGACCTAGTGACAATGGACTGACCGATTTTAAAATTCAATAACTTCCAAACGGTGACAAATATTAAAAATATTCTTGCGGGAGAGTAATATATGATGTCAGGAGTTTTTTTACTTCGATTCCTGATTTTATTTCAAATTACCAACAATAGATGGCGCTGCGAGCACTATACCTCAAATTGAGGCAGAAACATCAATCACCTAGCATTGATGCAAAGAAAGGATAAATACATAGAATGGGTCTCATTCATTAATAAAACATTATTCAGAATCTGGCCCTAAGAACAAAATTGTATTAGCAAATGAGACCCACTCCATGTTTTTAACCTCCTTCCTTCGCATCAGTGCTGGATGATTTTAGTTTTGCCTCGATTGCACGCCTATTGCTCGCAGCGCCATCTATTGCTGGTAATTCGAACTAAAATCCGGAATTGCAGTAAAAAAACTCCTGATATCATACATTACTCTCCTGCATGGATTTTTTAAATATCTGTCTCTGTTTGGAAGTTATTGAATTTTAAAATCAGTCAGTCTATTTTAGGATACCCGGTAAAAAGTAGCACAAACGAGTATATGTCGTTAGAAAGCCCATGTGGATTTAAATTACTGAGTTGTTTGAAGCTCGTTCCCAGCGTATCCTATCCGCAACGCTTGATGTCTCTTCTGTGTCCAGCGATGCTTCTTTGCGGCGGGGTCAGGGGAGCATAATTTAATTCGCGTTTATCTTTCAGGCACTTAAATGTAAAGAGTAATAAAATATATTATAGACCAAAATCAAAGTATTGCAATGACAACCCGATTTTATAATTTTTCCCTCACAAAAGGCTTTAATATTAAAGAATGCTTGGGTGTAGAACATTTCACCGCATTCAGCAGTGCTGGGCCCTGTCGCACATTTCATCACACTGCACCCAGTCGCACACCCAGTCACACACATCAGCCCAATCACACACATCAACCTGGTCACACATTTCATTTTCATCGTGATGGTAGTGAAAGGAAAGGAAGCGTATAGGGATGAAAATAATTGTGTTAAAATTAAAAAATATTATATATGACTTTGTTAGCAAAAGCAATGTCATTTATAGAAAGAAATGATTAATTATTAGTTTAAATATTCTAATATTCGTCTTTCCTACCCGGATCTGAAAGAAACGCGACAACACCCTCTATTATGTCGACCCATTACTTAATCGGCTGTCATTTAGAAAGTGAACTACTTGAAAAATTTAAATAACGTGTCTGAATCTAACCCACTCAGTTCTAAAAAGCAACACAAGTACATTTATAATTCACTTTATATATATATATTTTTTTTCGTTTTCGCATGCTTTTTCTAATTTTCCAACTTTTGCCCTTGAAAATTTGTGAAGACAACTCCGCTGTCTCGTGCTGTGTCTGTTTGACAGTGAAGAATGCATTTGTTTAACGCTGACATCTCAAGTATGTGATAACGTAATAAGGTCGTAGTGGGTTTTTCCAAAATGTTGTTCGGAATAAAATCCTCAAGGAGTTCTTTTATAATTTATAAATACCAAATTTGTGTGTTCTAAATGCACTTGGAGCATTCCGTCTGTGATAAAGGGAATGTATTACTATTTTTTAAACTATACCAATTTTTCAACGGAATAAAAAATAAGTTACTATTTATCATTTTTATTTCCATTACAGATCATTTATGTTGCTATTTATAAAGCGTCGCAGCGGCCGATGAACTAGTCGTTTCCTCCCTCCCTAGGACTCGACGATCGGAAGCCACGGTACAGCAAGGATTGTTGGGGAAGTTCGATATGTGGCCTAGGACCCAGTTCCCTCTTTAAGGTTCCGGCTACGAAACCGTCGGAGGACGCCAGCGTCCCACCAGGTGGTTTCGTGGTGGTTTCCTCTGATTTTGGGATCCACCGCGTATCGCAGCGACCTATGTCGTCAACAAGTGATGCACAGGTCGCAGCGCATACAGGAGGACCCTCTTGTATGCATGTGTGCGTTAAAAGTTCCTCAGAACTTGGACTTGACGGGCGCCACTCGGCGTCTGACAGCGCATCTCAGTTTTACCATTTATAACAGCTTTCCATGTTTGGATACTTTGGTAAAATAAGCATATCCAGGGGATCTCTGGTTTCGGGCTCTATGCTCTCGTGGGTATCCGGTTCACTCGGGTTTCCTGGGTTGCGTGGATTGGGAGTGGTACTTGGATCATACTTGGTACGACCCTTTTGATCAGGGTGTAACTGTCTGAGCGACCTGACCTCCAAAAGTTCTGAGACAGAGTGGGGAATACCGTGTAGCTAAGTGTAGCAGCGTCATCTGTTGTTTGACTTGAGCAACATCTGGAGTGTCTGGAATAAACATAGCCCTCTTGGCGGCCCGCATTTAAGGGTTCTAGAGAGCCCAGGACCGGCGAGGCGGAATGCCACTTTTGTCATTTATAATAAAATTTTTCGATGCATCTCTTATTTTTCAGGTGGAAAAATTCTGTCGTCGCTAAAACATACGCAGCCACCATCGATGACTTCTGTACGGAACAGAGTTCTGGATAACAACATCAACTCGATTTCTTCACATGACGAGTTGACTAAACCGCCGGTTCGGTTTACGAGCATAGCTCCCACCAAAACAAGCAAGAACCCAGCAACCACCGTCAGTACCCTGAGTCCAGAAGACATCTATCACTATCGCTTGCCCGATGCAGAGATACCCGAACTTCTAGTCAACATATCGACCCTAGTGGATCAACACCAAGAACTTGCTAACGAACCTCAAGAAATGGTGATTGAACAAGTACGTTAAAGTTTCGAGATTAACTTTTACTATTAAACAACTTAACCTTTTCTTCCATAAGAAAACTATTGCACCTTGTTCGTATGTAGGAAGCATTATTGCGTAATATTCTTTTCTTTCTGCTACATTGCTTTATATCGGTAACTGTATTCCTATTGTTAGTATTATCATAATACTATTGGCAACGATTTGGAGTAAGTGAGACGTCATGTGACGTTGACGGGCGCCACTCGGCGTCTGACAGCGCATCTCAGTTTTACCATTTATAACAGCTTTCCATGTTTGGATACTTTGGTAAAATAAGCATATCCAGGGGATCTCGGGTTTCGGGCTCTATGCTCTCGTGGGTATCCGGTTCACTCGGGTTTCCTGGGGTGCGTGGATTGGGAGTGTTAAAAGAGTCCGTTAAAAGACTGTTAAAAGAGTCCGTTTGGAGCAGCGATTTGCTGCAGTGAGGTGATAAGTGATTTTTTTTTCGTTGATAAATGTTTGTTTTATTGTTAATCGGTAATTTTTGAATCGATATGACAGCACCCCTTAAAGTTGCAAAGGCTAGAAAAAACCCGGTTTAAACCTAGAAATAAACAGAGTTTTTTGGGAATAAACCAGGTCTTTTGGGAATATAGCACCCCTAGACATCACTACACACAGTCCGTATTATCACAAGGATGAAGTGAAAGTGTCTGTAAAAGACAATGACCATAATGAATTCTGGGGATGTGGGGATCCGGAGGAAAGAGACTTCCACCCGGGGCATAAAAATGCACTCTCGGAAGATCTGAGATTGTGTCTAAGTACAAATTTAGCCTCGTATTACCCCGTCCTCGGAGTGGAAACATTCCTTCCCGGAAAAAAATGTCTGAGTTCAACTGGTAGCTGATGTTATATTAAACATGAAAGCATGCGGTTATACAACGCCTCTTTGTTGGAATTAGAAATACCCTCACCAATGAAAATTCCTGGTAAGTATCCACAAAGATTACTAATAAAGTGAGAACTTACTTTTGAAAATGAAATGAGGGTCAATAAAGGTTACTAATAAACGAGCAGGGAAGACCGAGCTATGCTCGGTCAAAATTAGCTTTGAGTTCAAATATCCTGACGCATAACCAAAATGACCCACTAATTGAATTATCTCGGAAATAAGACCTAGCCCAACAGTCCTCTCGTGCTCTAAAACCATAGGGGGCAAAACTTAGTCGAACAAATACTCAGCCGTTTTTAAGTTAAAATAGCTTGACCCATAAAGAAACACGACCAAAATGATCCACTAATTGAATTTTCTCGAACATGGGACCTAGCCCAACAGTCTTCTCGTGCCCGAAAACCATAGGATGCAAAATTTAGTGTGAATAGTCTGAGCCGTTTTTAAGATAAAATAGCTTTACCCATAATGACCCATGACCAAAATGACCCACTAATCAAATTTTCTCGAACACATGGCCTAACTCAAAAGTCTTGTCGTGCCCGAAAACCATAAGATGCAAAATTTAGTGTAAATAGTCTGAGGCGTTTTTCACATAAAATTAGCTTGACCCACAGTTACCCAAAAATAACCCACTAATTGAATTTTCTCGGACATGTGACCTAGCCCAATGATTTTGTCGTGCCCGAAACTCGTAGGATACAAAATTTAATCAAAATCGTTAGAGCCGTTTTTTAGATAAAATTAACTTGACCCGGGTTGACCCAAAAATGACCCCCTAATCGAAAGTTCTCGAACACGTGACCCAGCTCAATAGTCTTCTCGTGTCCGAAAATGGTAAGATACAAAATTTAGTCAAAATCGTTTTAACAGTTTTTTATATAAAATTAGCTTGACCCTGACCCTTGATGACCCAAAATGACCCACTAATCGAATTTTCTTGAATATGTAACCTAGCCCAATGGTTTCCTGGTGCCCCAAAACGGTAGGATACAAAATTTCGTCAAAATCTTTTGAGCCGTTTTTAAGATAAAATTTGCATATATATATATATATATATAACCACACACAAGATTTACTCGTATTAGAATATATGATATAAATATAATGAATTCTGGCATTTTTGTAGTTTTGACGGGATTCTATCCGTGACTTCGGTTTAAGAAGTTGCAGCGTTAATTTTGCGTCATTAATTCAGATTACTTTCTTTCTGGTTTTTCAATCTGGATCTTTTAGTTTACTGATTTTCGTATGCATCGTATAAAGTTTTCACATAAGAAGAAGTAAATAATAAAAATTCTTGAATAGATGTCCTACTTTTAAAAGGAATTTTGCTTTAAAATCGACATCTATTGCGTGAATTGCTGTTGAGTGGGCAAAACCGTTTTAACAAACTGTTTTGATACTACGCACGTAGAGCAGCTGACGCGTTGCACTGGTTGAGGTAAAATAATTTGGAAAGTAACGCACTCTCAACTAAAGAAGGAGGCACATTGCACATAACTTTTCATGAAATTGTTTCTAAAAGTAACACATTGCCTTTTAAAGTCTCCAACAAACTGGCTGTATGTCAAAGGATGTAACGTAAAATTTGAATAGACTTCTTCTTTCTTTAGGTTTCAGTAAGTGAAATTGCAGATAAATAGACTTTATCAATGTTTATGTAAATTTTCAGCTTTTTAAAAACTGTTGCTATAATAGGCTTGCTTTAAATTGTTAAATGTGCTAAATAAAAGGTAAATTTATTTTAGTATTGATTCTGCATTTTTTAAAACACTCTTTTCTAATACACGGCGTCACATATCCCCCTAGCGGTGACTTCTAGAACTTTTTTCGCGGAATCCTTTGTCTTTTTAATCATTCTGCAAAATTTGCTTTATTATCGTAATCAGATCGCGCTACATAACTAGCTGAGTACCTGACTTTGCGCCACCCCGTGGATAAAGACAAAACTTGCCATAAATTTATTACAATAAAACTAATTAGCAATCGCCGAATTCTGATAGACCACAGCAATAGCTTAAACATAAATTATATAATTCAGCATTTTACAAATTGAGATTGGCATAGCTTGCGTTGTTATTTTGTTTACTTTTACGCTCATGATTTTACTGGGGGGGGGGGGGTCTTTTGATTGTAAAAGTTATTTACACTTGATGCTGTAAAGTAGTAAATACATTTTCTTATAAGTTAAAGTGTAATTATTGCTTAAAGTGATCATTTTAAGCAATAATCACATTTTAACTTAAAGTTAACAAGTGATTTTATTACATTAGTTGTAACATTTTCTTGTGTTTTAATTTCTTTCTTTACAAATCAATGAAATTTACATTAGTTAATATATTAATACATATTAATTTGATATTTTAGATTTTACATTCACTTTATTCATAACTTGCATTGTAAATGTTAATTTGGGATGAGATTGTCTCAGGACAAAGCCACCAAAAATGTAATTAATTTATTATATTTATATTTTCTGAAAATATAAAGATAAAAACAAACATTTACTGCAAAATATAAACGTTGCACTTATTTTTTTGTACATGTGCTGGTGTAATAATGTCTCGTATGTATAAATATCCTGTAGGTAGTTGTAATTATGACAATCATATTGATGAAACGCTTCAGAAATCGGTAGATGTTGTTTTACAACATGTATTAAGTCAAAGAAAAGCTACTGGAAAATATTCGATTCTAATAACTACTTTTAAAGAATAAGCTGAAAGGTCCTAAAAAATTAACCCTGCAAGATCTATTTCTTCTAAAAGAAATGTCTTTCAGTGACTGAAATAAGTGAATATATATAAAATTTTGTTTTCTTGAAAAACATTAATCTCACTACGCCTTAACTGTTAATTGTTTTTACACAATGATCACAATGTTTTGAATGATCATAGAATGATTTGGTTTGTAATTATCATAATGTTTTTACATAATTGTGTTTTGCATAATGTGATCCTTTTTGAAAAAATGAAGAATCATTTTTTACTATTTATTTTCATACATTTTTTTATTTTTTTTTAATTTTTTTTAATGTCGAAATGGTAGTTTTTTTAATTATGTTTTATTACTCTATCATAATAGTGGGTTTGTATTGTCTTCCAAAGTTTTTAAGGCTTATTCAATGTTTTTTTAGTTCTGAGACAAAATTACCCCAAGCCAAGGTGACTTTGTTCCATTTAAAAAAAAAAAAAATAATAATAATAAAAGAACTATTCTTTAAAGATTGTAAATGTCAATTCTAAAATTTGCAATTTGATATCTTGGAACTGGAAAAAAGAATTAGAAATTATTTATATGCAAAAATTATTGAAATTTTCATCTTTAAAGACAGCAAGATCAAAAAATGAGACAAAGACGGTACTATCAGTTTAATTATGGCTACCTTGTATTTGTAGAAACCATAATTTATATAATAAAATATTGCCTGACTATAACTTTTTTCACTTAGAATGACAGATCGTTGTTGCAATTTATGAATTCGTTTATGTGTTTTAGTGCTTGAGTCCGAAGGAAATTCTGGAGACATTCGGGATCAACCAAAACGGCAGCCTGAATCCTGTCAGTTTCCTGCATCTGTGTCCCGCCATCATCTACGAGCTCGATCAGGGACACTGCATGTTCCGGGACATGTCCCACAAGAAACACAAGCACGCTGCTTCTGTTCAACGTAGGTAACTCAATCATAGATGTATGTTCATGAAACCATTTTATAAATGTGTATGTTGGTGAAGTTATTAAACAAGTTGGAAATTGCACTTTAAACGTGACATATGAGGCGTGTTCATTTTAAAAGCTAGTTTCATAATGTAAAAAAAAAAAAAAAAAAAAAAAAAAACATCCTTATTATTTCAGGGAAATGAATTATGTCGTTTTCTAGGACCGAAATGAGCATGCCTTTTTTTTCGTATTACGTATGCCACGTTTACAAATGCGAATTTTTTTTTCCCATGAAGATTTTGCTTTGCGAACGATTACCTCCATGCTTTAATATTTTTATGACTCATAATGAACGAATCTCCTGTATTTATTTACTTTAATGGATTGAGATATTTGGTTAACCTAATTTCCACTGAAGTTATCTCAGAATCTATACAATGTTGAATGTAATTAATCTCTCAAGCAAACAAATTTTTTGAACGATCTTTCTAAAAATGTAACTTTTATACAATTTTATTCTAAAAAATAATTTTGAATAAAAATGGCCGTTTGGCATATGAAAAAAGATGTGGTTAGTCCGTATTTGTTTTCTTCAGTCACATGACTTGCGCTTTTATTATATAGATTACGTATGATAGGATTTAACAGAATACAGAAAACTTTCATTAATAACTTTTTAGGTTTTGATTCGATTTTCATAAAATTTGAAATGACTCGACAAAATTCTGCAACGATTATATTAAACGTTATATATTAAATTTCAAATCATTCGGTTGGGTAGTTTTTGCGCTGTTATATGCGGACAGACTGACGGACGGACCAGACGACGACTATAGGTGCTAAGTATTTATATAATTACGAACGAACCTAAAAATCGGTCAAGCCGTACAGTACGATAAAAATTGCATCTCAAAGACTGTTTGAAATGACACTTAAAATTTAAATTCCAGTTAATCATTTGAAAGGTGGTGGGATATTTTTTATACCACTTACTTTTAATCCAAATTTGTACCAGAATTCTTGAACATCATTTTACTTTTATGACTAACGAGAAAAGCTGTAAAATTGCATTTTGTTATTTTTAAATACTTGTTTTAAGAAATTTTGGTGGGAATTCAACGTTATCGAAACACAATTACTTGCCCCTGAACAGTTTAAAAGAAAATGAAGTCTGAATACTATGGAATATTATTTTAAATCAAACATGTACAGGGATACCTCGGTTTTCGTCGACAATCCGTCCGAAAACAATCGGCGAAATCCGCAATCGACGAAAACCGAGTCCATTATAATCTATATGAATTTATGTAAATCCAATTAATCCGTTTTAAACACTCCAAAATACGTATCAAAAACACATTTTACAGAGAATAAGTATAGCGTTTAGTACTAAAAACAATAAATTAATATAGTGTTCTTAGCGTATAAAATCAAGGCACTGTATCTGGGGTCACTTCCCTTTTTGGTCTTTTGGCAGTAGGACTGGCTTCAGTCAGAAGACCTATGTCGCTTAAAAAAGCTGTTCAAAATGGCCTGTCTCTACCATCTACCGCCTCATTAAGATTTGCTTATAATAGGGCAAGACATTATTATTAAACAAGTTTCTTGCAAGAAACTTTCTTTGGTTCTATGATGGAGCATTCGCAATCAATAAAAAAAGAACAAAAATACGCAAGATATAAACGAAATCTGAGGCAACCGACGAAAACCGAAACAAATTTTCCGCGGAAAAAAATCAACCGAAACCGACGATAACCGAAGTCAACGAAAACCGGGTATTACTGTGTTTCGTGATATCTTACACATTAACATTTATTAAAATCCATATTACTACCAATCTCACGGCCTTTCGTGTGTGGAAATAGAGCACGCTTGTTCAAAACATTGTACAAATGTATAAAGTATAGTGTATATGCCTGTTAAAGGGAGGTTACTGTTCATTGGCCCGTTAAAGTAGGTCAACTTCGAGATTTTGTTTTTTATAGAAAGAATACAGTAATACAAAAACTATATTTACCCACTTATTATTCATAGTTTTTACTTTAAAAAATATTTTTATTATAGAATAATTATTTAAATTGATGAAGATATTGCCATTTTCATATGGGTACACTGTGCGCGCATCACCCTGCACCGTGTAGTACACAGCTTATCAAAATCATCCGAAACAAACAAAATCAATTTTTTCAGAAAACATTGGATTTGGAAGGGGGGAGGGGCATGAATATATTTTTAGTAAAACTGAGCGAAATTTGCTCTAAATATTACTCTTAATATAGACCACAGATAAACAGGCCGTTAGAAGAGTATGCTAAGATAGTAATTTAAAAAAAAATATATTTATAACCGTCTAAATTTCCAATTAAATTTTTAGTAGGACTGAAACTACGCCATAAATCTTTAAAGAACACTACAAAGGATATGAATTACTTTTCACTTTGCTAAAAGCGTACAACCAACAAGGTGAAAAATGTGTCCAGACCGGGGATCGAACCCAGATACCTTGGTATAGCGCATCAAATGCTTTGTCATTTAAGCCATCTGGACGACATCCAGTCTGGCATTTTTCACTTATATATGTTGGCATAAGTGAAAAATGCGAGACTGGATGTCGTCCAGATGGCTTAAATGGTAAAGTATTTGGTGCGCTATACCAATGTATGTGGGTTCGATCCCTGGTCTGGGCACATTTTTCACCTTGTTGGTTGCATGCTGTTTAGCAAAGTGTAAAGTAATTCACATCCTTCGTAGTGTTATTTTCATCATTGTTACATAAAAATATGACTCTAATATTTCATTTCTTTTCTCTAGAATGGCTGTACGCTTTGTTAGCAGTCACAATCATCAGCTTGTGCGGCCTGTTCAGCGTAGCTGTGATACCAATAATGCAGAAATGGTTTTACCAAACACTCTTGCAATTCTTAGTGGGGCTGGCAGTGGGCAGCCTAGCGGGCGATGGATTGCTTCATCTGATGCCTCACGTGAGTAAATTTTTAATTAAGCACACTGCAAAAAAAAGCGTTGATTTTACAGCATAATACTATCATCCCAGCTGCCAGTATTATACCGTAAAATGAACAGTAATAAACAGTAAATTAAGCAGTAATACGCAGCCGCGCATGCGCGGCAGCGTATTCAGGGCTGTAGCTAGAAGTAAACAACAGGGGGTGCTCAAGAAAATGTAAGGGGGGCTCATACTATTTCTCTTTCTCTGACACATGCACGCCCAAACACAGATATATATGATCAAAGTATTATATAGAAAGGTAAATTAGTGCATATTCATAGTGTAGGCACTATGTTTCTTATTAAATTGTTTATAATAACTTTATTTGATGCTAAGAAAAGTAAAAGCTACAGACAGGGATGTAATACCTTCTGGATTATTTTAAGGAATACCCTATACCTTCTTCTCAAAAACACTATAGCATATACTTTTTAGGGTATACCCTCTGCCAAAAGCGTATGGCCTCTGGTTTTTTTACTACTACATCACTGGCTGCAGAATGAAATTTTTCAGTGTATAATTATATACTAGGGAAATAATAAGTGATGATGTCAAAAAGTAAATAAAAAGCTGTTTCGCCTGTTTCAAAAGAGTTGCAACCTTTAATTTTTTTCTGAATAGTCCCTGTCCTTCAGGATTCTAATATTCTAAAGTTCTGTTATTATATGATAAAAAACATTAGAATAATCATGGGTGTGTTTTGCATTTTAAAATTATTTTCGGTCTAGTCAAAAGCTAAAACCACTTGTATTTAAATTGGCTATAACTCATTATAATAACTTTGTTTTATGCTAATAATGGAAAATGCTGTAAAATGAAAAATTTCAGTATATAACTAATGCACAAATTCAATGTTTGCATCAGCAAAAGGTTGCCAATTCTGAGTATGTGCAGACAGGATGCGTGCCTGTTGAAGCACTTATTTGCCGTTTTTAAACAAATACTACAATTTAGTATTTATGCGAAACTGTAAAGAGCCCCCAAAACTAAGTTCAATTTTTTAAGAGTTTCATTTGGATTTTTGAAACAGAATTTCATTTGACGGCCTTGCCAACTTTCCCAGGGGGGGGGGGGGGCTCAAAAATTTTCCGGGGGTGCTGAGCCCCCCCTGGCACCCCCCTATCTACGGCCCTGAGCGTATTACTAATGGATAATAGTTATTACTTGAAGTTACTTGTGAATAATAGTTTTTTTTTCTTTTCTGAAAAGTTCCGACTTATGTGATTCTTGAAATGACCGATTCAATTTCGATATACAGTGTGATTTTTTTAAAGTTGTGAAAGTAAAACTCTATAACAAAAGAACCACAGATCCAAATGACCTGAAATGTCAATAGTATGCTCCCAAAGCAATGGGAATATTTTAGGCGTGGTTAAAAAATTTAAAATCGCACCGACAGATGGCGCTGTGATTCTTGCACAGGGGTTATTTTGTACGGATAGTATCGCATATTTTTTTCAAAACTTTATGTACCGTACTGACCGTCATGTCCAAAGTTCTGGCAATGCCTCGTGCACTGGAGCTTCCTTCACCACTGCTGAATCCTTCTTCTAATGCAGTAGCTACGCTTTCTACAGCAGTCACATCAACTGGTTTCTTTCCTCTACTGGGTTTTAGGCTCAGTGAACCAGTCTGTTCAAATTTCAAAACCATCTTCCGTAGGCCTTCTGTCGTCATTGGACCTTTTCTTAAATTCTTATGTGTCCTAAGTCTCCTAAGAGCAGTTACTGCGCTGTTATTATTCTGATAATACAGTTTCACTATCTACGCACTTTCTGTCAATGCCACAGTCATTGCGAGGATATCCGTAGAATAATGAACACGAGGTATGCATGCTTCACGTTTTTTATCGCCACTGTGTGTGTGCCGTTCAGATGCTCGTCTCCCAATTGTACTGCATATACAGCGCCATCTGTCGGTGCGATTTTAAGTTTTTTTTAAGCACGCGTAAAAAATCCTCATTGCTTTGGGAGCATACTGGTGAAATTTCAGGTCATTTGGATCAGTGGTTCTTTTGTTATAGAGATTTACTTTCACAACTTAAAAAAAAATCAACCTGTAGTTTCCCACTTTGCTGTGCTTTATCATGCTAATGCTAGATCCTTTCGGGGTATTTTAATTGCTGAAGGCATTATTGGTAGCTTTCCTCTATAAAATTATATTTTGCTTTCCTCTGTAAAATTATTCAAATTCATAAGCATTTGACAAAGCTTTATAATTTCGAAGGTAAATAAAAACCTTGTGAAATAAATGCGTTTACAGATTTCTTTCAATAAGGCAAACAATTGTCAGATATTTGTAAATAAAGTTGTTGCTGGCGTTACATTTGGAGTGGAATTCTGAAATTTTAGTGAATTTATATTCTAGTATGAAAAATCTCAATCAATTTCTTCACAGTTTGGAAATTTTGATATCCCGAGACACCTTAAGGGGGACTGTATATCCATTGAACCAGTTTTTTTTATTGTTGTTTGAACATATCATAATATAGTTTGGACTTAGCAAATAGTTTTATGAAGAAAAATAATTTAATCAAGCAAAATTTCAACTTTTGTGATAAAATTTTAAAGTTCTAATGCATGCATAAACAATTATTCATACATGCATAAACCAAATGTAGAATAGCGAAACATATATGTTTTGAGATACTGAAGTATTTTAAGACAAAAAAAATAGCAAAACGCTAATTGCAAATTTTGAGGTATTGAGGATACATTAGTATAGAAAACATAACATAACGCAAACTAGATCTTTTGATGTGCTGAGATACTTTAAGTTAGATAGCGTGATTCATTTATCGACCGATCAAAATATAGCTAAATATAGCATAACTCAAAGATGGAGCTTTTGAGATGCTAAAGTATCCTATACATATATAGGCAAAGCTTAGCATAGATTTTTACATAGACCTTTTGATGCACTGATGTACCTTAATATGGAAAACTTAGTGCAGGTTTTTTTTGTAAACGCTTTTTGTGCAAAAGTCTCACAGTCTGCAAAAAATATTTTTAATATGATCTCATTTAAAGGAATTTACCCTTTTTACTTTTTAATGCTGTGAATTTCCTTTTTAATTAATGAATGATTAATTGAAAAACAAATAACTTATTTGTATTTCAGGCTATGTTACCTGGAGAAGGCGGTCATGGTAGAGAATCTCTTCTGATGGAAGTAGCTGAAAAAACTGCCGTCTGGAGAGGCTTTACTGCCTTGTCAGGCATACTATTCTTCTTCATGGCGGAGCGGTTGCTGTCTGTCCTCACCTCTCGAAAGAAGGCGAAGAAGACCGCGAAAGGCACAGAAGAAATACCCGAACCCATGCTTTACAGCGAGGGCAGAGTGGGACAGAAGCTGTCCCAGTACAGAAAAAATTCCCACTTTGAACTCGGACAGAAAGAAATGATGCACAGTAATATTAGATGTTTATTAGTTGATAAGTTTATATACTTTATTAAAATGAATGAATGGAACTTTGTGTATGTCAATATATTAAAATACAAATAGACAACGTGGCACAAATAGGCTACGTCATACATACTGAAATTACTTCGCTATTTCCTCGCTATTTCTCTTTAGACCGTACGCATAGTGGGACAAATTTGTAATTGCAATTATTTGCAATGTAATTTGAATTTAATTGTGCGCATTTAATTATAGTTGCAATTACGTGCCGTAAAAAACTCTTGCAGCACTGTAGCCTGACCGCCCCACCTCTGCGTCACATTATTTGAAGAAGTTTCTGTACTTGAATATGTGTGACTATAATCGATTACTACATAAATTACATTGTAATTACATTGCATATAATTGCAATTAAAAATTTGCCCAACTATGGCCATAGGTTACATTGCTTGCTCTTTCGTTCGTATTCTCATACATTTGTTTTTAATGTTTTAAATCTTGCACTGAAGATAAAGTTTTAGAAACTTCGAAACAGCTGTCTGCTGTTTACATTTGAAATTAATCTGCGCTATTTATCATGTTGTATATTTGTATTTTAATATACTGTAGTCCCCACTACGGTGAACTAAAAGGTATCACCAGCAGCCCAAGTTCTCGAGAATCTGCTTTGTGTTCATAATGGCTTTCATAGACACCCTCTACAGCCAAGTTTTGTTTGAACGAATGCCACGGGACCATGAATATCCAATCGTTGTAATGAATTTTTTTTGTAACGGAATTGCATTTCATTTATAAAGATTTTACCGGTAATGCTAAATCTATTTTTTTTTACATAACGGACAAATTGTTCTATCAAATTTCGTTCTAACAGAACTGAATTGCAATATAAATAATAGTGCACCATAGTATGTCGACCGGCAGCCGCAGCAGCCTTCCTTCATATACAACGTGAGGCTTCAGGAAACGACTTCTGGTATTTTTGAAATTTCTTAATTCTTTGATTTCTGGAAGTGACTCAAGGGGAAAGGTTCAATTTATCCCATTTGTTGACAAAAAACAAGAATCAAGGGATATTGATAATTCATCAATTGTAGACACAAAGAAGTTAAAATAGATTGAAGCTCTTTGGGTAGAAACTTCTTCCCAACCAATAAGAATACACATGGCATTTCACTGACAAAACAAGAAATTTAAAACTTCGCTAAGCGTCACTTGAGCTTATTTCAAATATTAAGTTGTAATCGCATCCCATTTTCTATGCTGTATGCAAGGAATTTTAATTTATTTCTCATATAAAATGATATAAACTTAATTATGAAAAACAACAATATGGTATTATAAAAAATATACATTTCAGTAGAGAATAGAACCTTTTACCCTTAAGTCGCGCCCAAAAGCTAGGCATTTATAAAGATTTCCGGTTTTAGGATTCAGCGTCCATCATGTAGTTCCGAAGCAGGGACAAGGACTCTTTTCACAACCGCGTGCCAAATTTTTCCAAAAACTATTTTACGTGCAATGGTGACGTGCCAACAATAACAAATTTAGTAGATCAAATAATTGAATCAAAATTACTTAAAATTTTGATTTAGGTTAAAAAAAATATTGGTAACTTTTGGTATTATACTTCAGAAAGTAATTTAAACAAGTGAGTAAGTGTGATCGAAGATCGCACAAAGGGTTTCGTTTAATATTTCTTTCAAAATACTTTATCGTTTCTTTAATAGATCCAAATAAATTTCATTTTCAAAAAAAAAGAAAAAGTTTTAAAGTAAAAATTTACTGGTCTATTTTTATCGTTTTTTCGAATAACTGATCGGGCCCGATAGCGGGCAAAGTCCGCTATTATACTCTGTCATAGTAATATCTGTCAGGTTGACTAAATGCGATATTAAAAAAAATCAATTTCAAAATTAAACATGTTGTATAGAGACCCTCAAAATGGTAAAATATGCCAATATTTCCACAAACGGGTTTTTATTATGATTCAATACGTTCCTCAAACTCCTATGACGTTATAATCATTTGCTGACGTCCTATCTACTTGCTTTCTTTATTACTCATATTGATACTCTCTTTGTATTATTCTCAAGCATTTGAAAAAGTCCGTTAAACTTCCAATACGGCGCCAGATTAATTTTCCTTTTTAATTCTCTAATGACATCATATTAACCTGATTTCTGTACTTACACATACTCATACTCTTTGTATCATTGAGAAATGTTTGAAAATTTCCGTTTTATTACTAATAGGACGTCATATTAATCTTTTCTTAATTGGGAAAACTTTTTATTTCATTTTCATTTTTCACGTGGAATTCTTTCAATAGAAAATTAATTATTGTAGAAATAATTTTATTGAGAATTTTTAATTGTTGGCAACTGCTATAACGAAAAATGTTTAAATTTAATAGGAAAAGTCTGTTAGATTTTTGGTTTTTTATCTTTCTGTATTAAAATAATACGATTTTTTTTTAAATTTTATGATTTTCAGCTTCATAGTAGGTATTCAGCTATTAGTACACAAAATTTCAAATCTGTAAGTTATATAGTTTCTGATAACCGGCTATGTGATGGACAGACAACGTAGCGGGACGAATAGGGTTTCGTGAGATGAACGAAACCCTAAAAAATTCTATTTTTGATGTTGCATCTTGGATGCCAAATAATTGATATCAGCTTCGTACTTGGTTATTTTTAAAAGAATGGAAGCAGAATTGGAGTCATGTGACGAGGTTCCGACTTGAGTTTTTCATATTATTTATTTCCGAAAATGATGACTCGCAAAAAAAAAAAAAAGATTTCTAAGATGGCAAGTGACAGTTTCTTTAAACAGTTCACCGTGTCTGGAATTGAATTCAAAGTGTCTTAATTTTAACATCGGCATTTTTGCTTATAGTGCTTGGTTATCTTTCCTTCCCGATAATCGCCTAATCCATTCTTAATCTGAAATTTGTTCAGCCAAAAATGAGCTAGATTGGTATTCATTAAGTAGCATTTCAGATTCGTCACTCTGTATTACAACGACAGCCAGTCGAACGAATTGAAAGTCTAAACTCTAAATTCTTGCATTTTGTGAAATTTCACTGTATTTTGATATAAAACCTGAATCTGTGCCGTGCCGAAAGTAATCTATAACGTGCTACCTATGGCACACATGCCAGTAGGTTCACTGTCAAAATTCCAGAGGATCGTTGTTTCATTACCTACTCTGAAAGTGATAGAATCCTTGAAATCCACAGCACATCACTGTGAATGATTAGTAGTAAAAGAATTTTAGTTGTCACTCGAACACGGTAAAAACGAAAGGACTGACTTTTAAATACACACTAAAAAGACTTTTTATTTTGCTTAAAAGACGTCAACATAAACCTTAAAGATTTTAAAATTTACATGTTTCGATTTGTTCATCAAATCGTCATCAGAATATTTACAAACCACAAATACAATGTACATAAAAAACGAGAGATTAAATTAGTTAAAAACCAGAGAACGAAAGGACTGGTTATAAAATTAAGAATACAATATTTTCATGAGTTCTATCCGCAAAATAAGATGAAAAGTACATAACAAAACAGATTTTGCTAAGTCGCAATCCATTTCATTTAACATTCGCGTGACTAAATTGTTTTAAGAGTAGAAAATAAACCAAAAAGTCATTGAGACGACAATCGACCCATTTTGTGACGAATATAAACAATTGACGTTAACAGTATTAAATTTACTAAAGCATTATTGAACTGGTAGTTTTTAACCGTTTCTGAACTGTAAAGTGCCGAATCTGTGACTCTGTAATGCTAAACGATTATTCGTGACAAAAGAACGGTCACATCCGGGTCACCAAATATAGTCATTTGAGTCACTGAGTAACAAACAAAATAAGACATATTTTGGCCACTTTCTAACGTCATTGTGACTTCAAAACAGAAGATTATTCTATTATAAGAATGTGCTGTTGTATAAAGCTGTAAAAACAGTGGGCGCGTCCAGTCGCAACTAACCAAAGTGACCAATGTAACCGCTCTCTTACGTCACGGTATGTAACCTGTGTCTAACTAAGGCTTCTATAAGGGGAGCTGACGCATATCCATTCTGTTGCCCAAAATAACCGCCATATTGTGACCTAGCTCAGCATTAGGAAACCGCCTGAGCAGGTGTTCACCGTCCTCGTTACTGTCACTCGCCGTCCACTAGTACGGTAAGCTAACCGGTTTTAGCTTGCTTTTTGGTCCGCTGGGTCATTAAATGGCGGTATGATTCAGCCTGTATTATAGGAGCTCTATGTCTAACCAGTCCACTGACACACTGAACGGAACTAACCAGCCTCCGCAGCGCCATCTGTAGGAACGCTGTCGTAGTTATCATTGTTTATGTTTGCTTCGTATCTTCTGCGGCACGTAAGCCATCAGAAATATAAGAAATTATAAAAAAAATTACAATCAAGAGGATGTAATTAATAGTATCTTACACATATGTAGTTTTGTTTGTTATTTTTCACCCTTGTATTAGTATGCATGTAAAGAACCAATAGATCTTTAAAATCTAATTGTTCACATTGATTTATTTTCGTAATATTTCATGAATGCATTTTTTTTTAAATTCAAATTTTGGATAATTCACACATTAGTTTAAGTTAACAAGTGTCTACTGTACTTATTGGTACTTTGTTTTATGAAATTTTAAATATAAGTTCAGGATTCATTCTAACAAATATTTGTGTACATAATAGAAACTTATTTACTTAAGGCTAAAAATTTCAAAATTGATTATAACAGCAGAAATTAGGGAATTGTAGATCATTAATATACAAAAAAAAATAAAATAAAACGGTGACTCAGAAACAGGGTAGAAAAATGCAGAAAGATAAGATACACCACCACAGCTGGCCAACATTGTAAGAAATAGAAATAAATAAACTTGATTAAAAAGAAACTAGGAAACAGAAAAATGTTTCATAACTCAGAATTTACTGTTGAGATACAGGAAGTTACAAAAATGTTTTTCTTGTTCAATAAACAATTTTTTATTAAGTCCAACAGCTTATGAAACATTACAGCTCAAGACCTTGTTTACAATTTGGAAAAAAAAGGATGGTGGGGAATCAGCTAATCTGTATCTATTTAAAGGTAATTATCAGGGTATGCCAATTTAAATTAAATTGATTAAAATCAAGATTTAAGTAGCTCTGCCATTTAAAAAAATCCTTGATTAAAATCAATATTGAAATTTTATTCTTTTGAAATACGTAATTTTGGTTATTGTTGTGGTGTGGTGAAGCTCACAAAACTCAATCGAAAGCTATTGCGCATCACAAATATATAAATCACAAAGCATTAAGAAAAAGCAACTGCAATGCTTCAAACTATGTTTCCTTTCACATTCCTATGCTTTTCTCGGCATAATCTTAAGTTGCATCTCTATTACAGATAAAATTTTGAATTCACCCATAAATTCATTTCATCTATATTAATAAAAGAAAGTTTCGCTCTGTGTGTGTGTGTTTGTCTGCGATGGATAGCAAAATCTAGCCCACCTAGAAGTCTGAAAATTTAGGTGTCGATAGTTCAAGGTCTGGCCATGTGCACCTGAGTCTCAGAATTTTAATAGTTTAATAATTACCCAAGATATTAATTAGATTCTCACTAACCATTGTTTTTAAAATGATACCTTTTAAATCAAAATGGCTAAAGAAAAGAACAGGCGCATTGGATTTGCAAGCAGAAATGAACAAATTCAAAATTATTTTACTAATTAGCGAATTTTATGAAAACTAATTGAGATATCAATTTGAAAATTGATATGTAAAAAAATGCATATGTAAAAAAAAAAAAAAAAAAAAAAAATCTGCATCTGACTATGTGATTTTTGAAAAATTCAGTCGGTAATTTTTATTAATTTATGCAAAAGTCTACCGGCGCCAGTGAAAACAATCCGAGAAAGTTTCAGACAGGGATCTGCTTTCATTAAAAATTGAACTACAAAAAGATCTGTTTCTCTGGCCGATCCCTCCATTTAGTTTGCAAAAATGAAAGGAAATAATTGCCAATTTTTACTAATAAACAAAAATTTAGGTTAATAATTAAGATATAGATTTGAAATTGGGGTCGGGAAGGGCTATCTGCCGGCTATTTTAGCGTAGTGTCTTCGTTATGTTCTAATTATCAGAAAAATGTAATTCATTTTCTAATGATCGCGTTAATGTAGGTGATGGTGGTTTTCTTGAACAAATTATTCGTTATATTTGCGGGTACGGGGTGAATAAAACCTTTTCACAATTAAACTTTACAAATATATATATATATACATTCTTCGAACTATATTTTAAGAAGGATAGTCTTAAATTTTTTTTTTTAAATGTAACTCCAAGACTTCTTTTGTAACTAAAACAAATGAAAAAATTTTCTTATATTCTAAAACAAATATTTTAAAATCAAAAAGAAATTTTGAAGGAATTATTTTAGTCATATAATGTTTATTTGGCAGGAAATATATATATATATATATATATATATATGTATTCAAATCGTGGCAACTTAACAAGAATGGTTCTGAATGTAAATACCAGAGAGCCTAAAGTCAAATGATGTCTAAAGTGAACGATTTTTTTCAGATGTTGGAAATGTACAGGGTAATCCTAAAATTCATTAAAATCTTTCAAGGAAGATAATGCAGTCAAGACAAGAATTTTTTGCATAGGAAACCAGCATCACAATCCATTTATTCAATCAAAAATACAGGGTGTTTCATTACAAGGTGAACTCAAATTTTCATTTACAACTTTAACAATAATGAATATATTTTAGTTAGATTTTGATCATATTAATTTTGCTTTGTATGAAATGTGAAGAAATCAGTGGGAAGTGATGGAATTTTAGCCAGTGATACAGTACATGTACTGTCAGTTGCATTTTACATTATGGAATATCTAGCTTAGTGTTGTTTGCACTGCAATGGTGGCAATTTCTAGCACTTTTCATATTTCACAGAAAGCAAAGTAAGTCTGATGTTTTAAAATATTGTTACAATATCTTCATTATTGTTAAAGTTAAATCAAACTGCAAGTTCGACGTTGAATGAGATACACTGTATTTTTCAATAATTCTATTTCTTAATTTTCCTGAATATATTTATTGACAGTTAAAAATAAAAGTTACCAATGGTTTTAAAAATTATTTTTAAAAATGTTTTCTTTAAGTATTCGGTTTGGCCGAATATCTTGATATTTAGCCAAACCGAATAATTTGATATTCAGCAAACCGAATAGTTTGGTATTTGGCCGAAGCGAATATTCGGTAATATGACCAAATATTCTGTGCATCCTTATCTTTAAGTACATTTAATTTATTAAAAATCACTTGTGTTTCCAATTAGAACTTGTAGGGTTGAACATAGTATTTAAATGAGCAAAGCAGATAGAAAATAAGAGAAAAAGAAGAGAGGGAGAGAAGATGCAAAAATCCTTAAAAAGTTTAATAACTAAAAAAAAAACAATTCAAGATCATAAGAAATAGCTGAAAAAGAAGACACTGAAAAACCGTGCATCATGTACAGAATCGTAAACTTATAAAAAGTTTTTTAGGCAATATTTTCTTAGCTTAGAAGTGCAATCTAATGCACGACCGATACGGTACTGTGCACCAGACTGTCCCACTTAGCTATTGCCTTTATTTTAAAATCTACATAGGCTCTTGATGTTCTTGCTTCTTCCTGTGTCTCACACAGTCCTCAATTAATATGTCATAAAATAGTTTTTCCGTCAATAAGTCTTCCTTTTGCAGCAACTCTCCTCTGGTAATAAGTTTCTTGTCTGGGTAAATACTTCATAGGGATTATACTTCTTTTTCAGCTGCATGTCTCCACTTATTTTTTGATTTGCGAGGTACATGATTCTTGAACTGCAAGAAATAAAAGTACAAGTGCAAGATATTTTATAAACGGTAAAAAAGTGGTAAGTTAGAAATGCATATTTTTCAAGCAGAAAAAAAATATTTATAAATACATATTCTAAAAAGATGAAAGAATATTAATTCGCTAGTTGACCCACCTGGGAGCACATCCCAAGTACTATAATAATAACCTGAAATATATATAAAATAAGTCTTGAATTCAGACATTTTCCCCTGGGAGAGATTCCTACAGTTACAGGAGAAGGAAGGGGACACTGTAGCATCCAAGGGGGGATATTGCCCTTCCTCTGGAGTAATTAAAATCGATACTTTTAACATGTATCTTTCTGTATGCATGTATTTAAAAAATATATCAACCCTCCTGTAACATTTTAAGGATCACAATCTACCTTTCATATCATAGCTATTTCCACATAGTTATTTGTTGGGGCCCTTGCTTTTGAAAAAAAATGAGATTGCATCATCTCAATACTAGGTAAATCAAAGATTATTTCCATATTTATAAAAATAAATACAGGCAATTAAAAAAAAAAAAAAAAAAACATGAAAAATGTTCTGGAACATCAACAAAAAAGCAATTTTATGATATCAAACACGTGTTATTTCTATCGGATTGCAAACCATTTGATAAGATTTTACAACATAACATGGCAATATACATCAAAAGTTCATTTAACTTTCTTGTTCTTCTTCATAAGCTTTAAAAAATAATTCATCCATTTTCTTCTGGAATATTCCACGTCTTTTTTTTTTCACAATGTTGCATGGCTCTATACAGTTCCATCAAAATCTTCCACAATTATTTTCCAGCAGAGAACCCTAAATGATAGCTACTTTGTTATTAACAAAACTACACATCTAGGAGTCTGTGCTAAATCATGCAGAAAATTAAACTGCCCCTTCCATCATCCAAAGATAGCATCTTCACTATAGTCAAAATTGTGTGCAAGGTAGAAATTCCTTTACAGGCTGACCGAGAAAAAATTGCATGAACTATCATTGTTTGGGGGGGGGAGGGGGGGACTTAAAACTTTACATAGTCAGACTGAAAATAAATGTAAAATTATCTTCATATAGCTACTTATAAATAAGAAAAGCATCCGGACAAACCATTGGGTTAAATAAATTCTCAAGATACATTTAAAAAAAAAGCAGCACAGATGGGTTTATACATTATATAGTTTGAATCAAAAGCATTTAATAACATACAAACTGATGCAGTGTATTATACTAATGTAACAGAAAACTAATAATTTACAGAAGATTTCTATTTATTTTAATCCTATAAAGCTGACATTAAACATCATCACTGTTCAGCCATACACCTGTTTAAAACAGCAAACAGTTTGATAGTGTACTCAAGAAAATGTCAATGCATTACATTAGTTTTCAAAAGCGAACAAATACCAAACAGTATTAATAATTAACGAATGTATGCATATTAAATATATTCTACCCATGTACATATAATTATGAGCGAGCATTTCATTAGAATAGTTCAAAAGATGTAAGCATTTCCAAAATAAAAGGAAAAAACAAATACTGAAAATTTAGCAATCATTGTAAAAAATAAAATTATGAATCTTACCTGCTACGGGCTCCTGTAAATTTTTAATTCCTATCACCTGATGTCTATCAGCCATAGTAATATATAGCCAAAAGTCATTTAATGATATACATATGAAAATCATATTTTTAAGCGTGGCAGACTAAATCATAAACAAAAATCATTCAAGAATACATAATTTACTTCTGATCATAAGCAGATAATAAAATGTTAATTTGCACGTAGTTATATTACACCGTATTATGTGTAGAAAGTAATATATTATTATGAATTACTTTATTATTCCGTTTGCAGTGCTGAAGAAAGTTGAATCCCAAAATCCTTGCAAAGATGCTGAATTGGAAGCCGGTCACGGACACGGTCATAGCCACGGTCACAGTCATGAAATGCCAGACTCCATCAGTGCAGTTGCTTGGATGGTAATCATGGGCGACGGATTACATAATTTCTGCGACGGTCTGGCTATAGGTAAGTTACTATAATTTAGTTAAACTAGCTTTGCCTGTCTATAAACTGATTTTGATTAATTACTTAAATTTGCTTATCACATGTCAACAATGTCACCGCATAAAATCATTTTTAACAGACAGGTTTCTTTTCTTTGTAAATATCTTATATACTGTTACTTAATGTAAGGTATAATAATAAATTTCGGGCAATGAGTTCATAAACAAAATATTCTTACATAAATTACTGCTTTTATATTCCTTCGAAAAAATATTTGTCGTTAACAAGGCACCTTTGTCAACAACTGTTTACAAATCATGAAATTTGTAAGGAAAATCCTCTTTCAGTATGAGAATGGAGAATATTTTCGTCACATGATTTTGAAATTACCAAACCATATTCGAGCGTCATCGTGAAAGAAAAATATGGCCCGTAGAGAAGTTGTAGCACTCGAATGGTTCCCCAGCAGACTTCATTCTGTTCCCGCACCTGAAATGAGCCTTAATATGCGATTTTCGGATCCCGATATTCGAGTATTCTTTATGGTAGGGCTGTTCAACCTTGCACTCTCAGGCATAGTGGTCTTTGAAGGTTCTTTTGGCACCTTTTCGAATGTTTCTCATTTCTCGAATTAAAAAAAAAATCAATTTTAAAAGGTACTTTTCTTTAAAATCATTAATGTTTGCACGCTTTTTTTTTTTACTACAGACGTCGTTAAGGTTTTTGGCTTCCACTCTTGCGAAAGGTTTTGAGATATTTCCTCTCCTTTAGAAAAATATAATGCTAAATTTACTGTGACTTATGTTTTTTCTGAAATTTTTGTTACTTGGGCCACTTTTGCTGTAGGACACTTGTTTACCACTATGAGACGTGTGTTCTACCAATTCTATATGCTCTACCAATTCTACAGTGGTATAATATTGTTGTATGTTTTCAATCATGTGAATCTTTGAGGTGCCCTTGCTTACTGAAAGGTTGTGCAGACTTGCTCTACTCTACGCGATACCTGAAAAGACTTTGCAGTACTTTGAAAGAATATCAAGCCTTTTTCGTGATTTACATAAGAATCTTTTGTTTATAAACATATTCACCGAACTTTGTTACATTTTGTATTTTACTTTACGGAAAATTATTCTTGTGTTTCAAATCTTTCTTTTATTCCTCAGGCGCTGCATTCGCTTCGGGAATCGAAGGCGGCATAAGCACGTCTGTTGCTGTCTTTTGCCATGAGTTGCCGCACGAACTAGGTGAGTAACACATCTTCCTGATTGATTGAATTAATGATGTTCGCCGTTTAACGCGATTCCGCCAATGATATCATTCACATAACGTTATTGGAATCACGATAAATTTTTGTTTTGTTGCTTATTGAGAGCGCTTCATCAGCTTACAAGTAAATGTACTATAATCTGTGACGGCTAATTTCTATTTTTATAGTTCATTCGATTCGTCTCATCGAGCTCAGTAATTTTATACCTCGCACATTGGCTATTGAGTTTTTATAATGACAGTGGGCCTGGGTCAAAGTTCAAAATTTCGTTCAGTGAAAAACAGATGCCTTCAAAGAAATAAGTGCGATTTAATTTTGCTAATTATTTTTACAGTGCCATACATTACCAATAACTACTATAAGGTTATATTATTGCTGTTATTATAAGAATTTGTAATTGCAGATAAAATATTCGTATGCTACTTAACAGGCAGGTTTTTGCAAGTTATGATGAAAGAAGAGCTGTTTTGAATGCGTCGTTGAATCAGCAGAAGAAGCCTTTGCTTGTTGTGCGTACTGTGAGAAATTGAGAAATCTTTTTATTTTACTCACTTCTTCGGAAGGAACAATGTGTCGAAAATTAACTATCATGAATGCATTTCAGTGTAAGAACCATAAATGAATTTAAATCTTACTTATTTCTTTGACGGCAACTGGTTTTCAATGAACGAAGTTTTAAACTTTGACCCAGCCCCTTGTGATTATCAAAACTGAACAGCCGATATGCGAGGTGAAAAATTACTTAACTCGATGAGGCGAATCGAATGAGCTATAAAAATTGAAATTCGCCGTCACAGACTATAGTACCTTTACTTGTTAGTGTTACCAGCAGGACTCAATTTCTATCAAAAATAAAATAAAGGAGCTCCAATATTTCTGCAGTACTAACACAACAGTAACGTATCTCTCTTTCCCGTCCCCCAGCATTTGTATTTCACACATTGTTTTAAAAATTTGTATGCAATTTTATATATATATATATATATGTATAGGGTGAAACAAAAGTTTTGCCCTGATTATAAATATGTATTGTTCGAAAACTAATTTAATTAGACCTATGCTTGTTTAGATAATTTGTAAGTAGCTGTTATCCTTATAATTATGGATGCATTGTAAGTAGTGTTATAAAGTTTTTAATAAGACCACATACTCTTCATGAAATTTCAGCGAGTGCCCCCTTGGTAGCTCTGAGAATGTCAACGCGGTATTCTAGTTCTCGCCAAGCGTTGGCTAAAATGTCTTCTGTACCAGTACACACAGCATCTTTTATACTAGCTTTCTGTTCTTCAACGTCAGCAATTGGTGTGGCAAAGACTCTGGACTTGATATAGCCCCAAAAGAAAACGGTCAAGAGGAGTAATGTCAGGAGAGAGTTTAGGCGATGGTGTTGGTCTATCCCTTCCAATCCACCGGCCCGGACATTTTTCGTCTAGGAACTCACGAATTATGGAACCCCAGTGAGGGGTTGCTCCATTTTGCTGATAAATAATCCATGGTTGAAGCGAACATTTGGCGAGGAGGACTAGAATACCACGTTGACATTCTCCGAGCTACCAAGGGGGGCACACGTTGAAATTTCATGAGATACATGGTCTTATTAAAAACTTTATAACAGTAACTTACAAGGTATCTAAATAACCATATTCATTTTTAATAGTTTTCGAACAATACATATTTATAATCAGGGTAAATACTTTTGGTTCACCCGGTATATATATAATGAATGAAAACATAACAAAAAGATTTATAGTCAGAGGTGAAGAGTTTTCCAAAAATCATGCTGGCCAAAAATTTTTTTTTATTATCATCCAGCAAAATAAACAAACAGCACTGTTCCGGTGGGTACTTCACTGCGCAGTATTTTTGAGCTACGATGAGTTCCGACTAATATTTAGATACTCACTAAAAATAATGAAGCACTGCAGCTGAGCTCCGAAGCAATTTAACTACTGGTTGTCAGCTTAAGTGATCCACTGTGGCTTAAGGCTCTTCCTTGACTCACGCGAAAACACCCGCTCGCTAATGTTTATCCTACGGGACAGTTATTTTATATTATCTCGTTTGCATTTGAATAAAGTTAAACGATTTTTTTCACATTGGATAGCTGAGGCCAATCTGTACAATCGCCGTTTTTTACTTTTTCGATTTTGTTTGAAGGTTATTTTTTAAGAGGATACTTTTGCTTTCGAAACCGGTTTCTAAAGTAAAAGTATCCTCATAAAAAAAAAAAAAATCAAGCAAAATCTAAACAGTAAAAAAAAAAAAAAACAGCGATTGTAGAGGTCGATCTCAACTATCCAATACAAAAACATTGTTTAAAAATATTGAAATGCAAACGAGATATTATAAAATAACTGTCCCTTAAGATTAATGCTGGAGCGAACGGGTGTGATCGCGTGAGTAAGCGGCAGCTTTCATAGTTAGAGGGGTGTTTGCCGATACATAAATGTGCTGCAACAGTGACCCAGGGGTACTGCAAAAATATTAAATTGATTGGTTTTTAAATGTCCAGAATACAAATTTCTTTTAATTTTTTTGGCTAAGGACCAACTGATGACAGAAATGGATATATAGAGTTTCCCACAAGTCCCTTCAAATTCAAAAAATTCATAAAAATGTAACAATTTATCGTAAGAGAGTGCGGTACAACACTAAGTACACAAGTATCACAACACTTGTCAAATAGTCAGTTTTTTCTAGCAATTGAAAAAAAAAATTAACATTTTACCGGCAGGTGGCGCTGTTAAAGTGCATGTCATTAAGATATAAAACATATCGAGACTATTTCAAATTTTTAATTGCTTAAAAGGCGTATAGCCAACATAGTGAAAAAGTATCCAAGCCGGGACTCGAACCTGGGTCATCAGTATAGCGCACTGACACTCTACCAACTGAACCACTTGGAACGATACCCAGCTTGGCACTTTTCACAATCACATGTTCGCAAAGCTACAATCGCAGCACAAAATGGAATATTTTTCCGTGAGCCACCAACCCTGGGGCAAACACGAAACTAAACAGAATACAGCATCGATGATTGAATAAATCTATTTTAATACTTGGAAATTTTTCCATGGAAAATTTCTCACACCTTGCATTCATAATATTTCAAATCTTTAATTGGTTAAAG